>CM042849.1:48704016-49323016 GCA_023653725.1 Bungarus multicinctus | reverse complement strand
GTTATATATCTCTCTTTTCATTTTGTATGCTTGTCTTCTTTTTTTTCTCAGTTTGTCAGATTTTTTTAGGCAGTCATGCTGATTTTGATCATTTTTCAGAAATTTCCTAGCATCCTGAGTTTTTTCATCTTTAGGATTTCCATTCATAGAACCTTTCTTAAACTCTTAGCTTACTGAAGTCATCTCTCTTAAAGTCTAAGACACTAGTTTGACTTCGTTTACTTACTTGTGCATGATGAACTCTAGTGTAACATGGCCACTCTTCCCCAATGTTCTGTAACTTCAACACCCTCCATTATTTCATCTCGGTTAGTAAGAACTAAGTTTAGTATATCTGACCAAAGTTCTAATAACACAGAATGTGATTTTAATCCCAGAAGTTATATCAATCCCAGAGGCTATTATTCCAGTCTTAAATCTTTCATCACTTATCTTTCATCACAGTTATCATCCTTGCAGGGACCTTCATGACATCAGTCAAAATAAGGAGTTTCTGTTGATTGAAACAGTTGCTCTAACAAAGGCTAAAATAAATGGACAAATTACATTACAATTAGGTCAAAGCACTTAGTAGATAATTTCCATTAACTAAACGCCTAGTTTTTGAAAGAACTTAGACAGTATATTTTTTATTTTTTAAAAAATATTTTTTCAGCAAACACTTATCAGACTTCAATCATTTCCAGTGGTCAATTTTTATAACCAGGCTGAACACTATGTAAGTTAGAAAACAGTGATTTTTATTTATTATTGCAAACTATTAAGAAAAACTGGAATTATTTCCCAGAAATGTCCTGAAGATGGCATAGTAAGTACATTTTGATCTAGAGATTTCTTTCCATTGAGAATGGAAACAAAATCTTTAAAAAATTAAATTGCAATAGACCATTCTCAAAGAATAAGCAGAGAAAGATGTTCAATCTTTTTAAAACAAAACCACAAAAAGTGTTTTAAAAAGAAGAACATTGGCTATTAATTTTATTCTGTCTAAAAGATAAAGGATAAGAACTGTGATAGTCTCATCATTGTCAGTTCTTACTGGTAAGTTATGTTTTCTGTAACTGATAATCCAACATTGTTCACTAGATATTACATAGGATGCAAACATCCTTTCCACTTGGTAAAACAATTTATTATAAAATGTGTGCTATTTCAATTACAAAAGAAAGTGTATTATTTTCTAATGTAAAATCAATGTCTGTTCTATTATTATCATTTCTAAAGATTATCTTAATCTTCTAAGCTATATTTTAGTTATTTCTATTTTAACTTTTATTTCACTATTCTTTCTCAATTCTAACTTCTAAGCTTCATAACATCAGTGCTAGCTTCAACTTTTATTAAAATCTATTTATCTACTTGTCCCTGGCTTTCCTCATTGCTGGGTTGGTCTTCACTGGCAGCTGACTCAGCTGTACTTAGCAAACAACAGATAATCAGAGTTGGAAGGGACCTTGTAGGTCATCCACCTGCCCAAATAGGAGACCCTACACCATTTCTGACAAATGGCAATCCAATCTCTTCTTGAAATTCTCAAGTGATGGCTCTCCCACAACTTCCAAGAGCAAGCTGTTCCATTGGTTGATTGTTCTCACCATCAGAAAGTTTCTCCTTATTTTCAGGATAAACCTCCCCTTGTTCAATTTCCATCCATTATTCCTTGTCTGGCCTACAGGTGCTTTAGAAAATAGCTTCACCCCTTCATCTCTGTGGCAGCTCCTCAAATATTGGAATACTGCTATCATATCTCTCCTGGTCCCTCTCTTCACTACATTAGCCATGTCCAGTTCCTGTAACTGTTCTTCATATGTTTTAGTCTCCAGTCCCCTAATCATCCTGGTTGCTCTTCTCTGTACTTTTTCTAGAGTCTCAACATCTCTTTTGTAGTGTGGTGACCAAAACTGGATGCAGTACTCTAGGTGTGGCCTTACTAAGGCTTTATAGAGTGGTATTAGTACCTCACTTGATCTTGATTTTATTCCTTTGCTGCTGCTGCACACTGCTGGCTCATATTTAGCTGGTTGTCCACTAAGACTCCAAGATTCCTCTCACAGTTACTGCTATTAAGCCTGGTTTCACCCAATCTATATGTGCACTTTTGGTTTTTCTTGCCTAAGTGTACGAGTTTATTTTTCTCTACATTGAATTTCATTTTGTTAAATATGGCCCAGTTTTCCAGTCTGTCAAGATTCATCTGGATCCTGAATCTATCATCTTGGGTATTAGCTATTCCTGTCAGCTTAGTATCATCTGAAAATTTGGTAAGTTCGCCTTCTATTCCCTCATCTATGTCATTAATGAAGATATTGAAGAGTACTGGGCCTAAGACCGAACCTTGTGGCACCCCACTGCTTACTTCCCTCCATGTAGACTTAGACCCATTAAGGACTACTCATTGAATACGGTTTGTCAGCCAGTTGTGAATCCATCTGGTGGTGGTGCTATCTATCCTACTTTCTTGTAGCTTACCATAAAGTAGGTTGTGGTCTAGTTTGTCAAATGCCTTGTTGAAATCTAAGTATATTATATCCACAGTATTTCGCTGGTCTACTAATTTAATCACTATGTTGAAAATGAAATAAGATTGGTTTGTCATGATCTATTTTTAACAAACCCATGCTGACTGCTAGTTATTACTTTACTTGTTTCTAGATGTTGTCAGATCTATTTTTTAATTATCTTTTCCAGTATCTCCCCGGCATGGGTGGGATTCAGTTTTTTTTAACAACTGATTCTGTGGGCATGGTTTAGTTGGTGGGTGTGGCTTGGTGGTGATGTGACTGGGTGGGCATGGCCAACTCGACATCACTCATGTCAAGGGATGCTTCTTCTTTTTTCCTTTCAATTTGCCAGAGATATCTTTGTACAGCCATGCTGGTTTGTTCTTGGATTTCTTGTTTCTTTCTTGTCATGGTATTGAAACTCTTCTGGTGTTGCTTATCATCATCACTAATATCACATCATGTAATGTTGATCCTTTATCTGGTGCTTCTATCACTGACTCTCGAATGGTGGCCCTTTGATTCTGGCCCTACTAGTTTTGTTTCTCTTGGCAAGTTAGTGCATCAAATTCCTTCTGGCTTGACATTTGGCTTGACATTCTCTGGTTTGTCATGTTATTTTTATTTGTTTATGTAAAAGCAGGTAGTGTTGGCTACTATTATGATCACAATTTCTGGCTCTCTGAGGTTGTGTCCCATGAGTGTCGCCCAACTTTTTCAGGCTGCATAAGGCATGTCTCACCATACCTTTTTGGCCCTTTTGTTCCATTTACATTTATCTCATTTCATGCTTTGAACTTTGCTGCATTCTACTCTCTCCTAATAGACCAGCTACTGATTTGTATGATAGCTTAGGCCAGGGCTGTCAAACTCCCAGCCTGTGGGCTAGATGCATCACGCACTGGCCATGCCTATGGCCAGCTTAGTGAAGGGGAAAAAAGTCCTGATATGTCATGTGACACCATGTGATGACACGAGTTTGAAACTCCTGGCTTAGGCTTGGACTAATTAGGTACACTACTATCAGCCCAACCTCTTGCTAAGTCTGTTGGGCTTCCCTTCTTTGCATTATAGATCATAGATAGAGAGACCAACCACTTTCCTGCCCCTTTCTCTTTTTTCTAGAGACAAAGCCTATTACTTCTAGGCTTCCTCCTGTGACTTCCAAATAGCAATAGCACTTAGACTTATATACTGCTTTACAGTGCTTCACAGCCCTCTCTAAGCAGTTTATAGCCTATTGCTCCCAACAATTTGGTTCCTCATTTTACCCACCTTAGAATGATGGAAGGCTGAGACAACCCTGAGCCTGGTGAGATTTGAACTGCCAAATTGCAGGCAGCAAAAATAGCCTGCAGTACTGCACTCTAACCACGGCTCAAATAATTTTCTTCACTTGAGTTGTCACTGTTTCTTCAATTTTAGCTGGGTTGCTGCTGTTAAGTTCTTTCGGAATATGCTGTCCAATTGCCAGAGCCTTTTTTCCTTCCTGTACTTTGCTGTAAAGGTGATTTTTACAATCTTGCATATAGAACTGCAGATACCTCTCTTTTCCAGTATCTTTGGGCTGTATTTTTCTTTTTCTAGCCTTAATCATCCAGTAATCTTCTTTTTAAGCTTTTTTTTCTTTCTTAAGGGCTTTAATGTTTGATATTTCTGGTCTTTGGAAATCTAGTGGTTGAGGCCAGCAAGCAAGCCTCTTAAAAATTGCATTTCTTTTAAATGGAAGGGCTCCTTTTTCTTCCTGGTTGGACTCTTCTTAAACTTTTAAGGGAATAGAAATGAGAAAAAAGAGCCTTGCATTTTTTCCTGACAGTCATTCTCTCGCACCCCATCTATTATCTCTTGCTAATATATAGTCTTCATCTAAATGCCAATTTTTATTAGGAACATTATGAGTATGGCAGGAAAAAGATTACTTGCAAAATCTTTGTTTTATTAAATTATAAAAATGTTACTTTTTAATATAAAAGAAGAATGCTCGGTATCAGCTTGAATTAATGAGTTTTATTCAATACCTGTTTAAAAAGACAGCATAAGTAAGCATTGTTCATCTATTGTCTGAATTATGAAATTATTTAAGTGCTACTTAGAAAAATGTTATGATAGGGAGGAAATATGGACAAAAAGACCAAGAGAATAAGAAGATCCATTGACAGTGAAAAAATATAAAAGGTTAGATGTCCAATATTATGAACTAAAAATATTCTGAACATTAACTTGTGATATATCTAGAAAGGACAGAAGCCCTTTCATTCAAATTCAATGTGAACTTGGCTTCTTAGTTGCTATTCTTGTTTATAACCCATATCCTTACCCAGACTTTTTGCTGCAAAATAAACATCTCATGTTAATTACAATGGACTAAGAGCCACAACCGCTCACAATTCCTGAACAAATACAAAGGTAGACTCTAATGATAGATTCCAGGTGGTATCAAATCCTGGTAGTTCAATTTTAGTGATTAGATTAGTGAATTTTTCTAGCTTGTGCTATATTCTATGGTCAGAATCCAAACAGAGTTCTGATGAGAATGTGGATTGTCATCTCACCTTTCCCTAAATCAAGAAAAGCCAACAACAATTCTTTCTATACTTTTTCCATTTAACAACATAGTCTGAATCTCCTACTATAAACTTTACTATAGCTCCCATAGTCTCTGTCCATATTCCTGGGCTCTGAAGGGACAACAGTTTCTTTATGATTAGAATTAACAACAAGGATGGAATCTCTAGTCTGCAGCCCTCAGCTAACTCTCGTCAGGAGCTGGAAAAGATATCCCCTATCCTTCTATTTCAACATTCAAGGCTACTTACAATACTGAATACAAAATGTTAAAATAAAATTATTACATTTAAAATCAAAACTAAAACTAGTTCTTAAAGTAATTAGCCATTAGAAAAGTTGACAAAAGAAATCATCATCTAAGTATTAGAAAACAGGAACCTACCTGTTACCAGCTTTGGGATCATAATCCCAAGTCACCACAAATGTACCCAAAAATTCAAAAAGGCCTCTCTTGTTGATTTAAGTAACCAATCAGGTTTATCTCAATATAGTCTGCCCAGGAGTTAATCAGAACATTTAGGGTTTTAAAAGTCAACATCAGCAGTTGAAATTATGCCTTGTAGGTAATTGGTAGCCTTGAATCATTTTGTCTATATCTTGCATTAATAAGCCATGAAATTGTGTACCCCAAACAGCTCCCAAAATGGCAAACCAGTTATACTTTTTTACAGTAATATCAAAACATTTTCTCTAGCACATTGAATGTTATTGCACTCAAGAAAGTAGAAGGATGAAATCTCTTCACAGAGACTCCACTTGGGAAATTGCTTAACTACTTGGTTTTGCAAAAGTGTTATCTTCTGCTGCAGCTTCTCTATGTTGGAATTTGCAATAAGCTCTCCAATGCACTGGCAATTAGTGTGGCCTACAAGAGATGAGGCCTGCTTTGTTTGGTCAGCATGAATATCTTTCCTGAATTTTTCATCCAAGGTAGCATGCATGTCTATTTCCTTCATTGTCATATAAGTTGGTTGGTTTATGTACTAAGATAACTTTAAATTTTTTTCTTGTTAGACACATAATAGCCAATTACTGGAAAATGTAACTTGCACTGTGACTGCTACACACATTTAAAAATGGGCCACAAATATTCTCACCATAGGAATTCATAGAGAATGAGATTTCTTCACATTCATGATTCACAAAGGCACTTTCAACTCCATTTTAAATGTACAGGAAACAATTGTGCCATTTAGCCAGTAACATTGGTTCCAGAGATCAGAACAACTTGATTTATATACACATATGAACTACGAACTTAACTTAAACAGGTTGTAAGACTCTGCAATATTCCTGCCCTAGCCAGTTTCCATTAAAAAAAATCACACTAGAGTATATAAAAATCTAGTTCACAGAAACAAATTTAAATTTCAGTGTCTTTGTTCTGAGTCACTCAAAGACCAAAAACAAAGCATTTTCTTTATGAAAGCATGGCACTTGTTATATTATTTTACTGATAGCTCTTCGGGTTCAAATTTAAATTTAGTAAATATGAAACTGTATGTACTTCAAAAACAATTTAGAAAAGTGTCTCTTAGAGACACTTGTAGCATTCTGGTGAGCCTAAATAAAAGGTGCTATTACTTTAATATAATTTGTAGGGCTTCTTAAAGCAATGACATCTCTATTAGTTTCTAGATTCAGCCAGAAGCCTGAAAAAAATTAGAAAGCCCACTGCACTGGTGACATTACTTAGTTGGGTAATGAAATGTCTGCCAGCAAATAACCAAACCCAGGAATATCAAGCACCATATGCATTTTAACTGATAGCAAAAGGCCAGGTGTTATAATATGTGGTGTATAATCAAACAAAAGCAAGGATCTTCATTTGAATGTAAATGTCTCTCACATTCAAAGCAGAAGGCACATGGGAAACTAGCAGAGAGGTTACATAGAGTAAACACTCAGCTAGAGGCAAGGCAAGGCAAGATCAATTGGGATTCAGTTTGCTGACAGACAACTTGTTTTCCTGACAGACAACTTATTTTGATAACTCCTAAACTAACACTTGGCTAAGTGCTACATTTGCAATAAAGAATGGGTCTCATAAAAAGGCTGCAACAGGAACCTGCCATTCAGTTCACTTAAAAAGAAAAATACTTGTGTGAAGAATTTGGAAATTCTTGAGGTGGCTGATGAAAAATATTGCGCTAGTAGTTATTCCAGATGCTAATTATAAAAGTTTTGATTGTAAGGATGTTCATTCAGACAAATATAGGTCTCTTTTCTCTGCCTGTTTGCAGAAGATTTTAATCCAGGATTTTCACAAGGATGAAATGAATGCAGCATTTAAACTGAAGCATTTCATTCATTGCTTTTATGAAGAAGCAACAGTTACACTGATAGAAAAGAGAAAAATATATGTATATAAAGCCCTGGGAATAAAAACAGCATATTGGAAACAAAGGAGACAAAGGAAGATGATGATAAATGTATTTGATACATTAATTCTCTCTGGACCTTATTGTTTATATATTTTAAATTTTCAATAATTTAATTTTTAATAATGAATTTTATATTTTTATAATTATATTTTTTAAAAATATTTCTTTTATTCAATTGTTGTATATTGTCTAAGTCACTTTTTCTGAGATGGACAGCATATAAATTCAATTGATAAATAAATATATACATTTAAATTCCGGTAACAGAAAACCATTGTGAAATTATATTTTTAACATCAGCTTTTAATATAAATATGTACTCCCAGTTTTCTTCTTGTGCACTCACATGAACACCTTCATATTTATTTTAAAAAATTGAACAGTACACTTTAAAAAGATCATGTATTCAATTGTATATACACAAATATTTTTCCATATTAAAGACTGTAGCTGAGTAAGGAAATTTGATTCATGAAAAGTTTTGCTATTAGATATGTTATGTGCTATTAGATTGTTGCTATCAATTAGATATTTTATGTGGCTCATGTATTTTAAAAATTGCAGGTTGGGCTAAGCCAAAAACAGGAGAATTCTGTGTGCCTAGCAAAAAGCCTTTGCCCTGTGAAAACATTTAGTAAAGGGAATCATAATCATGACATATAAAATCATGTATGGTAGAATTGTTGCATATTTGAAAGGATGTAATGTTGAAATTATCCATGATTGATATAAGATAATAAATTGCTGAATTATAGAAAGACAATTTTCAATTTTCTTTGTTCCTTTCTTCTGTAACAGTGATTGTTCAACTACTTTTATTTATTTATTTGTCAATTGCTTACAAGATAATAGGTATAAGTAAAACATAGTTATGAATACATGGATACATATAAGAAAAATAAAATATAAAAGAAACAATAGGACAGGGACGGTAGGCACGTTGGTGCGCTTATGCACGCCCCCTACAGACCTCTTAGGAAAGGGGTGAGGTCAATAGTAGACAGTCTAAGGTTAAAGTTTTTGGCGTTCGGGGAAGAAACTACAGAGTCAGGTAGAGTATTCCAGACATTGACCACTCTGTTGCTGAAATTGTATTTCCTTCAATCAAGTTTGGTGCGATTAACCTTGAGTTTGTATCTATTGTTTGCTCCAGTGTTGTTATGTTGAAGCTGAAGTATTCATTGACAGGTAGGACATTGCAATGTATGATTTTATATACTATACTTAGATCGGACCGAAGGCGACGTAGTTCTAGGTTTTCAAGGTCTAGAATTTTGAGTCTGGTGGCTTAAGGTATTCTGCAATGAGTAGAGGAGTGAAGAACTCTTCTTGTAAAATATTTCTGGATTTTCTCAACTGTGTTAATATCAGATACGTAATGTGGGTTCCAGACTGATAAGCTGTATTTGAGTATTGGTCTAGCAAATGTTTTGTATGCTCTAGTTATTAGTGTAAT
Source organism: Bungarus multicinctus (assembly GCA_023653725.1). Lineage (NCBI taxonomy): Eukaryota > Metazoa > Chordata > Lepidosauria > Squamata > Elapidae > Bungarus > Bungarus multicinctus. The sequence goes on along the minus strand of CM042849.1, from coordinate 49,314,107 downwards.
ATTACCAGACAAAAAGCTACGTAAGATTAGGTTAACAACTCTTAGCACCTTTTTGGCTATGTAGTTACAGTGGGCTCTAGCACTTAGGTCATTTGAGATGAGCACTCCAAGATCCTTTACAGAGTTTGGGTCATCAACAACGTCTTGACTATTCAGCCTGTATTTTATTTTCTGATTTGTTTTGCCAATATGTAGGACAGAGCATTTATTTATTGAGATCTGAAGTTGCCATTTGTTTGAACATTCTGATACGTAGTCAAGGTCTTTTTGAAGGGTAACGGTATTGTCTGTGGTGTTGAACAGCTTTACATCATCAGCGAAGAGAACACAGTTGCTCTTGGTATGATCACAGAGGTCATTTATGTAGAGTATGAAAAGAGTTGGTCCTAGAACACTGCCTTGGGGGACACCACTGTTGACAGGTATAGAATTTGATAGGACTCTCCCAATTTTGATCATTTGTTGTCTGTTTGACAGGAATGCTTCTATCCAGTTATGCAGGTGTCCAGAGTTACCATAAGATTTTAGTTTTAGGTGTAGTTTGTCATGTACCACTGAATCAAAGGCTTTACAGAAGTCTATGTAGATTGCGTCTATTGCTTTGCCCTGATCGAGTTGTGTAGTCCATATGTTTTTGCAATGTCAGAGTTGCAGATTACATGATAGTTTTTTCCTAAAATCAAATTGTTTATTAGAGAGTAGGTTATTTGTTTCTAAGTGGAGGATGATGGATTGGTTAATAATTGATTCCATGACTTTACAGGTGATGCAGCATAAAGAGATTGGTCTGTAATTTTCAACTAGGCTGGGGTCTCCCTTTTTGAAGATGGGGATGACTGTGGCTTGTGACCATAGTTTTGGCAAGGAGCTGGTCCTGAAAGATTTTTCAAAGATTTTGCTTAGGGGTTCGGCTATGGCAGTGGATAGCTTTTTAAAGAGGTAGGCACATATTCCATTCGGTCCAATAGATAGAGATGGTTTTAGATTGCATAGTGCTTTTTCAACATTGTCTTCTGTAAAATCGATATGTATTAGATCATTGTAGTTGTCTGTGGCTCAACTAGGAAATACTGGGCATGATCCATTGCTGTTTACAAATATTGAGCCAAAGAATGTGTTAAAGAGGTTGGCTTTAATAGTGTTGTCATTGCAGTCTTTACCATTAGGTCCTTTCAGGGGTGGGATGGACATTGAGTCTTTTAGTTTGTTGTTTATAAAATTGTAGAAAGCACGGGTGGAATTGGTGCGTAGAAGGTTTTCTTCTTGTTTAATGTGATAATTGGTGCATTCAGTTTTTATCTGGTGGCATAAATTTTTGTATCGGCTTTTGAAGTTGGCAATATGACCAGATTTGTTTTTCTGCCAAAGTGATTTCTTTTTGGATTGAAGCTTCCTTATTGTTTTGGTAATTTGTTTTTCTGGTTTTGGGAGTTGTTAATAGTATATATAGTTTGATGACTCTTTTGACTTCAAGTAAAAATATATTGTAATGGTCTTCTACAGTATTGCATCCAGAGAATAGAAATTGCCAATCAAGGGATGAGAGATCGTTGTTTATAAGATCATGATTGTCTTTTTTGAAGTTATAATTGGGGATTCTGTCATTGTGATGATTTTTGTGTGGACGTATGTTGAGACAAAAGTCAATCATGTTGTGGTCACTGTTGGAAAAGGGTTATTTAATTTGTATTCCATAAATTGAATTCAAACTATTTCAGAAGATGAGATCGAGGCAGTTGTTAAGTCTAGTGTTGTTGGTTACTAGTTGTTCTAGTCCCAGATTTGTTACTGCATTGTAGAAGGTTGCATGTGTGGGTTCAGTTGTACATTCATTAAGGGTCCAGTTAATATGAGGTAGATTGAAGTCACCAAGAAAGATGAAAGCGTGTGGGCAGGATGCTGCCCATGTTAGTAGTGTATTTAGCTTGTTTGCATGTTTGATGTCATAATCAGGGATTCTGTAACATAGTAAGAACCGAAATGTGATATTAAAGGACAGTTCACAGATGATGGTCTCAGGAAGAGCAAGCTCCTGGGTAACTTGGATGCTTTTTAGATGTAGGGACTTTTTATAGAAGATAGCAACACCACCTCTCTACGGATTTCACGATCTGATTGATAAACATGATAGTCTCTTACTGTGGTAATGGAATCAGGGAGAGATGCATTGAGCCATGTTTCACAGACAAATATGATGTTGAATTTAGCCGTATTTAGTAAGAGGAGAAATTCAGGTATTTTATTTACAAGGCTTCTTGCATTGAGTAGCTTGCATTTAAGGCCAGTTGTAGTTGGGATAGAGCTAGTTAGGGGCATGCATGCCTAGTTTTGAATGATGTTGGATTGGATGGGGTCCAAGCTTTTTCCATTGTACTCCATTGTCATATCTAGGTACGGTGGCCTAGAAGTGGAGCTCTCACCTCACAATTAGGAGGCTGTGAGTTTGATCCCAGGTAGAGGCTAATATTTGCTCCTGCTTGAGCAAGGGGGTTGGACTAGATGACCTCCAAGGTCCCTTCCAACTCTGTTATTCTATGTTCTATGCCATTATATCACAGTTTTCACCAGTTGTTCTTCACTGATATTTAAATTAGGTGGTAATACTTTTCAGTATATTTGTTTATTTTGGATCTCCCGGTGAAAATAAACTTGTAATTATATATGTATCAGATGACGTTATCAGTTTACTGTGATTATACCAGAATATATTAGATATATATTCTATCTTTTAATGTTCAAGTGCAATTTTACTGTATGTCATTTCATATTAGTCAAAGAAACCTTATGACTTGTTTCTGGATAAATTTCAGTTCTTCTAGTGTTACTTTTTTTTTAAACATATACAGTATTTAAACTTCAAAGTAATTAGTGCATTCTATTTGAAGCTTAATGCAACATAGCCTTTCTTCTAATTCAACTTTAGAATCCTAGTAAAATACCTATTATGTTTCTAATGGTTATCTTAAAGTCTTTAACTTTGTTTTGTCATATTTCCTATTCAGTCACGTTTGGTATTCAAGCTAATTTTTCAGCCCGAGCCCTTTGGAAATTGTGTATAGTTAGTTGTTGTACAAATGATGCCTTCCGTTTGTAGATCATCTTGATATATTTTTTCAATCTCATTTGCTTGGAGTTTCCACCTCATCAATTGTCAGGAAATCTAGTGTTGAATGGAATGTCATTTGGAATCTATGTATAACTGTATATAATCTAACAGGATGAGATTATTTCCGTCTGAGTAAGGTTGTAAGAATACAGAACCTGGTCCATCTGCTGGTATGTGGGCTACCAGAAAAATGTACTAATAATGACTTGTTCTTAGTGAATGACAAAGCCAAGAATGTGGCTTCATTCTGGCAGTTTAAAGTTTGATCTAGACACAGAAGAAGAAAATCAGAGTAATATCTATCTAGTAGCATAGAATGGACTGTAGGTGTCTTTGAATCAGTATTTACTTCTAGTAATTACTGGGATTATTCCCTGAAGTTTTCTTGACAAGATTTTGGAAGTGATGTGCTATTGTATCAGGACTGAGAGAGAAGGACTGGTCCAATGTCATCTAGTGGTTTTGTGCCTAAATTTTAAGGCACAAATTTTAAGGCCTAGTTTCAAGTCTAATGCCTTAACACCAAATTGGCTCAAAAATGTTGGAGAAAAGCTTAATTCACTTGAATTTGGCTCCATACAAATGAACTGAAGCAATATCTCTAAATTAAAATTCAGTCTAGTTATGTCTTGTTATTCAAAAATAAGACTTATTGAACTTCTTTTTTTCCCATAAAAATATTATTGGATCATTTCAGTTTGTAAATCTGTTTTTGAAATTTTTGCATTGATTGTTATTTTAAAATATGTGACAGTCTGTGATAATGTATGAAATTTAAAATGTATATGTAATTTTGTTCTGACTGATATTTTGGATTTCATTTTCAACTTTTATGATGATGATTTATAAGATTTAAAAATATTGAATAAAATCTAGCACATGTTGTTAATATGATAATCCTCTTTTTCACAATATCTCAAGTTTTCTGAAGCACAAGAGCGGTTAATCCCTAAGCATTCTGAATACTAGTAAGGAAAATAGAACAAATATTAGTAGTAACTTTTCAGGATACTTGGATTAAACTATTGTTCAAAAGTAGTTGAAACTAATACCAGCTTAGCAATGAAATATTTATTTTTCTAATAAAAGTAATATGAACAAAATTGGTACTAAATTCAGAGTCTAAACAAATCATTTATTTGGTTTGTATAATTTTCTATCTTCAGTATGACAGCTATTCATTTGAAATAGAATATTTCAGGAAAAAGCCAACATGTTTCATGTCAATGGTTTATGAGCAGGTATCAGCATTATGACAAAAAAGCAACTTCTTAATTCAGAGGTTTTTTTAAAGCTGAATTTTAGAATACCTGCACAGTATTTTCCTTATATTAGAGCTGGCTGAAGACGTTTTTCTCTCAAAGGAAGAAAAAATGGCATTCTATTCCCCATTCTTTATATAAAAACCAGCAAAGCTGAGATTTTGATCTTGCTTTATCACTGATGGCAGGATCTTTCATCCTATCTTGGATCAACAGGCTAACCAAGGGAGCTCAGGGCAAAGTAAATGCACAGTTTATTCCTTGGTTCCTTGCTGCCACTCCCTGTTATCCGGCATTTGTTCCTTACTTTGACTAATACTCACTACACTTTCATCCATATTAGGGTACATTATAAATCCATCATTTCTACTATGCAGGTTTCCCTTGCTTTATTTCCCCCCTCAAGTTTTATTAGATGTTTATTTTTAAGTAAATATCAATATATGAACAGTGTGGCCCCTGGGTATATTTCCCTTGCTTTGTGAAAGTTTTTTTTTGAATGCAACACTATCATAAAGTGAGAGAAGCAAATACATTGATTTCATTGTGCATTCATTATGCCAAACTGATAGGCAAAATTATGAAGAGGAAACTATTTTAAATCAGCAATGTATGTCTCTCATATTTACTTACAGGTTGTTATTGTAGGTAGTGTAGTTCCTTGACCTAAATAGAATCTCATTAAAAATTCTATCATTTGATATTATAGCAATAATGTGTAATTTATAGTGTGTGGTATGATGATTATTTTGTATTTAAATATGATAATTAATTCTCTACGTTTCTCTTCTCCATTTTCCATGAATGAGCTTGATGCATTATTGGATCTCTTTTAAAAATATAAGTATTACATAAAATAAGAATAATGACATAAAACAATCCAGTATCCAATGCCACTATCTATAATAAAAAGATTACTAAAAATCAATTTTCCTGATGCACTGCGTCGAAAGGGAAAAAATCCTACCAACTAACTGTTTCAATTTTGAAATCTCCAGAATGATTCAACATTCTCAAACAACATCTGTGCTACCTCTGAATGCTGGAAAGCTTATTCCAATATAGCCATCTGAGGTAAGAAGCCATGAATTGTTGCTTATCACTACCATTAATGAAATCCATCCATTTCATTAAAATCTATGGGTAGGAGGCAGGATTATCTATTAATCTGGTCAAAGCACCATGTTACTGTGTATGGCTGCTCTCCTAGAACTATCTTGACAATGGCTGTATTTGGCAATATTTCATAGCGTTTTCTAAGAGTAATAAAGCTTTCCTTCCTATTAGGATATAGAACTGATTTATGTTCTGTATAGTTTGAACAATTTTTAAAGTTGTTAATAGGGAGACAGAATAAACTGTGAATGGTAAAGGTCATGGAATGACAAAAATATTATTGAAGGACCAACATTTTAAAGAACCATAGAACTTGCCCTTCACCTTCTAAGTTAACTTGCTGCTTTCTAGTAAGGTGGACTACATGGCTTGCATCTGTGAGAAAGCCAGTGTGAGGCAGTGGCTAAAATGTTACACTGAGGAGATCCAGATTTAAATTCTTTCTTGGGCACAGAAACCATCTGGGTTACCTTGGATCAGTCATTCCCTTTCAGCCAGGGCTGAGATTCAATTTTTTTAACAACTGGTTCTGTGGGCATGGCTTGGTGGTAATGTGACTGGCTGGGCATGGCCAACTTAACATCATTCACATCGAGGCACACATCTCCTCGCCTAGCCTCTCGTGACTGTGAGGATGCTGCAATAGTCCTAAGTGTGAAAAATGGTTATAAGTCACTTTTTTCAGTGCCATTGTATCTTTGAATGGTTATTCCACAAGCAAAGTACCAGCAAAGGAAGGAAAAATAACTCCAGAGAAGTTCCAGAGACAGGAAGTCTAGTCCTGCCAAGAATGTAATAAGGGTTAACAGAGAGGCAGTTTCTGTAAGCAACTCCAGAATGCTTCCTTCCTGCCTTCCTTACAAGATTAGGCCAGTAATTTCTTCTAACAACCAGTTCTCCAAAATGCTTAGAATGTTAATAACCGGTTCTAGCGAATAGGTGCGAATGTAGGATCCCACTCCTGCTTTCAGTTCTGATTAGTGTCTGCCTGTGACAAGGTAGCTGAAAAACAAAATCTCTCATTTTATCATGAATTCCTAGCTTTGTTATGTATAGTACAGCAAGTATACACAAAATAAATGGACTCTACTACTAAGAAGAACAAATGCTAGGAAGAGCATCACTTGCATTAAAGTGATGACTTGGACTGAGGCAGAACAGAATTTAACTTCTAATGTGGCTTGCTAATGGAGGTAAAGTGGGAATGGGAGTCAATCAGAATAGAGCTGAAGGAACCTTGGAGGTCTTGTAGTCCAACTCTTGTTCAAGCAGGAGACCCTATATGATTTCAAATGGGGAGCTAGCCAGTCTTTTCTTTAAAACCTCCAATGATAAAGCATCTACAATTTCTGAAGAAAAGCTGTTAATTGTTTTCACTGTTAGGAAGTTTCTCCTTAATTCCAGATTGCTTCTCTCCATGATTAGTTTCCACCCATTGTTTCTTGTCTTATCTTCTGGTGCTTCAGAACATAAATTGACCCTGTCTTCTTTGTCGCAGCTCCTTAAATATTGAATTATGTCACCCTACTTCTTCTTTTTTCTAGACTAGCCGTACCCAATTCCTTCAACCCATCTTCATATGCTTTTGTCTCCAGGCCTTTAATTATCTTAGTTGTTCTTCTTTGCACTTTTCCCCAAGTCTCAACATCTTTTTATAATGTGTTGACCAAACTGGATGCAGTATTCCAGGTATGGTCTTAACTAAGGATTTATAAAGTGGTATTAATACGTCACATGGTTTTGATTCTATGCCTCTGTTTATACAACCAAGGAGTGTATCAGCTTTGTTTTTTGGCTGCTGCTCCACACTGCCAGTTCATGTTTAAGTGATTGTACACTACCTTAGGACTCCAAGGTCCCTCTTATAATTACTGTTTTTGAGCCAGGTTTTGCCAAATCTGTACTTGTACCTTTGTTTTTCCCACCTAGGTGTAAAACATTGCCTTTTCTCCACATTAAATTTCATGTCATTTTTCAAGTCTGTCAAGATCATTTTGGATCCTGAGCTTGTATTTTGGGGTGTTGGCTATTCCTGCCAGTTTAGTGTCATCTGCAAATTTCATGAGTTCCCCTTCTATGGAACTCCCATCATCTAAGTCATTTATGAAGATATTGAAGAGGAAAACTAAGACAGAATCTTTGGTAGCCACTGCTTATTTCTCTTTATATAGATGTAATACTATTAAGGACTACTTGTTGAGTATGGTTTGTCAGCCAATTATAAATCTATTTGGTGGTGATGCTGTCTATCCCACATTTTTCTAGTTTACGAAGAAGTAGGTAGTGGTCTACTTTGTCAAAAGCATTCTAAAGTATATTATGTCAGCAGTAGTACTGTAGTCAGTACATCCTGGGTAGCAAAATATCTCCCACCAAACAATTAGTTATTTCATTATATTTGTCTCCTGAGATCAAACAGAATCAAATTTTCATTGCGGAGTTATTTATGTTATAATTGTTTACAATTGTGTAGTTTCATCCCTGGTAAAAGCTACAACTTGACTTATATTCTGTACTACACTACTATACTGTAATAAACGTTAAATAACCTTCCAAGGGATTTTTAAACCATAGCCATTAATGGTGCTATATAAATAATAAATCCTGCAGCATTTATTCCAGAGATAGCCTTGGAGAAAGTTCAATAGAAAGAAAGAAAAAAGAACAAAAAGGTCAGACCAAGATTTTACAAACTGCCTGCACTCTTAATAAATCTGAAAAGTCTTCTATGCTGTAAATAGCTGGCACACTAAAGGCAGTAGCAGTTAAATCAGCAGGTCAGGTCAGTGTAAAATTTGACAATGAATTGTCTCTTGTTCAAGTCACATAGTCTGTCTTAAGCAAAGCGCATATGCAGACAAAAGAGATGAATGTTCCTAAGTTATTGAATTTAGATAAAACATTCAGGAGTGCATAAAGAAAGAACTTAAAATTGTCAGCCAACTTGGACAATTTTAGAAGAGGAATAATAGAAAAATTAAATTAATTAGGTAAGGTTATTCTTAGCTACTGGTCATGATGTATAATCCCATACAGGAATCTGTTGCAGTTAGTGCTAGATTGGCCCTTGATACATACTATATTATGTAGAGCCAATCCTTTCAACCTAGTATCTTCAATAGAAGTCTCTCTGTGTATTTGTTTATGTGTGTGTGAAATATAGATAGAAACATATAGAAACAAGACATACCTTTTTCAAATTAGCCTATAAATACCAGTGGCATGTAATTTTCAGTACAGATGCATAACATTATTAAATCTATTTCCATCTCCCATGTTTGCCTTAACCTGAAAAAGAGCAACCATCAGAGAATACTCAGTTACAACTTTTGTGGATCCAAACCGAACTGAAAGATAGCTTAGTGGATAAATTGTAAATTTTGCTCTGTTACGATTTTCCTCTGGCTTTTAAATAGCATTCATTTAGTGGCCATTAATTTAGCAACTATTTGAAGTTGTGATAGCACTAAGAAAAGTGACTTAGAATCAGTCGTCAGACCTACGACTGTTGCAGTATCCCATGGTCACATGATCACAGTTTGGGTGCTTTGTCACTGTTGTGCACTTAATAATGGTCACAGCATCATGAAGCCACATGACATGGTCCTTTTTGGCAATCTTCCTAATCAGCTTCTGACAAAAGTCAATGAGGAAGTCAGCAGGAATTCACAAACCGCTGTTCCTAAGCAGAGCAGCCATGTGATGCTTTGCTTAATGACTGCTTCACTTAGCCATTAAGTCCCAATATGGTTATCAAGCAAAGACTATATATATTCTGAAATATTAGTCATCCCATAAATTTTAGCAACTATATTAAAAAAGTTAACTTCCTTTTCTGCTGGGTATATGAAATACTAACAATGCATAACGTTTCAGTTACTTATATTTGAGGCTTTATATCCCTTGGCTGTAGCTCAACATTGCTTAGTGATATGCTAATGTCAATGCAGACATACACCACTGGTATCCCCGATAATGGCAAAACCTAAATTTAAGACTACTGTTTGTGGAATATGCAGCCATTAGGACCATATGCTCTGGATTAAGTTAAAAAAAAAATGCTTGAGAGAGTATGAGATGTGCGTGTAGCCCTACGTGTAATTTTAAAACAGATCTGTCTTTTCCCTGAATCATGTGACAATTGGGGAGGCAGCAATATCTTTATGACATTGAAGTGTAAGATAATCCTATTTGCCATTTGTTTCCAATAAGGCTGGACACTACATGAGGAGTTTATTGTGCATTTACATGAAACTGTGTTCTCATACTTGACATGCAACAAGATGCATCCAAAACTTTGATTCAGCCCAAGTGTATCAGTACACTTTTGTTTTGGAGCTGTGGGAAAGGTGTGGGGGAAATTAAGAGCTTTGAGAATATTGGAAAATGAGGAAAGAAAACTGAAGAAAGAAGAAAGGCCACATAAGGATGTAACAGGACAAAAAATTAGCAATAGACTTATAACCTAGGGAGTTCCAAGGTAGGCTGTTTATTTCAACAAGGGCAGAACAGAATTAAACTCCTGAGTATACAGCTTATCTAAAATGCTGTCTCCTCAAAAGGAAGACTAGCTGGAACCCTCTCATTAGCATCTGCTCCCTTTAAACAGCGTCTGCATTTTTAAACAGCAGCTGCTTCTGTCTTGGGAATGTAAGACACTTCCCACCTCATTAATTGGTAAAGATAAATACATAAACATACAAACACCTATATACACACAGCCTATTTTGCCTTTCTCCTTACCTCTGCTATAGTATAGTACACTGTATATCAGGAAAGAAAATAATGAAGAGATAGGAAAAACTCTTTCACTGTATTTAGCAAACTTTTCACTTTAATCAGATATTACAAATGACTTTGGATTAACTTTAAAACACATGGTTGGATAATACCTCAATTTTGGACCAACCAAAATGGAATAAAAAAAAGTGCAATTTTCTAATTTCTTTTTTTTCAGGCTAGAAGTTTAAAAACAGAGAGAGATGAAAATTTGGAAAATTGAGACCTGGTGTTTCAATGTTCTGAATTCAAAATCTGTCTGAGATGAAGTTTATGGATTGAATAAATGTATTATTGGAAAAAATAGAAACTGAGGTCCAAGTTTCATCCTCCTCCTTCTTCCATAGTGTCCAAGTATGTTTTTACCTTCTTTCCCACTTTTCTGTTCATGAAGAAGAGACTCATTATGCTCCTTAAGTGAGAGGCAGGGAGTTGAGGACAAGGCTTCTACCTTGGAATAAGAGAACAGTGAGGGAGAAGAATTCTGTCACTCTTTCCAGAATGGATGACAGCAAGGTAGGAATTACAGAGAGGAACGAAATTTGTAGAAAGAGAGAGAAAGTAGCCAGGAAAATGGTTAGTTGGTTCCCTAGAAAGACTGAGTGTATTAACTGAATATTGCTGTCAGATATAATGATACTGTTGAATTATGTGTTGTGCAGGGCTAGCAGGAAATAAAAGTTTAATTACCTAGAGGGGATGGTAATAGATAGGAGGATAATTACGGTGATGGGCAGTGAGAAATATGGCAGGAGGTTGGGATGGTGGGATTATTATTATTATTGCGTTGTTTTTACTATTTGCTCTTGTATGATCCTTACAACATTTTTAAATGTGTAAATAAAGCCATTTGTATTACAAAGTATTAATTTATGAAATGCCATATTTTCAGTCATCTACTCTATTGAAGCTAAATACTAAAAATTCAAGTGGAAAATTCACTTGATTCAACATTTTTAAAAATAACAGCTTGAAAATACAATAGTCAAGAATTGTGTTCAAATGAATTATTTAATTATTAATGTCTTTTATACCTAGCTTGATATTTGGATCAGATAAGCCCTCAAGACAACCTAACCAATTTTAACATGGAAAATAATAAAATCCTATTGGAGAAAAATAGCATCTTTATAAATGTCCTAAATGCTGATAGAGCCGTATCTAAATGAAGCTCTTAAAGAGAACATTCCATCCTCAGAGAAGAGTTCAGGAGAAGACATTAGCCCAGGGGTGGGATTAAAAAATCCCAGCAACTGGGCAGCAAACCAGTTGCTGGGTAGGTGTGGCCATAGTGGGCATGGCCATTGTGGGGTGCCTCAGGGGTTGGTCCTCTCTCCTCTCCTGTTCAACATTTATGTGAAGCCGCTGGGGGAGATCATCCGTGGCTTTGGGGTGAAGTGTCATCTGTACGCTGATGATACTCAGCTGTACATCTCCACCCCAAGCCACCCCAACAAAGCCATGGAGGTCATGTCCCGTTGTCTGGTGGCCATGCAGAACTGGATGGGTGGGAACAGGCTCCGACTCAACCCTTCCAAGACTGAGTGGTTGTGGTTTCCGGCATCCCGATATAGCCAGGTAGTTCCATCGCTGGCTATTGGGGGTGAGATTTTGCCCCCTTCAGAGAGGGCTCGCAATCTGGGTGTCCTCCTGGATGTACGGCTTTCTTTGGAAGACCACATTACGGCCGTCTCCAGGGAGGCGTTTTATCAGATTCGCCTGATCTGCCAGATGCGGCCCTTTCTGGATCGGGATGCCTTACGCACGGTCACTCATGCCCTGGTCACCTCCCGACTGGACTACTGTAACGTCCTCTACATGGGGCTCCCGAATGGGAGGCTTCAACTGGTACAGAATGCGGTTATGGGGGCATCAAGGTTCTCTCATGTGACGCCCCTCCTGCGCGAGCTGCATTGGTTGCCAGTGGCCTCTCGGGTGCGCTTTAAGATTTTAGTGTTAATTTTTAAAGCACTCCATGGCATCGGACCAGGATATTTACAAGACCGCATTCTGCCATTTTCCTCTCACCGTCCAGTGCGCTCCCACAGGGAGGGTCTCTTGCGGGTCCCGTCGGCATCTATGTGCCGGCTGGTGTCCCCGAGGAATAGGGCCTTCTCTGTGGGGGCGTCTGCCCTCTGGAATGGGTTGTCTCCGGAGTTATGTACAGCCACGGACCTGGGGACCTTCACGTGTGCCTTGAAAACCTGGCTCTTTGACCAGGCCGGTTTGGGCTGATTTTAGATTTGGGTATTTTAATTTTTATATTAAATTTTAGGGTTTTAGGGAGGAGTTTTAATTGTTTTCAGCTAGGGCCTTTAGTTTAATTTAGTTTTAACTTTTATATATTTATTGTTTTAATTGTATGGCTGTGCACTGCTCTGAGTCCTTCGGGAGAGGAGTGGCATATTATTATTATTATTATTATTATTATTATTATTATTATTATTATTATTATTATTATTATTATTATTATTATTATTACCACAACTTCTGGGATGGCCGTTTTTCGCCTTCCCAAGAGTCCAGAGGCTTACTTCGCTAAGAAGTAAGTTTAGTCCATGAGATGCACATCCTACTACAGTAATAGGTGGATTCTTGTCCATTATGGTTTCCATGCAGCTTTCATATTACTTGCATTGTCAGTCAGCAAAGCAAATACTTTACCACTCTCAATTTTCTGTAAAACTGCACATATTTCATTGCTTATACACTCTGCAGTATGTCTGTTCTCTACAGTTTCAATGCTTCTATAAAAGACTAATTGAGGTGTTATTATCACAAAGTTGATGATTCCTTGTCCCTGAACATTTGTCCATCCATCTGTAAGCGCTGCAAGACATAGTGCTTCACTGATTTTTCCTTGTACGGATTCCATCACATGCCATATTCTGATTCCAGAAGAGGCTTGCTCAAGGAATGTCTGCTTGGCAAATGGTATGGTGGCTGGAATAATTTAAAAGTTTCATGCCAATATGCATTTTCAGTTATTGACAATACTGATCCAGAAGCCTATATTGCTCTTGCAAGAGCATGATCGATTTTCTGCTGATTTTCAATTGCCGTTTATCTATAAATGAAAGCATTGTGTATTTTTGTGAGACAGTGGTTTGCAAAACTTCCTTTCTTGGGATGCTGCTGGTGAAGAAATACTTTGTGATGAACCAGAAGCAGCAGAAAGTGTTTCTGGAATTAGGACTCTGGAAGGAAGAGATACTTGCACTTTCATTGTGGTCCTAATCATTTAATTCCATAAAGAATTTTTAAAATATCTTTAGGGCTCCTCTAGTATGCGAGGATGTGTTTTATCATCCTTGTACCATTTTGAAAGGAATATTTCTTCTCACAATATTTGCAAATTGCAGCTTTGCTCTCAGCAGAAAATCACACTGTGGAAACATTTTCAAACTCTAGATGTTGGTGTCACCATTTTATTGAGAAGAGCAAAAACAAACAAATCACAATTTACTGACCAGACTATAGGTAAACATTATGCTGTGTTGGTGGAGAACATTAATAGAAATCATTTAAGGGTTACAAAAGAGAAATTTGTCAGACAAATTTACGCTCTTACCTGTCAATTAAAGCCCAAGAGGAGGACAGAAACTATCAACTATTGCACAGGTGTCAAACTTGACGCATCATGTTGCATGACATGATGTTTCGCTATGTTTTTTTCCCTTTGTGGAGCTGGGGTGGGCATGGCCTGTGCATGATGCATGCGGCCCATGGGCTATCAGTTTGATTCCCCTGATCTATTGTATACCAATAATTATTCAACTGTAGGAGGTCCGGGATACACAAGCAAACTAAACTGGAGCCTTTTCCCTGCAGTACCCCCTCATGGCACAATTTTCTCTTGTTTAAGAACTGCATTGAGAAGTACAGTTTGTTACTTGAATTGTATTTCAGGATTTGCTTGTCTTCAGCTGAGAGAACTTGCAATAATTTAAGACTTTATAAAAACTCTCCAAAATTTTTCATTAAGGTCTTCATGTTATAGTTTGAATACAGTGTCATAGATATATTATTTATCACTGGAAAAGAATACATTCCACGCTCCTTTCCCCCTTCCCAATTTTTCAGGAAAAACGGCTTTGGAAAACTAAAAAAAAGAAAAAAAAAACCTTCCCTCCCAATGTTTCTGGGTTTTTTTTTCCCCAGGCCTTCCCATCTCTAGTTCCACTACATATGTTTGGTAGATCACTACAGTGATATCCAGTCTCAAGTTGCTCCACAAGTTGTACATGACACTGAAAATATTGTTTACTATAAAACAAGAATCCAGTGGCATATGGTAGAAAGCAATGGGACAGGTTCAGTGAGAATCCAACATATAAAAGTACACAACTCAGTGAACAGCAAAAATAACAACTACAGACATACCAAAACCAAAACAAAACAAAACAGGGAAAAAAAAAGTGAGATAGGGGTGCAACTGTCCTGAACGTTGAATAGGCTAGGTCTTTTATGATTTCCTAAAGAACATAAGAATAGAAAATATAATGACTGGTGTTGGTGCAGTGGTTAGAAAGTACTACTACATTCTAACTCTACAGGTGAACTCTGCCCACAGCCTGGAGTTCGATCCTGACCAGCTCAAGGTTGACTCAACTGCACATCAGAACAACTAGACACAAGGACAGTTTTTCCCTGAATGCCATCACTTTACTAAACAAATAATTCCCTAAACACTGTTCAACTATTTACAGTCTATTTAAAGTCTGCACTGCTATTACTATTAATCTTCTCATCACTCCTTTTCACCCATCCACCTCCCATTTGTGACTGTATGACTGTAACTTTGTCACTTGTATCCTTACGATTTATATTGACTGTTTCCTAGTATAATTTGATTGTTTATTGTACCCTGTGACTATTATTAAGTGTTGTACCTTATGATTCTTGACTCTTTATGAATGTATCTTTTCTTTTATGTACACTGAGAGCATTTGCACCAAGACAAATTCCTTGTGTGTCCACACTTGACCAATAAAGAATTCTATTCTATTTCCATCCTTCTGAGGTCGGTAAAATGAGAACCCAGATTACTAGGGGTAATATACTGACATTTGTAAACCACTCAGAGAGTGTTGTAAAGAGCTATGAAACAGTATACATGTCTAAATGCTATTGCTACTGTACATTTTGATACATGTGTGAATTTGTTAGTATAATAACTGGCCCTTGATTCTTGGGGAAAATTAGTTCGGGCTACAGTTGAGAGTGGATGTAATTTAGCCAAAGTGGCTAAATTTTTGACACATTATAGGCATAAGTAATCTTTTCCTTTGTGAGTCAGGCAATGCTCTATTTGTGCCTTTCCTGTTTCTTTCTTTTCACAGATGTATAAACAGGAAGAGGACAGTTGAGTGAGCAAGATGTAGCTTACAACATCAGGAAAGCTACAAAAAGCATGTGTTTTGCATGCAAAAGATCCCAAATTCTCTTATCTGATATCCTCCAGTTCATTTTTTGGAATTTTTCTGCAAAGTTATGTGGCCAAATAAACTTAATAAGCATATATTATATCCATGTCTAGAAAGCCAAACAAAGATACATGTTTTAGCATGATCTTATATCATATGGGGAGACTGTATTTAATTTAAAGAACCATGTTTACCTAACATAATCATCAGTACTCTTTTTTTATATTTGTTGCAGCCAGAATTATTGCTAATGTTTGATGGCAAAGTGGTACAAATCAACTTAAAATAATTAATCAAACATTTATTGTCAATACACAACATGTGTACAATGAAATTGAAGCCCTCTACAATGTGTGTGAAAGCTAGTAATTATATTGTAATGAACTATACATAGATAACAAAGCTATTTAAGTAGATATGTATGTATATGTATATTAGGGTTATGTGTGTGTATATAGCCGGATTACATGTAGATGTGTATTATGTGCATGTAACTCAGTGATGTGCATGGAAATTGAGACAGGCTAAAATTGACATCTAATAGCTAGATTGGAGGGCACAAAAAACAGGAAGGGTAAGTATGTAAATGGAAGTACAGATTGGGAAAAGTAGAACAACTTCTTGTCAGACATCCTGACCTCATGTTATAATACAATGAACCCCTGAGTTGAAAGCCAGGCAATGGAAAGGGATGGAATAGAGGAAAGCTAATTTGAGAAAGGACAGTAAAGCTCAGAAATGTGTGTGTGTTTGTGTGTGTGTATGACTCAACTTTGGGTGTGGTAAGAAAAGAGATAAAAGGGAGGCAAGACAAATGAGGTAGAAGGATGGAAGACTTTGGGAACTGTCAGGGTGCCTTCTTGGCATAAATAGCTTGTGGGCAAGAGCAGAATTAGAAAAGGCATGTTGCTTTGTACAAGGAATGCCTGAGAAAAAATTGACAGCTGAATCAATATTTGCTGGAAGTTCACATATAAGAAGAAGCTGAGAAATGGCTTGAAGACTTGACCCAAGAAGGAAAAAAAATATTAGGAGAAGATGAGAGGGGAAAAAAGAGATTGAAGACCAGCAAAACAAAGAACTGTAGGAGAAGTTGGCAGAGACAATTGGAATACAAGTAGAGAGTAAAGGAGAGTTTTTGTTACTGGACTTAATAACTTAATAGTGGGTATATTGTACATACAGCTATATTTTATTTCCTGATGTAAGTAAAACCTGTTAAAAATTCACAGTTGGATCTGGGATATTCTTTTTTTCTTCTTGGATGGCTCAGGAGAAGACAGAATATCTACAAAGCTCTGTTAATACAAAATTTAGAAGCAGGTTGTCAGAGCTCCAACAAATTCCCTTCATTCAAAGCAAAAGTCTCTAGCCGCATCTCAGAAAAAGTAAATTGGTTTATTAGAAATTGCCATGTTGGTGTATGGCTGGGTACAGCCAGTACTAAATCACATCATACATTTCCCCCTTGACCCTGGTCTTTCCCCTACCCCCTGGATGTGACTTCTCCAATAGGACACACCAGTCTCCAAGAGTAATCCATCATGCTCTCTAATAACCTTCTTATGCTCTGACAACTTTGGGCTGCTGAATGGATATCTAGGCATTTCAAGAATGCCTTGTTTTCCCCCACTTCCTTTTTCTGACAGCTAAAAAGACCAAAAAAGTATCTTTTTAGTTGACACAGGTTTTATAAGAATAATTCCAACAGGAGTTGAAAGAGATTCTCTTTCATATGCCAAATATTGGTGAAGAGAATGATGGAAGGCTTACCTCCCTTTTTCATTTATAAAGTTGTAGCTTATTGAATGCTGGAGTATTGTTTTCCTTTGCACCAAATAATAATTGTTATATTATGTGGCACAGGTGGACCATCCTCACACCAGCATTTGCTTCTCTATACTCTGATGCTAATTTCTGACATTTTCCTTCTGACATCTGTGGTCTGCATCACTACCCTGAATGATAATTCATGACACCTTCGCTGGCTATTGGGGGGGAGATTTTTCCCCCCACAGGGAGGGCTCGCAATCTGGGCGTCCTCCTGGATGTACGGCTGTCTCTAGAACATCATATTGCGGCCGTCTCCAGGGGGGCGTTTTACCAGGTCCGCCGGATTTACTGGTTGCGGCCCTTCCTGGATCGGGACGCCCTGCGCACGGTCACTCACGCCCTTGTCACCTCTTGCCTGGATTATTGTAATGCTCTCTACATGGGGCTCCCTGTGGGGAGCACCCGGAGACTCCAACTGTGGAAAATGCGGCCGCGCGGGTGATTATGGGGGTGTCGCGTAGCTCCCATGTGACGCCTCTCCTGCGCGAGCTGCATTGGTTGCCGGTGGCTTTCCGGGTTCGCTTTAAGGTTCTAGTTTTGACCTTTAAGGCGATCCATGGCATTGGACCAGGTTATCTGCAGGACCGCATTCTGCCAGTGATCTCCAGCAGACCGGTGCGTTCCCACAGGGAGGGCCTTCTCCGGGTGCCGTCGGCCTCTATGTGTCGTCTGGCAGCCCCCAGGAGTAGGGCCTTCTCTGTGGGTGCCCCTGCCCTCTGGAATACTCTGCCGCCTGAAATTCGCACCAGCACAGACCTGAGGGCCTTCAGGCGCGCATTAAAGACCTGGCTCTTTGAGCAGGCTGACCTGGGCTGAGATAGTTTTAATTGTCTCCTTAATTCGGTTTTAACTTGGGTTTAAATTTTTGGGGGAGGGTTGTTTTAACCTAAACAGCCATTATTTAATTTCTTTTTAACTTTTGTATTGTTCTGGGTCTGATTCGGCTGTACACCGCCCTGAGTCCCTAGGGAGAAGGGCTGGTATATAAATGTTATTAATAAATAAATAAATAAATAAATAAATAAATAATAAAATTCTGTCTCAGTTGATCGAAAAGCATACGAACGACAGAGAACAGTGATCCATGTTTTTAGGGAAAGTGGCATGATTCCAGGGAAACTGGTGAGACACTATGTTTTGTAAGTAGTTCAGAATCCTAATAAAGATTTGACTTTAAGAACAAGTTCCAGAATATCTTTTACCAAATAGAATTCAACTGTGTTTATTTTAATGTTCAAAAAGTTTATAATTGTATTTATATGGATTCCTTCCCAAAGAGGAGAAAAGATTACACAAAAATAAATAAAAAGTTTTATCCTCTATGCACATTACAAGCACTGAAAGCCTCAAGCTAGATGGAGAACATACTAAAACAAATAATAAAAACTTGTATCCATTCTAACTTTTAATCTAGAACTTGGCATTCCTATTTACTTCTGAATATAAGAACAGATGAAACTGTATATTATCTATTTAACATTGTAAGTAATTTGCTGTAAATCATAATATTTCATTTATTTCCTCCTTGCATATTCAGGTTTTGCATGATTATGTCTTAATTCTTAGGAACTGATTAATACATAGCATATAACTGAGTTTAACTAAACATGTTTCTATGAAAGTTATAAATATTAGAGTTGCACTATATCTAGTAGCTTTTGGAAGGTGTTTTTGTGTGACATGAAGAGCCATGGATTTTAAAAGGGATATTTTTCAGCAGTTTCTAGGAGTCTGTACTTCAAAGTTTTCTTTTCCAGTTGGTTTATTTTTATCCTGACATTTTATCCATTCTGCAGAATTCATCCTGCCGAAGAAACAGTAGATTTGTCTCAGAACAGTTCAATTTCAATCTCCAGGTGACAAGATGATATTTCTTCCTTTTCTGAAGAAACTTTTAATATAGTGCGTTAAAGGTCATGAAAACTCCACAACATCTAGTGAACTTTACTAAGCTTATTTCTCTTAATATTGATGATGTATTGACATATCTCTTTTTTTTCTGAAAAATGAACACTTCAAACATATGTCAACTCAAGGTCACCTTGTAATATTTTTGTTACCATGATGGAAAATGTTATTATAAAATTTCATAGCATAGCGAGCACCTACATTTCCCCTTTTTATTCAAAAGTAGGTACTCTTACAACATTTAGATCATAGTTTTGGAAGTTGAAAGCTTTAATTTTTCTCTCTCTACTGCAATCCTGCTTGGGTTAGCTTTCTCCATGTCTAACGTTTATAGTACCAAAAAGAATCCACTGTAGTGTTTGATATGGTTATGCATACTATACAAACCATGAATCCTGAAAAGAATCCAGGCAGGTAAGCTGTAGTTTTGAAATCATTTGAGTGGAATATATATCTTTAATTTGCTATGCCTCTCATTCAAAGCCATCTCTAAAGCTCCAGCTCTGATAAATATTCATGGAATATCTAACATACTGCATGGAAGTCATCTCCTGCTAAAAAGGGTTTTCAAAATACTGTCTTTTAGAGCTTTCTACAACATTTGGTAGCAAGAAAAAGATGTTGAGAATTAAATACTGTGATTAACAGATCTGACCCGTTCATAATAATTTGTAAAAGCTAATTTACCTTTGACCAAACAGAACAACTTAGGGTGGGAAGACCTTGAGAAATTTTATCTATTTATCTCAGAATTTATAAGAAATTGTATGGTTACAATGGACAACTACCTTTTTCAAATGCTTCTTGAAAAACTTTTGGTGGTTGTGATAGACCCCTTCAAGATGAACAGAAACATAACTTCAGAGTGTCTGTATCATGTAGGAATCTTGAGAAATATGAAATTAACTTTTAATGACTATAATGTATTTAATCACATAATGTTTCCAATCCACTGCATAAAATCAACAGGGCTAAAAGGGTTTTGCTGCTGATTTTCATTTGTCGTTGGTATCTGATGCATCTTACTGTGGAGACCAAAATAGTCAGCCAGTAGTGATGGATTCCAGTTGTCCTGTTATTATTTTTCCATTGTAGCAATGTGCTGGAGTAAATTTCACCATGTTCATCACTCAAAAGGACCTATATTTTAGGAAGAAATCCAAGTGTGAATGCAGAAAATTAATAATCAGTGATATGTTGGATTTCATGGTCTTGTATGCTGTAAGAAGTTAGACAATCAACTGAATGTAGTTTCCAAGAAAATTATCAATGACATTCTTAAATGCTTTGCAGGCAATTTTCTATAACTCAACTAAGTTTGAACCACTTGTCATTGATGATGTATCTGATATGGACCAACAAAAATAATATCCTTAATCTTTGCATTAGTTGTTCATGAGAACATCTGTCTCAAAAAATTAAAACCTTCACATTTCCTTTTTCATCACTTAAAAAAAAAACATCAATCCAAGCTTTATGTGAAGCAATGGCAAAAGTATGTTTGTTGAGTCAACAACTGATTTATATGTCACATTTTTCTGTCCTGAAAGTAAATTCTTTCTGAGTGGCAATTTTTAAAAAATGTAATTCATCTCTATTGCATGGCTGTCCCATTTGCATGTATAACAATAGTACTTGGCATATCAGAGCTGCATTCCAAGCAGCAGAAATATTACTTTTAATTCTCCATAGATATTCCAGTTGTAGTTGATGTAGTATATGTGCTTCAACAATTATTCCATATTTTTGTATGTTTCTTTTCCTGTGAGCAGTATAGCTAACATGTACTGAACAACGTACACTGGCATTGTGTAAAAGCAGAGATTTATATAAAACAGTACAAGATAGATTAAGTTACAGATTGTTTTATGATTAGCAGCCCAAAATCTATAAAACATGCCAAAAAATGTTTAGGAAATCTTTGTTTTCCAATTTTATTTATCTAATTGGAATAATAATTTTCTCCATATACCATGTTTAATGTTCATATCACGGTACAATAAGAAACTAAATATTATAGTTGTATTTTTTGTGTGGTAGGTAATGGAAGAGCATGGCATTAGATTTTCTACTATTACAGAATGTTAGAATGAATGACTCCGCCTTTTCTGTTGCCCCTTCCCCCCCTTCCTCCAAGGCAATACAAATAGCTCAGACTATTTTCTGAACTGAAAATCTGGCCTCAAGGCAAGTTTGCAGTCCTTGGACAGTTCTAGTATGTGGGTCTATTTGGCAATGCTGGTGTGCAGTGTTCACCTTTGAGTAAGAGAGGTAAACAACATCCCTTTGTTGTTTGATTTTCCTACAAGCCCAGAATCTGTCCATCCCTTTGACCAAGAAGAAATAAAATGCAGTAGAAAAAGTTAATATGGCACAGTCTATAGATCTTTAAATCTATATACATCTGTGATATGGTGCCTGACAAAAAGAAAACTACATGATACTAAATTTGATGTTTTCAAAAATAGCAATGTTCCTATTTTGATTTTACTTCTCAAAGGGAATCAGAATAATAGACAGTTATCTAGTTCATTGGTACAAACAGTGTGGTAGGCCATTTGTGTAAAGTATTTTCAAAACGAATTTTGAATTTTCAATTAGGCTAGCCACAGGTTTTTTTCAGAATTTTATAGTGAGCAAGAAAATGCCACTTTAACTAGTACTAATAATTCTGATTATGATTTAGGATTCCAACTATTTTCTATGTACAGACTTGCTCTACAACACTACATAAAATAACTTCTGAAATTATGACCTGTGAAGATTTAAAAAATCTTCTTTAGTTTAAAAAATCACTAGTCAATTAATGATGCCTCTAGAAAGTTTCTATTCTGATTTTTGGTTATATAATGTTTGTGTGTATAACATGTTATATAATGTGTGTGTGTGTGTGTGTGTGTATTATATAATATAATATCTGGACAGAGTCTGTTTATTCCTTAATCCACTTTAATCCACTTTAAGAATGCATAAAGAAATGTTCTTGTTCTTTCAGCATACCATGGAAATGTGTGAAGAAAGCAACAGAAAAAGGGGTACTCATGAATCCTCTTTTATTTTGTTGCTGGATTTGTGAGTACTTGCTGCATAGTCGTTACAAACAGTGGTTCTGATTTTTTTGGTTTTTTCTTTGTAGAGCATTATTCCTCTATGCTATTTTCCACTGAGTGTTTATCTTATTTAACTGTAGTTAATATTTTATCATTCATCATCATTGGTTCCTTTTTGCACGAAGTGCATAGGGCAGCAATGAATCCTATTTACAGCAGTGTCTTTGGAACCTTCCCAATTGATGTCCACTGACACCTACATTAGGCTGACATTTTGTGATAAGATGCTACTGAAACAGGTTGGACCTGTTCTTTTGGATGTTGGTCAGTTGTGATTAATGTGATAGGAAAGTGGCTCTGAATCAACATGACTTTGGACTTTTGGACTGTATGCATTAGCATATAGTCATACTTTTCTAGCCTCAGTGTGTAAGTTGGTAGTCATATCCTGTAGGGAGGCACTAGTTTCTGACAACAGTGCAACAACATCAGCAAAATCAAAGTCAGTGGGCCTTATTCCAGGGTATTCTAGTGTTTGGCCCATTTGTTGCTTTGTTCATAATAAAAATCTATGGTGAGGAGAAACAGAAAGGGTAATAAAATGCAGCCTGTCTGATACCAGTATTGGTATTGAAAAGGTTGGTGGCTTCACTGTCAATTTTTAACCCAGTAACTGCTGTTATGATAGAGATTTTTGAAGATGTTAATAAGTTGATCTGGTATTCCATATCTTCTACAGATGTTCCACAAAGAGTCCCAATATACAGTATGCTATCAAAAGGCTCCCTGAAATCTATAAAATTTATGGAAGTGGTCGCTGGAACGGCATTGCCCAATAATGTTATGTAGACTCCTCTTATCCTTCCAACTGACATTTGGTCAATTGTTCTTTGTAGGCACCTAAGAAGAATGATGGAGAATACATTGCCAGGTATGGAAAGAAGACTGATGCCTCACCAGTTACTACAGTTACTTGGGAAGTTTAACAATAACTCCCTTCTGCCAGTCATTGGGAACACATTATATGTATCAACAATGTTTAACAACCTGGTCAGCTTCATTACTAGATCATCCCTGCTAATTTTCAAGAGTTCTACTGGGATCTGGTCTATGCCAGGACTTTATTCTTCTTCAGCACACTAATTGCTTGTCAAACTTCATTAGTTACAATCGTGCTCAGTGCAATGTAATCAGCATTACTAAAGTCATAGGTCATACTAGGGGTTGGCTGATTCAAGGTTTCTTTAAAATGTTCTGTCCATCTCGCCTCTTGTTCTTTCTTTGTGAGCAAAAGTTTCCTAATCTTGTTTTTAATATGAACATCAAGTCTTTCTTTTCTGATATTATGGTCAGTTCTTAGAGAGCAATTTTATTATATTTGAAGCTATAAGAAGTCTACTTCCCAGAAGTAATATTTTTAATAGAGAATAATTAATATTCTTCAAAAACTAATTAGTGCTCTCCAAAGACTAATTTTCTTAAAGGATACAGAATTTTATAGAAATTATATGTTGTACATAATTCATTATACAGGTCATTTTTATTACTAGATTTAGAAATTAAATGTCAGACTTCCACATAGCATGACAAAATTTGAAAATTCTAAATATTTCTTATCAAATTATTAAATTGCTTATTTTTTCTCAGATTTTAGGTCACAGAACATGTGATCTAAAGTATTTTATTCTCAGAAATAAAAAAACAATTATTTATTTCCAGAACTGCATTTTTTAACTTCTCTTCAGAGAATCAAACTGATATCAGTTTACTGAATTACAATTAATTTTCCATTCACAAACAGTACTGCAAAAAACATTTTAGTACTTAAATAACTACTTGGTAGTATTTTCCTGCATGCCCCTAATTATTTAATGCCCCTGGAAAATTTAGTAGGAAGAAGTCAAATTAAGGAGGTGCTTTCTCAAAAGTATTTAGAGTGTGAGTTTCATAATCTTGCTGCCAGATAATGTTAGACTATATACAGTTCTTAATATTTTGACTACTGACTGTATGATTACAGATATTAAAATGGAACATCCAAACAACATTTCATCAGCTTCTTTGTTGTCTAATTCTGCTATCTGGCTAGTTCAAAGTATAGCTGTAGTGTAGTTTGCCTTCCTAGTTCATACTGTAGATTGTGACACTTTCTTCTAATGCATCATTGGAATTGTACTGCTGAGCTAATCTTGCTGATTTGGAACATGAAAAACAGGAGAAATGCAATAATTATTAGAATCTCTTCTAGAATTTTCTGGGAAAACATAACAAGCTCTTCCCTAGAATAAACAGATAAACAATACTGCTATTGTGATTCAAAATCAATAGTTCAAAAGGCAGATCTATCTACAAATCAGCAAATAACTACACTTCTTGCCGTGCTTTGGAAGCAGAAATTTGCTGCGAATGAAGGAAACAGCTAAGTTAATGTTGGAAGGAATACAAAAAGATTTACACAGTTATAGTTGAAAGTGAAGGACCCATTTTTTTTCCTATTGAAACTTTTTTTATTGGGTTATCAAAATATAAAATACAACAAGAAATTCAAAAATGTAATAGAAAAGTAGGAGGGAGTGGGAAAAGAAAAAACAATAATGTAAAGCCGGGGTGTCAAACTCATAACCCATGGGGCGGATGTGTAAGATGCTGGCCACGCCCACCCCAGTTTAGTGAAGGGGAAAAAAGTCATGATATGTCATGTGATGACAGTGTGACACTGCGAGTTTGACATCCCTGGTGTAAAGGGAGAAAAGGAAAGAAAAAGACACCAAATTCCGATTCTCTTTAGCAACAAAAGATAACAGCATTGCAATCTCAACTTTTTACTTTTACACAACAGTATGTACAAGCCATTTTTATAACAATAAATCTATCTAATCAGCACAACAAAATGGAAGTTTCATTTTTTTTTTCATTGCAAGCACAAAATCTGGAAGCAATTTCAAAATAGAAACAAGGTTAGATATGTTCTGTTCTTTGGATAAAAGAATCAATTTGACCATCTCTATTTTTCTTTGCTTTGGGGAATAATAAATGCTTCTGTTAACTCATAAATCTTTACCATAATTCATATTAAGAGAATCCTCTATATCAGTGGTATCAAACTCAATTTCATTGATAGCTGCATGACCATTATGGTTGCCCTCAAAGGGCCAGTAGCAAGTCTCCATGAGTAGGTGAGCATGGCTGGGTGCACACACCATTCCAAATTTGGGAACTTTTATCCATAGAGGAAGCCATCCAAAGCCCAGGCATGATTGGCAATTTTTAAGCTCAGATGTGAATAAAATTTTCCAAGCTTGGAGTGGGGTGTCTGTGTGTGTGCACACAACACTCCAAAGGTGACATTCTTTTCCCAATCCCAGACATCACTGACCTTTTCTGTCCAGTGCCCCACCCAGCAAAGCAGGAGGGGGAGAATGACACTGCTGTGTGTGGAAGCGTGGAAGCAGTTTCTTCTGAATCTGATTTCTGCATTGACAGATCTCTGGAAAGCAAGAGGAAGAGGCAGCGGAGTAGTGCTCCCTGGTCCTGCATGAGGGAGGCTGTCTCTTCTCAAAATGGAATCCCCGTTTCCAATGCTTCTCTCATGCAGCTCCCCTGCCTGCTCTTCTCTACTCCAGAGATCTGCACTTCCACACACAGCAGTGTCATCTTCCACCTCCTGGGGGGTTGGGGGGGAGGCAGGGGAGAATCAAGAGATGTCCAACAGAGGTAGGTGAGACCTAGGTGAACACTAAAGACTTGTCCACCAGAGGAGCCTCACCCTCCCTCTCAGGCCACATAGAGGACTCCTGGATGATGGCACAGGCTACCCGGATCCCTGGGCAAGTGCCCAGCTTGGCCCTTGATTTCTCAGGGCACTGGGACCCTTCAGGCTAGTCTGGACCAGTCCAAATTTCCTGAGGGGTCACCCAACCATGCTTACCTCCTCCTGAAGGCTGCTACTGCTGTGCTCACTCTCCTTGGCCAGATTGCTCATGTGGGTGCAGAAGGGCAAAGTGCATAGGTCAGAGGTTGGCCCACTCCCTCTCCATGTGAGGAAAGTTGACTTTGTAACCAATGCATTCTCATATGATAGGACGGGAGACCTCCAGGAGAGGCCTCTTGTGAACCAAAGTAATCAAAGCATCATTATGTGATGGAATAAGGAGCAAATGGATGGTGAAAGGGCAGCAGGGCCAAGTGCTAAAGCAGGATTTTTCTCAGACCCCCCCTCTCATTCCAATCTCCCTCCCTTCTCTGTTTCTCATTCCCATCTCCTTCCTTCCTGTTTCCCTGCCTCCCTCCTTCTCATTCCCATCTCTCTCCCTCCCTCTCTTCCTTCTTTCCCTCCCTCCCTCCTTCCATGCCAAGGAAGGGATGAAAGGAGGTGGAGAGATTGGCAGTGCACCCAGTGACTGTGATGCCAGTGGCTGTGGATTTCCCATGCAGGGACAGGGATGGGGACTGTCCCAATGAGAGGGAAGTTCTCACTAGCTCAGAGCTGGTTTTGACATTGCTGCGAGATGACGCAGGGGAGCAGGGCTCCACATCCCCATGTCAAACCCTCTTCATTGGATGATCCTTTCCAAGGGGATAAAGTCACCCTGTAGGGGTGGCTCATGAAGGTCATCCTGGAGGTCACAGAGAGCAGCGGCCCAAGCCACACTGTCCATGCAGTGATATTGATGTATGTTATATATATGTGTGTGTGTGTGTGTGTATGTGTGTATGTAGAGAGAGAGAGAGAGAGAGAGAGAGAGAGAAAATCTAGCCATCCAGACTGGAATGTGGTCAGACTTATATCTGGCTCATGGGGCTGCCATGGAAATAATGAGGAGCTGCCTCATTGCCTCAGCCCCATCCCCTGGCTGCATACGAAAGAAGTGGCCAGTGCTCAGGGACGCCTTGCTCCACAGGCTGACCATGTTCCGAGCGCTTCCCTTTCACTGAGATGCCAGCCTTCGTGTGCTCACCACCACCTGTGTGCAGGTCCACAGTGGGATGGGCCTGGGCCAAGGCAGTAGAGGCCAGCCCCTTGCTATCTCCAGGGTGGTCCCATGGGCCAGATCTAACCACCTTATGAGCCGATTTGGCCCACGGACCTTGTGTTTGATATGTCTACTCTATATTATTTCTTTCTTTTTAACCTTAAAGGGAAAAAACACTTTTTCTAGTTTTCATATTTTATTAACTTTAAAAAAATACTCAAATGTTATATATAAAGGAAAAAATACCCTTCAGTTTACATCCAGAACGCAAAACATGAATGTACACTAGAGCTTTCATTCAATTATATATATCACACCAATATAAGCCCAATTAACTCCAATTACTTCATTGAATTCAAATCTCTCCCTCGAGTTTATCACTCATGGAATAAATCTTTTTCTTCTCTTATTTTCAAATTTAATCAATAGTATTTTATAAACTTTGGGAATTATTCAGCATTATGTAAAAAGACAGAAGACTGCATTTATAAACTATAGATACAAAAGTATCTTAAAACTTTCTTTCAATACATATATCAAACTTATATAACAATCCATCCTGATTAATTAAATCATTAAATTTAAGTCACTTCCACCAGCTTATCTTTATAGAATGAAATATTTTTCTTCTCAGGAGTGTCTATCAAATCTTTCTTCTAGAAATTCATAACCTTATTTAAACACATGAAAAAATGTCCCAAAGTTGTCTGTTAGACATTGTAGATTAACCTGGAACACTTCCTCGTAAAATAGTCTTCTTTTCTGAGATGTCTATAATCTTTTTTTTCAAAGAATTCTTGACCTTGCTACTATTCATGAAGAAAATGTCCCAAATGTGACCTCTTAAGAATTGTGAATTTAATTGGCAATCTTGCTTCAGTTGCACTGGGAGCAGTGGTGGGATTCAAAAAGTTTTACCACCAGTTCGGTGGGTGCGGCTTGGTGGGTGCGCTTTGCATGTGCGCACACGCCAAGCACGCACTTTGTGCAGGCACAGAGGCATTCCAACTCACCTCCTGCAAGCCTGCACTCTTCCCGTCACTTCAGCAGCTGCCCGTGGGCACTCTGTTGTGTTGCGCAAAGCAGCTGCACTTCAAAAGCAGAGGATAAAAGTGAGTATGGGAGCCCAGGCAGGCAGGCGGGCCCAACAACAGAGCGGCAGAGAGAGCCAGTTTGGTCTCTGCTGCTCACTGCTGCTACCAGCTCAGCAGAACCGGGCCGAACCAGTAGAATACCACCACTGACTGGGAGGGTTATATTCAAACCATCATCATAATAAAAGCTGATGTCAGATTTATATTCCAAAGGTACAGTTAAGTTATTTGCATTGTCCAGCATTTGTAGAGTTGACACAGTGGGTTATAATTTTCTACACCTAATTGTGTCTCTTGTTGTTTTTAAATATCCTCTATATTTTTTTGGACTCTTAAGTGATTTATGGTATACATAATTTTCTGTATGGTCCATTTAAAGATTTCCTTGATGACAGACTCCAGCTCAGAACTAAGCATATTTGTATCTCGCTCTAGTGGTTAAAGAATGTTATTTATTTATTTATTTATTTATTTATTTATTTATTTATTTATTTATTTATTCCTTTTCTTCTAACCAGAATTCATGAAATCAGAAAATTTCAACCACCACAACAAAGCCATACTAATAAACTGCTGAGGTTCTCCGGGTCTCTCCCTAATGCAGGAGAGTCAGATAAATGAAAGGAAACCTGTTCCTTTTGTTGTTAAGTTGGAAGAATGATAGTCAAAAGTAAGGAGATTTTCTGGGTGTGTCAGGTGTTGGCTATGTCTTCACCAGAAGTTCCTAAAGTACCCGAATTTTTAATCATGTTATTCAGATTCTACCATTTCATCATAATCAATTAATTTAGTTTTTAGTTTAATATTGGCCAACTTTGAGACTCTTTTCCTCTCCATGTCCTTTAAAATATATTGGGATATATTGGGATGATAGCTTGTGTAAAATGTAATGATTATTTTTGTTAGGACAGCAATTAATAAAATATTGGTAAGAAATAAAGCTATAGTTCTGTGTTACTGAAAATGACTACGAATAACCAACTTGAATCTGTTCCATTTGTCTGTATTATCATTAAAGCCCACCAGCTGGCTCTATTGCATGAAAGCATAATTCATACAAGATATAAGATCCATTCATTATTCTAGCTATAATTATAGTCAGATGGTTCTTGATAAATATGCAAAAGTAATAATTGTTCTGGGGAAAATGCTTTGTGGCCTTTTTAATGATATAGTAAAGATTCTATATCTAAAAACAGCCAGACTTTCTAATATTGGAGGAGGTTGAAATGTACAAAACTTTTGCACATGATTTCAAACAGTTGTTTCATGTCAAGCTAACAAGATTCAGATGCCTCCCTGGTTCATATTTGTGTAAGAAGTGAGAAGTGATATAGCATAATCAGATGTGCAAGTTTGTTATTATAGCAACTCTAAATAAAAGTACTTTTTAGCCTCTCTTTGGAGTTCATTCCTTGTATGGCCTATCAGATGGAGCTGACAGTTTAGGTAGTCCTCGACTTAAAACAGTTCACTTAGTGATTGTTCAAAGTTACAGAAGCACTGAGAAAAATGACTTATGACTGTTTTTCACACTTATGACCTTTGCCATATCCATATGTCACATGATCAAATTTGTATGCTTAGGAACTGACTCATATTTATGATGGTTGCAGTGTCCCCAGATCATGTGAACACTTTTTGTGATCTTCTGACAGGCAAAGTCAATGGGGAAGCCAGATTCATTTAAACAACTTTGTTACTAACTTAACAATGGCAATGATTCAGAACTGTGGCACAAAAGGTCATAAAATAGGACATTTACTTCATTCACTTAGCAACAAATAATTTAGGTTCAATTGCGGCCAAGGATACCTGCATTTTGATATAATAGGTAACAGACATGATTAATATATGAATCACTCAGTGATAATTCATTATATAGATTAATCTGTATTTAAATATATTTTTCTTAAGAAAGAGATTTTTATTTCTAAGAATTCTAAGATGTCTTAATTGCAGCATCGGTATCTTGACTGTTATTGTCCATATGAGAAAATTCCAATGACGACTTCTTGCTTGGAAAAATATATATTTTTCACTAAAACAAAAATGCACAACTGTTTAACAAACTGTAATCTACCTAAAGAAATAGATTTTCACATATAAGACATACTTATCCAAAGCATGTTAATAAATAGATCTATATCTGCTGAAGCAACTATGGATCAAACTCAAACTTTATTGCTTAAAAAAATTATTTATGTATCCAACACGAAATTGTCTTGTACATATAAATAGATCTACTTTAATGAAATGAAAATTAATTCTGAATCCAACACAATAATTATAAAGTCACACAATTGTGCATATCTTTAAGATTGCCCTATCCTCATCTTTGTCTGTGTCCTCAATACTTTCTCAGCTAGGAATTATCACTATTATATATTATGTGGTGCAAAGGCACATTAATCCTTTTGCTTCCCTAGGAAGTAATGATATGACAGATATCTTGTCAACCTCTGTATATCTTGGTTTAGCAGGAAGTTATCTTCCTTGAAGATAATCCTTTATCTACAGATCCTTAAACAGTTTAGTGGTTTTCCAGGCATGATGACAAAACTATGTCTTCAGAGCCTTCTGAAAGGCCAACAAGGGTGTGGGGAGCAATCTAACTTTGGAGGGAACTATGTTCCAAAGAATGGATGCTGAGCCATGAAAGGCTCTCCTACTGAGTCCCATCAGATGACATTCCTTATCAAACAACCTGTAACATGCCTCTCTTCTGCTGGAAGTAATCGAGTTGGTAAATGTAACTGGAGAAAGGGAGAGGAATGGGAGAAAGGTGGTGCCTCAAAGAGCATGGCAATTCTAAAATGGAATAATATCTAATAAGTAATGGAGCCTTAAAATGGGTTATTATAATATGATATGATATCAGAGATCTCCAAGATCTCTGTAATTCAATTATATTTTCTTCATTTTTTTTCTTTTATGCTGTAAATGGTTTCATTTCAGCATAGGTATATGAAAATGGCCATGAAAAGAAAACTAAAAGTATATGCTTCCCATGGTTAATGATACTTTAGCAGTTAATTAACTGGTGGTTTCCTTATTCAGCATACAACTGCTGAAACTGTTACATACTAAGCAAAAGGAGTAGTTCTCACTCTGGTCTGCCATTCAGTGGGAAAATACTTTAAGTTGATTGGCCAAACTCTCTGACAGCTCCTATAAGAGGACAACAATCAGACTAGATTTTTGCTGGGTTGTGTTTTCTGAAATAAAGAGTCCATTGCTCGTGACTTAACAGAAACAACTAGATTTAAACAGCTGCAAATTATTTTCAGCAGTCCTGAAAATGGAATATATTATGATTATGTAAACTTTCCTCCACTCCTAACTCCAAATAACAAGGGTTCTTGCCTGTTACTTAAGCAAAGGTCCATTTCACTGAACTTCATTCAGACATCGCTAATGATCTCCATTTCCTGGTTTTAATTGGCAAATTTATTGAAGCATTCTAAAGTTGCTCTTTCTTGGGTGACAGAAGAAACTAGTCCAGTATTCTTGAGAGTAAATTGCAAATCACCATTTTTAATGTTGCCGGGAACCTTTTCTGTTTTTGAAACTGCCAACTTATATCAAGTTTATGTTAATTGAGCACATATTGTAAATCATCAGTAACATTTACTGTAAGCAATATTAAGGAGTTAATCTGGTTCTAGAACTGTGATGGCGAACCTTTGGCATGCGTGCCATAGGTGGCATGCAAAGCCCACTCTGTAGGCATGCGAGCAGTCGGCCCAACAGCTCCACTGTGCATGCGCATCTCCCAGCTGATTTTCAGGTCTGTAGATCACACTGACCTCCCCCATCCTATTTGCAAAAACCTTAACTTTTTGCCTCACTAGCTGGCCCTGCCCCGCCCTATCTGCCTCTCCCATCTCTAGAGTCACGCGTGTCAACTAACGATTCTTTGGCTGCTCTCGTTCCTGCTCCTTGCTTGTTGTTGTTGTTGCTTGTTTGCTTGCCTGCTTGCTGTTTGCCTGCCTGCTTGCCCTGACTCCTTGCTTGACTGCATAATATTTGGTAAGTTGCTGACTTTGTGACCCCCCCCTTTTCTCTCTTGCTTGCTGCAGCCCAGGGCCAGCTGCTCCCACTCCTGGCCTGCTTGCTGTTGGTGCCTGCATCTCCCCTCTTGCAATGAGGAGTGCTGCCACCAGTTGTTCCCCCGTGCCCATCTCGTGCCCTGGGTGGCTTTTAACAATACCACAGGAAAGGCCCGGGATCCATGTGATTGGCTAGCCCTGAAGCCGAAGGGAAAAGTGAGCAGGAAAAGTTGGGAAGACAGCAGAAGCGTCCCTCTTCCCAGCCAGCCGGGCTGTCTGTGATCGCTGCTGTTCCCCTTTGTGGGGGTGGAGCCCAACATCTTTTTTCTCACCCAGCAGTCGTGGCTATGGAAGCGCCAGCGCTGGGTGCTTTAATGCCCACCGCAATCCAAAGCTTGGCTTCCTGCTCTCAGTCTTCTGTCACATGTGTCAGTTCAGGAACCTTGTGGGGAGGGCTACAGAAGGCTTCGCCATCCTCCCCCCTCAGTTCATCTCTAGGCAACAATGTGTGTAGCCAGAGAACTTGGAGAAAGAGAGAGAGAAAGAGAGGGAGAAGGAGAGAGAGGGAGAAAGGGAGAAAGAGAGACACAGAGAGAAAGATAGGGAGAAGGAGAGAGAGAAAGAAAGAGAGAAAGAGGGAGAAAGGGAAATAAAAAAGTGGGAGAAAGAGAGAAAGGGAAAAGAGAGAGAAAGAGAGACAGAGTCAGATAGAAAAAGAGATGAGATGTTGCTTATTATGGGAAAGGGGAGTTATCTAAGCAACAGCCCCCTCCTCACTTTATCCCACCTGAAAGGGGAGAGGGGATCTCTTTTTGTTGTTATTTGAATAAAATGAAAAGAAAGCAATCCAGTATTTGTACATAGTATGGGGAAAGAGATGAAATCTACTTAAGTGTAGAGAATGCCCCATTCCATCTCTTTCCCCACACTAGGTACAAATACTGGATTGCTGAGGGGAGTTATTTAAGCAAGAGACACCCCTCCCCTTTCAGGTGGGGTAAAATGAGGAGGGGGCTCTTGCTTAGATAACTCCTCTTTCCCATAATAAGCAACATCTCATCTCTCCCTCTCTTTCTATCTCTCTTTGTCTCTCTTTCTACCTCTTTCTCCCTTTTTCTTTCTCTCTTTCTCCCTCTTTTTCATCTCTCTCTTTCTCCCCTTTTCTTTTATCTCCCTTTCTCCCTCTTTCTCTCTCTCTTTCTCCCTTTCTCTCCCCCTCTCTTTTTCATCCTCTCTCTCTTTCTCCCTCTTTCTTTCATCTCCCTTGAAGAGATGGAACGGGGCATTCTCTACACTTAAGTAGATTTCATCTCTTTCCCCACACTAGGTACAAATACTGGATTGCTTTCTTTTCATTTTATTCTAATAACAACAAAAAACTCAATACTGTTCAGTATGAATTGGCTTTCCAGTCCCTCCTTGATGCACTTTTTTACATTGGATATCTAGTTTAAATGCCAAAGAAAAATCAGTGCTATATTTTTCAAACTTTTGGAGGCTCACCCTGTCAATCGTTCACGCTAATCAAAGCTATTTGTTTAAAGTAAAACTAACAGGTGTGAATTAAGTTTTAGCTAAAAAATGGAGCTTTAATTTCAGAATTTTGTGTTTTTGTAGACTCCAAGACAATCTTGAGTATCCAAAAATGAATGCAGCAAAAAAAAAAAAGCAAAAACAGATAGTGAAAGATCATTCCAAGAGGCCTGGACAGAGTCATTTGGAGTGATTGAATGCAGTGGGAAAACATTATATATTCTATGTAATGAAAGTGTTGTGTGTTGCACATCAAGTGTCAGACAGCATTTTGAGACCAACCACAAAAGTATTGCTGAACTTGGTGCAATTGAAAGAAAACAGTTTATTGAAGGGAAATTGAAGAATTACCATTCTCAATCTCTTAGTTTTTTCAACTATCTAACAACCGTGTTGTCTGCAGTAATTCCCCTTTTCATGATTTCCCAACTAGGTAAAATTATTAAACGCATCTCTGAGTTGCCACTTAGCAGAAATACTGTTAAAGACAGAGTCCAGCACATGGCAAGTGATGTTAGTCAGCAGCTCACCACTGACTTACAAAAGGCAGCCTGTTACTCCATGTGTTTGGATGAAAGCACAGATGTAAATAATCATGCAAAGCTAGCAGTTATGCTGTTGGTGACATCATGAGAGAAGAGCTGGTGAAACTGGTATCTCTGCCTCAAAGAACAAAAGGGATGGATATCTACAATGCTGTGATGGAGGCTTTCTTTGTCACAAGACATAAAACCAGAAAAAGTGGTTTCAATTACCAGTGATGGGGCATCTTCAATGGTGGGGGCAACATCTGGCTTCATACAGTTGTTTATAAAAGAAACAAAGCATGAAGTTATCCAATTTTCACAGGGAAAGCAGCGAAAAAACTTGAAGATGTACTCAAAGATGTCACAAAAATGGTGAATTACATCATGGCTCATGCTCTGAATTTTCATCAGTTTAAAGCACTTGAGGAGGAGGTTCAGGCATAGTATAATTGTTTATTGATGTATAATAATGTCCGGTGGCTGAGCAGAGGACGAGTCTTGGATGAAATCAGGCTTTTTATGAATGAAAAAGGGCAGAAATATCCACAGCTCACTGATATGGCCTGGCTTACCAACCTCATGTTTTTTACTGATTTTACAGTACATTTCAATGCACTGAACAAATAACTACAAGGTTTAGGGAAAACAGCAGAAAGAATGTTTTATGATATTAAAACATTTGAGAGAAAACTGCAGATTTTTGAAAGAGACCTTGAAAGTGGGCAGCTGAAATATTTTCCAAATCTAAAAATGCATTTAGAAAATTCTACATTTGCAGACAATCCTACAAACCATCAGGAAATCTACAAGGAATTTTCTAGCATTCTAGCAGCTGCAAAGATGAATTTTAGTAACAGGTTTTTACAGTTCCGTAAGATGGAAACAACTCTTGTTTTCTTACTTCTCTAGATAAAGCCAAATTTGAAGAACTTAATCTTTCCTGCTTACACTGGTTAAATTTAGAAAATCTGGAAATGGAGCTATTGGAATTCCAAGAAAGCTCCATGTGGAAAAATAAATTCTGTTACCTGCATGAAATGCTTGAGACTATAGAAAGGATGGCAAATGGCAGCACAGTTAGTTCTGAAATTGAAATCCTTAAAGTGTGGAATTGTCTGCCAAATAATTTTAAATCAATGAAAAAACTTGGGATTTGTTTGGATCATCATATGCTTGTGAGCAGCTGTTTTCAGCTTTAAATTATACAAAATCGGACACAAGAAACAAATTAATGGATGACCTGAGTGCAGCATGTGTTGTTCTCAAACTTACAAAATATGAACCAAGTATAGAAAAATTACCAGCATGCGTACAAGAACAAAAGTCACATTAATCAAAAGCATGCGAAATGCAAACTTTTAACTTCAATAAAAAGTTATTTGTATAATTGAAAACGCTGTTATTGTGGGTTTTTTTTCAGAGAAAAAATGTTGATCACGCATGAGTTTTTTCTAAACTAAAACATTATTCAGGTTAAATTGCCTTGTTGTCAGAGGTGGGGTTCTGCCAAGGTGGTAATTGGGAAGATCAGCAGAGAGAGAACCAGTTATCTCTCTGCTGATCTTCTCAGCTTCTGTTTTGGCTCGCTGCCCGCCTGCCCGCCTGGGCTCTTGGCTGTCTTTTATTTCCTGCTTTTTCAACCTTAGCTGCTTTGCACAGCACAGCTGAGATTGAAAAAGCAGAAAAGAGGATTTTCAAATGCTGCGCACCCGCGCACAGCGCTTGTCAGCTGTCCAGGCAGCACAGCTGATGATTTCTTGCAAATGCTGTGCACTTGCAATGTACAGCACACGTTAAGTGTGGCCACACTTACGGCCGCACACAAAATGTGCACTCACCATGCCGGTTGTAACACCGGTTGGATCCCACCCTGTGTGTTGGCACTTCACAATAAATAAGTGGGTTTTGGGTTGCAATTTGGGCATTCGGTGCGTGAAAGGTTTGCCATCACTGTTCTAGAACAACTGATTTTTTTTTCATATAATCGTCATATCAACATTAAGCTCCTGTACAAAAGATGGGATACAAGCCCACCAAATAAATTGTATGTCTGTGTCTGTGTGCGTACAGAGAAAGAGAGAGAGATTATAATTTTAATTGTATTAAAAATAAATGTTATAAATAATGGTGATTTTTTTTCTTTTAGTATAAACGTCATCATTAGTAAATAATAATGACATAAGGAGGTATGGAATATATGTGTTTGTGTATATTTCCTGTGAATTGTTTTTTTTTAAATGCAAAAATGTGAAAGTTGAAATACTAAGTGAATTAATAGATAAACAGGTTTCATGGTTAGAAATAATGTGAAGCATATGAACTAAATAGACGATTTCCCTGGCATTTTTGGCATTCAATATATAATTTTAGATTGTGAAATTTATATTGTCCCCTCTCCCAAAATAAAACCAGTCCATTTCATGCAAAACTAGAGAAAATACAAAGAGGAAGCTTTTTGTCTAAATGTTATCCTGCTGGGTTTTAATGCTTTTAATGTAAGGCAATATGGAAACATTAATTGACATAATCTATCTGAAATTGTGGGAGACATATTATATGATTAGTATGTTTTCCCTCTGTGGAAAATTTCTAAACGCTTGTTTATTTGTTCATTGATATACTGTAATGTTTTCATGAACATACAGACCCAGACTGTATAACATTTCAACCAACATCAAACCATTTTAGAATATTAGAAATATATATCAAAGTGCTGTCCTATTTTTTGGTTTCAGCTGAACATTATAAACAGAAACCTCATTTAATATTGGCAATGTGTCTATCACAATAAAAGTAGCAAAATATTTTACTGCCATACAAAAAACAGTGAAATGAATCCTGCTAGCCTGGAAAAAACAAATTTTTAATGTGACAGGTGCGGAACTCTGGGGACTAAACTTGATAACAGGCCTGAAATTCTCTTCAACAGCCTATGAAGACTGATTACACAGCAGCATGCTTTTATCCTTTATTGTTGTTTTATTTATAGAAACAAAATGTCTTAGTGCTGGAGGATATACCTTTAGAAATGGTCCTAAATCATACTTTCAAGTTCAGCAGTTGAAAGCCTTAATGGTTTCTCACACTGAGATTTATGCTCTGAATAGATTAATACAACCTGAATTGTGCATGACTTTACATTGTGTTGTACTCACAGAACAGTCCACTTACAAAAGTTTTTCCATTCAGTATTGAAAAAGGACTCTGCCACATATTCCTTACATCAGTATGAACCAGAATATCAGCTTAGTGAGCAATTGTATACTGCATGAAAACGGAAACTAATGGAAAGTTTTTAGCAAAAGGAAGAATACTAATAGTATTTGTGGAAGCAAAAACCATCCAAACTTGCCTTGATTTTTTTATCAATTCATCACACAATGTAAAGTCAAGATCAACTTTGAAATTCATTGATAAACAACATTTCCAGTTCGACGCAGAGGGTATCATCCAATCATTTCTCATTTATTCTCTTTCCATAGATCAGTTGTTGTGTTTACTGGCCATGGCCTTTTCAACTTCTTACCAAAAAGAACAGCATCCCCATCCCTATCCCAAAACATATAGCCTTTGTATTGGGCACATTCATGTAGTGCATTTAAGTGGCATATGATACATTGTTAAACGAATAGATGCAAGAATGCATAATTTTTCAAACTACTGGTAATATAAAATGTACTGAGAAGGTACAAAGATCTTTTGTTCAGTATCAGATCAGAATTGTAATGGCATTCTAGGAAGTCATATATGTATTTCCACACATTTAAATATTACTAAATTGCAGCAACTCTGAGTTTTGCATTCTCTGAATTTTGCAAACTCTGAATTTTGCATTTCTTCTGGCTTGGCTATGTAAAATGAGAGGCAGGTAGTGTAGCAGGCAATCTCTTTGGTAAGAAAATAGATATTCATAAATACATTAATTTCACTTGTCTCCAAAGCAAGGGAGAGAAAATACAAACAAATTTTCCAGGAATGGTTAAGAATTAGAAGTTTTGAAAATCTGCATTAGCATTAGTTTTCATGTGATGAAAAAGGAAATGTGCAGCCTGAAATGCACAAACTTTTTGGTAGTGCTAATCAAAATAGATTTCTATTATTTCTACAAATTAATAAAAAAAGATTTTTTAAAAAAAAATAAAGCAAGAGAAAAATGAAGAAATCTAGGAATATATCACATTTTATGTATGTTAAATCTTAGAATAATTTCTAAGAGCATAACTATAAAATATACAGTATTTTGTTTTGTTTCTAAGTTTATGAACACTTCAGAGTTCATTTTAAACATTTTTAATGGTTCTAATCAAAAGCTAATCTAACCTGTAATTTGAAGCATCTGCTCAAAGTGACCCAGGGTGGAAAAGGACAATAAGAAGATTGAATTGATTTAACAATTGAGATTGTCTGACAACATGGAATAACTGTTTCCATTTTGAAAGTATGTTTGTAGCTATAATTCAAAGAAAAGAATTTAAACAAAAGTAAGGAAAAAGCAGAGTTCTAAATTGACCTACAATCAACTTTATTTGGATCTTTTAGTTGTAGTAAGTTTTATTATTCATAGTAAATCCCATCAAAACATTTGATTGTTCATATAAAGAATTAAGAATATTTTCATCATGAAACTAGCTGTGTAAAATGCAAAAATAGCAACAAATGTGATCCATACTTGATTTTTCCTAATTTCCATTTTATAATATTTTAATATTTCCTACATTGAAAAAAAAGATATTTTGCAGCTATTTTGTTTGGATTTATGATTTATTTATAAATTGTTAACCATGTAAATTAATGGTTCAGAACTCTATGTCCTAAAACGAGTAGTGAATCTTCCTCAAATGATGAAAAGAAATAGTTAAGTCACAATAATTTCTTCACATCTCTGATCAGCAGCAAAGCCAAAAAACAGCAAGAATGACTGACTGTTTTGTTTCCCTGTTAATGAACTGGGTTAACCAGTAAATTCCACAATGTAATTACTTGTAGTTTTTGATCAGTTCATTAGCTTTCTACAATTTATCTTTAGATCAAGCTACAATGGAGAAGGGAGACTGGGAATTTTATCTTGGTCCTGCTTCACATGAGTACTTTTTCCCTACACATATGGCAATCATTGTACACTTTTGATTGAAGAATTGCACATTACTTACTTGGATGAATGTTCTCTGTTATTGAATGCACTTCTTTGGGAGAGCTGCATACTGAGCACTGAGGTGAAGATGAAGACATCTGTTTTGTCAATCACTGTTATGTAAACCTCACTAGGTAGACCAGACCAGGAAATCAACTCCAGAGAAAAGTTAAAACTACTTTTATTGAGATTGATTATAATATCAGAATTTTCAAGTTTGAGTGTTCTATTCTTCTCTCTCTTCTTATACTCCAGTGAATTAAGAGACATCTGCCTGAGCTTCGTTTCAGTGCTCTGGACTTAAAAAAATATTTCAGCTCCTTTTGCTAGGAAACAGGTCATGCGTATTTCTATCAAGGTCATCTTCCTTACACTACAGGCAATCAGTGGAATGAAAAATGTCACAGCCAAATTGCCCTCACGCCTTCTGGGAATTGTTATCTGTAATGTTGCTGGGACAAATCCAAATCTAATATTTTGGTCATTAATTTACTATCTATTTTTAACATCATATTTTTACAGATGACTTGGTTTCTGTATAGCTTAACATATGAATGGATTTTATTCTCATTCTTTCAGTGAGACTCCAGAAGTTGGAACAGAAGCAAAGTCTCTTTCTATCTCTATTGTCTTGAAAAATTCATCTTTAAGAATGTCATTGTTAAAAAAATCATGCAATGGCATTGGTTGCAAAATTGAGAAATACCATTGTTAATTAGTGTGCATATCATACATGTTATGATTGAGTACATATGACCTAAGGTATAATATTATTTTAAATATTTAAAACAGGTGTACCATCTACACAAGCCTCACCCATAACAATGGGAGATGATAATACAATAATTGATATCAATTATTTGAGAAGTTCAGTCCCTATCCCTATGAAAATGAGATAGCAGTTCTATTGCTCTTATAACATTTTAAATATATAAGTAATTTTGTAGGACTATATTTGAGTCAAACATTTGGTAATTTAGATTCATATATCTTAAGTGGTATTGTACTTGCTGTTATTCAGGTCAGCTTACATATTGGGCTGGAAATAGAACTAACTATGGACTATGTAGCTGTTTCATAATGCACAATTACTTTGCTAAAGCAATATAAAATACAGTAGTTGGCATATTAGATAACGAGTTCTTCCCCAAAGTGCTTGACTTACAGGATATGCTTTCACAGTGTAACTTAAAAAAATCTTTTTGTGTGGAGCAATTACAGATGAATTTTCATATTATACTTACCAAGGATAATGCTATTCTCAATAATTTTGAACAGCTGTCCTTCCTAGGATATACTCTTTGCTAGCAGCTTACAAATTAAGAAACCAACATAAATATATAGAAATAATCGCTGTGTCAGCGTTCCAAGTAACAACCTCCAAACCAAACGACTCCGAGACCATCATTTTTTCAAAGATCCATTTTATTAGAGATGTCATATTAGCACATCTGGGGAAACCCTAAATCTGAGAGCTATGGGTTTTCCCCACCCAAAAAAAAATCAAACTCCATCCCCTGCACCCACAAGTCCATCACATGGTCCAATCATGTTTTCATCCCAATTGGAGACTATCCCCAGTCACTTCCTTCCAGGTGCAGGGCAATCTTCCTTGGCTCCCAGAGAAAGGAATGTTGTTATGGCTAATCTTCCACCGCTCTTTGTAATCCTCCC
The DNA here is from genome assembly GCA_023653725.1 of Bungarus multicinctus. NCBI lineage: Eukaryota > Metazoa > Chordata > Lepidosauria > Squamata > Elapidae > Bungarus > Bungarus multicinctus. Next base: position 49,272,643 of record CM042849.1, on the reverse strand, counting down.
TCCCAATTTCCCAGGCACTAAATGTGGCAGCCCAGAAGCCTCAGTACAAAATGGCTTCCAAGCTGACACATTGGCCTGATTATTATTGTTCAAAACCAGAAAAAGCACGTACTAAAAACATCCAGAAATTTAAAATAAACTCTTCAGATGTTGAGTCCCACCAATACATATGAATTGCTACAAGAATAATATAAATATAAATAGTTCTGTTAAAAGAAGTAAGTAAGACATCTTTGATTTGTGGAACAAGGTAACTTCTGTTGTATCAATCAAAAACTTATCCATATTCTGGCAAGAATTTACCTATTTGTATTCTAAGGATCCTTCATACCTCATTAATGTGAGAACACTATGTTTGTAAATGATATGACAAAAAAAGAGAGATCTTGCCAGCCAGTTGACTCCCTACATAAACTTTTGACACTGCATTAGTAGCCAAGAGATGGAAATTGGGCAAAGCACTAAGTACTTCGTCTCTGGTGGAGCAATTCAGAATATTTTCTCTTGGTGTGTACTAATCCTGGTGTACTAATCATTATGTACACCATCAGTCCAATCTCTAGAATATACCTTAAAAAAAAAGATAGTAGAGAGTTTTCTTCAAATTATTGTTCTATTAGTTTTTAAAACCAAATTAGCAAAGCATTATATCTTTATGATACAATTTTAAATTGGACAGAAGCAGAAAGTGGTCCTTTAGATATAGTGCAACTCTACCTCCTCTTTTATGGGGTCTGATTTTTTTTGAACAGTTTGTATCCTTTTACCAGTATGTTCCAATCATTGGTTTCATCCCACCAAGTTTCTGTTATTCCAACTATATCATATCTACCTTCATGTATTAGTAGTTCACCCTGTTTGTTCCCCAGACTTTGTGCATTTGTATATAGGCACTTGAGATCTTTATGTCTGATGCTGTTTTTACTGTCTACATAACCTGTGTTGTGCCTGACTGCACCTATTTTCTTGCCACCTGTTTGATTAGTGCACATGGTATGGCACTCACTATTAATTGCTTGGTTTTGTTTGATAGCAAAGTTGGTAATCTTACCTATACAAGCATCTATGTTACATGCACTGGTAACCCTATTAATTTTAGATTGCTGGGGACAGAAATGTTCTGTATCAATTAATTCTCTGTCCCTGCTGTTCAGTTTAAATGTTTATCTTGAAAATCTGTGAATTTAATGCCAAGTAACTCAGTCACTTTCTTTAATGGATGCAAGCCATTTATTTTGTACAGTTTTTCATTGGACCAGCTGAAGACAAAGTCTTCCCTTTTACATCATTTCTTTAGCCACACATTAAACTCCACTACATACTGGCATTTCCCTTTTTGTTCCTTATATACTGGTAAAACCTCTGAAAAGATAAGCCTACAACCTATACTACTAAGTTCGTACTCCAAGCTCTGGAAATCTTTCTGCACAGAAAGTACATCCTTTTGGAACAGATCATTGGTACCAAGATGTATAATAGCATCAACATCACAGTCCTTACTGGCATTCTTAATTATCTTAATAATACACCTCTGGTCTCTGCTGGCAGCAGCACCTGGCAGATACCTGACCTCTTTCAAAATCTCCATATCCTTTCCTAAATTTATATCTCTAACAATTGAATTACCAACCAGAAGATGGATTCTCTTTTTGGATTCGTTGCTCTTCTTGTGTGACTGATGTGTAATATGTGATTCACACTTTCCCCTTTCCAAAGTAAGTTCTTCTTCTCAGACCACGATCCCTTGCTTATTTGAGTTATCACAAACTCAAACTACCTTAACCTGTCATTTTAGTATTCTTATTAAGGTCAGCAAGGGCACTGTATTTGTTATGTTGGGACACAGCAAAAGCTTTGTGTTTATGGTCCACAGCTCTCACCCTGTCAGATCCCATGGTTGTCCATACTGCCCTTTTCCTGCAGGATCTTTGTGGTAGAGGGGGCTAATAGAGCAGCAACTCAATAGATTGATATTGCTGGATTGGGCACCTAATTTCTGTTTGGAAAGCACAGATTACAGACTCTAGATAGGTAATTTGTCCATGTAGACTAGTAATTTGTTTACAAAGAGGACAGTATTCAAATTTGAAAAGAGTACTGCGAAAGACAGCTGCAAAACAAGTATTACATTGAACTAAGCTGGTCATTTTGAAATAAGATAAAATCACAATCTCAAGCGCACTACCCCTGAATGTTATTGCTATTTTTGGTTTACAGTTATATGATTTGCGCACCATTAGGCACACAGGCCACTACCTTTGTCTTGGGTACTCATTCTCCATCTCCCCCACAAACAGCCAGCAGCTCCTTCCACCAACCTCTGGGAAGTTTTTTTTTATAAAAATACTTTATTAAACATATTTACACAAATACAATAAAATAAAACATTTTGCTTATTGCAACGTGAGCAAGACAGTGTTCGCTCAATTTGACACCTCTCAAGTTATGTAAAATATATAATCATTCACACTTATTACAAACGTATACCTAATTGTGAGTAATATTGACTTCCATCATACCTTTTTATTTATCTTTCTTCTATTCATGTCTACCTTCCAACCAGCTGTACCATAAGTTCCAGATCTAGTAGTACTCTGACTCCTCTTTGTTTTTGAGTTCCATTGACAACCTGTCCATTTCTGCACATTCCAAAGTTTTCTTTATGGTCCTAAAATCGGGAGTGGGGTAATTTCACATTTCCAATTTTGGGCAAAGGCAATTCTTGCTGCTGTTAGTATATGGAGTATAATATAAAACATTTTTTTTTACTAATTTTTTGTTTTAAAACCCCTAATAGAAATATCTCTGGTTTCATTTCAATTTTTACTTTTGTAATTTCTTCTAGCCAATTTTTGATTTTCCACCAATATTTTTTTGCTTTTGGGCAGGTCCACCATATATGGTAGTAGGTTCCCTGCTTGTGGCCAACTTTCCAACAACTTGAATTATTGGGGAACATTTTTGTGAGCCTCACTGGCAGTAAGTGCCAGCAATAAAACATTTTATATAAATTCTCCTTATATTTTGCTCATAGAGTTAATTTATAATTTGTTTCCCATAGGTTTTCCCAATCTTCCAAATTAATGCTATATCCAAAATTTTTGGCCCAGATTATCATTGTTTCTTTCACAGTTTCTTCTTCCAGCTTATATCTTAACAAATACATTTTGGTAATCATTTTTCCTTCTGTCCCCTGTAAGATTTTATCCAATTCTTGTTGGTCCCAATATATCCCATATTGTTCTATGTTTTTCGTATGTCTGGTTTGGATCTGTAGGTATGGCCACTAATCTACCTGTGTTCCTTGTAACTCAAGCTCCTGTTTGGATTTTAATTTTCCTTGTTTATCTAGTAGTTCTTTATAGCTCAGTGTCTTATTTAGATCTAGTACATTCAGATATACCATAGTTTCCATGGTTGACATCCAGATTGGGATCTTTGTATTGTGGTTTTGTTTTAATTTTTCCCAAACCCCTAGTAAGGTATTTCTAATTTGATGTCTTTGAAAGTACAAATGAAATTTATTTTTCCCCTCCCACATGAACATGTGCCAGCCAATCTGCAGGTTGTCCTTCTAATGTTAACACATTTTTACCCAATCTTTAATCCATGTTACTATTGTGGCCTGATAATAGAATTCCCAATCTGGAAGTCTGAACCCTCCCTTATCTTTACTATCCTGCAGGAGCTTTAGTTTTATCTGGGCCTTTTCTCCTTGCCAAATAAATTTTGTAATTGTTTTATTTAATTCTTCAAAGAAAGTTTTGCTTAATTTTATTGGAATTGTTTGAAGTGGAATAATAACTTAGGTAATATATTCATCTTAATAGTAGCAATTCTCCCTATCAATGATAACTGAAGTTTCTCCCAATTTTCCAGATCTTTTTGTATTTGTTTTAACAATTTCTCATAGTTATCTGCTTTTATCAATGAACATTTAACCGTCAGCCATACCCAAGATATTTCAGGTTTTTTGTTATTTGGACCCCCAATTTCTTCTCCAATTCCTCCTTCTGCTTCACAGTCATATTCTTTGTTAACAACTTTGTTTTTTCTTTATTTATTTTTAGTCCCACCATTCTGCCAAATTCTTCAATTTCTTGTAACAATGTATTTCCTGTTTCCAAAGAGTTTTCTATAATGAATACCATGTAATCGGCAAATGCTTGCATTTTATATTATTTTGTTCTGATTCTCAGTCCCTTTATTTCTTGGTAATGTCTAATTTGTGTTAATAGTACCTTTTCTGCAATGATAAATAATAGTGGCGATAGCGGGCACTTCGTCTTACTCCTTTTGATATATTAAATTTCTCTGTTAATTTGCCATTCAAGATGATCTTTGCTGTTTGGGTGGTGTATATAGCTTTAATTTATGTCCATAAATTTTTCTCCAAAATCCATTAGATGTAATTGGTTGATAAAAAATTTCCAGTTCAAATTATCGAAGGCTTTTTGTGCATCCATAAACATCAACGCCAATTGTTTATCCGGGTGCACCTCATAATACTCTAGTACACTCATTATCATTCTGGTGTTATTTCTTTGGTATGAATCCATTTTGTTCAGGGTGGATGTATTCATGTAAGATTTTCTCGACACCCTCCGCAATTGTTGTAACAATAATTTTAAATGGAATGGAGGCAATTTCAATCTACCTTTGTCTTGGGTACCTACTCTCCATCTCCCCCACAAACAGCCAGCAGCTCCTCCCACCAGCCTCTGAGAAGTTTAAATCAAGTATGACAGATGACTGTCACTGCAGTAAATTTTATTACATTTGATGGAAAATATAGTATCTGTTGCATATACATTTGCTTTTAATTTAGTACCATATTGTAAAAGCTTGTGAACTCCATAACTGAATGGCATATGGTTCCTTTGACTTAAAGGTTTAACAAACATACCTGTTTGAAAGTCCATTATAATGCAATGTGTCATACAACAAGATACATTCTAGCATTCAAAACAAAACAAAAAATACACAATGGCTTTTTGCTGCTATTTCTCTTTAAGTGTTTGATCAATCCCAGTATCTCACTTTTAGATAATCCACATTATCATCTTTCTGCACCTGATTTCTAAGCTTCTGTCAATGCTGTTGTATGCAGATAATGCTGTTATGCATTCACAAACTCAAGTAGCCATAAGCTGTTTCTTATCCATTATAAAGAATGCTTGCTGTTAATAAAATATACCAAAAACTGAAATGTAAGGTGTTATTGGAAACCTATGTTCTCAAAATGAATCTTAGATAGTTAAGTACTGGATCAAGTTAAATACTTGGGTACAAGTAGTGATATGCAGCTGGTTTGCACCAATCCAGGTGAACCAGTAGCAACGATTTGGTGTGGGTTGTCGAACCAGTAGTTACTTCTGGCGGGCCATGCCCCTGACCTGGTCACCCAGTCGCTGCTCACTCGCTTGCCCAGCCTGCCCAATGCTCGCTCACCCTACCTGCCTGACATTCGCCCTGCCAAATCACTCCTCACCTTCTATGTAGCACACTGGATCCTAGTGGTTTGCCTTTAACCTGCTTTCCCATATGGTGCCTGCACCCCAACTGACCAGCCTTGATCTGCCTGCTCACAGGTAAGCATGCCAGTCATGCTAGCCCCCCCATCATTCACAGATCTTCCCACCCCCAACCGTTCCCGGATTTTCCTGACCCCCCATTCCTGGATCTCATTGCCCCCCCCCCACCATCCTCAGAGCTGGACAAGGCCCTTCATCCCTGGGCTCAGCTAGTTGGATTCCCCACCAGCGTGACCCATCCCAGATGGTGGCGCTGGCTGGGCCCTACCTAGCTGCCCACCCACCATCCCTGGGCATGGCTGGCTGGCTAAGCTGCCATACAGTGCTCTCACTATCATGTGGCTGTCGTGGTGCAGCAAGCGGCAGTACAGGTGCCCCAAAAGGAAGAGCGGGAACTCCCAGGGCTGCTTCCTGTAGCCACTCTGTCACCTCTGCTGCCACTCATAGCCTCTGCCCGCTGCCCCCACCGCCCGCTACCGCCTGCCACCCACTACCTCTGCTGCCACCCGCCACCCTCCACCTTTGCTGCTGCCTGCTTCCTTTCATCACCTGGGATAAACAAGCAGTGGCAGAAGTGCTCCAAAAGAGAGGGCGGGTGGATGTCCCGGGGCTGCTCACTTTTTTTGTTCTTCCACTGCCCGCTGTTCTGGAGTTCGCCGGATCAGTTCATCCCAGATCAGGTGTGTGTATGTCATGAAAGAGAGTGGTGTGTGTATGTGTGTGTGTGTGTGTGTGAGAGAGAGAGAAGAAATAAAGAAATAAAGAAAGAAAGAAAGAAAGAAAGAAAGAAAGAAAGAAAGAAAGAAAGAAAGAAAGAAAGAAAGAAAGAGCAAGAAAAAAGAGCAAACAAGGAAGAAAGCAAAAAAGAAAGAGAAAGAGAGAAAAAAAGAGAAAGAGCGAGAAAGAAAGAAAAATAAATAGAAAAGAAAGGAGAGAGAGAGAAAAAACTCTGTACTATTATTTTAAATTGTTCCATTATTTATCATATATTAATATTTTACACTGTCCTTACACCTACAGGGATTGTACTGCCTTTTTTTTGCCCAGGTATTTTTCAGAGTTTACATGCATTCAATGTCAATAGTACAGAGCAATAATGCCAGTGTGTTTAACAGAGTTGAAAGGGACTTTGGAGGTCTTCTAGTCCAAACCCCTGCTCAGGCAGGAAAACTGAAGATGCCAAACTCTGAGTAGAGGTCCTAGGAAAGGGGTCAGAATAAGAGAATAACACTTAGAAGGGACCTTGGGGGGAATCCTATACCATTTCAGAGAAACGACTGTCCAGTCTTTTCTTAAAAACTTCCAGTGATTGAGCACCCAGAACTTCTGGAGATAAGCAGTTCCACTGGTTAATTGTTCTCACTGTCAGGAAGTTTCTACTTTGTTTTAGATTGCTTCTCTCTTTGTTCAGTTTCAATCCATTGTGTCTTGTTTGCTTTCTGGTGCTTTGGAAATACATTGCCCCTCCTTTTTGGCAGCCCCTTAAAAGCCTGTTGTCTGTCTCACTCTTGGGCAAAGCATGAGAGCCATTTCCTACTTTCAGTGGTCCATGAAAGTACATCTATAATAAGTAGATAATAAAGTAAAAAAGGGGAAAAAAATTATTACAGAACTATAGATATATTGAGGCTGGGGGTGACAAGGAATGGCTGGGAGAGGAGGGGCCAGATGAGGCACTCCTTGACATGAGTGACATTGAGTTGGCCATACCTACCTAGCCACATGACCACCAAGCCACGCCTGCCTACTCACATGACCACCAAGCCACGCCCAACCAGTCACATGACCACCAAGAACACCCAACCAGTCACATGACCACCAAGTCATTCCCACTAAATAAGACATGCACACAGAACCGGGAATATTTTTTCTGTCCTACACCATTTCTGACACACTACAGTCCAGACTCTTCTTGAAAGCTTCCAGTGATGAAGCTCACACATCAGGAATCTAGTATCAGAGATCCAAAGGATCAAGCTTTTCCTCTAGATGCTAGATGAATAGGTGTTAAAAAAGAAATATGGGAAGGATTAGATATTATTCGCCTTAAAAAGACCTTGTGAGAACATGGCAAAAGAGGCACATGAATTAAATTTTGTATGGTCGATAACCAAGTACCCTACAGTATTCCTCAAGTTACACCCCTTCATTTTGAGAAAGTTCCAGGTTCCCATCATGATCCAGAAAAAAGGGATTTATGATGGGTACTCGCACATATGACTGTAGCAGCATCCCCATGGTCAAATGCACAGGACTGGGGTGCATGGCAATTGGCATAGATTTATGACAAGTGACATCAATGGGAAAACTACCCTGGTTAATGACGGCAGACTTCACTAAACAACTGCAGCTATTCGCTTAATAACCATAGCAAACATTATAAAATTGAATGCAATTCATTTAATGACCATCTAGCTTAGCAATGGCAATACTGGTCCCAATTCTGGTCATAAGTTGTTTAAGGATGGAAAAGCTTAAGTGGGCCTGGATTTAAGTAGAGTTGGGAGATCACTAGGAGATGCAAGGTTGAGGTTGAGAAGGAAGTGGGACTTCAGCTCTTTTCTTTCTTTTTCTCCCTTTTTTTGCATTGTTGCATTTTATATGATCAACTAATTAAAACAAAAGAGAGAGAGAGGGGGGGGTGACCAAGCAATCCTGCTCTCAAGAAAACCACCTTGATGCAGCCGTCCAATTCACGGGACTGATCTCACCACATGAAGGACGGCGTGGCTTTAATTCTGGTGGGATCTGGAGGGTGACCAGCCAAGGTCTCGATTAATGCCAGCAACTGCACTATTGCAAGAGATCCACCTCTAGAACCTGAGGGATGAAGGTAGTCCTTGACTTATGACCACGCTTGGGGCCTGACTTTCCTTTGCAAAGGGAGGGAGTCCTTGTCATGGCCCCATCGGAGCAGTTAGAAGGAGGACGAGTTTGAAGTGGGATGTCCCACAGGGATGTCATGTCTCCCTTGGCATCTGTGGAGAGGCCAGGGGCTGACGACAATGCTGTCCAGGTCCTCAGGCACTGGGGGAGGTGGTCAATTGGACAGAGAGCTGCTTGCCCTCCAGACACAGGGGAGAATCAGCTGCTGACAGGCAGTGGTGCTGATAGGTAACATATCCCCTCTGAGGATAACAGATTAACAGAGTTGGAAGGGACCTTGTAGGCCATCTAGTACATCCTCACACCCAAGCAGGAGAACCTACACAATTTCTGACAGATGACTGTCCACACTCTAATTGAAAGCTCCCACAACATCAGGTGGCAACTTCTGTTCAATGGGTTGATTGTTCGCATTTTTAGAAAATGTCTCCTTATTTCTAGGTTGAATCTCTCCTTGTTCAGTTTCCATCCATCATTCCTTGTCTGGCTTTTGGGGGCCTTGGAAAATAGCTTGACCCCCTCCTCTCTGTGGCAGCCCCTCAAATATTGGAACATTGCTGTCATGTCTCCTCTGGTCCTTCTCTTCACTAGATTAGCCATGTCCAGTTGCTGCAACCGTTCACACTATGTTTTAGCCTCCAGTCCCCTAATCATCCTGGTTTCTCTTCTCTGCACTTTTTCTAGAGTCTCAACAACTTTTTTTATTGTGTGGTGACCAAAACTCTAGGTGTGGTCTTACTAAGACTTTATAGAGTAGTGTTAGTACATTTCTTGATCTTGATTGTATCTCTGTTAATGAAACTTAGGCTTGCATTGGCTTTTTTGGCTGCCAATGCACCCTGCTGGCTCATATTTAGCTGTTGTCCCACTAAGAAGTCAAAATCACTCTCATAGTTATTGCTATTAAGCCTACTTTCAGTAAAGTCTTAGACTTAGGCAAGAAGAACCAAAAGGCATGGTTTTTCTTGCTAAGTGTAAGACTTGACTTTTCTCTACATTGAATTTCATTTTGTTAGGGCCTGGTGTTCAAGTCTGTCAAGATCCATCTGAATCTTGAGGCTATCATCTTGGGTCTTGGCTATTTATGCCAGCTTAGTATAATCTGCAAATTTGGTAAATTCCCCGTCTATTCCCTCATCTAAATAGGTTATGACTGCATCATCGTGGATGCTTTGACCTATGGACAAACCAGCACTGGGTGTTGTTGGAATGATAATTGACCCATCTGCCAGATGATGCAATAGAGAAGGAGGCTCCTGGAGGAGACCCCATAGGTATAATAGCTTAAGCACACTTTACATCTTTATGTCATTGTCCAGAAGCCATTAGCAACAACTGTGCTCGTCTTTCATCTGTTGTTTGTCTTTCTTGAAATCCTGGATGTGAAATTCAAAGGAAACTCTCATCTGCTTTATCTGAAGATTGGGACCATCACTGGTCTCTGAGAGAAACCCAAGGATGTTCACTATAGGACCATTTCTTCATTCTTGCTGACCTGTTTGTAAAATGGAGAGACAGGGTCACTTCCTCTCTCAATTCAGTGGACATTTTGCTAACTGGCCTTAAATCTACAGATGCCTTAAAGTGGTCCAGTTTGAGAAACACTGACGTAATCCATAAAAACTGATCTCCATTCAATCTATCCTGACTTCCCATTTGATTCTGATTCCCATTTGATTGTGAAGCATATCTCCCACCCAAAGACTCCAAAGCAGTCAGAATCAACAATCAATGAATCCAGCCATCTCTGCACTGCTAGGCTGGTTCTGATAACAATGAAAAGTAGTGACTAATTCGAAAAGTTGAATTAGACAAGGGCCCACCCCCTCTAAGGACTTACCATTCCCATCCAAGGCATGAAAGCTTGGTGGGTCACTTTGAGCCAATCCCTCACTCTCAGACATAGTCTACCTCACCAGCTTGTTGTTGTGGGTTCAAAGGAGCCTTCGGTATGTTCATGGCCTTGAGCTTTTTAGAGAAAGAATAAAGGTAGATAACAATCTAAATAATAATAATGAAAAAGAAATAAATACATCAAGCACCAGGCCATGCGTGTTTGAGAAGTAACTACATTGTGCTGGTAGAATCCCTTTTTAGGTTAATTTCTCAAAATTGTTGAGCCAGGTGATTTTCTAGCTTTGTGGTCTCAATGACTCTCTAACTGGGACATCCCAAAGCCAATTTTTTCCCCCTAGATCACATCACCACCCTGAACCAGCCAATTCCCCAATTCTGGAGAAATGTACCTTTGCCATTGTGCATCAGGTGTTTGGTCCCAGGTATGCAGACTGCTGTCACAGTAGTTATAGGCACGTCTTTGTTCTGGGGTGGAACCCCACTTTTGTAATCTCACCCTCTTAGTTCTTCCTTAACAGAAACTTTCTCTCCCTTCTGAAGAGCCTGAATGAGATCCTTGCAATTGTACCATGATCAGCCATTTAATCCGCTCACTTTCCAGAAATTTTGAGCAGAGGCTACTACCAAGGATACTGGATGTTGCCATGGGAAGCTTTAGCCAATGGTCTTAGGAGGATCCGCTGATGTCACAATCCAGATTTTGCCCCTTGTTTGTGGGTGAAGTCAAAAAGGAAACCATTCATTTAAGGACAGTTTTAGAGGCTTTGGAGTCAGAAATATCATAAATCAATGCTTTTCTTTTGATTTATCATGTGTCCTCACACATATAACTGTAGCATCATCCTCACCATGACTTCTTTATAATTTACAGCAGAAGTTGGATTCTACCGGTTTGGACCGGTTCTATAAAATTAATTGTTATGATTCTGCACAGTTCAGAATACCAGTATATCATGCCCCTGGCTGTCCCCGCCCCCCTATGCCCATGCCGCCCCTCCCCTCCCAGTCAGTTCTTATTGCATATGGGCGACATCGCACACATACCCAACATTGCTGACTTCATTCTTCCTGTCCCAATCACTTCTTAAGATATTTTTCCCCCTCCCTTCAATCAGCTGTTCCAACGTTCAGCTGTGCTGTCTTACTGCATTGCCCAAGAGGTTTTCCTGCAGCCCAGGAGGCAAAGTGGGGCTTGTGGGGGGGAGGTGCACTTCCCTGCACTCCATTTTTTTCTTCCTGAGCCACAGGGAAGCTTTCTGAGAGCAAAAAACACCCCTGCAGGAGGTTTGGCTGAGGACCAGGAGGCTAAAAAATGGAGTATGGGGGGGGGGGAAAACTGTGCCCTCCCCCAGGCTCTGTTCTTTGCCTTCCTGAGTTCCAGGGAAGTCTTCTGGGAGCAAAAACACCCCCCAGGAGGCTCCTTTGAGGCCCAGGAGGCAAAAAAAGAAAAAAAAACAGGGAAGTGGTATGGTGCAAAAAAAAAAAGAAGAAACCACACCACCCAGTCACATGGCCACACCCACCTAGCCACACCTGCCTAGAAATGATTGTTAAAATTTTTGAATCCTACCCCTGCTTGGGTATCAAGTTATCCTATGGTCTTCAGCCGTACACAAAGGACTTTGGTTTCTTCCAATTCTTTCTTCCAATAGAATTATACCTAAAGCAATTACATTTTTCCTAGCTATTTCTTTGGCCAAATCCTATTTAGAGCATAGTTGGATTCATATTTTAAAAAACCTACCTCTCTGAATCCATTCATTTTTTTCATTATCACTCTTTTTTCATCTCAAATACACTTCTCTGCATTTAGATTATCTGAATAGCATAGTGGTTAACAGGAGACATTTTTCTCTCTCTACTAAAGTTATTTTTTTTATCATCACAAGTTTAGCACTTCTGATTTTGGGAGATAAGTCCTCTTTGTTTTATCAGCACATGTTTCAGAAGAAGAGATTGTTTCAGGATGGCTTCTATTTAGATTTTGTGCTTATTGTTTTATGATTGTGTCGAATTGGAGAGTATACAAAAGGATCTTTGACATGGAGTATCCATCTTATCAAAACAGGAAAATAAAAACAGTTGGTGGAACAATAAAGATTTATAGCAACAAGCAAAATAGTAAATAAAGTCCTGTGCCAAAATATCATGCTGCTATTACTAGTAAACTTCAATATATTCCATTCAGCAGGGTTCTAGGAAAATATATGAGGAGACTATATTCCAAGATACATGTTCATATGGCTCTGGGACAGGAAAAACTATTTATTTAGAGCAGGGATGTCAAACTCACAGCCCATGGGCCAGATAGGTCACGTGCTGGCCCTGCCCTCACCCGGTTTAATGAAGGGGAATAAAGTCCCGATACGTCACATGATGCCGTTATGATGACACAAATTTGACACCCCTGATTTAGAGTATGATCTCTTTTTTAAAAATATCCAAGTCAGCCTGACATATTTAAATTACTAACTTTTATTCAACCAACATGATAAACTCAGCTTGATAGTTGCTAAGTTTGAGTATACATATGCATGTGTTGTGTGGATGTAATGAAAATCTGGTAACTATAGATGAACATCCTGGGAGCCTTAGGGAGCTTTAAATGAAACACAATGACAACTTAGGATTGTACAGAAATGTTATAATATTTTGTTTAATTAATTTCCTTCAACATCTTTAGTTATTTTATCCAAGTAAGAACATCAAGCTTAAACAAATCAGAATTAAAAATAATATTGAAAAAGCCTATTCGATCAATAACAAAGCAGCTTATAACAATACATTATTCATCCTATAGCTTGTTTGTATAATTGTATACGTTAATTTTAAAACTCCATGAAATTAAGATGATTAAATCATATAGATTGTCAAAGCAAAAAAAATTCAGCTTCATAAATTAGAGGAAATAAATCGTGTTTTCTGTTGCCAGTATACTTTATTTACACATAACTAGGAAGAACAAAGAAAAGCAGTACATTCTAAGAAGCAAGTAAAAGAAAAGAAAAAGTAAAGTAAAACTCCTTCCCTGCACACATGCGCAGTAAATCATACATCATAAGACACTCATATCTTGTAGCAACGTGATAACCATTCTGGGATATCCTGGGAGCTCAGCAGACAAATCCAAAATAAACACAGTGACATAATTCACAGAGGATATTCAGAATTTAGGTGATACAGTATGGAAGATTCTTTCTCTAGGGGACATACAGTACATCAACTTTGTATTTTGGGATAGACCAATACTATTATCTGAAGGTGTCAGAGAATATATTCAGGAGCCTTTAATTTATGCTATTATATTTATATTATATATTATATTATATCTGGAAACAAACATGCTACATGGTAGACATTAATTTAGTCTACTATAAACTGATTGGGTCATATTTAAACATGCTGTAAGAATCAGTAGCATAACTTATTATTTTTAATGGAACTTGTCTACTAATGACTAAGCCTAAATCTAAGTCAATGTTCTTAATTAGTTAAAAGAAATCCTACATGTTTGTTTAAAAGAAAACAAAGGGAGAACTGCAAGGACCACTTAATGACATCCAGAATGAATGAGGGTCAGCCTGCTTACTATCACTGAGGTATAAAATAAATTTGGAAAGTGAACTAGAAGTATACTATAAACTCTATCAAGTATTTTGCTTTAAATCCAAACTTGATCATTTTCATTCTCAGCATATTTCTTAAAATGTAATCTTATAAATACTATGCATAATGTTTGCTTCGTACTAATTATTGTTAGATGAAATAAAAATGGCGAGTATTCAAAAATCCCTTGATTTAATTTGCATTTAAATTTATTGCACATACATTTTAATTAACACTGTGTTCTACATCACTTCTTACTGACAAAGTAGTTTTACCCTTGATTTTATGAATGAATATACACTGTATATTTCAACTAAAATGTATTTGAAGTGGAGACATTGTTTATTCGAAATATATAACAAGCAAAATCTAGTGGGTGAACATTGGTTTCTGGAATTAAGCAAGGATAATAAAGCAACAGTCAACCAGGGGAACAGTGAATAATGCATGTGATAGCAAAATAAAAAAACTTAATAGTTTTAGAAATTCAAACATTTATACTGCAGTAGAAATACTACTTTTGCTTGTGTTCACTTTAAGATAAACCATAGGATTTATTCTAATAAAACTATGTGAAATGTGTTACATTGAGGAACACTATTAGTTATCAATGAACCTTCTGTCTGAAGTGGCATTTTAACCATCTTCCACATCAATATATAATACCTTTTTATATTACTTGGAAGTCCAGCTTGTGATGTTGCAATTCAATGAAAAATTCAGATAAAATACAAACAATGAATTTGAAGCTCCCATATAAGGTTCAATTACCCTAACTATAAAGGGACATATTATTGCAACTGTATTTTTATGTTGAAATGCAAAAAAGTTTAGAATTGATCTTGAGTCTTGTTTTCATTTGTCTGACTTGAATGTTTTGCTTATTACAGAAGATTTTATTTTTTTAAAGAAATAAGATCACAAAACTGTTTAACAGTAGCAGCCAAAGTCTGAAACTAAGAACATTTAAAAATATTTTATCTGCAGCATTAGAAGCTAAGTAATTCATGCAAGAAAATCGGAATTGATGCTAGGATGAAAGAGTGGGTGCTGTTGACTTCTAATGTGCCTTATAATTTAAAGTGATTAATTTGTGCTGACTGTAGATAATGCACAGTATAAACAGTTACATTTAACAAAAAAAACATTAAAAAGATAATATTCTCTAATCCTGATAGATGAATACTAGAATACCCTATTTATAGCTTTTGGAAAACATATTATTATTATTATTATTATTATTATTATTATTATTATTATTATTATTATTATTATTATTATTATTTAAGTTTCATATATTTAAAACATTTAAAAAGAAACAAGCAAACATATAAACAAATATATGTACATATATACATTTTGCAGCAGGTATTAAGCATTGGTTACACTTTTCTTTTCTTTTTTTTCTTTTACCCCATAACATTGGCATGATCTACCTGGTTACAATACCTTTCTTGTTCTTTTAATGTTTTAATTTCACAGAATACTTTATGATTACAAGTACATCCTTCATAGTTTCATAACTTATTCAGTTGTCAAATGTTGCTTTTTCTTTAACCATTCATACCAACAATTCCAAACTTTATAGTATTCACTATCTTTGTTGCTTTTTTAGTAATTTGGTTAGGCTATCCATCTCTGCACACTCGTGAAATTTTTTAATGACTATCTCCTCTGAAAGGGCAATAGACAGTTTTCAATTTTGTGCGTAGCTTATTCTGGCTGCCGTTATAATGTGCAAGATTAAATATTGATATTTTTTTTTCTATTTTTGAATCTATCATACCCAGCAAAAAGGTTTTGGGTTCAAGTTTTACATCTTGTTTAGTTATATTTAGAATCCAATTTTTAATATTTTTCCAAAACTTCTGGGCATATGGACATGTCCACCACATATGGAAGTATCTTCCCTGGACGCAGTTATACTTCCAACAATTTGAGGGAAGGTTCGGAAACATCTTAGCCAGTCTCAAGGATGGCAAGTGCCAATGATACACCATTTTATACAGATTGTCTTTGTATGAGGCTGACATAGTTAATTTATAATTTATTTCCCAAATGTGTTCCCACTTGTCTAATTCAATACCATGACCCACATTTTTTGCCCAAATTATCATACACTCCTTAACTATTTCTTCTTTTAATTTGTAATCCAAAAGATATTTATATATTTTACTAATTAATTTCCTTTCCTTTCCATGCCAAATCTTATCTAATTCTTGGTAGGTCATATTAAAATCAAATTGTTCTTTATCTTTTTTGTAACGCATTTGTATCTGCGCATAGGGCCATCATGCTATCTCTTTTCCTTGAATTTGTATTTGATTCCTACCCTTTAACTCTCAGGTTTCATGTAATAGATCTTTATATCCTACATTATTATCAAAATCTAAAACGTTTGGATGTGTAATTGCCTCCATTGTAGATAACCAAAGTGGGACCTTACAGTAATGCATTTTTTTAATCTTTTCTCAAATAGTTAATAACACACTCCTTATGTAATGCTTTTGAAAGTACAAGTGGTGTTTACTTTTTCCATCCCACATAAATACGTGCCATCCAAGTTGGAGATCAAAGCCCTCTAATGTTAAGATGCTTTTATTTATCAAGTTAACCCAGTCTTTGAGCCAGGTTACTATCGCAGCATACTAATATGTTTTGAAATGTGGAAGACCAAAGCCTCCTTTCTTTCTATCATCCTGTAACAATTTATATTTTAGTCTGGGTTTTTACCCCTGCCATATAAATTTGGATATATGTTTATTTAGTTCTTCAAAAAAGCTTTTTTCCAACTTGACTGGCACCATCTGAAATAAGAACAACAATTTTGGCAAAATATTCATTTTTACTATTGCAATACGACCTAATAGAGATATTTGTAATTTAGCTCAATTATCTAAGTCTTTAAATATTTTAATTGTTAATTTATCATAATTATCTTTTTTAATTGATGAGCACCTAGCTGTCAGCCATATCCCCAAATATTTTACTTTATTTACCACCTGTATCCTTAATCTTTTTGTTAGTTTTTCCTTTTGTTCATTTGTAGTTTTTTGTTATCACTTTTGTTTTTTCTTGTTAATTTTCTTCCCTGCCACCTTTCCATATTGTTCTATTTCTTTCATTGGAATTCCATGGTGCATATAGAATTAGAGAAAGCATCATTTTATTTGAGATTCCAGAACATTGTTGAAGATAAAAAGGAAGATCTATGTGAAATAATGGCAAACTTGATAGCAACAGCCCTTACAGAAAGACAAAGAGGAAATCGAGAATGAGATCGATGAAGTTTACAGAATATATATGCATTACTCCCGAAGACACAGACTACCCCAAGACGTCCACATCCGATTTGCGAGAAAGATGATATGAGACATGCTATAGGGCAAGACCAGAGATGAGCCACTGATATATAAAGATCATGAAGTGGTAATGTTGAAGCAAATACCCAGGAGAGTTAGGGAGCAAAGAGGGGGCTACCAGTTTTTGTCACCTCAGTTAATTAAGAATGGTATATCATTTTGATGACTCACCCCGGAAGGGCTCCTAGTAGCATGGCAGGACAAAAAATATAAAATCAACACAATAGAGAAAGTGCATCTATTTCGCAAACAATATCTGGGACCTGAGGAAGAACATGAAAGTGGAGAAAATTCAAATACAAGAAGTCAGGAAGAACAACTCTCGGAAGAGAGAACTTGCACCACAGTTAGAATCTCAGAAACTTGGAGGAGAAGAAGAGGACAACAGACCAAGTACAACCAGAACAAGTAAAGAAATAAAAAAATGCTCTACACAACAGTAACACAAACAGAGAAATCACCCTGTTTTCAGTTAATATCAATGGTTTAAACTCAACATTAAAAAGAAAACAGTCATTTGAAAAACTTAAAAAACAAAATGTAGACATAATTTGTATACAAGAAGTACATATCATAGATAAACAGGCAGACCCTCTAAAGGATACTAATTTGGGGAAAATGTATTGGGCTCTTTCAAATCAAAGAAAAAGGGGTATCGTAGTATACTGTATATAAAAGCTTGGCTGCAACACAAACAAGTATATAAGGATGATGAAGGGAGAATGTTATTTATAGAAATAATATTAAACCAGAAAAGGATTTTGTTAGTTATAGTATATGCCCTGAATGTAAATCAAAAAGAATTCTATCATAAACTCCTTCACAAGATAATAGAAACTGAATATACAAGTGTATGCATTGTAGGAGATTTAAATGCTGTTTCAGGCAAGGACAAAGACTATAAAAGCTCCAAAAAAATAAAAATAAAAGGAGACTATTCCCATCTTATGTAAATAACATGGTGAAGGAATTAAATTTGAAGGACGTGTGGAGAGAACTGTATCCAACTAAAACGCAATACACTTTCTTTTCCAACCTCCATCACTCTTGGTCCAGAATAGACCAGATATGGATGGACCCAGGCTTAATGGAAAACATTGAAAATATAGAGATCTTGCCAAATGTATGGGCTGATCATAACCCTATTCAAATTATGTGGAAAAGAAAGAGAATGATTAGAAGATGGACATTTAATAATAGTATACTAAAAGATAATGAATATATTGAAATGGTGAAAAAAGAATTGGAAATATTTTTCAAAATAAATAAGAGAGAACATACATCTCTTCAAAACCTCTGGGATACAACAAAAGCTTACGTGAGAGGTTTAACTATTGGCTATAGTAGTAAAAGGAATAAAGAAAAAAGGCAACAATAAAATGTGTGGAGAGAGAAACTTAAAGATTTAGAAGCAAGTAGACAAATTGATCCGAATAATCAAAATATTAATAAAGAAATAGATTTGGTAAACGTAAGATAAATTTAAGTATGCAGGAAGACCTGGCTCAAAAAGTTAAATTAATAAAACAAAATTATTTTGAAAACGCAAATAAGCCAGGGAGATGGTTAGCCCATAAAATAAAAAAAGAACAAGGAAAAAGAACAATTGTAGCTCTCCAAGACCAAGAAGGGAAGGTATGTACTCAGGCTAAGGAAAACGAAGATATTGCTAAAGACTTTTTTACAAATCTATACAATCAAGAAGAAATACCAGAAGAACTTGTTAATCAATATCTGAAGGAAAAAAAATTGCTGGAAATTACGGACGAAGAGAAATGTATTCTAAATAATAAAATATTGATAGAAGAAATTAGAAAGGCAATTGGAGCCCAAAAACCAAATAAAACCCTTGGCCCGGATGGAATTCCATCTGAATTCTATAAGGAGTTTCAAGAGTTATTGGAGGAGTTAATTACAGACTTACATAATGAAGCTTTGGATAGTGCTAATATACCAAGGTCATGGACCGAAGTGTACATAACCCTTATTCACAAAGAGCAATCAGATACACAAAAAATTGAAAATTACAGGCCAATATTACTTTTAAATATAGATTACAAGATTTTGGCCACAATATTGGCGGAAAGATTAAAGAAAATATTAAGCAGAATTATTCATACTGATCAGAATGGACTTCTACCATATAGACAAATGAACACAAAGAATAATTATGGATGTTTTATAATTCTATGAAGTACACACAACTAAATCAATAGCACTGATGTTTTTAGACGCTCAGAAGGCTTTTGACAATTTGAATTGGAATTTTCTTATTAAACAATTGACAGGCATGAAATTTGGCGAAAATTTTTTAAAACAATATATAATGCCCAAACTGCAAAAATATTAATAAATGGGGAAAATACAGATAATATAAGGATAAATAAGGGTGTAAGAGAAGAATGCCCCCTTGGCTCCCCTACTTTATATATTAGTAGAAGAGACGCTACTGGTACAAATCTGACAAAATCAAGAGATCAGGGGATTAAAAGTTAAAAAAGAGGAGTACAAACTTCAAGCATTTGCTGACAATATGACATTTATAGTGGAAGATCCCCTGGAAACGAAACCCATTTTAATGGAAAACATATTATTAAGGGCATGCCTACAAGGCAGTTATTTGAAGGACTCCATCTACAAAGAAAACACTTCATTCTTGTCACACTGTAGTCACCCAAAGTAGGATAAATCCTGGCCTCAATTAAAGTCAAACTAGTTCTAATCCTTCCTTCTCTAGCTCCAAAACAACTCTGAAGAGCTGGTGCTACATTTGTACTTTTAAAGCTATAAGATTACCAAAATGTCCTTTCTAGGTTTCTAAAAGCTTTTGGCTACTTACAACATAACTGGGATTTATACAGAGAAGCATGTTGTGTATCTGGCATATCACACAGCCATTTCAGGAAGTGCTGGAGAAAAGAGGAAGGGGGATGAAGAATAAACAATCACCATCATAATTATTAAGACAGTGGCAACAAACATTAATCAGTGGATTTATACTCTGCCAAATAGATATGAATAAATATGTACCTCACAAATTTCCTGTTTCCTTGTTTTTTTAAGTTGTATGAAAAAAGGAAAAGAAATGGACCCTCCTTCGAGTCAAGTTAAGCTCCTGATGGCTTAATGACATAGCCAAATGTTTATTGAGATAGAGATAGATAGATAGATGATAGATAGATAGATAGATAGATAGATAGATAGATAGATAGATAGATAGATAGACAGACAAACAGACAGATAGGGATGGATGGATGGATGGATAGATATGGATGCATTGAGAATTCTGGGAGTTGAAGCATTTGAAAATTGCCAAGATTGAGAAACACTGCTTCAAAGCATCTGTTATCAGAATGAGACATCCTTCCTCAGTGGCTGCCATACCATTTGGGGGAAAAAATTCTGCACACTCTGAAAGATCTTTAAGGGATCCACATTGAAGCATTGTTTGGATCCACACTGAAGCATCTCCATAGTCCATAGTCATAATCATGATTATGTGTGGACATACTATAGATCAAGAGTCTTTTGGACCCCAGGGACCACCAAACTCATAATTTTAAATCCCATGGACCACTAATATGAATTTTGACTGATGGTGGCTTGCTGACATTGGTGGGAAAGTCGGTCCCACATTCCATCCAGAGCTGCAGTAATCACAGGACTGGTCTTTTGGTCATCCCAGAGCAGCTCCTCCTCCACTGGGGTGCACTGGCCTGCCATGGACTGGAGGAGCTGCTCCAGGATGACCAAAGAGCCAGGCTTGTGACAACTGCAGCTCTGGAATATGGGACCGACTTTCCCACCATTGTCAACAAGCCACCCTGGGGCGGATTTCCCTCCCTGGCCATTGGTTTACCTTCCAGTTCCAGCTCATGTGACTCTACTCAAGGTAAGGTTTGTGCTCGACCAAAGGCTGGGGGCCAGTGGGAGGACGGGCAATGTGGACAGTGCAGTTTTGTGTTCCCACACAGCCTGGATTAATTGCTTTGGGGGGAGTACATTGTGGGGGCTTTTCTCTGCAGACCACCCAAAATTTTTTGCGGACCACCAGTGGTCCCCACCAGTTGTTAACCATTGCTATAGATAGTAACAATAGAAAATGGAAGAAATTTCAGAAGTATCACTTATGGAAACAGTGCTCATATGACTTTATATGTTGTGAGTGTATGTGAGGGGGTGCTACAACTTTTTTTCTCAATGAAAAAGTCCTGAAAAATGGGCTGAGCGGGTATATTTCATTACACAATTGAGACATATTGATCCTCTCAGGGAAAGAAAGGAAAAGAAAACATTGGCAAGCTCCAGTGCGCAAAATGTGATGGTGTGTTTTGTTTAGTGATCATTGGAGCGAGGCAACATTCAAGTTAACTCTCTCCTGCTTCTAAGAAAGCTACTGATAGTACCAGGGGAAGAAATGGTATTAGACATGCTATAGGAAAGAGAGTGAGTAATTGATATCTTAATTAGGGCTAGTTTAGGAAGCTTGACAGGATTCTACTTTTGATTGAAAGTTATATTTAAAGAATATAATCAGTAGGTCAGGTGGAGTTAGTGGCATTGAAAACTGAATGTTTATTTAACTAATCCACAGCCTTGTAATTTCATAAATGAAGATAATATAATTTTGGAATTAAAACATAAACCTGTATTCATCGTATTTAAGGGATGGCATCACATTATGACCATGAAAAAAGATACCAATATTACACATGAAAATATTTATTATTTTGCTGAAAGAAAATTGGTAGAAACCACACCTGAAATAAACATTGGCCAGATATATCCTGGAAAATAAGATAAGATCACCCTCATTTTCCTGTCCAGTAACTATTGTATATCAATGAAATCCTCTACTTAGAAACTTTCAGTTTCTGTTTAATTAAACTAAACTTTAATAGGATTATATTTTTCATATTAGATTTTTTTGGTGGAACTAACAGAATATGAACTTGCACTATTTTGGAAAATGTGTGATAATTTCACAGAGTTTGGCAGAAGTAGCATAAGTGACATATAACACAGTATTGCACCTCCGCTTTGTGACTCCTTTTTCTTCTTCTTTGTGGATGGAAAATTGTTCCTATCCTTAACCCCTAACCCTAACCCTAATCTTGCTTTTCCT
The DNA here is from genome assembly GCA_023653725.1 of Bungarus multicinctus. Classification (NCBI taxonomy): domain Eukaryota; kingdom Metazoa; phylum Chordata; class Lepidosauria; order Squamata; family Elapidae; genus Bungarus; species Bungarus multicinctus. The sequence goes on along the minus strand of CM042849.1, from coordinate 49,250,273 downwards.
TCCTTCAGAATGCCTTAATATAACAACCCGACAGAACACTTCTCAAACAACAGCCTTATTTAAGAGATAAGTAAAATCTAGTTATTACTGTTATTGTTCTGAAGAGAAGGGGAATTGTTTGGATTGCAAAGGTTAATGTGATGGCATATGATTTGTAATGAATCATACATTCATAGGCTGAAATGAACTGTGTTAGAAGCCTCATTTCAGGGAAACAAGCTATATTCTATATTCTGTACTCCAAAACATTATTCATTTTACTAGTAACCTCAATCCTAAGAAATATAAGAATTTTGCTTTAGATAAGCCCCATATTCAGTACTGAAGATCATTGGGGAAGGGTATAACCTCTAGAAGTTATTAAACATATATTTAATTAACAGCTGATATTTACCAACTCATCTCAGAGGAATATACGGCTTAGCATAAATGTTAAAGAAGTGCAATCATTCTTTATTAGTTGAACTGCCTTTTGAGAACATGTTAAATGCTATGCAATATTTAATTAACCTAAGATATACAAGCAGAAAAGCTTACCAAAAAAAAAACACTCAATCAATCCATTTTGGGGAATTTGAAATGCACTTTTTTTTAACCTCAGGATCAAACAAGCATTTTAGTAGCATTATTTTCAACATGTCTATTATTAACACCTGAATTAATTATTAATTACATTTATAAATGACATTAAAATCTAACCCAGAGCTCATTGAGCAGATCAGCTTAACAACTGGTTGTTGACTTTTAAAGGAATTTCTATTAGGTTTATATCCATTTTAGTCATCCTGCTATAAGCTACAAGTGAAGGCTGGATAAATTATTTCTGATTAAAAAAGGAATGGGTAGGCTTAAGCTCCAGGGTTACACGAGCTTTCCTTTTTGAGCCCTTGGTATCTCCCCTAGCCTTGATTACTGAAACTGTAATCAAATTTCATATTACTTTGAATGGGAAATGAATGAAAACAGCAGTGGCAGACCTAACATCAATAATAATAATAAAAAAACTCTACAAATAATTTTTTCTTTGAAACATAAAAAATTCAGACTACCTAGCAAAATATGGGATATCACCCAAATCAGGTTCAGTGCTTAAGGACTGAAAGAAGTTAATGTGACAGTTCTAGAAAATTACAGGCCAATCAATTTTTTGAGATACATCTGAAGGCAAGGGTCAAAACTTACAAGACATTGGGCATGGAGTAGTGATCATAGCTTTGTCACTTTTGTGTGTGTGTATGTGTTGATGTCAAAAATATATACAAAAGGACAGGATTTGTGTTGTAATCTGTACCCACCATCTTGCAAATTTTAGCCTACCTGCCATATAACATGAATATTTCTGAATATTTATTCCAGGCAAGCTGGTAAAAAAGAAAAATAGCAAAATGCACCAAAGAACAACCCTCTCAGATGAAAAAAATCTGTGTGAATTCTGCAAAATAACCTTGTCCCATTAAAATCTGTGTGAATTCTGCAAAATAACCTTGTCCCACTAAACTAGAGATGTTTGAAAGTGTCAAAAGACATTTGGATAGAAATGATTTATTAATATTATGATTGGATTTCAAAAAGATTTTGAATAAACATAGTAGCCATGGATGGACATGTCCCTCTTGGACTGCTAACCAATACCAGTATCAGCATTTGGATCTTAACAGTTATTGGTTTCAAAAATTCAACATTACTTCTAAGTTGGATGTAGTGTGCCTCCAAATGCTAGTTGCAGAAGAACAATGATGGAACATCTCCTGATTGTGAGAATTGCAGAGGCAACTAATTGACCACTGAGTATGAACAAAATTTTGAATAAACAATGTGCTCAGGAAATAGAAATTCTAGCACAATTTAATGTTCTCATGCAAATTCTACATACAGGTCAAGAAGTCACTGTCTAGAAGGAGCATGGTGAAACAGATTGGCTCCAGGTTATTATAGGAATGAGTCCAAGACCATTTACTTTATCTTATTTATTCAACCAATATGGTGAATATTGGAAGCTGGATTATAAAAATATGAGGATGGTTTCAGAACCTATAATATGCTGATTTTTGCTCTAATAGCTAAAATGCAAATGATCTGAAAGCTCTAATGATGAAAGTCAAGGAGCAAATAATAAAATGATTCTAAGATTAAATATAAATATAAAGAAGACCAACGTAATGCTAGCAGGAAGAACAACTTTTCTTAAAACTCATAATGAAGATATTCAAGGTATTTTGTGCCTCAGCTATTAACTGTAAAGAAATCAGCAAACAAGATATACAGTATGCCACAGTAGAGTAACAATTAAATCTTTGGACAAGATCTTCAGTTGCCATGATATATTTACACTTACAAAAATCAGAATCATGCAGTAAATCATTTCTATTATGATCCTTTGTGACAGAGAAAGTTGTATTTTGAACAAACAAGACAGTGATGTCATTTTTAAATACTGGATATTGGAGAAAATTCCTGAGAATACCACTGATAGCCAAGAAAACAAATAGATCATAAAACAAACAAATCCTCAAGAGTTCTTACTTGAGGCACAAGTGATGCTCAACTTATCATACTTTGGACACATTGTCCAAAGACCTAACTCTCTTGAGAAGTGTAAGAACTCTAAAATGGAAAGGAAGAGAAGCACAGAAATATAGAAACCTGATGGAAGAAAAAGATCTAGTGGTCCATTGAGTCTGGCCTTTGAGTTTATTTTATTTAATATTTGTTGGACATGTGTGTATTCCAAAAAAGTTTAAACTCAGTTACTGATGATTGATCTACTCTTGCTGTTGAAAGTTGGTTCCAAGCTTCCACTATTTCTGTGAAGTAACACTTTTTAACATTACTTTTGAATTCCCATCTGTCACTTTCTGCCCCATTGTTCTTGATTTTTGCTTAATATACGAACTCCAATCTCTATTAATGAATGCAGTCTAGAACTTTATTCACACCCTTAATATATTTAAAGATTTCAAACATGTCCCCCTTTCCCTTTTGTCCTCCAGGCTGTTTACCAATTCCCTCAAATATCTCCTAAAATGTTGTGTACCTCAGACCTTGCACCATTTTTGTTGCCCATCTCTAAACTCATTCAATCTTATCATTTTTTAAAAGTGAGATCTCCAGAACTGGACACAATAACCCAGTGGGCTCTGACTAAAGCCCTATATAGTTGGATTAGGACCTCCTTCCTCCTGTTGGTGACCCCTCTAGTGAATGCATCCCAGAATTTTGTTTGCTCTCACAGATATCTGGCCACACTGTTTACTCATTTTGCAGTCACCTGCTATGTGCACACCTAAATTCTTTTCTTATGTTGTTCTGTATAACACTGTACCCACATAACTGTTCTGTTCTTAAATTCATGATTATACATTTAAAAACATTGAACTGCAATTTCCACATTTTTTTACCAATTTTCCAGCAATGCTAAATCGTTTTCCACATTATGAATACACGCAACAACATCTACTCTATCATCAGCTTTTTTTTTATATCTTCTTTTATACCACTTACAAACACATGGAACAGAATATGATGTAAGACTGAGCTTTTTGGTATACCACTTGTGACTTATCAGATTATGCCCCATTAACACTCAGATACTAGGATCTATCCCTGAGCCAACTTCCTATTCACTGCCCAGTGGGGTCTATGACAATTCACCATGGCCAGCCTACCATGATCAACTTGCCACAGCCCACTCACGATGACCACCTCATCACAGGATAAATCACTGCAGGACAAAAGTTACACTAATATCAAAGAAATGGTGGAATAGAATCATTAAAGAAAGGATGCAAAAGGATGGACAGAGTCAAATGTTAATGGCAAAAATTATTTATTTATTTATTTATTTATTTTGAATAATTAAATAGAATTGTTACATTGTCCTGCAGCAAGTTGTCCTGTGGTGAGTTGGCCACAATGAGTTGGCTGTAATGAGTTGGCCATGGCAAATTGGCCCTGGTGAGTTGGCCACAGCAAGCTCATTTTTACGAGCTCATGTGGAACTGTATCAAATACTTTGCTACAATTCATATAGGCTATGAGCCCTACCTAGCAAAATGAAATACAATGTAGATAAAAGTAAGGTTTTATAATAGGCAAGAAAAATCAAATGCACAGGTACAGATTAGATAAAATTTGGCTCAATAGCAGTAACTGTGAGAGTGATCTAGGAGTTCTAGTGGACAACCACTTAAATATGAACCAGCAGTGTGTGGCAGCAGCCAAAAAAGCCAATGCAACCCTAGGTTAACAGAGAGATAGTATTAAGATCACATGAAGTATTAGTACCACTTATAAACACTGCATCTGGTTTTAGTCACCATATTATGAAAAAGATGTAGACTCTGGAAAGTATGCAGAAAAGAGCAACGAAGATGATTAAGAGGCTGGAGGCTAAAACACATAAAGGCACACTTCTTTTGGTCCATCAAGTTGTATGCTTTTAAATTTTCACTATTTCTTTTTTTTCCTTTCAGGAATTGTTTTCTGAAGAAAACTACCAGCAACACGCTGGACGTATTCAGTTAGAGTGGTAAAGGGTGCACCTTTGGAAGATCTGAAGGACCAGGTTGAAAACAGATTATTCTGGGAAAAAAATCTATGTAGTTGCTAAAGGTCTGTATTGACTTGATGGCACAAATCATGTTTATCACTTCGTAAGTCAGAATTTTATCTAAAACATATAATTAAGCTTGTACCTTTAATTAAATCATGATTTCCATTAATTAGTTTATTATCTATTATATTTGTTAGAAAATATGTTCAAATATATCTGTAAGGGAGTGGTTACCAATACAGTAGAGTAATGTGTTTTGTTTTCTGCATGTTCTTCATGAAGTTATGCTTTTATTGTCTTTTCGACTCAAATCAATATGCAAGGGAATGGAGACAGGGAGTAGCAAAGTTATTCCATGTTTTCCTAATCTTTTAAAATATATATATTTCATTGTAGAATATATGGACTGATTATAAAAAACGCTTGTGAAATCATTAGCTATTGCTGCCAATTTTCTGGCTTTCTGAAGCTTCAGCCCAAAAGATAAATAACCTGCTCTAAATTTTCTATTTTGTGATATAGAATGCAAGGTTGATAGAAACAGGAGGAAATATTTTTTTTTTAAAAAAGGTACTGCCAGTGAGAAGGTAAGAGGAACAGAGGAAAGTATTTTATTATGAGTCAGTGGGGAATTTGCAAATGGTTCTAGGTTTATTGGCTATATTGGTTTGGTCTGCTGGAAAATAATTGTGCATATTTCAATATTTCTCCTGTTCAAGTAATAAAAAAAACACAATTTAAACATTTTAAATGATAAATACAGTGAAAACCAGTTATTGTAATTGTTTTGTATTTCAAAACATTAGCATGACCATATAAATGTAGTTAACGAAGCATTAAATCATTGATTAGCATACAAACAAATGTAAGACAGTAAATTACAGCAATGATTAGATAATTATTGTATAATCAAATTAGCATTTAAGTAAATATTAATAATTACACTCATAATTACAGCAATATCTCCACCAAAACTAAAAAGAAATATTTATATAAAATTTTAAAGCATTTCATTTATTCTTGCTACAGTTTATAGTTAAATGTAAGAGAAAATTATGAATGATATAAATCTATCAGTTACAACATATTTCTTATTATCTGTATCTCATCCCAGATAGAGGATGACACATTCTTGACATAAATGACTTGTCAATAGGCTGTTGCATGATAATGATAATGATGGATACAGAATGCCATACTTTTAATACACTTCCACACCATTGCAAATAACAACAATTTATAAGGTCAACTGTGAAACCATACTAATAGAAAAAAAGAACAACATCTGCTTATCCTAGGTCCTTGGGAAGGATTCAGTGGATGGATAAAAATGTTAAATCCAGTGAAAACATCTGGCTGACAGTGTTACCAAATTGCAGTATTTCAACAACAACAAATTGCAGTATTTCTATTTTTTGCTTTGCTATTCTTATTTTTAGTTCAGGAACTTTATTTATTAATTTATTTTTATTTGTCAATTGCTTACAAGATAATAGGTATAAATAAAAACATAGTTATGAATACATGGATACATATAAGAAAAATAAAAATAAAAAACATAAAAAACAATAGGACAGGGACGGTAGGCACACATTTGTGAGCTTATGCACGCCCCCTACAGACTTCTTAGGAAAGGGGTGAGGTCAATAGTAAACAATCTAAGGTTAAAGTTTTGGGGGTTTGGAGAAGAAACCACAGTGTCAGGTAGAGTATTCCAGACATTGACCACTCTGTTGCTGAAGTCGTATTTCCTGCAATCAAGTTTGGTGCGATTAACCTTGAGTTTGTATCTATTGTATGCTCTTGTGTTGTTATGGTTGAAGCTGAAGTATTCATTGACAGGTATGGCATTGCAATGTATGATTTTATATACTATACTTAGATCGGACTGAAGCTGGTGTAGTTCTAGGTTTCCTAGGTCTAGAATTTTGAGTCTGGTGGCATAAGGTATTCTGCAACGAATAGTGGTGGCATCCAGAACTCCCTAATGCCCTGTGAGGTAGGTTGAGTTGAGAGCATGACTGGCCTAACAGCAGTGTACAAGGATTAAAAAACAAAGACATAATTAAAAAAAAATCACAATGTATGAGCCATGGCAATGTTAACAACAGCAATCATAGAAAAGCACACCAATAGTAGCAGAATTTGGACTTTAGCACCTTGGCAAAGGTTAACAAGTCAGAGTCATTTAAATTCCAAAGACATTTTTCCATAGAGAAGGCACTGTCACAGAGAAAGCCAAATCCAGGGTCCAACAAGATAACATTGTTGATGATCTCTGGAGGGCCCGTGACACATGGTTTTCCTCTGTCCTGGTCCTATTAGATCTCTCGGCGGCTTTTGATACTATCGACCATAGTATCCTATTGCGGCGGTTGGAGGGGTTGGGGATTGGGGGAACTGTCCTTCGGTGGTTCTCCTCCTTCCTCTCCGACCGTTCGCAATTTGTGTTGGCGGGGGGGGAGGTCCACCTCTAGGCCCCTGGTTTGTGGGGTGCCTCAGGGGTCGGTCCTCTCCCCTCTCCTGTTCAACATCTATATGAAGCCGTTGGGCGAGATCATCTGTGGTCTTGGGGTGCGGTGTCACCTGTATGCAGATGACACCCAGTTGTACATCACCACTCCGGACCACCCCAACGATGCTGTGGGGGCCATGTCCCGGTGCCTGGAGGCTGTGCGGAATTGGATGGGTGGGAACAGGCTCCGGCTCAATCCATCCAAGACCAAGTGGCTGTGGTTTCCGGCGCCCCGATATAGCCAGCTGACACCTTCGCTAGCTATTGGGGGGGAGACTTTGTCCCCCACAGAGAGGGCTCGCAATCTGGGCGTCCTCCTGGATGTACGGCTGTCTCTGGAACATATTGCGGCCGTCTCCAGGGGGGCGTTTTACCAGGTCCGCTGGATTTACCGGTTGCGGCCCTTCCTGGATCGGGGCGCCCTGTGCACGGTCACTCACGCCCTTGTCACCTCTCGCTTGGATTATTGTAATGCTCTCTACATGGGGCTCCCTGTGGGGAGCACCCGGAGACTCCAACTGGTGCAAAATGTGGCCGCGCGGGTGATCATGGGGGCGTCACGTAGCTCCCATGTGACGCCTCTCCTGCGCGAGCTGCATTGGTTGCTGGTGGCTTTCCGGGTTCGCTTTAAGGTTCTAGTTTTGACCTTTAAAGCGATCCATGGCATTGGGCCAGGTTATCTACAGGACCGCATTCTGCCGGTGATCTCCAGCAGACCGGTGCGTTCCCACAGGGAGGGTCTTCTCCGGGTGCCGTCGGCCTCTATGTGTCGTCTGGCGGCCCCCAGGAGTAGGGCCTTCTCTGTGGGGGCCCCTCTGGAATACTCTGCCACCTGAGTTACGTACCAGCACGGACCTGAGGGCCTTCAGGCGCGCGCTGAAGACCTGGCTCTTTGAGCAGGCTGGCCTAGGCTGAGATAGTTTTAATTGTCTCCTTACTTCGTTTTTAACTTAACTTGGGTTTTAAATTTTTTGGGGAGGGTTATGTTAATCTAAACAGCCATTATTTAATTTCTTTTTAACTTTTGTATTGTTCTGGGTTGATTCGGCTGTACACCGCCCTGAGTCCCTAGGGAGAAGGGCGGTATATAAATAGTATAAATAAATAAATAAATAAATAAATAAATAAATAAATAAATAAATAAATAAATAAATAAATATTGGAAGAGACCCATGGCCTCTTTGCTAGATCTAGTGGGCTGAGGAAAGGCAGTGGAGAAAGGCAGTACTGCAACTAGCCTGGCTCTATATCAGGCAGACTGTTATATATCGTAGGTCAGAGGTTGCCAACCTTTTGGACATCAAGGACTACCAAACCATAATTTTAAATCCCGCGGACCACTAATATGAATTTTGACTGATGGTGGCTTGCTGATGTTGGTGGGAAAGTCGGTCCCATATTCCATCCAGAGCTGCAGTAGTCACAGGACTAGCCCTTTGGTCATCCCAGAGCAGCTGCTCCTCCATCCGGGTACACCGGCCTCCCATGAACTGGAGGAGCTGCTCCAGGATGACCAAAGGGCTGGTCCTGTGACTACTGCAGCTCTGGAATATGGGACCAACTTTCCCACCAATGTCAGCAAGCCACCTTGGGGTGGATTTCCCTCCTCCACTGTTGGTCTTACTTCAAGTTCCTGCTCGCCTGGCTCTACTGAAGGTAATGTTTGCACTCAGCTGAAGGGTGCGGGCCATCGGGTGGGCAGGTCATATGGGCAGCGCAGCCTTGTGTTCCCACACAGCCTGGATTAATTGCTTTGGGGGGAGTGCTTTGGAGGGGAACATTTCTCTGAGGATCACCAAAATTTTCTCACAGACCACCAGCGGTCCCCGGCCCACTGGTTGGCTACCACTGGTTGGCGACCGCCATAGGTAATAGCCACCACTTTGAATTGCACATGGGCCATATCTAGTAAAAAACAAAAACATTAATGAGACACGTTAAACTGTTTTCTTAAATTCATATAATATCCAATTTACAATTTTTTTGAATATGAAATGAAATTTGAGAGTATAATATTCATCCCTGTGCCATCTTCCCACAGCAAGTAAAATGTGGTAAATTACTTCGTTTCATATTGTTGAAAAGCTAAATTATTATGCACTGAAAATGCTTCATATATAAAAAAAATTACTTATTCCTTGTGATGAGTGGATGGTATCAACTGAATCATCTGATAAAGTCAATTTTCCACATGTGTGTTTTAAAAAGTGATTTTGTCATATTTTTGTAAATCTGTACTTTATCTGTTTCATATTCTTGCAACAAATGAATAAATCTCTGTGTGTGAATAACTGAAATGAAGTTTGTATTACAGGAAAAGTACTCTTAATACCAGGTTGCCTTATTTCTATTATCAAGATGCCTCTAGCAGTCAATTAAAGACTTAAATTACAGAATAGCAAAAGATGAAATATCTAAATTATTAAAGGTCAATGAACACTGGCAGTATAAAAGGGAAAATTCCACCCCTAGAAAGTGTATGAAAAAAGTATAAGTGCTGATAACCAGCTGTGAAACATTACAGACAGTGCATACCATTCTTATTGAGTTAATTTAGGGCCAAATAAGACATGCTGTGGAAAATCTGTGAATAGGATTTTTCACTATGATCAGCTACCAAAGAGGAGGTAAGTGATTTAGAATTAATGTCCATAACAGAGAGAGGATTTAATCTTTTCCTAATAGAATCATCCTCTTCAAATAAAAATGCTAAGGGGCTTATAAAATATTGTAAAAGAGAAAACAGAAACAGTTTAGGCAGGCAGAGGTAATCCCATAGTCTCTATATTATTTAATTTAGAGCCAGTGCCCACTGCTCTAGCATTTGTTATTACATTAAAATAACTGTAAAGATGGAAGGTTCTAATCATAGACCTCTGTTAAATCTAGCTTTGCTACCTATGAGGTATTAGGTAAAGGTAAAAGTTTCTCCTATCCTATCCAATCCTGTCCAACTCTAGGGAGGTGTTTATCTCAATTTCTTAGTCAAGGGAGCCAGTTTGTCCAAAGACCCTTGCATGGTCATGTGACCACATGATTATATGCTGAGGTGCATGGATCTTCCCACCAAAGTGATACCTATTTATCTATTTGTATGCTTTCAAACTGCTAGGTTGGCAGGAGTTGAGGCAAGAACAGGAAGCTCATCCCAAGGTCCAGTGCTCAGGTCTTGAACCTGGGATGTTAGCTATCCAGCTGACAAGCTCAGTGACTTTAACAACTGAGCCATTGCAGCCCCATGAACTATAAGAATTTTTTTCCCACACTGAAAATTAAGGATTATAATAGGATTATAATGTATAAATGATCATCATTACATAATTATAATTTTAATGGAATTCCAGGGAAGGCGAAGCAGATAGAGGAACCACAGGTACTCCCTAAGGTACTAACAATATGCATGCTGATGATTGAACAATGATTGTACAGGAAAAAACATTTGAGGAGGTTGAACAATGTTTAACAGAAACATTGTTAGAGATGGGTCGATACTATTGAGATAATCAGTTAAGACCAAATCCAGCAAAAGCTCAGGTATGTGCCTTCCATCTTTGCAATAAGCAGGCTACTAGGAAGCTGCATATTATATGGAAAAGGACATTATTGGAGCATTGTCACAATTCTAAATATTTAGGGATCACTCTAGATATGGCCCTAACATATAAACAGCACTGTACCAACATTAAACTAAAGGCCAGTGGGCAAAAGAGCATCCTCAGGGAATTAGAGAGCTCTAACTGAGGTGCCAAACCAAGGGTCTGACTAAAGCTACAAGTATGAGATTAATTGAATAGACTGAACATGGGTACCACAAGATCCAGAGACACTTTGAACAAATGGAGCTATCTGGTGGCTTCTGTTCTTTGCAATTGTGGTGACATACAGACAACAACTCCTTTGTATACCTGCCCTTTGTTCTCAGTCAGTGTACACTTGAGGACTTCATAGCAATGCAAGAGAATACAATTAATGTTGCTGGTTTCTGGGCAAGATCTGTTTAATTTTATATTTTAATCTTGTATTTTATATTTTAAATTTTATGCCATATAGTACCTTATTTTAATTGTGATGCTTCTGACACAAATAACTCTAATGGGAGAGTCTTAACTAGAACAGCTTGAAACCAGTTATGTACAGTGAGTAGTTCTAAACAGGGGTGGGATTCAAATGTCTTAACAACCAGTTCTGTGAGCGTGCCTAATTTGTGGGTGTGGCTTGGTGGTCATGTGACTGGGTGGTCATGGCTTATATGTAACTATTGTAAATATTTATGTAAATATTGAATTTTTTATTAAAAAAGAACAACTTTTACTCAAAATCAGGCAAAGCAGGCAGGATTGAGTTGCTCAATCACAGAATCATAGATTCACTCACAGATCTACCATTCTGCAATTTACTACCTGAGTCTACACTGAAAAAACAGAAGCCTCAGTCCTAAGGAAGATTCAGCTCTATTTTTAGGTTAGCTAGAAAGCAAGGAATCCAACAATTTCCTGCTTTCTAGCTAATCTGAATCTCCCAGCTAATGGTTGAGGGGGAAAAAAAAAGGAAAAGTAGCAACTTAGCAGGCAAGTTTGCCAGGTAAGGAGTGCATGGGTGGAGAAGGGAGGGGCCAGCCAGTGGCGCAATTTGCCAGTTCTCTAAACTGGGCAGAATCATAACAGCCAGTTCTATAGAACTTGTCTCACCAGGTAGAATCCCACCTCTGGTTCGAAACTTAACATCATTAACGTAAGTCATTTGTTATATGAATTTACCCTATAATGTGGAGAGATTACTAACTAGAATCAATCACAATATTGTATTCTAAAGATGTTACAGTTCCAATTTGGTAATACTGGAATAGAAATGGAACAACAGCATCTAAATGCAGCTCTAGCTTGTGGAAGATTTTAATTCTCTAATATATTTGTGGTGCTAAAATTCTCTACAGAACTGTCAATACTACACACCATATAACCCAATCCTGTCATTAAAAAAAAGAATTTCTATGCACATAATTCAGGCTAGAGTTCTCTATGAGAATTACCTCTCAACAAGCATTCATAGGATGACATTACCAAGATTCCTTCCTCTAAATTAAGATAATTTTTCATTTTAATTGTGTTCATATCATAATATATAAATAAGATTAATCCAGGTTTAGCATGTGTTAACTTAACAATTTAAACAGACCCTTATGAAACATCATAGATAATGTATTTGTTTTTCTGAGCTTAGTTACATTTCAGACTTTATAAATACTTAAAATACTTAGAACCAAAAGGTCAGACTGGTGTATGGAATTTAGAATGGGATGAAAATGTTTAATTGGTTGTAGTAGGAATAACTTAAATAAGAATCATATTTAGACAGCACATGGTTAAAAGAAAATTAAATTGAACAAGTAACACTTCTGTTAACATAGTTTATATTTGCAGAGGGCACCTATACAAACACAAGCTTATAAAGATTCTGTTATATCAGAGCATAATACTATTGATGTTCAGATTAATCTGTAGACCAATGTAAGTCTAGGGAACCTAAGGTTGAAGAGGAAGGTCAGATTTGCAGTCCCCCCCTCATTTGAATTCTCTATGAGGGCAGTAACTACTGTGAAAAATAAAATATTAAGTGCCCATGGTGTCAGGTTGTGAAATCAAAGACTTTGCCTATCTAATATCTAGATGTGGCAGATAACTTGGTAGAATACTATATGGTCTATGTTCCAATTAAATCTTACCTAGCTTCTTTTCGATTAAGTTTTTGTCTTGGGCCTATCCATTAATTCTTTGTTCATAATTCCTCTTTTGTTGATAAGCCTTTTTCTAACACTTCTATATGGAGTAAATTTGGTGTGGGGATTAAGGCATCAGGCTAGAAACTGACAGATCATAAGTTTTAGTCCCACTTTTGATATAAAACCATCTGGATGACCTTGGGCCATTCATTTTTTCTCAACTCTAGGAAATAGGTAATGGTAAACACTTCTGAAATCTTGCCTATAAAACTGCAGGGATTCATTCAGGCAATTTCTGGGTCAACAGACTCAAAGGCACAACAATGAGCAAATAGTTCCCCCAAAATGTTTGCTGTTTTATATTATTAATAAACAGCATTTACTATTTTAAATATATATTATTGGTCCCCAGTTGGAGGAAATGTCCTTGTGTCCTTCAGCTAGCAAAAGGGAGGAAATATTTTCTTTATTTTGGCCTTGTTCCTGTAAGACTAATTGAAAAAAAAAATGGTGATGGGAGAAAATATCAGCTGAAGGCAAGTGCTGTATCACCCTGGACTGTCCTGGTAAGATGGAGCAGACCCACGTTAAAGAAACCTTATCAACATTAAACTACTATACTGTGGCAGTCCTGAAGCAAAAACAATGTGGTGCAGGAAGTTAATGTAATGTTAAATAGTCATAAATTCATTCATCTTGCCTTAAGTATAACTACAATATATCTTATACAAACCTGTTCTATGAGGCAAGTGATGTCACCTTCACAAAAGACAAACTGCAGCTATTTGCTGTCTTGAATATAGATAGATAGATAGATAGATAGATAGATAGATAGATAGATAGATAGATAGATAGATAGATACATACATACATACATACATACATACATACATACATACATACATACATACATACATATATATATATATATATATATATATATATATATATATATAATCTTTTGTTACCTACAGTAGCTTTGGGTTTAAGCACAAAGTAAATATAGTTTGAGTGTTGTAGTTTATCACAATTTACTGAGGATTTGCTTACTTTATTTTAAAATATTTGCCAATTGCATATTTATAATATCAAAAGGTGATATTTGATTATTTATTTATTCATAAGGAGTTATATGCTGCTGTAATCAGTAACAATAGCTTTTTCAATACTTACATATTTTTACTATCTCATAAATGACTCATTGCAGCTACAGTATGTCCTGAGTGTGCCTTGAAAAGCATTCTCTTATGTATTTATGCAAGTTTTATCTGACTCTCCAATACAGTTACTTTATGAAAGTGAAAGTTGGACTTTAAAATGCAGGATAGGAAGAGTATGGATGCCTTTGAACTTTGCTGTTGGAGAAGACTCCTGAATACACTGTGGGCAGGCAAGAAAATAAAACAATAGATCATCAAATATATCAAATCATAGTTCTCACTGGAAGTACAAATGACCTTACTTTGGGCACATTATACAAAGATTCAATTCTCTGAAAAAGGTTCTAATGTTTGGAAAGATAAAAGAAAAGAGAAGAGGATGACCAGTAAGGTGACTGGACAAAGTTATCATAGCAATAAATGCACCATTAGGAGACTTCAAAAGTATAGATTAGGGATAGAATATCTTAGAAAAAACATGTGGTCACTAAAAGTGAAAAACGTCTTCATGGTACACAATCAATCAATCAATCAATCAATCTCTTGTAGTTACATGGTCAATTTTCTTACAATGAAAAGTATTCTGGTTTTCTGGATGATAAGCCAACTAGAATATGCTTTTGCCAGGCATGTAACTTATTTTAAATGAAAAACGGAGTTGGAAGCAGGGGTGTGATTCAACTGGTGTAACAACCGTGCAGAGGGTTTGCTACTGACCTTCTCCTGTAATCCTGCACTCTGCCTGTGTGTTAAACAGCTGATGCATGGCAATCCACTGTGCTGTGTGAAGCAGCTGAGTTGAAAACCAGGAAATAAAGGTCAGGGCAGCCAAAGCAGGCAGGAGGCTCAGCAGTTGATCATCGGAGTGAACTGGTTCACTCACAGATGATCCTTGGAGCTATCGGTTTGGCTGAACCAGGCCGAACCAGTAGAATACCACCTCTGGTTGGAAGGGACCTTGAAGTCTTCTAGTCCAACCTCCTGCTCAAGCAGGAAAGCCTATAACATTTCAGACAAATAGGGTTCTCTTCTTAAATTTTTACTATTATTATGGATCATGTAGACAACCAGATGTTTAGATTGGATTTTGCATTTTTATCTACTTATCAAATCCTTCTCAAAGACTGGTATAGGCAGAAATTGATGTTTGATGATGTTAAAGGAATAATCACAGAATATAAACTGTTCCATATCAATCTGCTTTTGCATTATGGTGATTTTGTCAATGCCAAAGGTGTTCAATTGTTCCAGATATCTTGAATTACACTTAAGACATTACTGTTGGTACTATCTTTGTGCTTTTTTTGCCACAGTTGTTCTAATACTATCTGCAGATCTTTGTACTTTGTGATTTTTTCCAGTTCTTTTATTTATCTTTTATTTTGCTGTTTCTAGGTACTGCAGCATCCACAATCCCAACTTATTTGTCTTTCTTAATGACAATTGTTAAGTCTAGTGTGTTATGTGGCATGTGCTATCTGTTTGAATTCTAAGTCCTGGAGCAATTTAGTTTTTCATTTTCTATGACTTTCTATGGTGCCACCAGTTCTTGCCTTCAGGCAAATTATATTTCTTGCTGATCTTCCAGTATACCATTGTTGCTACTTTGTCATTGCTTGTAGTCAGTTTGTGTGATCTTCTTGCAGCAGCTTACCAGGTGATCCGCTTTTCTTCTGCTTCTTGCATTAGTGGCATTTACTGTTTGTTGCTGTTTTCTTAATTTTGATTTTCTATGCATTTGTTCTTAAAGCTTGGTCTTGTGCAGCCAGAACCCTTGATCTCTTTCTTCAATTTTCCTGCTCTTAGCCATTGCCAGGTCTTGTTATTATCTGCTTTCCCTGCTACTTTTTTAGTGCAGTGATCATGTAGTGCTTTGTCTGTCACTGCCTCCATTCTGGTAGTTATTTGGTATTTCGTGTAAGCCAGTTTGGTCTCTCTAGTAATCAATAAGCCTTAAATAGTAAATATACTAACTTCAGTACATCTGTTTCATTGTCCCTCAGATATTCTTCCAGTGCCCCTTTTTCTTCTTCAGCCATCTGATGTACTTGTAACATTCTACTCCCACCTATTTTCCTTAGTAGGAAAATAGAGTCTGCCAATGTCACTGTGAGGAGTTAGAGAAGAGGTGTCAAACTCAATTTCATTGAAGGCCGCATCAGGGTTGTGTTTTACCTTAGGGGCAGGGCATGGCCAGGGGGTGTGGCCATGGTGGCCATGGCCATGTGACTCATGGGGGGCACCTGTGATGGCCAAGTGCTAAGGCAGGACTTCCCTGACATTCTCCCTCACTCTCATTATACAGGTAATCCTCAAATTACAAATGTAATAGAGTCTGCCAATTACATTTGCAACTTGTCAATTCGTTTGATTGAATCATGTTAAATGAATGTGATCACTCCCTGCTTTCCCCAATGCATTTGTTAATCAAATGCGCATTTCATTAAATGCACATGAAATATCTCAGAGTAGGAAGAGCATGCGGGGCTTAGTGCTGAAGCAGTACATTCAAGGCCTCCCCTCAATCCACTGAAATACCTCATGCTCCCCTGGGGTCCCCATAATTGCTTCCCCCATCCTGCCCCACCAGGTCCCCGCAGATTGGACCTGTTTTGCTAGCATCCCAGATTCCACTTACTTCTCCCCACCCCATTTCCCACGGATTATTTACTTTTTTAAAATCTCCAGTGCTCCAGAAGAGTCTGACCCACTGGGAGAGAAGCCAAAGTTTTTATTCAGATGATGGCAAAGCTGTAAAAACATGAACTTGGGCCATGAATTTGACACCCCTGATTTAGAGCATGATTCATTGCCATTATTTTTCTGGTCTTTCTATCCATGGCTTTTATTTCTGCTTGGGTCCAGTTCACTATTGCAGCTCTGTATCTAATGACTGGAATTGCCCAGGTGTTTATTGCCTTGAAGATATTCCACTGAGTTTGAACTTTAAGATCTTCTTCACTCTCTTGATGCATTCACTTCTAACCTTCTTCTTCACTTCAGTGTATGCTTGAAGATGGCAGCTTGAAGGATACCCAGACATTTATACTTATCATCTTTATTCAGATGCTTGATGTTATTTTAGGAGGGCATTTTGATTTCTTCAATTTTCACTATTTTTACCTCTTTGATGGTGAGCATGGCACATTTGTCCAGTCCAAACTCCTTTGCAATATCTTGGCTGTATATACGACAGTGTTGAGCAGCAATTCTATTTCAGATGGTGTTTTTCCATACAGCTTCAGATTGTCCATGTAAAGAAGATAGGATAGTTTGGCAGATGTTTTTGATGTTTGATTGCCATGACCTGAATTGTTCAATACTGTTGACAGAGGAATCAGTGCAATGACAAATAGTAGTGGTGATAGTGAATCTCCTTGAAATATCTCTTGATATTAACCTCTCCCAATCTCTCACCATTTACCTGCAAACATGTGTACCATTGTGCTATTGATCTTTGCACAAAGCTTCTAATGTTTCTACTGACTTGTTATTTCTAGGCACACAATTATGTGGCAATGAATCAAATGCCATTTTCAGCCAATCCATGCTACATTTGTCTTCCAGCTCTTGAAGTTTTCCCAAATCATTTTGTCTATTAAGAATTGATCTTTTGTTCCTCTGCTATTGATATGATTTTCTTTCTGCTCAGAAGAGCTTATTTTCAACTAGATGCTCTGCCTGTGTCCAGTTTACGATCCCAGCAGTATATCTGATGATGGGTATGGTCCAGGTATTTATAGCCTTAATGGTGTTACTGCCATTCAGTTTGCTTTTTAGAAGTTTTCTGACCCTTTGTGTGTATTCTTTGCTAACCACATTTTTAACTTGCCCATGTTTGATATTGTCCAGCTGCAGTATGCCCAGGTATTTGTAAGCTTCAGGTTGGTGGCACTTGATGGTTTGTCCATTGGACATTTTAATTCCATCACTTTCTATGATTTTCCCTTTCTTCAGTGCCACTATGGTGCATTTGTCCAGGCCGAACTCCATGCTGATGTCAATGCTGAAAATTTGAACTGTATTGGTCAGTTACTGGATTTCAATTTCTGATTTTCCATATAAGTTCAGATTATCCATGTACAGCAGGTTAGAGATTTTCTGTGAATTTTTAGCAGTTTGATAACCCAGGTTAGTTTTCTGTAAAATTGTTGACAGGGAGGTCATGGCGATGATGAACAACAGAGGTGACAAAGAATCACCCTGGAAAATCCCTCTTTTGATGTTGACAAGTCCATAGCTTTCACTTCCAATAAACAGTTCTGTTTTCCAGAACTTCATCACATTTGCAGTGAAAGTACCAATGCACTTGCATATTCCGATAACATCCAGGCGGTTGATGATCCAGCTGTGCGGTAGTGAATCAAATGCTTTCTTAAAATCAACCCAAGTTGTATGCAGATTTGTTTTTCAGCTTTTGAAATTCTCTAGAATCATTTTGTCGATCAGGAGATGATCTTTTGTGCTTCTGCTTCATCATTTGTTTCCTTTCTGTTCTACTGGCAAGATGTTATTTGCTTTTAGGTAATCCTGGATCCTGTCAGCTACGATGCCAGTCAGCAACTTGAACATGGTTGGCAGACACATTATTGGCCTGTAATTTGCAGGTGTTGCCCCTTTTGCTGGATCCTTCTGTATCAAGTAGGTTTCCCAGCTGTTAACCATTCACTGATGTTTCCTGTCTGCAGCATCTCATTGAATTGTTTGGCCATTTTTCTGTGCAGGCTGGTCAGGTATTTGAGCTAAAAGCCATGCAGTTGATCATTACCAGGTAATGTCCAATTCTTGACTTTTTTCACTCTGTTGGTTATCATTTCAGTAGTTATTTCCAGTTGGTCCATTTTGTTCTTGGAGAATTTCATCTCAAAGTCTCCGATCCACCCAGCATTTTTGTTGTAATATTTCTCAGTCTCTCACAGGTCTTTCCAAAACTGAGTAGTTGCCATTTTCTCAGGTTTTTCAATTTTTGTATCCCCCATCTGATTCAGACTCTGATAGAACCATCTTTGGTCTGATTGGAACAATTGATTTTGTTAGTACTGGAATACTTTGGCTTCGTATCTTTCAATTTTTCTTGCTGTTGCTGTTATCTGCTGCTTCATAATTTCCAATGCTTCATCAATTTTTCTTGTGCTGAGCCCATATTTTTTCATCAGAATGTTTCTTGATCTTGCTGTTCTTCAGCTTTTTCTCCTGAAAATTCTTCAAATTGCTTGCATCTGCTCGCAGGCTCTTGATTTTCAACTCCAACCTGATTTTCCACTGTGGTTTTGCAGTCAATTTTCTAGGGGGCTGCAGCTGTTGAATCCCTAGTTCTGTTACTATGGCTGCTATACTGTAGGCAAGCTGATTTGTTTGTTCAATTGATGTTATCTGGACTGCTGCAAGTACATAGTTCGCATCTATCATCAATGGTGCCAAATATTTTCTAGGCACAGTCTTCAATGTTGGAAGCCTTCTTTCTGCATTTGATGCAGCATGTGCCAAGATTTTAGCTTTCAGTTTTTGCTGCCTGGCATTGAGTACTCCAGGTGTTTCAATGATGACTTCAGGTTCTTGCTGATTCTGTTCTTGCAAAATATCTGCATTTATTTCGAGTTCAGGCTGTTCAGTTGCTCCAGATGTTATTGGAGTATTTTCTGCTACCACTTCAGCAGTCTTCTGTTCAGCAGTCTGTGTTCCTGTTTCACAATTTTTCCATATTTCTTCAAATTTGATTTCACTGAGCACTTTGTTCCGAGTGATGAATTGCTGCTGATCGGCTAATCGTAATTCAGTTATCCTTGAGTCTGGGTATTCTTGTTTCCATAATTTGTACATCCTTTTTTGGTAGCATCTATGATTCTGCTTTGTAGTAGCATTTTATTACAGTGCAATTCTCTGACATAGTGTATTTTTGCCACTTCTGAGGTTGTTCAGCTTCCAGTTGCCCTGCAGGCCCATGCCCTGGTTGCTCAGCTATGGGACCCATGGTCTGTAGCCCACTTGTTAACCTATGCCCAGGTTCCCCAATACCCGATGTGGTCCTTGTTAACCTGGGCGATGACCAAGCCGGTATAGGCTTCGTTCAGTTGTGTTTCACCATGATTCATTGCATGGGTTGTTAAGTGCACTCAGTTCTGCTCCTCAGCCTAGACTTCTCTGACATGGTTGGACCTGCTGGTAGTTTGCACTACTGACAGCACAGTTCTCAGATTCATTGGAGAAGTTAAGCCCCCTGCCACATCAAGGTGGCCCCCCATGGGTTGTTGTTGTTGTTGTTGTCGTTGTTGTTGTTATTAAGCTAAAACTGGAAGCCAAATGGTTATAAAAGGAGGGTTCAGCCGAATTCCTTTTGTGATTTGAAGAAATAAGATCTTTGAATTCCACAATTTTTATTTTGGATGACAAACCCAATATTTGTCTTATACAAAACCAGAAATAATATAATACTTTTTAAATGAAATAACTGTGCATCTGGGTATTTATCAAGCCTTGTAGTTGGAATCCAACTGTTCAATTTATCTGCTTAAATGCAGCTGGCCAGATTTTTTAAAAGTTGAAAAAGGATTTCTCTTTTAAATGGTGTCACCATTAATAAAATACAGTAATTAAATGGCTTATTCTGCCCACAAGAAAATGTCCCCAAAGCAATCTGTTAGGAATTATAAATTTATTTGGTTCTTTTTTATTTTTTGCATCATAGCAATTATTTTAAGCTTTTATAAAATAGATCAGAAACAAGTTGAAAAAAAAGTTTAATTCTGACCACTGAAATCTGAAAGGCAATATCTTATGAAATATATTCTGCTATGGTTAGGCTTCCAGCTACCCAAGGATTAATTTTGAAAGATCTGTATTTAACAAGCAATTTGTTCACGGTTAAGTTTTCTTGATCAGATGTTACAGGAGGGGACCTTATTTTCTAAAGCCTCACATTAGTGCCTTCTAATAGTCTAATAAGCTAATGACCTAGCCATAATCTTTCCCTAGAAAACTGACATTTATACTTGTAAGGTTATATGGAGAAGCTTGCCAAATTGACCATCAATTGGGTCATAGAGATAACCAACATTTATACACCATTCAAATGAGACAATAAAAAGCTAAGTAGGAAACAAAAAGGTCAGAACACATCCTCTCCACCAATTTATACCCAGATAACAGGGATTAACACCAGACAAACAATTGATAAAAAAAATCCCCTAAACAAGAAACTACTAAGAGCTAAGGTGAACAACACTGGCAGGACAAGCTATTCTGTATAAACAGGGAACAAACTCCACACTCACTTGCACTGATGATGTTACCTAGTTGGGTAATCAAAAATCATCAAACAAACAACTAAGCTCAGAGAGCATTAAGGTCTCCAAACATTAATGAATGTCTCTAAAACATTCACTAAAAGAAAAGCTGAAAAGAGTACTGTGATTCATAGAAAAGTCTTATGGATAGAGATGTTTGTCTTATGACAATATCTAAAATGTTATGAATGATGATGATGATGAAGATAATGATGCAGATATCTGTCAATCTGATTTTTTTTTTATTTTGATTGTTTTATTTTGGTAATGGGGAAGAAAGCAAACAGTTACGTGCTTGATGGGTTTGGATCACAAATATGTCTGCACTTTTTCAATAGCTGAATCTTTCAGCCTTCAAAATTTTTCACCATGTTTTGAAGTCTCTGGAACACAATGGAAGCAATTTCACAATATCAGTTTTCAAATACACCCATGGCTTTTGTTGTCAAAATTATTTTATTTTGACTACATTGACATTTCTTAGCTGCATTCTGATATAAAATTATTTTGAATTAAAGAAAATGAAATCAGTATGTTGATGCTATCTAATCATATCTCATCCCTGCTAAATTAAGCAACACTGTAAATGTCTTATCCCAGCATCTAGATGGTATGAGTGTCTAGATGGGTAACAACAGGCATCAGCTGAACTCTGGCAAGATTAAATGGCTCTGGACTTTGGGGCCCACTGGTTCTAAAACTATGCTATCTTTGATGTTGGATAGGGTTGCACTGCCCCCAAACAGAAATCCTCCTAGATTTATGACTCCTAATGGATGAGCAGGTGACAGTCATGGCAAGAAGGTTTTGCAGACATGGTTATGCATCAGTTGTGGTTGTTTCTGGATTGGCAGACTCTGTTTACAGTAACTCATGCCCTAATTACTTGTGGATTGAACTGGTACAGTGCATTCTACAAGGTTATCCTTGAGGAATATCTGAAAATTTCAACTGCTATAGATTACAATGATATGGTAGTTAGTGAGCTTCTAACTGCATTGGTTACCAGTTTGCTTCTGGATGAAATTCAATTAGTTGTTTGTTTATTCCATTTCTAAACCACACATCTCACTCAAAGATCCCCATTTAATGCCCTTCAAACTATGTGAGAGAGAGCATCTCTCCCCAGTAATTTCAGTCTGCCCCTTTAGGTCTGGCAGAGAGAGCATGCTGCTGGTACCATCAGCTAGGGATCTACATTCTAGGTGGGTTCCAGGAGACATGCCTTCTTTCCTGTGATACCCACCTAGTGCAACATTCTCTCCCCCACTCTAAATTAGATTAGCTCCATTCCTTTAGAAGGCCCACATAATCTAGTTTATTATCAAGTGTGTAGAGCCCAGGGAGCTGGAGTTTACTTGGATAATTCCATTGTTGTGAATGGCCTTTTTTATCCTCTCTTCACCAAGTGTTTTGCACATGTTTTTTTTATATTATTTATTCCTTAATGTAATTTTTTTATTTTTATTTGTGGTTTTTATCTGTTGTTTTATGCACCAAGAGTTGCTTCTGGTGAAATGGGAAGCTATATAACTTTGATTAATAAATCACTTCCTGTCAAGATATGGCTGGCACCTGACACATCCAGAGAATTTCCTCTCTCTGGTCTGTCGTTTTTACCACTCAACAACAGAAGGAACAGGATTTCTTTGACTACTTGACTCTCTGAGGTTAAGGAAAGTCCCAGAATCATCCCTGAAGATTCTCTGATAGCAGCAACAGCCTGCAAGGAGTTTTAGAAGCCGAGCTTCCAGAACACCTGGTGAGCTGAAACTGGGAGGTGGAGTTGAAATATATATGTGTTTCTTTCAGACTAATTCTTAATTGTTATTAAATAAACAATTAAGGTGATTTTGTGTTTCTTTTTCCTTTTAGTACAAATGCACATGAAAAACTGGTTCTTGAATCTAATAAGGAATATGTTGATGAAATGGAGGGCAACTTAATGAAAGGAACGATAAGGTAAGGTAGGTTAAGTGAAGGATATAAAATAATAGCCAACCCAAGGTCGAATGTTTAGGAATCGGTATACCTGAGCTAAGAATTTGGTTTCAGGTAATGTCAGCAACTAATAAAAGTTAGATACTGGTTGAGAGAACATCCAGAAAATTGAACAAAAATGAAGTTAGAAATTATTCATTCCTATAGAAATTACAGAAGTGTATCACATGAACCAGTGACTCAGATATTTAATCCCCAGAGGGCCAGAAATGACCGCCAAATCAGCTGTTCCAAAACCACCCAGGTAGAGAACTAAATCTGGCTTCAGAGAAGCTATTACGTTTGAAGATAATGAAATTATTCAGTTAGTTGGTACAGTCTTTGTTGCCAAAGGGCAGGGCAACAGAAGCTGGATAACCTATGCTCTAGGCAGTTGTATGAAAGGAAAGTGCATCAATATTCCTAATCTGAAGATCAAAGATAAACTTTACTTGATAGCAATCCTGTCAGGATAAGATTTTTACTAAGAGATTTAACAACAGCAATTTTATTACAAAAGTAGTCACCAAAAAGTGAAGAAATCCAGAAGTTTAGAGGGTACAGATGACTTTTATTTAATATTTACTGATATCCAATATATATATGGATGGAAACACATACAAGCATATATATTTAATATTTAGTTAAATAAAATCCTTTATTAAAAGTTGATTTTCTATTTGAAGAAAATAACAATATTCACTAGGCTGAATCAAAATATATGTTATTCAAAAGATCTATTTTTCCCATAAATATAAATGAAATTATCTTCTGGGTTATAGTACATAACATTACTTCATCACATGTGAAATCAATTTTGATCACATGGCACATCAAGAAAATCTTTCAGCACTTGTGGTCTTCTTTATATTCCTTTTCATGAGATGCCATATAACAAAATAGGTTTAATTGTCTGACAATGTCAAATAGCTAGAATTTCTTCTGGAAGAAGTCAGCATTAATTCAAATCTTTATAGGATAAAGAACAGTTTTAATCAGGAATGGGATTCTACCAGTTCGCACCTATTCTCTAGAACCGGTTGTTAACATTCTAAGCAGTTCTGAGAACCAGTTGTTAGAAGAAATTACTGGCCTAATCCTGTAAGGAAGGCAGGAAGGAAAGATTTTGGTGTTGCTTACAGAAACTGCCTCTCTGTTAATCCTTACTACGTTCTTGGCAGGACTAGAGTTCCTCTCTCAGGAACTTCTCTGGAGTTTTTTCCCCCTCCTTTGCTGGTACTTTGCTTGTGTGGAGTGACCATTCAAAGTTACAGTGGCACTGAAAAAAATGACTTATGACCAATTTTGGCACTTACGACTGTTGTAGCATCCCCACAGTCATTATTTATTTATTTATTTATTTATTTATTTAATTTAATTTTTATACCGCCCTTCTCCCTGGGGACTCAGGGCGGTGTACAGCCAATCTAAAACCCCAACAATAATACAAAAGTTAAAAAAGATTAAATTGGATATTTGGCCGGATAAAAAGCCCACCCCACCCCCTTAAAACCCCCAAATTAAAATTACTGGAGACACATTAAAACCCTCTCTCAGCCCAGGCCGGCCTGCTCGAAAAGCCAGGTCTTCAACGCACGCCTGAAGGACCTCAGGTCCATGCCGGTACGCAGGTCCGGTGGCAGAGTATTCCAGAGGGCAGGGGCCGCCACAGAGAAGGCCCTACCCCTTGGGACCGCCAGGCGACACATGGCAGCCGACGGAACCCGGAGAAGGCCCTCCCTGTGTGCACGCACTGGCCTGCTGGAGATCACCGGTGGGATGCGGTCCTGTAGGTAACCTGGTCCAATGCCATGGATCGCCTTAAAGGTCAGAACCAGAACCTTAAAGCGAACCCGGAAAGCCACTGGCAGCCAATGCAGCTCGCGCAGGAGAGGCGTCACGTGGGCGCTACGTGACGCCCCCATAATCACCCGCGCGGCCGCATTCTGTACCAGTTGGAGTCTCCGGGTGCTCCCCGCAGGGAGCCCCATGTAGAGGGCATTACAATAGTCCAGGCGAGAGGTGACAAGGGCCTGAGTGACCGTGCGCAGGGCGTCCCGATCCAGAAAGGGCCGCAACCGGTAGATCCGACGGATCTGATGAAATGCCCCCCTGGAGACGGCCGTGACATGGTGTTCAAGCGACAGCCGCACATCCAGGAGGACTCCCAGATTGCGAGCCCTCTCTGTGGGGGGCAAAATTTCCCCCCCAATAGCCAGCGACGGAGTCAACTGGCTATATCGGGGCGCCGGGAACCACAGCCACTCGGTCTTGGATGGGTTGAGCCGGAGCCTGTTCCCGCCCATCCAATCCCGCACGGCCTCCAGGCACCTGGACATAGCCCCCACAGCATCGTTGGGGTGGTCCGGGGTGGAGATGTATAACTGAGTGTCATCTGCATAGAGATGACACTTCACCCCAAGACCACGGATGATCTCGCCCAGCGGTTTCATATAGATGTTGAACAAAAGAGGGGAGAGAACCGACCCCTGAGGCACCCCACAAACCAGGGGCCTAGAGGTGGACCTCTCCCCTCCCGCCAACACAAATTGCGAACGGTCGGAGAGGAAGGAGGAGAACCATCGAAAGACGGTTCCCCCAATTCCCAACCCCTCCAACCGTCGCAACAGGATACTATGGTCGATAGTATCGAAAGCCGCCGAGAGATCTAATAGGACCAGGACAGAGGAGAACCCTCTGTCACGAGCCCTCCAGAGATCATCAACCAACGCGACCAATGCCGTCTCAGTGCTATGCCCAGGCCTGAAGCCCGATTGGAACGGATCGAGGTAAGTTGTTTCCTCCAGGTACTGAGGAAGCTGATGTGCCACCACACTCTCAACAACCTTCGCCACAAAGGGCAGGTTGGAGACTGGACGAAAGTTATTTAAAACAGCTGGATCCAGGGAAGGCTTCTTGAGGAGGGGCCGCACCACCGCCATCTTCAGGGCGGTCGGGAGCGACCCCTCTCTCAGAGAAGCGTTGATAATCCCCTGGAGCCAGCCTCGTGTCGTCTCCCTGGCGGCCGAAACCAGCCAGGAAGGGCACGGGTCCAATAAACAGGTGGTGGCATTCAGACTCCCCAGCAACCTGTCCACACCCTCGGCGGTCACAGGATCGAACTCTCCCCAAATAACATTCACAAGACCTGCCCCGGACACCTCCCCCGGCGAGGCGAGGAGATGCGTGCCTCGATGTGAATGATATTTAGTTGGCCACGCCCAGCCAATAACATGACCACCAAGCCATGCCCACCAACCTAGCCATGCCCACAGAACCAGTTGTTAAAAAATTTGAATCCCTCCCCTGGTTTTAATGCAAGGCTTTGAAAATGAGAAAACCTAGATACCAGTATAAACATTTGCCCTTAGATATGAAACTGTCAGATTACATCTTCATCTTACTTAAAAGTGTTTACTGTAATCACTGTATGTCTTCAAGGTAGAGGCATTTGCTATATATGTATTTTTAAATTCTAAATGTTTGATACATTTAGTAGTACACATCATCTGAATTTATGCTTATTGTTTTTTACCTTATATTCCTGTTAAGTATTTAGCAGAGTATCTTTGGTGTCAAGGATTAATACAGCAGATGGAAGTAAAGTAGTGTTCAGATTATAGCAGTGAGTACAGAACCACACAAGCACAGCAGTTGAAGTGCAAAATCTTATATACAGTGATGTAAGCACAGTCCAGGTTTCAATCCAATATCATACACAGTTTATCTATCAGTAAATTAGCTTACTAACCATTCTTGTTCAGTAGATATAACAGCAATACATCATCTTCAATACATCCATGCATCAATTGAGAAATATAGTTACAGTATTGAAGATACTTGCCAAGTAGCAGAGTAGCATAGTAGAAGCCTAGCAAACCAGTAGCAGCATTTCTGTAGCACTCACAGAGACTAACAACAGACACTAACCATGTGCTTTCTGGCTTCTTACTATATAGCACTCCTGCTTCCTGTAGCCAATCAGCATCGTGGCTACAAGATAGTGCTGAGTCATTTCTGACTTGCAGCCATATATGGTAAACCAATACAGTTAAGTTTCTTAAAGAAACCTAACATACTCGCCTTTTTTTTTTGAATTACTGTATATAAACAATCATTATATATACATATATACACATACACAAAGTTACAGTGCATATTTACAGTTTTACAGAGCTTACAGAGTTAAACCATATTTTCTACAACAATCATTGTGTTTCTGAAAACCTTGTGCCTTCGTGAAGTTATCAGCAATATTCTGTTCACTTTCACAATACTCTAGCACAATCAGTTTGTTTTCCACACATTGTCGTACATTAAGATACCTTAAATCTGTATGCTTTGATCTTGTTCTAACAGCGATACTTGTTGCTAATTTTATAGCAGCCTGATTATCTTCATATACAGTAAATGATTTACTTACATCCAACTCAAAATCCAAACATAGTTGTTTAAAATAAATCAGCTTTGTACATAACAAAGATAAACAAGAAAATTCAGCTTCCATCATTGAAAGACTAATATATTGCTGTCTAATTGATTGCCATTCAATCATAATATTCTCCTGCATTATTATCAAACCAGATGTTGATTTCCTTCTTTTAACATCATTTGCAAAACTTGCATCAGCGTACGCAGTAAGACCTAACTTTTTATCAAGTTCTAAATACAATGCATAATGCAAAGTTTTCTTCAAATATCTAAGTATGCTCTTTGCAGCCTGCCAATGTTTAACGTTGGGCTCTATAGTGTATCTTGCCAGCTGATTTACACTATAAACAATATCCGGCCTTGATCAATTTCCTAAATATGATAAACTACCTATCAAAGATTGATAGATATTTTTATCAAATAAAGGACTCTCACTGCCATCATTGTTACACTCCTTCCCCATAGGTGTTTTGGAAGTTTTGCATTGGTCCATGTTATATCTTTTTAATAAAGCGATTATTTTATCCCTTTTTGTGAACCCTTTATTTTGAACCCTTTTTGTGTCTTACATATATCAAGTCCAAGATAATGTTTAATTTCTCCTAATATTCTTATCTTAAACTTAGCTTGCAAACTTTTTATTATATCTTCAGATTCCTGCATAGTCTTAGTGATTATGGCAATATCATCGGTAAATAATAATAACAATTCAAACATCGCGTTCTTCTTTCTTTGTAACAAACATGGGTCTGTCAAACCACTCTCAAAACCTAATTTGTTTAATTCTTTTACTATGCCACTACTTATACTACTTATTCCACTCATGGCCTGACTGTTTAAGACCATATAACTCTTCTTCAATAACCAAACAGTCTCCTTCCTATTATCATTCACTCCCAGAAGTTTCTTCATATATATATTATGTTGTAATGGAGTGTGCAAGTATGCTGTTTCAACATCTATATGATTCACTACGTATTTATTCTTTGCTGCCCATACAAGCGCTGCTCTTAAAATGCTAGCCTTTAGGCTTGGAGCAAAAATCTCATCGTAGTCTAACTTCGTTTGAGTAAAACCGTGAGCGACTAGGCGTGCCTTATGGATCACATTTTCTTCCATATCTTTCTTCAGTTTATAAACCCATCTGCACACAATTGCCTTTTCACCTTTAGGAAGTTTGACTTCATTGAATACTTTTAATTCTTTCAATGACTTTAGCTCCTTTTTCATAGCTTCATTCCAAGCTTTTTGTCTTTATCAGAATAAGATTTAATGTCTTCATAGTTATAAGGTTCAATACCTGTTTGCTGAGCAACATTAGCCTGGTATCTATCAGGAGGTCGTGACACTCTTGTAGTCCTTCTGGGCAATACTGGACTAGTCACCTGATTAAATTCCTCTTTTTCCTCCCCTATCAAGCTTTCTTCTACTTCTTTCTCTTTTAAAGAGACAGAGGATTCCTCTATATTTGAATCATCACTTGGTGTTTCTTCTACAGACTCATTACAATCTTTACTCTTAATAGGTACCTTTGATTCTACAATGACATAATCCTGGTCTATTTTCTCCCATCCTAAGTGCTCTAGGAACTTTGCATTAGCACTACGATAAACCTTAGTTGTGCCTGGTTCCCAAAATCTAAATGACCTGTGATTAGATTCGTATCCTATAAAATACATTTTTTTAGCCCTAGGTTGCTCCTTGCTTATTAGCTGAGCTGGGATATGCACCCTTGCAGGGGTCCCAAATACATGGAGATAACTAAGATCTGGTTGTCTACCATGCCAGCAAACAAACGGCAATTCATTTGTTGCTGTGTAGACTACATTATTTAGGATATGATTAGCACATTTTGTGGCTTCTCCCCACAATTTCTTATTTAAACCAGAATCACTGAGCATAGCTCTAACCATGGTTTGTAATGTCTGACCTGTCCATTCACAATAAGCATTATGTTGAGGTCTATAAGGCGCAGACCGCTTATGGTCTATACCTGCCTTCTTCAACATAGCTACGAATTTATTGTTAGTGAATTCTGACCCATTATCAGTCACTAATGTCATGACTTTACGTTTTGTCTTTCTTTCTACAAACCTTAACCAATTTGTAAAATTCTGATATGTTTCAGCCTTGCTTTCCATTAAATAACAAAACCCATATCGAGAATATAAATCTACAATACTTAATATATACCTCGCTCCCCCAAAGCTGGGTTCCTTTGGACCAATTAAGTCTGCTGCTACTACTTGTAGAGGCTCACTGGCTTTAAAACCATTTGTTCTATTAGAAGGAGTTAGCTTACTCTTTATCTTTTTGTTTCCCAAGTGTATTATATCTTTATTTACTTAACTCTCTAAACCATCTCAAGCAGCCAGACAATGGATAACAATTCTTTCATAAAGTAATTAATTCTGAAACCATCCAATAATAATCATTCCCGAAAAATAATATGCAGATTATAATCAAACCACTTCTTCAGCCTGCTTTCCTGACATCTTTGGATGTCACATCCTTTAAAATGATCTATTTTATCCCCAAAGTTCTGTAAAAAATGAGACATTTGCTTCTGTCAGAAATCCTAATAGTAAATGGTGACCGGACAGTAGGAAGACTGAATGAAAAATTGCATCCTGTTTACTAATATGCATTGCATTGCTGATCTTTTTACATGTGTGTGAACAATAAAAATATTTTTAAAGAAAAAATCCATTTCTTATTAATGTGTAGACATGTGTTTTTGTTTTTCTTTATTCAGTCTGAGATAAAACATTGTACCCAAATTCAGTTGCCAGACTGTGAAGAACTTGGAGAATTATTGAGTAATTGAGATGCAATTCAGGGTTAGAAAAGTTTCATTATCTTGCTATGACTGTTGTTTTGAATATTCACTAGTCTTCTTGCCTCAGATAACTAAGCAATTGATCCTTCCTTTTTGTTGTGTTTTTTTTAAAAGACACATTTGTTTCAGCTAGCCTTTGTCTAATTCTTTCTGCCCTTCTCGAGCTCTTTTATTAAATTTTTCTCCAGCACTTTATCTAAATTAGATTCCAAGCCCATTAGATAAAGCATGTCTCTTTTTGGGGTTTTAAAGTCCACTGTGTTTTTTAACATTATTATTTAAGGTGCTGTGTAAATAAACAATGTCTCTCTTTTATGAAATTAGGAAACCACAATAGCTTTCCCCCTGGAATAGCTAAAATCATGGCCTCTTTTATTTGATTAGAAGCATTTGTTTAATGTCTAAAAGACATATGGCTCTACAGGATGTTCAGTCAAACAATTGTTGCCTTCATGGTTAAGGTTTACTTTTTTGATAGATTTCAGAAACTGAATGACTAGAAACATGAAACATTTTTGAAATCTATTTTTCTTGGTATATGAAATCCATATGTAATATGCTTTTTTCACAACAAAATATATTTTACCTGCTACAGCTGTTCAGCATTTTGAATTTGATTCCCAAAAGCTGCAGTCCAGGTTTAAGGAATTGCAAACAGGTGTTACTGTCATGCCTTGCTTGCTCCGAAACACTTCTTGAAAATTGAATCAGAAGCATTGTACAACCTTATTAACTAGAACGTTCACAGAGGTTTAACACTGTAGTTATTTATTTCTATGCAGAAGTAAGGCCCATTGAATACCCTGGATCTAGCTCCAGGGAATTTAAAATGGATATGATTGTAGCTCAAGACTCTTGCAGCAGAGTCCAATTACTTTATTGCTTAATAAGAATATCTCACTTTGTTCAAGGACATCTAATAATTTATTTATTTGTTTCTTAAAATAAATGCTTGCAGATAGTGTATAACCAAAAATATCAGTGCTTTAGTATCCTTTCCCCATTTTCCCCTTCCCTTTCAAAAATAAAAGAATGAAACAAGTTGTAATTTTGGCGTTATCTAATGAGATAATAATCAATAGCATTTAAAGGAACAGTAAAATTACAATAACAGTACATTGGGGACAAATGAAACTACATTGTATCTGGTCAGATTATATGCCCACATAATGTCAAATTTACACTGTTTTGATTAAAGAAAAGAATGTAAGTACTTTTGTTGCTACATGGAGACCACTTCTGGACTTTGTACTTGAGATAGAAAAAATGGAAACTTTGGTTTTGGGTTTTACAGGTAATTCCCGAGTTATGAGCATTCCTTTAAGCAAATGTTTGAAGTTAGGTGATAAGTGCCCCCTAGCATTTGCAAACAAGTCCTGAAACTACAAATCTTGTAGTATCACGGCAGTTGTTCACTCTTATGCAGAGGCTCTGCAATATTTATCCTGAATATTGCTGGCCAAAATGGAGCTTCTGAGGGGTGGATCCACCCCTTCAAAGCTCAGTTCAGGCCTCATGCTCCCCACAATTGCTTTTCCTCCACCCAACCTGCCACACTGGGTTACTTACCTTGTGAAGATCTAGCAAGCAGTCTCCTCTCCAGCCTCTCAGCTGTGTGTGCCTCTCTGTAGTTTTGTTCCTGCCTCTGCAGTCTTCCCCTGGCCCATTGCAGGCTGAAATGGAGCTTCTGGGGGGTGGGGGGGTGGATGTGGCCCTCCAGTGCTCTGTTCGGCCATCCACATGCCTTCCCCAAACTGTTGCAGCCCAAAATGGAGCTTCTGGAAGATGAATCTGACCCTTGGAAGCTCAATTTTGGCCTGCAACAGACCAGGGGAGGCCCGCGGAGGGCCGAATGGAGTGTTGGAGGGCTGGATCCGCCCCACCCCCCAGAAGCTCCATTTTGGTCTGCAACAGGCTGGGGAATGCCAGTGGAGGCCTGAACTGCAGAGGCTGGAGAGGAGACTACTTGCTAGATCTTCACAAGGTAAGTGACCCAGCGTGGCAGGTTGGGTGGGGGAAAAGCAATTGTGGGGAGCATGAGGTATTTCAGTGGGTTGGGAGGCCTTGGGTGGTCTTAGGCAAGTGGCCTGTTTCATCACTAGTCCCTCCATAGCTTTCCCACCTCATGTGCACTTAACGAGCCTTGCATTTGATTAGAGAATGCGTAAGTGAAAGAAGGGAGTGATTGTGTTCAAGGTACGAGATTCACACCCATTAATCCTTGGGTTACGAATGGAATGTGTTCTATATTCAAATACTCACCCGCAATTGGTCGATCCAACGGTGGGAACTTTGTATACATGTCATTGGCTGGTGAGCCACGAGCAGCTGCTATAAGAAAGGCTGCCGCGGCTCTGTTGCTGTTCAGTCCTGGAAATAAAAACAAATTAACAAGTCAACTGAATGTGTGCGTCTCTTACTTCCCGCCATAAAACACTGGCGACGAGAATGGGATCGAGACGATAAAAAATTCAGTTGAGTACGCAGCGACGAAGATCGAGCGAAGAAAATGTCCAGCAACAACGCGCCACCCGAGCAGTTTAATCCAGCCAAAGAAGAATGGCAATCGTATGTAGATCGATTTCTAATGTTCCTGGAGAGCAGCGATTTAAATGGAGTCTCGGAACATAGAAAAAGAGCTGTTTTCTTGACCCATTGCAGACCCGCAGTATTCCGGATGGCAAAGGCGTTAGCTGCACCCACAGACGTAAAAACATTAACGTGGCCGGAATTAGAGAAGATTCTCTGGGCTCACTATGCACCGACCGTATCGAGCCTGATCAAGAGGCACGAATTCTATTTAAGAAATCAAAAGGAGGACGAGAGTATCGCTGATTTTGTAGCAGCCCTGAGGGACATTGGCGGAGAATGTGAATTTTTGAACTTCGATGAGGCACTGAGAAACCGCGTGGTTCTTGGTTTGAAAGACCTCACCTTACAGAGCCGTTTGCTAACCCGGCCAAAAATCACAGTGAAGGAGGCAATAGAAGAAGCCACCGCCGCAGAACCTACCCACAAATTGGCTGCCAAAATGAAGAAAATTAATAAATCGGCAGGACATATCAGTAAGGAGCCACCTAGATCAGAGGGAGAAAAAGAAAAACGCACCATGAGGATGTCGAGTCGGGGACCAGTAGCGAGGAAGATGACGTATACCACCTGAGAGCGGGAAAAGATAGAAAAGAGCGGGCCGGAAGAAAACCCAAATTTGAATGCAATCGATGCGGGGAAACCACCCACGCTCAGAATGCCGCTTCATTGACGCCATCTGCAGGAAATGCGATAGAAGAGGGCACCTAGCAAGAGTATGCCGGTCCAGAAACAACTACAGCCCCCGACGGAGATGGAGCCCACCTCTGAGAGAGAGAGAGAGAGAGAGAGAGAAAGAGATAGGAAACCAGAGAGCCGTTGGAGCCAAGAGGGGAGAAACAAAAGAAACAAAGAAGCAACCTTTCAAAGAAGGAAACCCACCAAACTGTGACCATCAGCCACTCAGACACAAGAAATGTAAAGAAAGTCCACATCCAGGTGAAAATAGAAGATCAGGAATGCAAGATGGAAGTGGATTCAGGGTCATTCCTATCCATGGTATCATGGGCAACCATCAAAAAATTAATTCCTGACATCCAACGAGACGAACTAGAAATCCAAAATCTGACTCTCAAAGATTATCAGGGGAACAGAATTCCAGTGGTAGGAGTAGGATATTTTAAAATTACATTCAAATGCCATACTGCAATCCTACCGCTCACCATCATTGACCGAAATAGACCCAGCTTTCTGGGACTAGAATGGTTTGAGCCGTTAGGAATTGGAATGACAGGCATAAACCGAATCACTGCAACAGACTGGGAAGAGGACCTCGTAAGGGAGTTCCAGGATATTTTCAGTGGTGAGCTAGGCAAGTACCGGGGTAACCCAATCTCTTTTAATTTAAATCCTAACGTAGCCCCAATAAGACTCAAAGCGAGGTGCGTGCCGTTTGCATTAAAGCCAAAAATCGATGAGCAATTAGATAAACTTATTAAACAAGGGGTGTTAGAACCAATAGACCATGTAAAATGGGAAACCCCTATTGTGACCCCCATTAAATCAGATGGGTCAGTCAGAATTTGCGGGGAAAGGCTACCCTGAATCACACACTCCAACAAAGTGCATACCCGGTTCCGGTAGTCCAGCATTTATTACATTCGATCAAAGGGGGAAACTTTTTGCTAAACTAGATCTGCTCCAAGCTTATCAACAATTGCCGGTAAATTCCCAAATGGCCGAGGATCAAACTATTGTAACACACCGGGGAGCTTTTAAATGCAATCGACTTCAATTCGGCAATAGTGTAGCTCCCGGAATTTTCCAATGCTTAATGGAACGCCTTCTCCAAGGAATCAAAGGAGTAATTCCTTATTTTGATGATGTATTAATAGTGGCCAAAACCAAAGGTCAACTAAAGAACCGTCTAAGACAAGTACTAATTAAATTTACAGAGGCCGGTCTAAAAGTAAAAAGAGAAAAATGTACGCTTATAACTGACAGGATTGAATTTCTGGGCTACCTAATAGATGGCGACGGTATTCACCCCACTGAAGGGAAAATTCGAGCAATCCAGGAAGCCCCCATTCCAACCAACAAAGGGGAACTACAAGCATTTTTAGGACTCATTAACTTTTATAATGTGTTCTTGCCACAGAACGCAATGGTAGCAGAACCCCTACATAGACCTACCTCTCCACCCTTATTGCGTCTGCAGAAAACCGCCCAGCCGCACTGTTTAGGGTGACCGCTCCCTCTTGGAGGTAGAGACATGGGAAGATCCCTTACAGGGACGAGCTGAAGAATTTTCTAAGTTTCTGCAGGACAAAATCATTCAGATTCGAAATGAACTGGACTCCGACTGGGCATCTCCGGGCGGGAAGGCGGGGGTGGATATCGGCGAGGTCAACTGGGTTGAGTTCGATCCTGTTACCATAGAGGACGTGGACAGAATACTGAGGGGACTGAATGCTACCACCTGTTTGTTGGACCCATGTCCCTCCTGGCTGGTCTTGGCCACCCGAGAGGTGACTCAAGGCTGGCTCCAGGGCATTATAAACGCTTCCTTGAAAGAGGGGTTTCTACCCGCCTCCTTGAAGGAGGCAGTGGTACGACCTCTCCTCAAGAAACCGTCCCTGGATCCAGCACTGTTATCAAATTACCGTCCTGTCTCCAACCTTCGCTTTGTTGCAAAGGTTGTAGAGACTGTGGTGGCACGTCAGTTCCCGCAGTACCTGGATGAAACAAGTTATCTCGACCCCCTCCAATCGGGCTTCAGACCCGGGCACAGCACAGAGACGGCATTGGTCGCGTTGATGGATGATCTCTGGAGGGCACGAGACAGAGGTTGTTCCTCTGTCCTAGTGCTGTTAGATCTGTCAGCGGCTTTTGATACTGTCGACCACAGTATCTTATTGCAGCGATTGGAGGGGCTGGGGATTGGAGGCACCGTCCTACGATGGTTCTCCTCCTTCCTCTCCGACCGTTCGCAATTTGTGTTGACAGGGGGACAGAGATCGACCCCAAGGCCCCTGCTTTATGGGGTGCCTCAGGGATCGGTACTCTCGCCCCTATTGTTCAACATTTATGTGAAGCCGATAGGTGAGATCATCCGTGGCTTTGGGGTGGAATTCCATCAATACGCTGATGATACTCAGCTATACATCTCCACCCCAGACCACCCCAACGAAGCTGTCAAAGTGATGACCCGATGTCTGGAGGCCGTGCGGGATTGGATGGGTCATAACAGGCTTCGTCTCAACCCGACCAAAACCGAGTGGCTGTGGTTTCCTGCTCCCAGATACAGTCAGCTTGTTCCCTCGCTGACCATAGGGGGAGAGGTACTGACCCCTGTGGAAAGAGCGCGCAATCTGGGTGTCCTCCTGGATGTACGGCTGTCTTTGGAAGAACATATTGCAGCCGTCGCCAGGGGGGCTTTTTATAAGATTCGTTTGATCTACCAGTTGCGACCCTTTCTGGATCTGGACGCACTTCGCACAGTCACTTCCGCCCTCGTTATCTCCCGCTTGGACTACTGCAACGCTCTCTACATGGGGCTCCCCTTGAAGAGTCTCCGGAGGTTACAGTGAGTCCAGAATGCAGCCACATGGATGATTATGGGCGCCCCCAAGGACACCCACATAACACCACTTCTCCGCAGACTGCACTGGCTTCCTGTGGCCTTCCGGATTCGATTCAAGGTGGTACTATTAGTATTTAAAGTGCTCCATGGCTCGGGACCTGGCTACTTACGGGACCGCCTTCTGCCACAAACAACCTCCCGCCGCCCAGTACGCTCCCACAGGGTCGCCCTGCTTGGGATACCGCCACCTGATCGTTGTCGGCTGGCGACCCCGAGATTACATGCTTTCTCTGTGGGAGCCCCCTCCCTTTGGAACTATCTCCCCCCGGAGATACGAGACACATCGGACATCCTAACCTTCCGGCATGCAGTCAAGACCTTACTTTTTAAGCAGGCCGGCCTAGCCAATTAAAGGTTTTCTGAGATTTTTAAATTTTAGATTCAAATATCTATATTCAATTCTGAGTTAATTACTGTTACTGTTGACTGTATCTTTATATGTTTAGACTGTACACCGCCCCGAGTCCCTTTTGGGAGAGGGAGCGGTATAAAAATACGATAAATAAAATAAATAAATAAATAGATTGCTTGAAAAAAAAGCTTCCTGGAAGTGGGGAAGGCAGAAAAACACGGCGTTCCAAGAAATAAAAAACCTCATTACATCTAGCAAGGTACTGATCCAGTATAATGAAACACTTCCCATAACCTTGACCTGTGATGTTTCACCTTTCGGCATGGGGGCTGTGCTAAGCCATTTTGCCAGATGGCAGAAAAGCTCCCATAGCCTTTTACTCTAAAACTCTGTCTAAAGCTGAACGAAATTATAGCAAACTTGATAAAGAAGCTTTGGCCGCTATATCGGGAATTAAAAGGTTTCATGAATATCTAACGGCCGAGTTTTTTCATTAATAACTGACCACAAGCCGCTATTGGGGATCCTAGCAGGCGATAAGGCAACCTCTAATATTTTGTCGCCGCGCATGACAAGATGGACAGAGTTCCTGGCTGCCTACAACTACACTTTGATTTACCGACCGGGCCGTTCCATTACTCACGCTGATGCATTGAGCCGTTGCCCATTACCAGATACGGACACTGACCCTGCACCGAGCACGTCCACTCTACAAATCGAAACCTTACCTAACCTACCAATTACAGCTAGAGACATTGCCAGAGAAACTTCTAAAGACTTTGTGCTTACCAAAATTGCAGCATGGATTACCAAGGGCTGGCCTGAGTCCAGCCCCAAAGAATGCATGAAACCCTTTAAACACAGACAAACTGAACTCTCACTCCTTAAGGGTTCCATACTTTGGGGGGATCAGGTTGTTATACCACATAAACTAAGGGAGACAATTTTGGACCTTCTCCATGACGGACACCCGGGTATTGTAAAGATGAAAGCCCTGGCCAGAAGCTACGTTTGGTGGCCAGGTTTGGACAAAGACATAGGGAAATGGGTGGTAGTTGTAAATGTTGCCAAGAATCAGACCCGCACCTCCACAGGCACCAGTGGCTGAATGGGAAATGCCCAGGGGACCATGGTCAAGAATCCATATTGATTTCGCGGGTCCAACTAGGGGTTACATGTTTTTAATACTGGTTGACACTTACTCAAATTAGTTGGAGGTGAGCATTATGCACTCCACCTCCACAGACGCTGTCATTAGGCAGCTCCGCAAATTATTCGCAATGCATGGGTTACCAGGTGTATTGGTCTCTGACAACGGGCCACAGTTCACATCAACAACATTTGAAGGGTACCTAGCTAGCCTGGGAATAAGACATGCCCTGACTGCGCCAGCACATCCGGTGGCGAATGGGCGAGCAGAACACATGGTTCGTTTTACAAAACACTTAACAAATTAGGCCCAGGCCCCATACAGGAACGAATCGATAAACTATTGACCATACAGCACATGATGCCTAGCACGACAACTAATAAAACCCCAGCAGAATTATTAATGGGCAGAAAGTTACGATCACACTTAGACCGTTTGCATCCCACCTATTGCACAGAAAAACCAACAGACTCCTCCAGCAAACTCCGCACATTTAGGGTAGGAGTCTAGTCTATGCCAAAATTCTAGTGGGGGACCCGTTATGGCTACCAGCTACTATTATTCAAGTCACAGGACCACGATCTTACCGACTAGTAACATCTGACAACAGGGACTGGAAAACGCACATAGACCAATTAAGGTCCCGGACCCTTAGAGGGTTTCTGACAAACCAGGGGGGGAAGGGGGAGATCCTCCAAATACACAAGAAGGGGGAGAACCTTCAAATACACAAGAAGGGGGAGACCCTTCAAAAACATACCAACCCTAAGCAAATGAAAACAACCTAACACTATCACAATCACCCCTATCATTAGCCCGGGTCGAAGTTCGCAACTATGCACCTGCAGCCAAAGAAACAAACACCGATGTGGACCAGGCAAGAGAAGAGCTGTTGCCGAGAAGAAACCTGGAAGGTAGTTGGCCTAACCGACTCAACTAACCGGGCAAGGCCCGGCAGGAGCAACGTGGCCGACTTCACCTTCCAGGCAGTTCCACGAGAAGAGACGGAGAGACCAATAGGTCCGTCCACACCGGCTGCTAGCGAACTAACAAATGACCTGCGCAGGTCCAGTCGGACCCATAGGAGCCCCGCCTACTTACGTGACTACGTAACCTAGGGGGCTCCTGATTGGTCGGACTGGACCAAGTGGGGAGGGGTGTTCTATATTCAAATACTCCCCCCCAATTGGTCGATCCAACGGTGGGAACTTTGTATACATGTCATTGGCTGGCAAGCAGCCGCTATAAGAAAGGCTGCCGCGGCTCTGTTGCTGTTCAGTCCTGGAAATAAAAACAAAGTAACAAGCCAACTGAATGTGTGCGTCTCTTACTTCCTGCCATAAAACAGAATGGGAAGGCTCCATTACATTAATAACTTGAGGACTACCTGTACTGATTAGATTGATTTATTCATAAAGAAATGACTAGTTTATATTATTTTGGAAAAGTAAAAAGTTGAGGTTAGATGTTAATGCTTCATTCTACTGCAAGAGAGAGTTGGAAGTCAATACTTTCCCCCCTCCCCTCCTCAGTTTTCTTTCCTCTTTTCCTCCCCATTGTGTCTTACAATCTGCTTTCATTGTTTTGTATTTTATTCTATAATCTAATAAAAAATATGTAAAAAGAATGTCAAGTTTGCCTAGGATGAATCTCAGAGTAATCTGAAAACCATTTTCATTAACTATGAAACTGAAATCATGAATGTGTGACATAGCAATAAACTTCAGACAACAATCTGGATGATGTATCTTTATTACAGTTGTTAACTAATATGGTACTTTTCCAGGAAACTGTTCCATGCTATGCAACAAACAGGCCCTTATTTGGTGGTATATCCAGTTAAAGGCCCTTATTCTGCTGGTATATCTAATTAAAGTGCCAACAAATATGCACATAATATTTTCAATTTTAATGAACTTGCTGCTTTTTGGACATTTTGTAATCAGAAGAAAGCAAAGGGAAAGGGATAACAATATTTTGGATAAATGCTTTGTAGGTTTTTTTTTTTTTGTAACATTCTTTTGTCAGCATGTAGCATGATAACTTCCAACTGTTTTCAGCTGATGTGTCTGTTAAATTTCCATTTTGTTGTGATTGTTTGCAAAGAAGATTTTTGCTGTTGAATGTGACTTAGGTGATATTTCTGGGAGACTTATCTATGGAAACACAAATGATAACTGTGCTGCCAAAAGAAGTCTTTGATAAAAAGCTTAACACTTCAGATAAGAATTCTCATGATACAGTTTTGGAGAAATAAGATGGTTGTAGTAACTTTTCACAAGATCAAGCTGCTAAATGATAGATTTACATTATTTAGGAAAGCATGCACATACAATATAAATTATGCCCATAAAAATGAAGGTCATAAGAGGTATACATGATATAACTTCATAAGTGATATATTAATGTTTCAAGCCAGGGCTGGCATCCTATGATTTGGTACTGTCATTTGAAGTGGATGGCCATATACATTCAAATGAAGTAATCAGATTTAATTGCTAATGAAATGGGCAGAAGACTAAATTTATTCCATACATAAGGCTAGTCTAGTATATTGACAGGACTTACCCAGGCAGGCATAGGGATTTTAAACCATTAATGCTATAAATCACAGTCCAGAAAACCCAATTCCAGCTTCTTGATCAAATATTGTTGCTTGACTGCCAGCTGCTGTAACATACAGATAGTTTGATTTATTACAATAGATTTATTCTTAATTATGGCTTTATTGTCTAAAGAGATACATGAGAACATTTCTGATATGCCTGACTTGAATGTAAAGTTTATGCTATTAGTGTTGAAATCTGAACCAATGGGCCAGGACAATTAACATCCTTCTGTTAATTTTCTTAAACTCATTTTAATTCTTGAAGTTACTGAATTAGTGCTACGTATGTTTTTTGTGCATATATACATGTATGAGAATACACACAAATGCCCAATCACATATCATAGTACCAGATCCAATGAATAGATTCACATAATGGGAGAAGGGAAGGAATGGAAAGAAGGAAGGAATTTTGCAGTGTTATAACTCAATAATTACAGATTTTT
This sequence comes from Bungarus multicinctus, assembly GCA_023653725.1. Classification (NCBI taxonomy): domain Eukaryota; kingdom Metazoa; phylum Chordata; class Lepidosauria; order Squamata; family Elapidae; genus Bungarus; species Bungarus multicinctus. Next base: position 49,209,066 of record CM042849.1, on the reverse strand, counting down.
GCTGAAGGAAAGATGGGAAAGGAGACAATGAAGAATAGGAGGTAGGAAAATAGATTCTTAAAGTATAGAAAAGAATGCAATTATGTTCTATAAGAAAATAAATAGAAGAATTGTGGTATTTGGGGATTCACTACAAACAAACACATATCAGTCAGACCCATTTTTTCATGAACTGTGTTGTTTGCCAATAACAAGAATCAAGCATGAGACAGAACAACTTCCACTTCTTATAAAGTTCACGAGAAACTTATCTCTGGGCTAATATATTTTTGGACAGATAATACTGCAAAAAACAACAACAACAACTCAAAACTGTACTAACCAGACACTGATTTTAGGCGAAAGCTCAAGATGCTGGATCCCAGGTAGTATTCTTATCCTTGTTCCAGTCTGTTGCAAAGAAAAGAATACTGAAACTGATTTATTTCCTGTGTAATTGGTGTTGATGGGAGAGATTTGATTTTGTGGTCTGAAGTATCTAGAGGATGGATTCTGGGACTGTATAGCTTTTACTTCACAGGAAAAGGTTAAAAGGTGTTTGATCAATTCATGGCAAGATATATCAGGAAAGCTTTGAACAGAATCCTAAACAAAGGCCTCCTATAAGACTTGTATCTTGTAGAAAGCAACAGTGTTGTTGAACTTACTAAAAATAAAACAAAGAACCTTGCCTATATACAAATGCTCAAAGTATGGGAATAAAAATGAAGTTGAGCAGTTAGGGAACATATAATCTACGGAGAAGGCCTAGTTCAGAAAGATGAAATAACAGGAATATCAGGAGAAAATGATCGCATAATGCTGGAATTCATAATCTTAAGGGAAACTAAGTCTGAGCTCAATTTAGGCTTCAAAACAAGTAGAGTTTAGTAAACTTGGGAAAATGATCAGTAGGTTCCCATTGCTGATGAAGAACTTGGAAAAGCAGATAAAAATGTGTGTGAGCTAAAGAAGTGATTAAAAGTTAAAGTATGTACAATTCCAAGAAGGGAAAAAAATGTAGGACAGGGGAAAAAAAGTGACTGTACAAAAACAAATTCGAAAACAAAAAGGATATATACAGGAAACAGAAAACAGCTGAGGGGTTTCCAAACCAAACTTTCTTTGGTTTGGAAATTTAGTTTCCAAACATGGGAAGTCCTATCTACAACTTATAGATTTCTGGGACATCAAAATGAAAGCAGCACAAGAAGCAATTTCTCAAAGAACAAAAATACTGCTTTTCTTTTACAACATTCTAACAGAATAACAAAATAACAAAATGGATCTTAAAGGTCTTCTAATCTAACTCCTTGCTCAAGTAGGACAAATGGTTGTCCAAAATCTTCTTAAAAAACTTCATTGTTGGGCAACCCACAATTTCTGAATGCATGTTGTTATACTGATTAATTGTTCTGTTGTTGAGTTGCCTGCAGTTTATCCTTTATGCTCAAGATTTTATGTACATGATGAACTAGATTATTCAAGTAGTATAGGACAACACAGTATTACTGCTGAGCTAACACTCCTCTCTAATAGTCTTCATTCAATTGATAGCATTTGGGCCATCAGAGCTCTATTTGGATGGTAGGCCATTCTCATATAGATTACTTTTTAGCCAATGTGTTTCTTTTTCCAGAATGGCATTGTCTCCTTAGATCCTACTGATGGTGCCAATTGAGTTTAGGTTAGGGGTGGGAATTCAAATTTCTTAAAATCAGTTCTGTAGGTATGGCCTAATTTGTGGGTGTGGCTTGGTGGTCATGTGACTGGGTGGGCATGGCTTGTATGTAAATATTACAAATATTTATGTAAATATTTATTTTTTTATAAAAAAGAGCAACTTTTACCCAAAAGCAGGCAAAGCAGGCAGGCAGATTGAGTTGCTCACAGAATTCAGATTCACTTGGAGATCTATCTACCTGCAATCGGCTACCTGAGTCTGTCACATAAAAGTTGCTTGCAAGCAAACTCGCAAAATTAACTCACAACACACTGTGTATGTAAATATTAAATTTTGTTATAAAAAAGAGCAACTTTTACCCAAAAGCAGGCAAGGCAGGCAGGCAAGTTGAGTTGCTCACAGAATCACAGAACTATCTGCAATCGACTACCTGAGTCTGCACTGAAAAGTAGAAGCTTCAGTCCTAAGGAAGGTTCAGTTCTGCTTTTAGATTAGCTAGAAAGCAAGAAATCCAAAGATTTCCTTCTTTCTAGCTAATCTAAATGTCCTGGCAGAGCAGCTGATGGTCAGGAAAAAAAAGGAAAAATAGCAACTTACCAAACCAGGCAAGTTGGATGGGTCACATGCCAGGTAAGGAGTGATTTAGATGGCTCTCATGCCAGGTAAGGGTGAGGAAGAGCAGTGCCAGCCAGTGGAGTGATTTGCCAGTTCTCCGAACTGTGGACAATCATAACACGCCTGTGTGCAGTGTTTGCAAGAAATCATCAACTGTGCCATCTGGACAGCTGACAAGCGCTGTGTGTGGATGCGCAGCATTTGAAATTCCTCTTTTTTCCTGCTTTTTCAACCTCAGCTGTGCTGCGCAAAGCAACTGAAGAGGGAAAAGCAGGGAATAAAGAACAGCATAGAGCCCAGGCAGGCGGGTGGCCAAACACTGAACTGGTTCAGTGTTAGCTGCTCTTTGCAGCTACTGGTCCTATAGAACCGGACCGAACCAGTAGCATCCCACCCTGGTTTAGGTTCATAAGATTCATACTAAAAAAATAGCCTAAATAACAATTTGATTGAAAAGAAAAAGTTCTCTTACACTAATATACCAACAGATGAAATCCTGGGAGAATGTAAAGCTGTTCAATACCACAGACAACACTGCTACCCTTCAAAAAGATCTTGACTATGTATCAGAATGGTCAAACAAATGGCAACTTCAAATCTCAACAAATAAATGCTCTGTCTTACATATTGCCCCCAAAAAATCAGAAAATAAAATACAAGCTGAATAGTTAAGACCTTGTTGATGATCCAAGCTCTGTAAAGGACCTTGGAATATTCATCTCTAATGATCTAAGTGCTAGAGCCCACTGTAACTACATAGCCAAAAAGGAATTAAGAGTTGTTAACCTAATCCTACGTAGCTTTTTCTCTGGTAATATCACCCTACTAACTAGAGCATACAAAACATTTGCTGTACCAATGCTTAAATACAGCTCATCAGTCTGGAACCCACATTACATATCTGATATTAGCACAGTTGAGAAAGTCCAGAAATATTTCACAAGAAGAGTTCTCCACTCCTCTACTCATTGTAGAATACCTTATGCCACCAGAGTTGAAATTCTAGACCTACAAAACCTTGAATTACACCATCTTCGGTCTGATCTAAGTATGGTATATAAAATCATACATTGCAATGACTTACCTGTCAATGAATACTTCAGCTTCAACTATAACAACACAAGAGCACACAATAGATACAAATTCAAGGTAAACCGCACCAAACTTGATTGCAGGAAATACGACTTCAGCAACAGAGTGGTCAATGATTGGAATACTCTACCTGACTCTGTGATTTCTTCCCCAAACCCCAAAAACTTTAACCTTAGACTGTCTACTATTGACCTCACTCCTTTCCTAAGAGATCTGTAGGGGGCTTGCATAAGCGCACCAACATGTCTACCGTCCCTGTCCTATTGTTTCTTTTATTTTTCTTATATGTACCCATTTCATGTATTCAAAACTATGTATATACTTATACCTATTTCTTGTAAGGGATTGACAAATCAAATAAATTCTAAAATTCTAAAATTGAAGGTCTGTGGCAAACCACAGTTCTTAACCAGAGATGGATCTGAGTTTACAGCTCCATTCACAGTTTATAATTTGCAAGAAAGTACATTATTAAGACATTAATAATAAGCTAATAATCTCCAGGAGATATATAAAAAGAAGCTACAATTCTGGAAGAGATAAAGACAAGTTATTCCTTCAAGATATACAGGCATATTACACCTTAATCAGTTCGAGCTGCTATTTAATTAAGGGTTGTGTTCTATCAACTGAAGAAATCCATTTGTTACATTAGGTAATATTGTTCTTCATTCCTCTACATACAAATGTGAAATAAATTCTTAGAACATTCTTGCATGATCTGTATCCCTATATCATCTTTTTTCAGCTTTCAAGAATCTTTCCCCAAAAATTATACCAACAAATTATACCATCCTAATCTTATGTCTTTATTTAAAAGAAACTTATGACAGGTGTAATATACCTATGGTGCTATAAGTAAAAAAATAAATTCAGAAAAATTAAAAAAGAGAAAAGAAGAAAGAAAAAGTTTGAAAATTATGGTTTAGTCCTTCATAATGTTGTCACAGCATCATTTCTGTTAAAAAATATGCAGATTTACAGTCACCTGTTATTTTGTTGAACAACTTACAGGATGATGCTTGTCAATGGCTATTATCTGGAAAGCAGGATATTGCCTCCAGTATCAGGAACATTTGTTTCTGTTTCTGTTTTTGAACCGACATCTGGTCAGCCTCTGTGATAACAGATGATGGGTTTATTGAGCACTTAGGTATGATCCCATACAATTGTTCTTGTATTCTTTAAAATGTGCCTGCTTTGTATAATGTGTCAAAGAGCAGCAATTTAAATGACCACATCTATGCTGATAGCATTCTGTGGTTGCTATTGCTCCAGCCCTAGTTACAGACTTGCTTGTTGCTAAGGATCGATTTCCCACCCACCCCCTTCTTGCATTGCATTTTATCACTATTTGCTGATTATTTGCTTAAGAAAGTTGATAGTCAATATGCTTCTACAATCTTAAGAGTTTATTCATGTTAATAATAGTATTGCTTCAGAAACTTTCATAAAATATTTGAGGATCCACTTCCTCTAAAGATATATGTTTACTCTCAAAGAATTAAAATCTTCTTACATTGTTTTTCAACTTCTAAAGTTTATGCAGTATTACTTTTGTGTCTATAAAACTATATTTTGTGGGTGGTTTTTTTAAAAAAATGTATGTGTACATGTATGCACATCTTTTTGTAAGGAAAAGATGGCACTGTAAAATTTACCTTAGCCTCTGACTAATATTTTGTTTGATATATCATATTTTTATCATGCAGTGTTTAATAAAATTGCTGCATTATGCAACAAAAAGATGAACAAACAAAAATAACATTCTCTTTATACTTTGTGACAAAAATCATCATAAATTTATATCATACAGCTCAAGAAATAGAATAGTAACTGAAAATTTCATTAAGGATTCTTGCTGTTTAAACAACAACAAAAACATGAGGCACACAAAACTTCTGGTGAATATTTTAAAATTACTTTATCTTTCAAATCATAGATATCTTTTGAAATAAAAGCCTGCAGTTTAGATAGAATATATCAAAGGAAAAGAGTGAATGCTGTTCTTTAAAACAATTTTAACAATGAAATTATAGTGTAGTAATGCAATCAGACAAATCCCTGGAATAAATTGCATTATGCTTTTTTCTCTTGCCATTTTAGATGTCTACAGAAAGTGCAAAATTAAGATTTTCCCTATTGCTGCTTTATGCTTTTAGATACCACACATAAGCAAAATATAAGAAATAGTTTACTACCTGTTATTTTTTAAAAAAAGAATATGTAATGATAAACCAGTGCAAAGCTGCAAACAGGTGTTCCACCTTGACAAACATTCAAATAAAGTATCTTTTTCAAAGCTGCAGCATGGAACAGTATGTCTTCTTAATTCTTGATTTTACTTTGCCCTGTTTCTAGCCACACAGCATATTTTTGGTAAGGCAATATGTTGGCATTCTAAGGTGCATACTGTACTTTCTACAGTGCCATTTAGCCTGGATCCCGTATATTTTATAAAGAAAGACTCCAGTGAATCACTTCAGGATTATGCATTGTATTGAAGGCCAGGTGGCTTTAGCAAATTAAGTTGCCAGCCTTATCATGAACAAAAGAATCTTCCAGGTTGTGTTATATTCCTTCCCACTAAACTTTGCCTTACTGTCTTAACCAATTGAGGTCACTAGATTGCTTCATCAAGATAAATTACAGCTCTTATTCAACTTGATGAAACAAATCATGTCACCATTACAGTATGATCTGTTAATCAACGCAGATCTGGGTCACTTTACATGGGCCTGCTGAATATTAGCATTGTCATGAAAACATTAGTAATTTTACTGAGGAATCTATATCTGTGGGCTTTTTAGCATTGCTGGAGGAAAAAAAGGCTAAGATATTGAATTCTGTTATTTCTGCTGGAATATAGTAATAAGAAGAAGCAGATCCCCCCCCCCCCAACTTGTGCCCTGTTAAGGGAAAAGGTTTCATATTATATCACAGTGCTACGTAGCACTGCATCATCTATATCAGGGGTGTCAAACTTTGATGCCACACGACATATCGGGACTATTTTCCCCTTCACTAAACTGGGTGGGGGCGGGGCCAGCACGTGATGCATCCGGCCTATGGGCCACAAGTTTGACCCCCCTGATCTATATGCCAATGTGATGACCCAGAGTGTATCAAAAATATAACAAAAACCAAAATGTAAATAAAGGTCCTTTAATGCCTTCAACTTGGCTTCACTGTTTAATTGTTCACAGTTGAAGATTAAACTATTTTCAAAATAACATTCCAAACAAAAGAAACACAGTTCAAATTCAAAGAGCAGATAACGAAACAAAAAAACAAACAAACCGCACTAAATAAAGTTCCACGACAGACCATGATAAATAATTACAAACTTCAGGAAGATAACCAGGTACAGTCCATTGGAAGAACGCCAACCAAGATAAACGTCATCTAGGAATAAAACATTAATTTGTCTCCAGCGTTTGTTAGTACGCAGGTCCAAACTCTTATGCAGATCTCACAACCCATGAAGAGGATCATGGCCCTCTCCTCCCAAGTAGACCATATTTTTCCCTGGTCCTGTCCTCCCTGCGTGCCCTAGGATGGATAGGGGATGAGCCCTGGTCCTCCTCTGACTGCTCAGCTGGCCTCTGTCGTTCCCCAGCCTACTCTACCACCTCTGGAGACACACTTCCACTCCTTCCTGTTCCTCCTCCCCCTCAGAGTCAGTCTCCACCAGGGGCATGACAGCCTATATAACAAAAGTAAGGTAAGGTAAGATAAAGGCAGATAAGATAATCTTTATTGTCATTTTTACTGTGAGCACACTGGCTCACATTAAAAATGAAATTCTATTGCCCGCTCTCAAAATAAAGTATATAACTCCCATGCACATATATAATACACATATACATATGCTATATACAGTACATATATATAAATATTAATCATTGTCCATTTTGAATACATAACAGAAAGAGGAAATTTGAGAGTGCACAAGTGCTTGATTTTCTCTTCAATTATATCTGTGTTTTAGAGTGGTCTGTATGAAGGCTCAGGGAGGTTTACATGAACAATAAAATAGGGAGTAGAAGGAATAAATGAACAAGGTAAAAATAGGGCAAAATATATTTTAGGGAATAACTTGAGGGACAGGGAATGCTTAATTGTCCTTGTGCTAACTGGTATATATTCTTCACTTGTTAAAATATGAGCTTGTCCTAATTTTTTTCTGCCCTAAGACCTAAAAGTAGGGTTCCCTAGATCAGGATCTTTGGCAACTTTAAGACTTGTGGACTTCAATTCCCAGAATTCCTCAGCCATTCCTCTCTCTCTCCCTCTCCCCCTCCCTCCCTCTATAGCTATTTGCTGTCCTCTCAACAATTGGCATTGTTTTATTTTAACAAATAGGTTATCATAATGTTTATATGTCCATGAGGTGTGTTTATGTTCCAAGATAATTATTGTAATTTTACATATAGTTTTGTTTCTTTCTCAGAGTAACACTAAAATATTTAGAATATATTTAGAATATATAGTCTTTGGTTAAGAACTACTCATTCAGAAGTTTGGATGGCTCTGAATATGTGATGGCTCTGAACCTGTAGGACTGGTTTCCAAAGTTCTATCTGTAGCAGTATCCCCATTCAGTTACTTGGCAATCAACTTGTATTTACAATAGTTATCATAACAGCCTATCAAGAGTATGTGATCGCCATTTGTAAACTTTCCTCCCAGTTTCCCACAAGTGAAATAAATGGGGAATGCATATTTCAAAACTGAAATGTCATTGAAAAATTTATGCACAAGGGCCCTGCTCTATTAATTAATTAATTAATTAATTAATTAATTAATTAATTTGTTTGTTTGTTTGTTTATTTATTATTAATTTTATATACCGCCCCCTCTCCCAACGGGACTTGGGGCGGTTTACAGCCAAGTTAAAAAACACACATATAAATACAATGTTTAAAATAGAATTAAAAAAGATTAAATAGGTGGCTGAATAAATATAAAACTAGTCAAAGGCATTTAAAAAAGTAAAAACCATTAAAATCAATTAAAAACCCTACTATTAACTCTAGGCCAGACCGGCTTGATGGAAAAGATGGGTCTTCAGCGCGTGCCGGAAGGTCTGAAGGTCAGGGATAGTCCTCATCTCCGAGGGTAGTTCGTTCCAGAGGAAGGGTGCTCCCACAGAGAAGGCCCGCACCCTCAGAGGTGCCGGGCTGGCATCGCCCAGCCGCCGGCATCCCAAGGAGGCCTGCCCTGTGGGAGCACGCTGGCCAACAGGAGGCTGATGGTGGCAATAGGCGATCCCGTAAATACCCAGGTCCCAAGCCATGGAGCGCTTTAAAGATGACCACTAACACCTTGAATTGCACCTGGAAGGCCACTGGAATCCAATGCAGCTCGCGCAAGAGCGGTATAACATGGGAGCTCCGAGAAGCCCCCAACACCACCCGTGCAGCCGCATTCTGCACCAGCTGAAGCCTCCGGATGCTTTTCAAGGGGAACTCCATGTAGAGAGCATTGCAGTAGTCTAGACAGGAGATGATGAGGGCAGATGTGACCATGTGGAGTGCATCCTGATCCAGAAAGGGCCGCGACTGGTAGATCCTACAGATCTGACAAAAAGCCCCCGTGGTGATGGCCGCTATATGATCTTCTAACAACAGACGTACGTCCAGGAGGACATCCATATTGCACGCCCTCTCTGTGGGGGTAAGAATTTCTCCCCCCACGGCCAGCGATGGAGTTAGCTGGCTGTATCTAGGAGCCAGAAAACACAGCCACTCAGTTTTGGCCGGGTTGAGTCGAAGCCTATGAGATGAACCAGCCTATGAGATGGACCAGCCTATCAGATCATAAGAAGGTTTTCCCCAATTGATCTTAGTACATCAATACAACAATATTAGAACAGATAGTGTATTAATATCTGGGTCTAAGATGTTTAGTACTTTTCTAATATTCCTGGAAGAAATGATTCCATTCCGGAAAGCTACAGGAACGGTCTTATGCTTTCTTAATGCTTTAGCAAGAGAATCACCTATCTACAGTCCTGCTGTCTTATGTTTGTGTTTCTAAGTCCCCATCTATCAGCACCAATATGAAACAATTAATTCTCCCAAACTCCCCTAGAGTTATACAGCAGGTAGACTTTTACATACTAGAATAATTGCATCCATTTTTTTCTGATTTCTGATATTTCCTATCATAGATTTGCATTGACTTATTCTCTATCTTGCACGGACAATTGAAAGTAGTGCTGGCAGGCAGCATTGTTTATTGGACACAGAAACACTTAGGTTAAACCTATGAGCACTTTTTATAAAACAGTCTTATTATTGAATATTAAGTTAATGTAATAAATTATATTCAAATATAAATGAGAAAAAGACATTTCAGTCAGCCTTAAAATCATAATACAACGTAAACCAAGAGGCTTAAATTATTTAAAATCATTTCCTCCATTAACAGCTCCCTTAAATTTACAGGAATTATTTAAATATCACAGACTGTCGTTTTTTAAAAGTGCTTATCGTTTCAACAGTTCTCATGATAGTAGGCCAAAATAGCACTCATTATAGAAAATCACAGCATGGAAATTGTGAAAAGTGCTTATAACTTTATCAGGTCTCATAGCAAATCACATATAATAAATAATTACCCAATCAATGTGTCTAGGATGAAAGAAGTAGGCTGCACTATTTGCAAGTGTCACTAAATCGTGCAGTATTCAACATCTTTTTAAGCACTGTATAATTACTGCAACGTTATGTTCACACTGTTTTTTTAAAATTTAAAGATGCTAAATATAGCAATATATGAAAAGCGAGACATTTTAATATCTCAGATGTTTTTGTATATTTCATTTTACTATGCTATTGATTCCACTAATAGTACTACTAAATTGGGACCAGCAGTTTAATCTTAATCTTAATAGTATTAATGCAGTAGGTGAGGTTGCCATGGTTGCTGCTGCACAATAGCAATGTTATGGATATCGTCAGAGAGGTTACCATTTTCTTTCATGGATCCCATTTCTCATCCTTTCTCCCATCTGCTCACCGACTTGCTAGAGAACAGATGGCCAAGGAGCAATGGGAATAAGAAGGACTGGAGTAACAGATGTAACAGCAGCAGGCAACCGCTCCTGCTGCTGTATCGTAACTATATTTCTACTTATATGAAACACCTTCTTTATTTTCCAGTGGAAAATAATCATATTATTGTTAAGTGATATAGTTTGCTCAGTTACTGTTGTGACTTGTGTTCAAACTAGCAGGGTGTATAATTCGAGTAGTAGCTTAGATATGTTATTTATGTGCATTAGGAACTGCTGTATGATAAGATCATCAAAGTGGAACTCAGTTGGCCATATTCTCTGCATTTGTGATCACAACGTAATTATGGGTCAAGTAAAAAGATTTCAGGAGTTTGTGATTTTGTCCTATGTCTCTCCAAAGTCATAGTCAATCTCTTCCTGCTGTCTATATCTTTCTGCATGCCCTGGAATACATTGTATGTGTTTATTGGGATACATTAATTGATTATGAATAAATCTGGTAAGATAAGATAAGATAAATATTTATTTATATACCGCTCCTCTTCCGAAGGACTCGGAGCGGTGTACAACCATCCAAATTAAAATAACATTAAAATATACAAAAATTAATACTGAATTAAATAACCTGGCTGTAATAACAGGTTCAAACCCCCACTGTAAACCTTAAAATTAAAATACCCCAAGCCTCTAATAGCCACTAAAGACCCCCAACTTAAAACCCCAATCTAAATCTAAAATCAGCTCAAGCCGGCCTGGTCAAAGAGCCAGGTTTTCAAGGCACGCCTGAAGGTCCCCAGGTCCGTGGTTGTACGCAACTCCGGAGGCAACCCATTCCAGAGGGCGGACGCCCCCACAGAGAAGGCCCTATTCCTCGGGGTCACCAGCTGGCACATAGATGCCGATGGGACCCGCAAGAGACCTTCCCTGAGAGAGCGCACCGGTCGGTGAGAGGAAACTGGCAGAATGCAGTCTTGTAAATATCCCGGTCCGATGCCATGGAGCGCTTTAAAAGTTAACACTAAAATCTTAAAGCGCACCCGGGAGGCCACCGGCAACCAATGCAGCTTGCGCAGGAGGGGCGTCACATGAGAGAACCTTGACGCCCCCGTAACCACTGCGCTGCCACATTCTGTGCAATGGAGCACTTTAAAAGTTAGCACTAAGATCTTAAAGCGCACCCGGAAGGTCACCGGCAACCAATGCAGCTCGCGCAGGAGGGGTGTCACATGAGAGAACCTTGACACCCCCATAACCACACGCGTGGCCGCATTCTGTACCAGTTGAAGCCTCTGGATGCTCCCACTTGGGACAAGACAAATGACAATTTCATTTGTTAAGACAATTTGCTAAAGCTTTATAGAAGATACAGAATAGAATAGAATAGAATAGAATAGAACAGAATAGAATAGAATAGAATAGAATAGATATTTATTTATATACCGCTCCTCTCCCGAAGGACTCGGAGTAGTGTACAGCCATGCAATTAAAAACATTAATAATACAAAAATTAAAACTAAATTAAATACCCTGGCTGTAAAACAGTTAAAACCCCTACCATAAACTCTAAAATTAAAATAAATTAAAATACCCAAATCTAAAATCAGCTCAAGCCAGCCTGGTCAAAGAGCCAGGTTTTCAAGGCACGCCTGAAGGTCCCCAGATCCGTGGCTGTACGTAACTCCGGAGGCAACCCATTCCAGAGGGCAGATGCCCCCACAGAGAAGGCCCTATTCCTCGGGGTCACCAGCCGGCACATAGATGCCGATGGGACCCGCAAGAGACCCTCCCTGTGGGAGCGCACCGGACAGTGAGAGGAAACTGGCAGAATGCGGTCTTATAAATATCCTGGTCCGATGCCATGGAGCGCTTTAAAAGTTAACACTAAAATCTTAAAGCGCACCCGGGAGGCCACCGGCAACCAATGCAGCTTGCGCAGGAGGGGCGTCACATGAGAGAACCTTGACACCCCCATAACCACCTGCGCTGCTGCATTCTGTACCAGTTGAAGCCTCCGGATGCTCCCACTCAGGAGCCCCATGTAGAGGGCGTTACAATAGTCCAGTCGGGAAGTGACCCGGGCATGAGTTATCATGAGTAAGGCATCCCGATCCAGAAAGGTCGCATCAGGTGAATCAGGCGAACCTGATAAAATGCCCCCCTGGAGATGGCTGTAATATGATCTTCCAGGGACAGCCGTACATCCAGGAGGACACCCAGATTGCGAGCCCTCTCTGAAGGGCGCAAAATCTCCCCCCAATAGCCAGCGAAGAAATTATCTGGCCATATTGGGAAGCCGGAAACCACAGCCACTCATTCTTGGAAGGGTTGAGTCAGAGCCTGTTCCTGCCCATCCAGTTCCACATGGCCTCCAGGCAACGGGACACGACCTCCATAGCATCATTGGGGTGGCTTGGGGTGGAGATACACAACTGAGTATCATCAGCGTACAGATGACACTTCACCCCAAAACCACGGATGATCTCCCCAGCGGCTTCACATAAATGTTGAACAAGAGAGGGGAGAGGACCGACCCCTGAGGCACCCCACAATCGAGGGACCTAGAGGTGGACCTCTCCCCCCCACCAACACAAATTGCAGGCGGTCGAAGAGGAAGGAGATGAACCACCGCAACACGGTGCCTCCAAGCCCCCAACCGTCGCAATAGGATACTATGGTTGATAGTATCAAAAGCCGCTGATAGGTCTAATAGGACCAGGACAGAGGAATAACCCCTGTCATGGGCCCTCCAGAGATCATCAACCAACGCGACCAATGCCGTTTCAGTACTATGCCCGGGCCTGAAGCCCGATTGGAAGGGATCCAGTATGTATCTTCCTCCAGGTACTGGGGAAGCTGACATGCCACCACACTCTCAACAACCTTTGCCATAAAGAGAAGGTTGGAGACAGGACGATAGTTGTTCAAAAGAGTTGGGTCCAGGGAGGGCTTCTTGAGGAGGGATCGCACCACCATCATTTTCAAGGCAGTGGGCAGCAAGCCCTCCACCAAAGAAGCGTTAATAATTCCCTGGAGCTAACTCCGCATCACCTCTCTGGCAGTAGAAAACAACCAGGAGGGACAAAGGTCCAATAAACATGTGGTATCATTCAGCTGCCCCAGCAACCTGTCTATACCTTCGGTGGTTACTGGGTCAAACTCGTCCCAGATAACCATCTCAAGACTTGCCGCGGTCATCTCCCCGGGACCTCCCAACTAGAGTTCAGCCCGTCCCAAATCTGAGCGATTTTATCGTGCAGAAATGGAGAAAACTCCTCCATCCTACCCTGCAAGAGATCCTCCCGTGCTCCCGGCCCAAGCAGGGAGCGGGTTACTCTAAACAGGGCGGCGGGTCGATTTTCTGCCAATGCAATAAGGGCGGAGAAGTGAGAATGCTTCGTCACCTCTATCGCCACTAGGTAGGTCCTAATATAGGACCTTACCTGTGTTCGGTCAGACTTGGCATGACTGGCCTTCCAGACGCCCTCCAGATGTCTTTTCCAGCATTTCATCTCCCTCAGCTCCTCCATAAACCACGGAGCCGAGCGAGATCTCTGCCGGGTCAGAGGTCGCAAAGGCACAACTCGGTCCAGAGCCTCAGCAGCCAGCCTATCCCAGGTGGCTACCAAATCTGTGGCCGAGTTATGAGCCAGAGTTTCAGGTAATGGCCCAAGCTCCATTTGGAACCATTCAGGATCCATCAGGCGCCTGGGGCGGAACCATCTCCTCGGCTTCACCTCCCTGCGATGTGGATGGCAGTACAGAAGTCTAGTCTAAGGAAAGAATGATCAGACCATGACAAGGGTTTAACAACTATATCCCCTAACTGATCATTCAACCACTGTCCAGAGGCAAAAATCAGGTCCAGTGTGTGTCCTCCCGTGTGAGTGGGCCCAGAAACTAATTGGGTCAGGTCCAAGGCCGTCATGGAAGCCAAGAACTCTCGGGCTGCCCCAGAAGATTCACCAAGCAAAGGCAGGTTGAAGTCACCCATGACTAACAGTCTGGATGTCTCCACCGCCAGCTCGGCTATAACCCCGAGGAGCCCGGGCAGGCCGATGATACATGGCAGGGAGCCAGGTACATTATCAAAAGGCCTATCTGACCTCCCTGACCCCACTTCACAAAGAGGAACTCACAGCCAGCCATCTGAGGTACAGTGGCCTCCCTAGGACAAAGATCCTCCCTAATAATTGCCGCCACTCCACCACCCCTACCCTGAGCCCTTGGCCAATGAAATGCCTGGAAACCTGGTGGGCACATTGCTACCAGGGGGAGAACCCCCTCTGGACCCAACCAGGTTTTGGTGACCCCTGCCAGGTCCATGCCCTCATCCTGAATCAGATCGAAGATCGGGAGGCTTTATTTATAACGGACCTGACATTGCATAACATCAGCCGGGTGCTCAGCACCTGAGACTCTGCACAACCAGGCCTGCAAGATGGGTCGAGAGGGTCGGAGCGCGTTACCACTTGGAGATAGCAGACACGCGATTCGCTAACCTGATATGGCCCTCTACCCCCGCCATATCTGCCCCTCCCACTTACGGTGCCAATAAGGTCCACCCTCGGTCGTTCTAACCCTAGTCGCTTCCCCAACCCCCAATCCCCCGGGTCCCCCCAGGCGTACTCACTGGCTTGGCTGACCCCAAACCCCCTACCCACTAACCCCACTAAAAATCTGTCCCTCACCCTCCTCCCAACCTCCGTCCCCAAACCCGTGGTGTCCTTCCCTAACCCCATTAAAAATCTAAAAATAAAAGAAGACAATTGAGTACCCCTCCCCCTCCCCAAGCATTTCACAGAATGGCCATGCCACCTCTCTGGATCCCAAGACCCGTCCTTGAGATGGGCTTTAGACAGTCCCATTGGTCATGTCAGGGAGAGGGGAACTCTCTCTAAGGCGTAAAGTTTGGCCATGAGTACTTCCGCAGGCCAACTGGTCCCGCCTCAGGTGTTCGGTGCCAGGTCCAGCCGGTTCCAGATAAGACTCGCCGGCCTCCCCCAGTCCTCTCCCACCTCTGCCATCGGTGGGGTGAACCAAGTGGAACAAAGAGTCCATCCGCAGCCATCATAGCCATCATCACCGCTGTTGCCCGATACTGCTGCGGCCACCCAACATGGGCGTGGTCACCGCTCTTGCTGGCCCTGCAGTCTCGACAGCTCCGACAGCCGGTTCCAGGTGAGACTCGCCGGTCTCCCCCAGTCCTCTCCCACCTCTGCCACCGGTGGGGGGACCCAGGGGGAACGAAGAGACCGTCCATGGCTGTCGTCACCGCCGCCGCCCGATGCTGCCACAGCCGCCCAACGCTGCCGCGGCTGCCACTCTCATCGGCCCTGCAGTCCTGACGGCCCTTCCAGCTGGCTCCAGGCAAGGCACCCCGGTCTCCCCTGGATCTCCCCCACCTCTGCCACCGGTAGGGGGACCCAGGAGGAATGAAGAAACCTCCATGGCTGCCGTCACCACCACCGCCCGATACTGCCGCAACCGACCAACGCCGCTGCGGTCGCCGCTCTCATCAGCCCTGCAGTCCCGACGGCCCCTCCAGCTGGCTCCAGGCAAGGCACTCTGGCCTCCCCCAGACCCCCTCCATCTCTGCCACTGGTGGGGGGGACCCAGGGGGAATGATGGATCCCAGGGGAAGCTGTCATCACCACTGCCGCCCGAAACCACCGCGGCCACCAATGCCAATGTCGTCGCTGCTGCGGCCGCTGCTCTTGCTGGCCCTGTGGTCCCGGCAGCCCTCCGACCAGCTCCAGTTCAAACTTGCTGGTCTCCCCAGGTCCTCTCCCACATCTGCCACCGGTGGGGGGACCCAGGGGGTGCGAGGGCTTAAGCCGAAGGCCATTCAAATCAGAGGAGCTCCTCCCGAATACACCTGGCTGCCATCTTGAAACGTCTTCAAGTATGTATTTGCATATATTTCTACAATTCTGAGTAACTGTATCTGAGAAACTGTATCTTTAGATAGGAATTCTTAAGAATCAGTTGAGTGTACCCAAAATTTTCATTTTAAGGCAAATATATGAGATTAAAAGAATTTGCAGAAAAATTTGAACAGAGTTGAGGTCTGAGTATCCAAACAAAAATCTTACTTGTCTGAATCTCTTATTTAGCATCACACTAAGACTTTTAACACTGTTTTCCTAATATATGAGAAATATAGTGGCTCTAGTTTAGCAACTGCATGTTAGTGATAGCTCACAGTTACAATGTTCATAAAAAAGTAACATTGTGATAGGGGTAGGATTCAAATTTGTTAACAACCGGTTCTGTGGACATGGCTTAGTTGGTGGGTGTGGCTTGGTGGTCATGTGACTGGGTGGGCGTGGCCAACTCAACATCACTCATGTCAAGGGGCGCTTCTCCCCGCCTGGCCTCTCATGGGGATGCTGCAATGGTCGTAAGTGTAAAAAATGGTCATAAGTCACTGTTATCAGTGGCATTGTAACTTTGAATGGTCACTAAATGAACTGTTGTAAGTCAAGTATTACCTGTACAAAAGTACAAAAAGCTTATTTGCTTGCAAAAAGCTGTCCTAAATACCAATCATTAGATTAAAAATACCTGCAAGCCAGAATTACAAATCAAGCAAGGTGCCAGAGCACCTTGAGGAATTAAAATAGTTAAAATGCAATGATAACTATCAGCAGCCTACTCGTGCTTATAAAGTGAAACCCTTTAGCAGACAGGTCATTTAAGCTCTCCAGAGAGAGCACACCCAGGAAAAGCAATCCTTAGATCCATGTGCACCATTTAAAGATACCAGCTGGTCTCACTCACCTCACAATATATCCTAAGGAAATCATCCAGATTTAAAGAAAGGTCACATGCCCCCCAGAAAGGCAGTAAAAAAATCAGTGCCAAGCTTGCATCCTGCCTCTTGGAAGTACACCCCTAAAGGACAGTGCCAGATACCACTAAATCAATGAAGGAAGACCCTCCCCCAGATAGAAAGAGAAACCATGAGGCAGGAAAAAATTCAAACACAATACAGATAATTAAATCACAACAGTAGCTGTTGCTTGTTAAACTAATTACCAGAACAAATAGACACAGGAACTAACCAGATTTCTCAACCCAGTTTCTTTTCAGGAACAGAGATTAACCTTTCTCCAAACAAAGCTGAATAGGGAAAATTATCCCATCAATAAACACAGGAAATGTCACCAAGTACAGAATTAAACTTAACCAAAAACCAGTTCTAGATCAAAACTCAGAAAGGGTATGTAAAGTCACGTTTGAATGTCAATCTTTCTAGCTAGCCAAGAAGCCTTGCTGAATGTCACTCATCTTGGTTCGTTGTCATTAAAAAGATTCTTTCCACAGCTCTGCTTCGTTGTTCAATTATTTCTTCAAAGTGCTGATCATTGCATGCCGGTTGGAAGTATTTCCAGGGGAGTATTTCCTGCCAACAGCAGTGTAAAAAGCTTAAAACAACCGTTCCTCTTTAAGAAAGTACCAGAAAAGAAAAAAAACCTCCTTCGGAGACAGTAAGTCTAGGCATACTGCCAAAAATGTAATAAGTGTGGAAAAAAACTAAAAGAGATTTCTTCTAACAACCAGTTCTCCAAACTGCTTAGAACCAGTCAGAACTGGTAGAATCCCACCCCTGCTTTGTGACCACTCTTTGAATTTACAGCCTTCACAGATCTGTAAAGGAAAGGAAAGGTGAAGTCAGATGATAATCACAGTTGTGGTTTCACTTAGCAACTGCTTCACTTAATGACAAAGGTGAAAGTTCCAATTGTGGTGATTAAATAAAGACTATGTGTTTTTATTCCACACAATTAGAGTAGAAGATCCACCAATTTAAATGATTTGTTACCCAGTCTGGCTCAGATTTTCTCCTTTCATTGGGTTTTTCTTCTCATTGTCCCAGTTCTTCCTTTTGTACTTTTACAGCTATTTCCACTTAAATTCAAGCCTTTACTCATTCCTACCCAAATGTTCCAACTTTCAGTTTATCAGATTCCTCCATCATTTTTCCAGATTTTTTTTATTAGTGCATTCAACAAGTTAAAAGCAATATGATTTTCCCCTTCTTTCCTTCCTTCTTTTGGAAAACTTCAATTTAAAAGACTTATTTTTTACTGCAAGACTATCTATCTTCCTAAGATTATATCTAGATCCATGGGGAGCTTAGTGGAGTTCAGAGAATAAATATAGAAAATAACTAGAAACCAGTGCTTCCATAGTAATTTTTTCTACTTAAACTAACACAAGCAGGTAGCTATCAGCAAAGGATTACATATATACATGAGGAAATTATGGGTCAGTAGATCCCATATATTCACAATGTCAAATATTTTCAATAGGATTATTTGCCCAATAGTTGTCCCAATACTTTTTTTTACTATTAAACCAAGCAATCCATGGGATACAATAATGTAGTTTCTTTATGTGTATATATACATCAGAAATAGTGTTGAACTGTAGAATATTGTATCAGCTGTCTTCAATAGATAGTTCTGTAATTCTTTTACTCACAGATGGCCAGTTGATGCAAGTGTTACAGATCTCCTGGGAAATGTTCTTTTTATACAATATGTAAGTGCAATTCATACATAATTTAACATTAAAATTACAGGAATACAAAATGTCCACTCTCTAAATGTTCCAATCTCTCTCTCTCCAGACTAAGCCTCTGAGGTTTTTCAACCTAGAAAAAGATTTTAGGGGTACAATCTTTACTATTACAAATGTTACATCAGATAAACTCAGCTGCAATTAGCCACCCCCTCAGAACAACTTTTTCAAATGTGAAAGAACTTGTTCCATATGCTGCAGAAGTTCCAAGCTTGAAATGGCCTTGTTTTAAACTCAAAGTGGGTTTTGGATTTGAAATTGACTTATCTTCAGCTTGGAATAGTGAAGTTGAAGGACTTCATACCCTAGTAATATGTAAATGCTGCTTGTGCCTTAGGGAATGGGACTTGGGAAGTAATATCATAGATTTCATGAATTTAGGCAAGTGGGAGTTTATTTTGAGACTCAGACTATCTATCTATCTATCTATCTATCTATCTATCTATCTATCTATCTATCTATCTATCTATCATCTGCTTTTGTACAAAAATCCTTACAGATTTGATTTCTATAAACGTTTAAAATAATCAGTTTTGACTTTCGACCATTTTACATACCGCTGTTCAAGTGCAGAGCAGGAATGCATAAGATGAGTCTCAGCTTCAAGGCCTTTTACAAACCTCAAAAAACTCTTCAGAATCCATCCATACTGTGCACTAAATTGTAATTTTAAAAAATGGAGAAATTTATAGGAAGTAGTCAAGTTCACTATAATTTTAAGCTTAATTTAATTTTAACTATATACAATTTAAGTAAATCTCATTTAGTTTGTGTTCTGGTTACATCCAACTTGGGAATTTCATCCCTTCTCACACTAATCAAAGACTTAAATATAGCCTTTGATCTTAGAAAGCATTAATATTCCTGTGAAACTGAACATACCTCTTATGTAATCTTTTCATTTTAAACATATAGTTAACACAAGGGAGACTACTTTTTAAAATTAGGGGAAAGGATTAATTCTGCAGCAGTATGTAGGTAAGTATGGGAAGATTCCCAGTGGAAGGAAAGAAGTTTAATTATAAAAAAGTTCAAGAAACAAAGTTAGGGAGAATTCATTGGTCATTGAATTTCCCTATTGGATTCAGTACTAATGTGAAAAATGAAGATTTTTTTTTAGTCAAATGGCAAATTCTTTAAATGCAACTATTGTTTTTTAACCTATACTCCACAGAAATTATGTTAAAAATATCTCTTGATGATTCTTTTCATTCACATAGTTGGTGAAAGACGATAAATGGTAGTGGAAAACAAAAGGGCCCACATTATGTTTTAGATGAAATGTTCACTTCACTCACTAGATACTGGAATATGTTTTAGGAAACACATTTAACACACGAACACGTACGTATAATAGTAAGGGAAGATATCTTAATAAGAATTATTTATGCATGATTATTCAATCAAGTGGGACTGGAAATAATGGCAAATGCATGATATTATCTGCATTTAGTCTGATCAATCTCTACTTGTTCTATCAGTATGGTGATGTAGTTGAAAGCTAGTGCATGGCCAGATATTGATTCCCTGGCCATAATTAGTTATGTTATATCTATCTCTATCTCTATCTCTATCTCTATCTCTATCTCTATCTCTATCTCTATCTCTATCTCTATCTCTATCTCTATCTCTATCTCTATCTGTCTGTCTGTCTGTCTGTCTGTCTGTCTGTCTGTCTATCTATCTATCTATCTATCTATCTATATCTTCTCTTTACTAGATAACACCAAACATGACAATAGACTAGAATAGTGCTCTCCTTGGAATATGTAGATGTTGAAGACAGATGGAGTGAGGCCAGGGGTGGGATATGACAGGGGTAACTACCTGTTCAGGATTTACGAGGTTCAGTGATTTATGATGTGCTTTCCTGCACACTGCCAGCGGGCGCCTGTAAATTGTCGCCTGTAAATCGTCATCAGCACGCTGAGTGTAGAAAAGCAGCCTTTGAAGCAGCCCTCTTTTCCTGCTTTTTTAACTGCAGCTGTGCCTCGTTTGGCAGCTGAAGTTGAAAAATCAGAAAATAAAGATCAGGTAAAAGCCTGGATGGGCAGGTGGGCAAAACATCAGCAGACATAGAACCGGTTCTATGTTGCTGCTCTTCAGAGCTACCGGTTCTACAGAGGTGGACAGAACCAGTAGAAACCCACCCCTGAGTGAGGCTGATTCTCCACTTTCAGCTTCCTGCACACTATAGTAAACGTTTGAATATGATTAATAGGTTGCTGAGTATGCATATGAAGTTAATATTTTTTTATTTTTCCCAAAATAAATAATGGAGAGTAATTGCTATGCTGTTTTGACCATTTGGAGAATTGTGTCTAGTTCTGAGCACAACAGTCTAAAAAGACATATAGAAATTGGAGATATTTTAAAGTAAGGATATAAAAATGGTGATCCAGATCTTAATGATTAAAAGAAGGGGTACTATATGTTTAGCTGCAAAAACTGAGGCATGATACTAAAGAATAATCATATAGAGGAGGAAGTACACATGTTTTCTATGACTTGAAAAGGACAGGAAAAGAACTAGTGGCTTGAAGCTGCAGGGAAGTAGATTCATGTTTGATATTAAGTACAATTTCTTGAGTTATAAATCAATGTAATATATGTCTGATATTTCCCCTTGAGGTCCTCAAACAGGTTAGATATCCATCTGTCCCAAAAATTGAGCTCTGAAATTTCTCACAAGTTATGATTCCATAAAAAAGAAGAAAAAAGTCATAAGAAAAAAAGATTACAATGATATTTTATAGCACATATTAACAGTAATTCAAAAGTTATCAGGTTATCCATTTCACAGTTCAAGAACAGAGTTTTTGATTACACTTTTAAATGTTATCAAAAAGATAAAAATAATAATAGCAATATTATGAGAAATAAAAATTGCTGATACCTTTTTTATCAATGATATTTTATAATATATAATACAATTTTATAAAATCAAGATCTGAAATCTCTAATAAAACACATTTAACTGGCAGATCTAAAGAAAATGGACACATATTATTTTCCAATGTCAGATGTTAAACCAGGGGTGTCAAACTGGATTCCTTCAAGGGCTGGATCAACATTGTAGTTTTCCTCCAAGGGCCAGTCGGGCTATCAGGGGAGACAGGGTGGATGCTTCCTGCAGCACCCTGCCAGCCAAAATGGGGCACAGGTGGCCTCGTGCCATCCCCCTGTGCCCCATTTTGCCCAGCAGAGTGCTGCAGGAGGCTATCCAGGCAAAAAATGGGGCATGGGGCAGGGAGTGCACAGCCCTTCTGTGCCTTATTTTGGCTGCCAGAGGAATAGTAGATGGGTCCCTTGCTATTTCCAGGCCAGTCCCGCAGGCCAGATTTAAGCACCCATGGGACGGGTGGCCCTTCAGATTGACAAAAACAAAATGGTAAATATATTTTGATTAATATTTTGATAAAAATATGAACATTTATTAAAACAACTTTTTATTAATGTTTAAGGCTATAATTAGAGCATTAAGAAATCAATAAATAAAATACACCGAGGAAAGGTAATATTTGAAATGCAGCAATATCTACTACATTTATATTAATTCAGCTACTGAGAACAATGTATATCTTTATTTCTATTGTTGTCCTGTTGTTATGGATAGTTCCATCATGGTTGAAGAAGCCATAGAGAGTTCTATAAATTATAGAAAATAATTGCCAAACATTTGAAGCGGATGAACATTCAACATTTTTATTTATTTTTAAGTATAACGATTTATATTAAATTCATGTGAAGATGTGAAGATACACACACACACACACACACACACACACACAAACACGAAATTTCAAAAGAATGTGAACAAAATCAAAATATTTAAGGGCATGGACAGATTTCTTAAAAATAGCAATTTCCAGTGCCATCTTCCATGGATATCATTAAACAGCTACATAGAAGCGATGTATGACATTATTTTATTTGTTTATTTGAAAGCTACTGTATCTCAACAACTATTACTTTTACTTATTAACTATAAAATATTCAAAGAATGAGATAACGTCTAAAGAGGATTAGGTATAAGCGACAGTGAGATAAGAGATTGATTATTCAGATACAGGTTACATTTGAGACTGATTACATGTACCTTAACAATTACAGTGAATTTAAAGCCATTGTGTTTTAATTTTAAATTTTCTGAAATTTCCTAAAACCTTTTGACTTATGTGAGTTCAACAATTTCTTGTTCACTATTAATTGCTACATTTGTCTTATTCTATATATCCCATTTAGTTGCAATTATTTATTTATTATAAAAAAAACTTTAGGATCCTAATATTCATTCCATAAACTTTCAAAGTGCTTGGGTTTGATAACCATGATTAAAGAGAAAAACATTTATTTAAAAATTGTGACAGTGCCCTTTCTCATGGAGTATTAGAAATCCTTAAGATTTAACCAGAGGCTGTTGCATTGGAGTTTATGCTTTTCATTGTTTCAATCCATGTTTTTGGATTTTGTGAGCCACTAGAATTTGCTGGAGTGGGCAACTACAACAACAACAATCCAAAAGGGTAAAAATAAAGAAATAGTAGCAATAAGCATTTGGACTTATATACTGCTCCATAGTACTTTACAGCACTCTCTAAGTGATTTACAACATCAGCATATCGTCCCAACAATCTGGCTCCTCATTTTACTGAATTCAGAAGGATGGAAGGCTGAGTCAACCTTGAGCCTGTCAAAAATGAACCCTAGGCTGTGGTCAGAATTAGTGTGTAAATACTGCATTCTAAACACTACATCACAAATCAAGGATATTTTGAAGAGGATATGTAACAAGAGAAAGAACACATTTAGAATCAATAATGATACAAGAAAGCTTAGCAGATCAATACAAAATAAACTATTCACAAAAGCAGAATTGGAAGAACTGCAAAAGTCTATCCAAGGCAAGAAAATTGAAGACTTGCCAGAAGTACTTCAGGCTATTGAGGCAAATCAGGAGTCAGGAGTAGAGGAAGCCAGCATAGATATTGAAACATCCTTCCCAAATAGGTACCCCATCCTTTGCCTTCTCCTTAGAAAGAACAAAGCCCTCTAACTAAATAAAGAAAAGAATTGAAATAAAGAATAACTGAGGTTTTTTTTTTTAAGCTAGACAGTTTGTCCTTTTGGGGGGAAGACAGAAAAGAAAGTGTATGGTCTGGGAATATAAAAAAGAAGAGTGTACTCCAACAATATAATCCAACTGTTTTTTGTTGGCTGATTAGATTAAAATCAAGCATATTTCTTAAGACAAGAAGCTTATCAAATTTCAAAATATATAGAGGCTATGGAATTATGATGAAAAAACTGTTTTTGTTTTGTGCTCAAATGAATCAATATTTTAGAAAATATGAAAATAGAGAAGTGAATCCAAGAGAAACATAACATCGGGACATTTCCCATTTTAAAAAGGAAATGCTCTATTTAATAGTTTTTCAGATCTCACATACTTCAATGACAAGAAGTTTTTTTCCCTAGGAAAGAACATTCATTCTAGAAATTCTATATTACTACAAAAAGTACTACCCCAAACCAGGGATGGGATCCAACCAGTATAACTACCGGTTCTGTTGCTCTGCATCGCGCATGCATGTGCGAGTCACGTGAGTTGTGCAAGTCGCGCAAGTGCAATTTAAAACCTGCTGAGCTGCCCGGACAGCTGAGCCGCGTTGCGTGCACGTGTGCAGCGGTTGGAAAAGCCCTTTTTCCCTGCTTTTTCAACTGCAGCTGCACAAAGCAGCTGTGGTTGAAAAAGCAGGAAATAAAGGTCAGGTAAGAGCCTGGGCATGCGAGTGGCCAAAATAGCAGCAGACATAGAACCGCTTCTATGTCTGCTGCTCTTCAGAACAACTGGTTCTACAGAGGTGGACAGAACCGGAAGAATCTCACCCTTGTCTCAAACTGTGATTAGAGAGCCATGGTAAAATAAATTGTCACATTACACAATTTCTCTACTTCCTTCATTGGCCATAGAGTTTCAGAAATTTGCAAGAATGTGTATCAATTTTTACACTCATTATATGTAATTAATTGATTTAATTTGGAGGAAATTGTTTCAATTTAGAATATTTGAAATTTCTTTAAGTAAGCCTTTTGGAATTTAGTGCCACATGAGGCATATCTTCTTTATTTTATATAGAGAGTTAAATATTCCATCAGCATGAAGGTTTTTAGTACTTGCCAAAAATATATATCTGTATACACTTTTTCCTTCAACCTTTAAACAAGTGACTATTAGTTGTTTGTTTATGTTAATTGTCAGCCTTTCCCAATAACATGAAATATTAATATGACATCTTTTCATATCTAAGTTACCCCCTTTTCATAAATCAATTACAAGGTTCCTTTTTTGATGTTAAGGGAAAGCAATAAAGTGTTACCAATATTAAAATGGAATATTTATATTTTTACCTGATACAAAATACACTATTCTATCATATTAACTAATTCCTTATTTTGATATCCAGAAGTGGTATTCAGCAGGTTCTGACCAGTTCTGGAGAACCAGTAGCGGAAATTTTGAGTAGTTCAGAGAACTGGCAAATACCACCTCTGACTGGCCCTGCCCCCATCTATTCTCTGATTCCCGAGTCCCAGCTGATCAGCTGGGTCTTCTTTTGTTGCCTTGCACAGGAGAACGGAACTGGAAAGCAGGTTAGTGAGGTGGGGTGGGAATGGAGATTTTACAGTATCCTTCCCCTGCCACACTCACCAAGTCACACCATACCTATCAAGCCATGCCTACAGAACCGGTAGTAAAAAATTTGAATCCCACCACTGCTTTGATATCTCTTTATTTGCTGATATACTACTCTATCTAGTTATTTCTCTTTGTAGAATTTCTGAAATTCTTGCTTGGATGTATTATATTATAGTTTTATATACAGAGAGGTTTATAGCACATCTCTCAGCAATTCAAAATTAATTAACTAGCTAAATTAATTAAATAAGGCCAATTTAATAATTCATTTAATAGTAATTTTTCCAGAACACAGATTTAATATCTCACTCCTTTTTTGAGAACACTAGTTGACATGAATATTTTATTTGAGACATAATTTCCATCATACAAATAATAGTCTGCAATTATTAAACATATAAGTTTTCATTGGGAAAGGAAAAAACTAATTTAATCAGTAGTACAATGAAAATTTGCCTAATTTACACTTTCTAAATCTATAGATATGCGGGACGCTATTTATACTAGTAGCACAGAGTTTGAAAACTTTCCCAGTCCTGTTTGTAACAAAAATGGATACAAAGTATACAGAAAAAGTAATGAAATACTTAGCTCATAAGAAATGCAAATTGACAGGTACATGGATTTTCTTATGAATTTTAAAACACTTACAGACTGACTGGACAGAATAAATTTAAGCAGTGAAAACTAAGGAACAGAGTAAAATTGATATTCTATTCTAATCATCTTGTCATTAAACAATGATGAACATGTGTGAAGCTCAGTTTACAGGGAAACATTTTACTGAAATTATATTTGATTAATTTAGAAAAGCAATGAATGATGGAATTAGTAGAATTAGTGAAGTTATTCATATGTAGGCAGGAAAATATTGTCAAACATCTAATATAGTTTTCTTATCCTATAGATGAAAAAATTATAGAATAGATTGTAACTCAAGGGTCTAGGATTTTGTTTAACTTTTTAAAAAATTACAACCAATCTTTCTTTATGCTGTCTGTTTTAGCTTTAAATTTTTCACTATTCAACATTAGTTACCTTTTAAAATTCAAAAGTGGCATTATTCTATTATTGATATTATTATGCAGGTAGTGAATTGCCAGTCATCTTTTTGTTAAGGATTTTTTAAAGATAAAAAATTCTTCCATCTTAAAAATTCAAGAATTATCTTGAAAGAAAGATGTGGTTTTAAGTAAAGATTTAAATGTTCCCAATACAGTGCAATAAAGAAAAGTCAATCAAATGATCAAAGAACACCTATTGTGGAATGTAAAAAACTTTATTGAGACAATGATGAATAAAAAGATTTACCAGTAGAAGAGCACTTTTATGATACAGTTTATTTATTTTATTTATTTATTTATTAAAATTTATATACTGCCCTTCTCCCGAAGGACTCAGGGCGGTGCACAGCCTACTAAAACCACATATATATGACAATTAAAATAGAATTAAATAAGGGCTGTAACTGAATCTAAAATCCCAACCTTAAAATTCAATACATTAAACCCCATTAAAATTAATTTAGGATCAGCCCAGGCCAGCCTGCTCAAAGAGCCAGGTCTTCAAATCACACCTGAACACCCTCAGGTCGGTGGTCGTTCTCAACTCAGGGGGAGCCCATTCCAGAGAGCGGGTGCCCCCACAGAGAAGGCCCTGTTCCTCAGGGTTGCCAGGCGGCACATAGAGGCCCTCCCTGTGGGAGCGCACAGGTCGGTGGGAGACTACTGGCAGAACGCGGTCTTGCAGATAGCCTGGTCCGATGCCATGGAGCGCTTTAAAGGTCAAAACCAGAACCTTAAAGCGCACCCGGAAGGCAACCGGCAACCAATGCAGCTCGCGCAGGAGAGGTGTCACATGAGAGCTTTTAGATGCCCCCATAACCACCCGTGCAGCCACATTTTGTACTGGCTGCAACCTCTGGGTGCTCCCCAAAGGGAGCCCTATGTAGAAGGCATTACAGTAATCCAGGCGGGAGGTGACCAGGGCATGAGTGACCGTGCGTAAGGCGTCCCAAAGTTGAACACTTTGTAATTTGTAATCAAGTCCTCCATAACCTGGAGACCTAATGCCATTGAATTTCTTACTTTTCTTACTTTTTTTCTTAAAAGTTTATATTTCATTTATCTTTTTCTTCAATTTATCTTTTATCCTGTATATATGTATCTATATACAAAATATTCTTGTTGACTCCAATTGTTGTAAACGGGAGGATTGTGCGGATACTGTATAAAATATAACAAGATTACAAGTTTTCTAAATATTGCTTCTCACACAATAGCTTTTCACTAGACATATACTATTTCAGTTTTCAGCTGAAAAGAATAAAAGGAGAGAGCAAGGTGAAGTAAAGGCTCTAAGCTTGAATATAACAATGGCGATTTATGAAACAGGAACATTCAAAAGTTCCTTACTGACTTATTTGTTTTTATATATAATATGACAGTACTTTTCTTAGTTTATTTCCCCCTCTTTCCTTTTTTGAAGCAAACATTTTATTTATTTAGGACACAATCTTAAAGCCCTTTACTTAGGATCAAGTTCAGAATCTAAGCTGTAGTTTGATTTAATTGAAAGCCATTGAAATTAAGTGAAAATTGACAAATCAGTCCCAAATTAAAAAAAAAGTAAATCTATGAACACAATTACCTGCAGGTGTGATGACTCTGCCAATCTAAGACTGGTATATGTTGCATCCCATTCCGGAGAATCTGATTGTGCACTGATCAAATTTTCTTTTAAGAGAAAGTACTTTGCTTTGCTATAGACTCTTAGTGATTAATTAGAACTCTGATTATGCCATATTGCTTTAGGCTTCTAAAGTAACAACATATCCTCCCCCCCCCCCTTTCTTATTAGAAGATATACTGCAGTTTACATTTATTTTCCTTTGATGAATAGCCCCTTGAGTGCAAGATACCTGATGCTTTCCCATTTGGGCACATATGCTCAGTAATGACTCTGAATGACAAATGAGTAAGGGAGGGAGAATGGGCTCTGTGTCACATCATTTAAAGACTGATTATACCCACCTAGTCAAAATATATACAAATAAGACAGCTGTGCTTGACTTTTGTTTTACTAAAACTAGCAAGTATTTTATTTGCAATAAAGAAACTGAAGGGCCATCAACATTGTATAGAGCCATCTGCTTGTGAAATTAGTTTCATACCAGGGACTTCAATATTGGTATAATGTTCATCTATGTACAATGCTAAAAGAGTCCTCCCTCTTAAAAAAAAAAAAGCAACAACTAGGGGGTGAGTGTGATTAGCTTTGTTAATGACACAGGTCAGCTCCCATATCTCATTTATAAATGCTAATTTTCCAAATGGCAGGAAAGTTTTTTTAAAAAATACTTTTCTAGAGCCACAAAAATACCGTGTGTCTGAAAATTCATTTTCACTGTTATGAAATGCATATCATTTATATATATATATATATATATATATATATATATATATATATATATATATATATATACTTTGTATTACAACACCCTGTTAAGCCCCAATTAAGGGAGAAAGCATACTGCTTTCTTTTCTGTCTTTCGGCTCATCACCAGAGACCATACCGACAGAAAGCTATTTGTTTCGTTGCCTTTTGTTTACATGTGTGTAAGGTTTTTAAGCTGATAATTTTAAATAATAAATAAGGGAGACTAGTATAGATCTATTTCGAGCTAGTTAGCTCTCTTCAGCTAGCCATACCCTTACTGGGATTCGAACCAGGGAAGTATTACATGTGAGGCAGTTGTAATTGCCTCTACACCACTGGCTCTCTCCTTATCAGCTCAGGCAGGGGAATAAGTATATACTTTGTATTACAACACCCTGTTAAGCCCCAATTAAGGGAGAAAGCATACTGCTTTCTTTTCTGTCTTTCGGCTCATCACCAGAGACCATACCGACAGAAAGCTATTTGTTTCGTTGCCTTTTGTTTACATGTGTGTAAGGTTTTTTAAGGAGATAAGGAGAGAGCCAGTGGTGTAGAGGCAATTACAACTGCCTCACATGTAATACTTCCCTGGTTCGAATCCCAGTAAGGGTATGGCTAGCTGAAGAGAGCTAACTAGCTCGAAATAGATCTATACTAGTCTCCCTTATTTATTATTTAAAAAATTATCAGCTTAAAAACCTTACACACACACACATATATATATATATATATATATATATATATACTTATTTGTATTCAGATTTGTTTGTGGCTAACGTCTTCAAACTATTGCAAGCTTTTGAAATGAAAGAAACAAAGTGGCTATTTAAGTAGAATAATTTGGTAGAGAGCCATTCAAAACAGTTAAGGTTCCAGATAAATATATTAGTTTATCTCCCTTTCCAATCTATATTTTATGTCTGTCTGAAAATGACAATTGAAAAAGACAGACCTCCCCCCACCCACTCAGCTAAGAATTGCACAGCAACATCATTTATTTCAATCAGCATCCCCACAAAGAACAGTTTTCCAACTGCAGGGTGTTCTAAGAATCCCATTATGGATGAGCATTCCCAGATTTGTATTGGAAGTGCATGCCTACATTTCTGTCCAGAGTCCAATCTTGCTGTACGGAAGAAAAAAGTCTTAATAGAGATTAGGGGGCGTGCATAAGCGCACCAACGTGCCTACTGTCCGTGTCCTATAGTTTCTTTTTTATTTTTCTTATATGTATCAATTTCATGTATCCATAACTATGTTTATACTTGTACCTGTTATCTTATAATTGCTTGACAAAATAAATAAAAAAATAAAATAAACTATGCTGCTACATTTCAATCTGTGCAATGCAGGAGAATTGTGAAAGGGGAAGGAAAAGCAATAAAACCCACTTCAATTATGTTGTATGAAGATGTCCTTCCCAATCAGCTTGGGTTGAGATTTTGATTAACCAGGCTCATTGTTTTTGAAAATTTCCCCCTTTTTTAATAAGTATGAAGAAGTAAACTTTTTAAATGAAATCTGGTGGGGAATTGTCCTGAAATAAGAAATAGGAAGACACTGCAGGAAGTACTTCAATGAAGGAGGAAGAGTGGACTGAATTCTTCATAGGGCTGAATGGCTGCTGAAGGAATAACTAAACATTCAACTAGAAGTTAGGGTAGTTAACAGATTTTTTTTTTAACATTGGGGAGGCAAACCAATTCTAATAAAGGCTGGACCTTTGCAGATATCCAGCATATTTTTGGCTTTTGAGTCTGTAAGCTGTAACTAAAAAATAAAATATGGGTATCCTATCAAAGCATAATTTCAATACTTTTTTCACTTTTTAAAATAACATATTTCTAAATTTTGAATTTTCTAAGACCTGATGGTCAAATTAAGTGAGTCTTCTGTCTTTGCTATACTTTAGTAGATGTTAGGAGTTCACTTCAACTCATCACTATATCAATTGGGTGGGGAAGAGGACAAATAAAAAATTAAAGATGATCAAAACAAACTAAATATGAAAAACAAGCATGAAGTCACACACATCATATTTCTTATGATTGTTTATTTTTAATTAATAAATTATAGCCAGTTTAGCAGGTTTATGGTTTTATACTTTATGCAATTTTCTAGATAGATGAAACATAAAATAGAAATCTAGTTTTATCAAAATGTTTCAGGTGTTCTTGAAATTCCTCTGATGTTCTATCCAAGTTGGAATCTTTATGTTAGTCTAGAATCAATTTAATTAAAATTATAAGCTTTAATTAAAAAAATAGAAACCCATGATGTAGAACCAGTCAGTTTCATAAACAAAAACTGAAATAGAAGTATCTAAAATACCCAGGAAATCAGAAGAAAATAATTTTAACAGACACAGGACACATGAGACCAAATAATTTTAAATCCAAGCACTTTTTAAGCTTCTTGTGATTCCATGTCATAATTCTTTATTAAATAAAATTAAATAATATTTTTCATGTGAAATTGCTTACTCCAATCTGCTACCTTCCAGACATGTTAAAAATATAAGTCTCAGAATTCACAGCTAGTAAAATGACTTAAGTTGGGATGTCTACAGTTAAAGTTTCCAATCTATTTGCTGTATTTTGCATCAGGAAGGAAATTCAGCAGAAACTAAAAATGGAAAATCTAAGCAAATTCTTCCATCAATCACAGTATGAGGATAGAACTAATGATCATTTCCAGGTTTTTTAGAGATGGGGGGGGGGGGCAAGTGAGCTAGCCTGCTTAAAGTTTAATAAAGCCTGTGTGGTATTCATCGTAGAGTTCTGAGGGAATTTATAAGTGTGCTTGCTGGACCTGTTTAACCTGTTTAATTTAAGGTGAATTTCCCCAGACTGGTGGACAACAAATATTGTACCCATCAACAAGAAGGAAGAAGCTGGACAGTATAAGCCAGTAAGCTTAACATCTCTTGTAGTGAAGTTAATGGAATCACTCCTGAAAAAAAGGATTAACGAACATTTAAACATGCAGTTTGATGGACCCAAAGCAGCATGACTTTACCGAGGGCAGATCACGTCAAACAAATCTACTTTACTTTTTAAATGATATCTAAATGTTCTGGATGAAGGTAGTGGTGTGGACATTGTCTATCTGGATTAGAGCAAAACATTTGATACAAATTTCACATAATGAGCTCAAAAAGTTGTACAGGCTGGGTGGTTAGGTGATAGGAAGTTGGCTCAGGAATAGATCCAGTGTGTGATTGTTAATGGATACTGTCTGAACAGAGACCAGTCATAAGCAGTGTACCACAAGGCTCGGTCCTAAGTCCTGTTTTATTCAATGAATTTTTAAGTGATATATCAGAAAAATTGTTAAGTAAAGTTTGTCTTTTTTCTGATGATACAAAGGTATGTAATAGAGTCAACATTTCTGGGGTATTTGTATCATGAAAAAAATTGCACTATTGGAAAATTGGGTATTGGGGTCACAGGACAAAACAACAGAAGAAAGGGATTTAGGTGTGTTCATAGCAGATAAAAAATTAGTAAATAGCATGGCCAGGCAGCAAAATTATGGGATGCCTTACTGGAGGGATCACCAACAGGAAAAGGAGGTCCTAATCCCACTATATGGGACTTTAGTCAGATTCCATTTGGAATACTGTATCTAGTTCTGGATCTCATTAAAAATATTGATAAGATTAAGTGAATCCAAAGATGGACAACAAAAATAGATAAGATCTAAGAGACAAAACATATGCAACCTGGATGACAGAAGAGAAAGGAGGACATGTTTGAACCTTTAAATACATGACAGGTGTGAATAAGGTTCTAGAAGATGGTATTTTCAATATTAAGCAAAAATCAAGATTGGGGAGATATACTCTCTCAAACTAACAGGTTGGAAATTCAAAAGTAATATTAGAAAGTATTACTTCACAGAAAGCATTGTGGAAGCTTGGTACCAAATTCCAGCGGTGATAATCTGTCAATCATCAGTGAGTGAGTTTAAACATGCTTAGGATAAATGTATGTCCATCATCATCCAACAAAACTAAAATAATAAAATAAAATAAAATAAAACAAAACAAAATAAAATAAATTCAAAGGGCAGGCTCTATAGATCATTAGGTCTTTTTCTGCCATCAGTTTTCTATGTCGC
Source organism: Bungarus multicinctus (assembly GCA_023653725.1). NCBI lineage: Eukaryota > Metazoa > Chordata > Lepidosauria > Squamata > Elapidae > Bungarus > Bungarus multicinctus. Next base: position 49,175,826 of record CM042849.1, on the reverse strand, counting down.
TAAGTTTCTAATTAATTGAAGGTAGAAATTCTGTCAACACATTTAAGAGAAGATGCACACTTGTAAGAGAAGATTTAAAAGACCACAACTCATACTTTTACGCTTACATATTGGAAAATTAGGATTTGGACATGGTATTTAATTATAAGGCCTCAGTGATGTGGATATGCACTTGAGGATAAACACCATAGAAATAATTGGATTTACTTCTGATAAAAATAGACATCTAATTGTGTGTGTCAAATTTTAAAATATATCTATATTTTCAAATATTACTCATCTCAGCCAAACTCATTTTAATGAATAGTTTCAGTCAAAATATTGGGACCTTTTTAAATTGTAGGTGAATTGTCAATGTCTCCTCACATAGAGAGGGAGGAACATATCCAGAGTAGGTTTAACTATTTGAATTTCATAAGATGCACTAGGACTTTAGAAAGTAAAAATAAACAACATATAAACCCAAAAAAAAGGGTGGCGGCTGGGCCCTGGACCGGGTCGTGCCCTTGCGGCCTCTGACCCGGCGCCGCTCTCGCTCAGCCCCCTGGTTTTCCGGGGAGCTGAGGGAGATGAAGCGCCGGAAAAGACGCCTGGAGAGTATTTGGAGGACTACTCGCTCCGGACCTGACCGAACACTTTTACGGTCTTTTATTAAGACCTATTTAGTGGCGATAAGGGTGGCAAGGCGTCTTTACTTTTCCACCCTTATTGCGTCTGCAGGAAACCGCCCGGCTGCCCTGTTTAGAGTGACCCGCTCCCTCTTAGAAGGGGGAGCGCGGGAGGACCCCTTGCAGGGACAGGCTGAGGATTTTTCACAGTTCCTGGTGGATAAAATCACTCAGATCCAGGATGGCTTGGACTCCGAATGGGCAGCTCTGGGTGGGGAATCGGGGGCGGAATTTGGAACAGTCATTTGGGACGAGTTTGATCCTGTGACCCCCGAGGACGTGGACAGGTTACTGCGGGGACTGAATGCAACCACATGTTTATTGGACCCGTGTCCCTCCTGGCTGGTGTTGGCCACCCGGGAGGTGACACGAGGTTGGTTCCAGGGCATTATTAACGCTTCCTTGAGTGAGGGATATCTACCCGCCGCCTTGAAAGAGGCGGTGGTGAGACCCCTCCTCAAGAAACCGTCCCTGGACCCAACTTTGTTATCTAATTATCGTCCTGTCTCCAACCTTCGTTTTATGGCGAAGGTTGTTGAGAGTGTGGTGGCACAACAGTTTCCCCAGCACCTGGATGAAGCTGTCTATTTGGATCCACGCCAATCGGGCTTCAGGCCCGGGCACAGCACAGAGATGGCACTGGTCGCATTGGTGGATGATCTCTGGAGGGCCCGTGACAGGGGTTATTCCTCTGTCCTGGTCCTCCTAGATCTTTCGGCGGCTTTTGATACTGTCGACCACAGTATCCTATTGCAGCGGCTGGGGGGGTTGGGGGTGGAAGGCACCGTTATGCGGTGGTTCTCCTCCTTCCTCTCTGACCGCTCGCAATTTGTGTTGGCAGGGGGGCAGAGGTCGGCCCCGAGGCCCCTGGTTTGCGGGGTGCCTCAGGGGTCAGTGCTCTCGCCCCTCCTGTTCAACATATATATGAAGCCGCTAGGTGAGATCATCCGTGGCTTTGGGGTAGAGTTCCATCAGTACGCTGATGACACCCAGCTGTACATCTTTACCCCGGGCCACCCCGATGAAGCCGTCGAAGTGATGGCCCGATGCCTCGAGGCCGTGCGGTGTTGGATGGGGCGGAACAGGCTTCAGCTCAACCCATCTAAGACTGAGTGGCTGTGCTTCCCGGCACCCTGATACAGCCGGCTGGTTCCATCGCTGGCTGTGGGGGGGGAAATTCTTGCCCCCACAGAGAGGGCCCACAATCTGGGTGTCCTCCTGGATGTACGGCTGTCATTGGAAGATCATGTGGCGGCCGTCGCCAGGGGGGCTTTTGGACAGGTCCGTAGGATCTACCAGTTGCGGCCCTTTCTGGATCGGGATGCGCTTCGCACGGTCACTTCCGCCCTGGTGATCTCCCGCCTAGACTATGCCAATGCTCTCTACATGGGGCTGCCCTTGAAGAGCATCCGGAGGCTCCAGTTGGTGCAGAGTGCAGCCGCGAGGGTGATAATGGGGGCACCTAGGGGCTCCCATGTTATGCCACTTCTATGCGCGCTGCATTGGCTCCCGGTGGCCCTCTGGGTGCACTTCAAGGTCTTGGTCACTATCTTTAAAGTGCTCCATGGCTCGGGACCAGGTTACTTGCGAGACCGCCTCCTGCCACCATCGGCTTCCCACCGACCGGTACGCTCCCATAGAGTGGGCCTCCTCGGGGTGCCGCCGGCTGGACGGCTGGCGACCCCGAGGGCGCGGGCCTTCTCGTTGGGAGCACCCCCTCTCTGGAATGAATTACCCCCGGAGGTAAGGGCCGCCCCTGATCTCATGGCCTTCCGTCGGTTGCTCAAAACGCATTTATTTCGGCAGGCCGGACTGGCCTAGGGGTTTTTAAATTTTAATCGGGTTTTAATCTTTTTAATACTTGTTTATATTTTATTAGAGCCATATTGTATTTCAGTTTTTAAATTTTAATATTTTATGTTGTCTCATACTTTGTACCTTGTATATGTGTTTTTATTGGCTGTTCACCGCCCCGAGTCCCTTCGGGGAGAGGGGGCGGTATATAAATCAAATAAATAATAATAATAAATAATAATAATAATAATAAAAAATCATTTCAGTATTCTAAATAAACCTATTAGGTAGGCCATGACTTCAATAGACAAAAACTAATGGAGAAAAATTTGGTTTGGCATAAGAAACTGTCTGAAAAAAAAGGGCTTACTGTAAATCAGCATCCTACTGCCAGACTAATGAAAAAGGCATTACCATTGTAACTTGTTTCACAAATTACCATTTATCAGTGTTCTGTTGCCTTTGTAATAGAGCCATGGAAAGGTAGGTAACTGGATTGAATCTAATTAAATCAATGACAATTATTACTACTATTTCAAAAATCCTAGAGTATTGTTCCAAACATCTGACCCCTTCCTCTCTTTTAAACTGTTGGGTATTATTAAATCTTAAAAGAATACCCACATCCTGAAGTCAATATTAGTCACTACTATAAAAAAGATGTAGTAGAGACTTTGGAAAAAGTACATAGAATAGCAATAAACCAGATTAGGGGCTGGAGGCTAAAACATATGAATAACAGTTGCAGGAATTCAATTTGTCTAGACTAATGAAAAGGAGGAATAGGGTTGACATGATAGCAGTTTTCTTATATTTGAGGAGCTGAGTCTATTTTCTAAAGCACCAGAAGGCCAGACAAGAAACAATGGATGGAAACTAATCAAGGGAGAGAACCAGCTTAGAACTAAGAAAAAATTTCCTAAACATGAGAACAATTAACCAGTGGAACAACTTGCCTTCAGAAGTTGTGGGTCTCCATCACTGGAAGCTTTTAAGAAGAAAGTGGACAGCCACTTGTCTGGAATGGTAGAGGGACTCCTGCTTGAGCCAGGGTTTGGACTAGAAGACCTCCAAGGTGTCTTCAAACTCTATTATTCTGTTTCTAATTTTAATCCTAACTTTTGGGACAGTGCTGCATTTGGTTAAAAATTCTCAGGTTGCTTTTAAATTTCAAAGCACAAGGAAAACTTTGCGCTAATCCAAAGTGTAATCCTCCAATTCATTTAAGATGCTCATATTTAGCAGATTATTCATGAGTTAGCAGGACCAAGCTCAGGGTCTTGAACAATAAGTGCTTAGTCCTAAAGAATGAGAAAGATTTTTTTTTTAAAAAAAAAATAGAGAACTCACCAAGAAGCCATCTTCTCTTACATTTTTTGTTCTGGAAAGGTGGCAAGGAGAAGAAAAGAAATACTCTACCAGAGGAATCAGGCCAAAGAAGAAAATCCTTTTCATTCAGAAAAGCAGAACAGAAGTAAACAGAAGAATAAAGAGAGAATATCTTGACTGCTGTCTCTCCCCCTGATGTCCACTCTGGCTGTCAGAACAGGGTTGATGCTTTTTTATCTGCTCCTCCAATAAATTCCACTTACTATGCTGATTTGATTCATTGTAAAATACCTTGTTAAATTTCCTGCATGCAATTAATAAAAAGCCAATAAGAATAGAATATTTTAAGGCTATCTCCACAGCAAGGAATTTTAAAGCAAGTTATTGTTGTACAGTTGAGTTCATGTTTAAGTAAGCAGTCGCACCAGGTAGCAGTTAATTAAATGAATTGATTTTCCTCAGTAGAAATAAGCACTATTTTTAATGCAGACTTATACCGCAAAGTGAGTTAAACTTAGTTAATGTGTAAAAATGTAATTATCAATTACTTTATCCTATTGGGTATTGTGAAATGAGTTTTTTTTTAAATGACATTGCTCTGGTTCAAATAATTATTTTAATATTATATAGACATCTTTCTAGTACTGAATTGCAAATTATCATCTCCCACAATGATGGCTTATAATTAAGAAAAAAAGCCACAAATTCATATAATCCCTTGTGCATTTTGACAAAGTATAATTAAACAAAAAAGAAAAAAGAAATATCTTCTCTATTGGGAACAATAAACCAAATGAAAGAAAATGTCCAACCAAATATTTCTCTTTTGGTATCCTATGTTAATATTTTTATGAGTCTCTAAAGCTTATCTAAGATATTTTTAATGCAGAAGGCTATGTTATTAGACTTGTATTTTGTTCACAATATTATATATTTCAGTCTTTATCAGAGAGGGAATAATAAAATAACAGAATGCAATGCATTAGCATCATAAAGAAAATGTAATAAATGGTGTTATAACTGTAGTAAAAGTTGCATGAGCGCTAGCAGCTGTAACAGAAATGTTGCTACAGCAGCATTTTATGACCTAATGGTACTCAGTGGGCTGCTGCTAATATTATATGTGTGCATATACATGTGTGTGTGATGCCAGCAGTTTCCAAGGCCTGGATTTCAATTCAGATAAATAATTGAAAGCACTTTAGACTTTTCCATAAAATGTTTAATAAGAGATCAAATACTTTTTCCTCACTGGGGAGAACTAAATAGTTTATACATGGGTGGTATAAGACAGAGGTTAACATAAATATTATTATTGGACATTTTTTCTTTTCTTTTTTTTTAAATACATATATTAGAAGTAAAAAGCTGGTTGTAAATGCTGCCATTTTGCTTATCTATATTCATTTTTTAATATAAGAAAGAAGATAGGATGATACTTTTAACATAGCACATTACCAAGCAAACCTGGCTGTTGTCTTAGAATGCTAAAGGACAGGGAGCTGGATGGTTAATCATTTACAAAATTAAAACAGAGTTTGGTGGTCATCAAAAGGGAGGCTTGGTCAGGATGTAGATATCCAGGCAGAAGTGATGGAAGTCTTAAGATTGGGTCTTTAGTCAACAGGCACATCTCTGCAGAAGTTAATTCACCTACTCCTGTTTCTGCCCCATAACTGCCCCACACAGTAATGAAATTATGCTCCAGAACATATATTTTCATGACTACTTGATAAATAAACATTTGTAAAATAAAGAAAGAATGGATGGATAGGATCCCTAGTTTATGAAGTGCTTTTCTTGTATTCTTCTACACCCTTATAATGACTTTGATGAGATGTTATTAGATCACACAATTTCTCCTGTTTAGACAACTTAATATTAGTTGATAATTGTATCATTATTCACTAAGTATATTTAAATATGTTAAATTTTGTAGCAACAATGATACATTGGTGGTGGTGTAGTCATTAGAATGCAGTAGTAGAGGCTAGTTCTGTTGCCTGCCAGTTGCCAGCAGTTTGGCAGTTTCAATCTCATTGGCTCAAAGTTGATTCAGCCTTCCATCCTTCTGAGCTTAGTAAAATGAGGTCCCAGATTGTTGAGGGAAATATTCTGATTCTGTAAACTGCTTTGAGAGGGCCATAAGGCACTGTGAAGAGCTATATAAGTCTAAGTGCAATTGCTACTGCTTTTGGACCACCTGCAAGAGACCCCTTTTGCCTGCAACCAAGAACTGGTAGGACCTCTGGCTGACATCACAGTGATATTGGATGTGAAGAGTGGGTCTCTGCCTCCCACACTGAGTTCTCCTTGTTGGTGGGCTTCAAAAGGAGCTAAGCCACCCTGTAAGGCTGGTAAAGAAAAGAGGGTGCCCTATAGTTCAGGGAGAGCAGCAACTTTCCTGCTGGACTCAGGGCTTCTTCTTTCTCCCTCGATAAGAAGAGGCAGTCATCATGGCTGCCATGAAGCTGGGACAGCTGAGGCAACAAAAAAAATGTGCAGGAGTGGTGCAGGTGAACAGTGATTGGAGATGGGTGAGAAGATTACTTTTTATTTAGACTCTAACTTTAAAGAAAAAAGAAAGAGGAAAATCCAGGAAAAGAGGTTCTTAGAACTATCTTTTAAAGGAGCAAACTACCATAGAAAGAAAAATCCTAGACCTGAAAGAAAAGGAACTAAGGGGAGAAAAGCTAAAAGGCCTTTTAAAACACAGAAAATTGGACTTTTAAATTGGGCAGGCATTGTTTTGGAAAGACATTATAAAATGCTGGACTATTTACTTGAATCTATTTGAATAGCTGACTTTGCTTCCATAAATTGAATTAAATTTGGATTGATTAAATCTACAAGACTTGAAACAACACTGAAACCTAAGCTGAAGGCACCATCTACTGGTGAATGGAATATAGCAGAGCCCTACAAGTTTAGAAATACCTTTTGATGAGAGGAATAAACAACATTCATCTGGAGGACTGTGGTGACACTTACTGTATTATAACTAGCTACTGTATGATTTTTGGAGACTCTATTATGAGAATAAGGAAGACATTTAAGTAAAGCGAAGTGATTTTGACTTGTGGAACTTAAATTGAACTTAAATTGGACTACTTAAATTGAATTGATTAATAATTCTGAGATGTAAAGGACTATGATTATTGAACTTTCTGAGGAGTAACATTGGACTGGAATCTATTGTTTTTGGACTTGAGTAAGAGTGAGACTTATTAAATTAAGACAAGATGCTCCATCAAGGGGAAATGAGTGAGATTTCAAAAGAAATGCTGTTGATGTTTCAAAGTATTAGTGGTAGTATGGAAAAGAATAACAGAGAAATAAAGTACCTAATGCAAAGCATATGTGGCAAAATAGAAAATATGCTACAACTGATGATGAATTAAGATCAAAGAATCCAGAAAAGAGAGCAGATAGCAGAAAGAACAGAAGAAAAGAAAGAACAGACAAACCAGCAAACAAAACAAGAAGATGGGAAGGAGAAGATGATAAAAATAATAATGACTGATAAAATAAACCAAGAAAAAAACATTTTAAGAGATTTAAAAATGTAATTGGATAATCTGGAAGATACTTTTCAAAAAGTGGGTGTATATTTTGGAAACCTGGCACCTTAGGAGGATAGAGGTGGGAGAAATATATAGTCTGAATGGTGAAGATACAGATGATGATAGAGATAAAGATGCAAGAGAGGAGATAGGGAGGCAAGCCAAAAAACGAATAAGAATTGAAGTATTAAAATGAATGAGAGATGATAGATAGAAAGGAGAGTATATAAATATTTGTTTTCATAAATTTTCATGGTTACAGGTATGCAGGTCTTGGTGTGTTCGGGTCTTTTCCCATATAAGATTGAGAGTACTCTTGTTTGTTTATATATATACTTTTTTTCTAATATAATGATGGCCTGATTAGAAATTATATGAAGCAATAGTTAGATGGAAAGATTGGAGATTGAAAAAGAGTATTATGATATATATTTTTAATAATAGAATATAAATAATAATTGATAGGAAAAATGTCAAATCTAGTCTAAACATTTAGCTGTTAGAAAAATCAATAGCTCAAAAAATAGAAATGCTGTAGTGATAAAAGAAATTGAAGATTAATCTATTAATCAAATGGAAAAATTAATAATAGCAGCAGAAATGGTTAAAAATTGAGTGAAAAGCATTAAAAACTTGGTGTTTTTTGGAAAATATCAATTCCATGACTTTTGATTCAAATATCTGATTAATTTATATCTAACTATAGCTAAAAAGCTTAATGAAATTGCATAAAGGAGATATCAGCAATTGGTTAACAACTGGCAAAATATCTAATTCAAAAACACCAAGTGAAAGGGACAATACCAGAAAATATTTGCCTAAAATGTTTGAAATATTCATAGGCATAATAGCAGTATCCAAGATTATTTACTAGAAATAAATAGAAAAGAAAGCAAATAAAAGAAAAAGCAGAAGTACAAAAAAAAGGTGTTTGCCACATAAACGGATCTTTAAATGTTTGAGGAGAAAATGGTATCTGTAAAAAGATTAGAACATTTATAGAAAAAGTAATAAAGCAGTGGAATACAGAATACATGGTGGGAAAGGAAAAATATGGGCTTGTCAGTATTAGAAAGGACATCTTCCAGGATGAGTCATTTTCACCCTTATTGTTTGTCACTGCTACAACCTCACATTCAGTTATTTTGAAGAGAACAAATCTTGGCTATAAAACAATAAAAACTGCTAATAGTACATCACATTTGCTTTATATATATGATCTGAAGTTTTATGGAAAATCAGAATCAAAATCAAGTCACTAACAAATGTAAGAATTTTTACCACAGACATGGTAATGGAATTTGAGAGAAATGTGCTACAATAGCAATAAAGTGGCATACAATTAAAATGCTGAATGGCCAACCATCAAGAGCCATTAGGAGGAAGCCTACAAGTATCTGAGCATTTTACAGTTGGATGACATTAAATGTGGACAAATTTAAATTGTGAGTAGTAAAGAATATATCCAAAGAGTAAAAAAAACCTACCGAAGACAATTTGAACAGTGGGAACACCATCAAAGCCATCAATACCTGGCGATACCTGTGAAACAATACACTGCTGGAATTATTAACTGGACACAAGGTAAACTGGACAGTTTGGACCAACCCCCCCCCCCCCAACAGAACTGATGACTTTTCACTATACATTACATCTCTATAGTGATATTGATAGATTATACCTGCCACGCAGAAATGGAGGCAGAGGTTTACTTTAGGTCAAACAAACTGTCAAAGAAGAAAAGTGTGCATTAGCTGAAAAGAGTCAAGCACTGATGCAAGTTAAAACTCAGAACTTATTAAATGTACAGGAAACAAAATATGATTATTGAAATTGTGTAATAAAAATATCAACAGAATGTTGGCAATTTCTACAAAAGATTGAGGAGAAAGTTTTTTTGCCATTGTGAGGAAAATATTTGGTGCTGTCTGTATTTGATTGTAAGATCAACCAAGTCAAACAATCTAGCAGTAAACAGCCTAATCAAGGAACTACCATACCAAAGGAAAAAAAAATACACAACCACTAACAGCAGTCATAAGACAAGCGACTGCAAGCTATAAACAGAGAGCAAGCTCTTTATAGCATTGAAGATGTTACCTAGCCTGGTAACAAAATGTCTGCAAGCAAACAACTAAGCTCAGAGAACACCAAAGATTCCATACTGAGCTATTATATAAATATCACTTCTATTGGTATGAAACTGTACTGGGACATCAATTTTATAAGTGTAACAAAAGTGTAAGTATTCAGTTCAATAGTTGAAATTGAGACAGAACACACAGCTCATTGCAGTATTGTAACTCCTGTTTCTTTCATTTTGGACTTTAATGTATGGAAGAGATATGTTGTGCTTTAATGTCACACAATAATATTTCTGAGTCTGGATAAGACATGATATACTTTTAAACTGAAATGAAGTAGGTTGGATTACTCTGAAAAGCATGTTTCATAGCCTGCATGGCAGAATTTGTAGAATTATGAACAATTAGATGGAATGGAAGATATTTGAGCACACACATATTGATTAGTCTACATCAGGGGTCTCAAACTCATATCGTCACAGCAGCATCACATGACATATTGGGATTTTTTTACCCCTTTGCTAAACTGGGCATGGTATGGCCAGTGCATGACACATCTGGTCCATGTGCCAGGAGTTTGACAGCCCTGGTCTAGATTTACTTTAATTATCATTCCCCTGGTGACATTCCTTCTTAAAGAACTTTTATGAAAAATATCAAAACCTGAGCATAAATAACTTTTACACTTTATTCCATTGTTATTTTATTCTGTTAATCCCTCCTTCTCTCCTAAGCAAATCTACCAGTTGCTAACACTGAGAAAGACAAGAAAGAATGGTATGATTCCTTGCCCTCCATTATACATTATGAACATATCCTTAGGTCATTTTGAATTCAAAGCTTAAATCTTCAATTGATTCATTTCTATATACTGTACATTTTAGTAAACTGCAATACACTTCATCATATATTTGAACTTTAGATTATGATAGCAATAAATATAAGCTAAAAGTGAGAGTTAACAAAAAGAAATGTGTTATCTTTGCCACAACATTACAACCAGAAACAATATGTTAAAACAAACAGAACTAAGGTTTTGATCCTGAAGTGACTTTTTTGTTCTGTTTGGTTTGTAAATTCAAAACAGATATTAAATCCTCAGAAATGTAGTCAATACATTAAAGTACCATGCCGTTATCCAAAGTTTGCTCAAGTACTATATTATTTTATTTTCTTAACTCAGAACTAGGAATGTTAAAGCAGAAATAAGCTTGCACTGGTTGACTAAACTGGTAAATAATACTGAAAACATTAGACCATGAAGATGATTGTTTCTTTCAGACAGGATGATTAACAAGGGTAAAAGGGCAATTTGTTGTGGAATTACTCAAAATTTTTGATGCAAAATACATTTTACAATCTAGGATTGCTTTATTTTTATTTAAAAAAACACTTAATGACTTAATAATGGAAGGATCAGTAAGAAAAGCTGAAGGAATGACACTAGATTGTTATGATTGGCTAAAATGTAATTGAAAATTATACATGTGTTCCACTTCACATAGTTTTCTTCATATTTAAAATGAATTTAGATCAACGTTTTCATGTGTGATAGCAACAATTAATATTGAATCAAATAATAACGCTGTATTTGTGGGTGAAATCCCAATGAGTATTTGAAGTTCCCTAATGTATTTCTTTTGGGGAATAGCATATTGGGATTTAAATCAAGTCAAATTTAAGTAACAAATTGTTTTTCTTACATATAAAGATTTGGACAAATTTAAGATTCTAATTTGCTAATATAAAGGACACAAAGTGAAAAGCCAGAATGGTTACGTTTTCTCTGTTTTTGCTGGTACCTGAATATATATTTTCATCCTAGATAGTGTGACAATTCTCTTGATAAGTGAAGAACAAGTATTTGTAAAGGAAGCACATGTACTAACATAAACTCTGCCTATATTTGTTCGGATTGGCCTTTCAAAATATCTTCTGTGAAATGGATCTACTCATCCTCACCTGTCACCAATTTGCATTGCTTTCTCCATTGAAGTCCAAAACATCCAGCTGCCTAGAAGCAAAGTGGAAGAGTAGCATGGTGAGTCTAGCCATAGATACTTTCTTGCTTTCTACAATATATATACAAAAGTTTGTCTCTATTCTGAGTTGCTCTGCAGGAGAATGTATCAATGGAAAGTTGAAAAGGATAAAGATAGGGTAACCTCCCACAAAGCTAATTAACTTGTTGAAATCATACTGTATTTAATTTATTTGCTGATAGTTTTCTCAGCAGCGCTGAACACATGAAACTATTTTGCTGTTTACAAATCTATCTGGTTTGAAACTATAGTATTTCTGTGCTTTCAGCAAAACAATGCTGTTACTCCATAAGTGAACATTGTATTCCAAATGTTTTGTCAAGACTGAATAGGAAGAAATACAAGAAGGCATATATTTTGCTGTTTTCCTGGCATGGTTCTCAGATAGTAAGATAAAACAAAATAAATTGCACACTGGAAGACCACAGGAGTATCAAAAGAAGAACCCTGCCACTACTTTCCCTTTCCTTTCATAAGATAAATTTTAGAGACGGGAAGAAACAATATCAAAGCATAGTAATGGTGGCTGGTCAACAGTAGTAATGATGATAAGGAAAAAAATGAATAGAAGAAACCTTGTGTCTCAATATATTCTAAAGACAGAAATATTTAAATTGTTATTAAAATCCTCTGTGAATCAGGCATGGTTTTTTGCATGATCCAATTCTAAATATTAAAAAAGAATCCACTATAATTCTAGAATCTGTCTTTTCTTTCTTTCCAATAGAATTTCATTAACTGAAATGACAGTACATACAATGGTTTGAACTTAATTTGCATTCCCATCTTAATAAATTTGTTTGGTTTCACTGTTATCCTAATTAAGGTACACAGCAATATTCATAAAAAGCAAAAAAGCTAGTGATGCAGAACTATAAGCAAACCAGTGATCATTGATGCATGTCATGAAGCTGACGGCACTAGCCTGGAACAGGAGGGAGACAGTTTTAAGCAATTGGCTAAACTCCAGGGAGTCATAATCTTCTAGAGAACATTAGGAAGCCACTCTGGGCTCAAAATTACAAAATTGTATGCAAGAAATTCATACAATGGCTAGTGTGAGAGTATTGATAATTGGAACCCATTAGATTAAAACCCAAAAGTTGACATTCAGTGGAGCAAAGCAACAGCTGAAATCACTTGTATGTGATAGCAGGTGAGCTTTTCAGAAGCTTGATTAATAGAGCACAAATGTTCTCTGCCTGAATAGCTTGGCTAAAGCAAATGATGAAACTAAAATATCATTCAAGTAGCTAAAAACTTAGAATGTATCCTCTGTAAGAGGATTGGGGTGGCAACCTGGGAAGGGGAAACTTGGTTCTATTTCTACAAGAGGATTTGGTGTATTCAGCAAGTTGTTAATTATTCAGACAATACAATATAATGTGAAGTAGTTATAAGAAATCCATAAGCTTTGTCAAAGGAAGCCATTCCCATTGCTCAAAAAGCTAACACTCAATATTTTATTTACATGTCTTGACAGGCCAGAGTACCTTTCCTTTCAGAATGATATCATTCTGAAAATTGGCATTATTTACTCATTTCTGCTGTCCAGCCAAGAGAGAAATGAAATATTCATTCTTTAGAGAAGAAATGGAACAGTAGACTCTCCTGCAAAATAACATGCTTCACTTAATTTGCTTTTTCCTCAGATAACTAGAGAGTTTATGTTACATCATACATTCAAATTCTTAACTTCTGGCATCATAATGGACAATAGGAGTTTCCTTCTGCTGACTTGTAATAATCTTAGTTTGATTGCCTTTTAGATTTTTCAGATAAGAATCCTCCTATTCCTAAGGAATATGATAAGTGCAAAAGGTAAACACAGAGAAATAATCTACAACCAAAGTATCACAAGTTTTCCTAAAAATTAATTTTATTAATTTTACAACTTGTGCCAAGATAAACATTAAGATCAAAACTGTGAATGCTACCACTGAAAAAGTCTTACAAATCTACTCATTGATTTGATGCTTCAAGGAAGACAAACAGATTTTATGAATTTTGTTACCATTTTATTTATTTATTTATTTGATTTGATTTGTCAATCACTTATAAGGTAATAGGTATAAGTATAAACATGAGTAAGAATACAGGAAATAGGTACAAATAAAGGGAGATAATAGGACAGAGATGATAGGCAAAATTGTGCACTTATGCATGCCCCTTACAGACCTCTTAGGAATGGGGTGAGATCAATAGTGGATAATTTAAGGTTAAAGGAGTGGGAGTTAGAGGATGTAACAACAGTCAGGTAGTACATTCCAGGCTTTGACCACTCTGTTGCTCAAGTCGTACTTTCTGCAATCAAGTTTGGAGTGGTTTACATTGAGTTTGTATCTGTTATTTGCTCTTGTATTGAGTGGAAGCTGAAGTAGTCATTCACTGGTAGGACATTGTAGCAGATAATCTTGTGTACTACGCTTAAGTCTAACCATAGGCAGCATAGTTCAAGGTTGTCCAAGTCCAAAATTTCAAGCCTGGTGATATAGGGTATTCTGTTGCGAGCAGAGGAGTATAGTATTCTTCTTGTGAAATACTTCTGGACTCGTTCAATTCTATTAATGTCTGATATTCAGTGAGGATTCCAGACAGATGAGCTGTATTCAAGTATTGGTCTAGCAAAGATTTTGTATGCCCTAGTTAGCAATTCAATATTACTGGAGGAGAAGCTTCTTAAGATTAGATTTACAACTCTTAATGCCTTTTTGGCAATGCTGTTATAGTGAGGTCTGGCTCTTAGGTCATTTGATATAAGTATTTCAAAGTCCTTGACAGAGTGAGGGTTATCAACAAGGTCATATCCACCTAGCTTGTATTTGGTGTACTGATTTTTTTTTACCAATGTGTAGGACAGAGCATTTGTTATTCGAGATTTGGAATTGCCAATTTTTTCATAATCAAGGTTGCTTTGAAGGACAGTAGCATTGTCGGTGGTGTTGAATAGTTTTACGTCATCTGCGAAGAGGAAATAGTTGCTTATAAGGTGATCACAAAGGTCATGTATGTAGAGTATAAAGAGTGTGAGTCCTAGTACGCTGCCTTGGGGAACACCACCGTTAACTGGAGCAAGGTTTGATATAGTGCTCCCTTTTTTTACTATTTTTACTATTTGTTGCTTGTTTGACAGGAACACAGTAATCCACTTATGAAGGGATCTGGAAATGCCGTAAAAGTTTAGTTTTAACAGGAGTTTGTCATGTACCACTGAATCAAAGGCTTTGCAGAAGTTTATGTAGATTGCATCTATTGCTTTACCGTGGTCGAATAGAGTAGTCCATATGTTTTTGCAGTGTAGGAGTTGTAGATTGCTGGACAATTTCTTCCTGAAACCAAATTATTTTTTGGACACTAGGTTGTTTGACTCTAAGTGGAGGGTAATGTATTGGTTAATGATTGAATCCATGACTCTGCATGTGATGCAATACAGAAAGATTGGTCTGTAGTTTTCAACCAGGTTGGGGTCACCTTTTTTGAAGATAGGGATGACTGTTGCTAAGGACCATAGGTTCAGTAAGGAGCTGGTTCTGAATGATATCTCATATGCTTAGGGGTTCTGCTATGGCAGAGGAGAGCTTTTTTAAGAAGTATGCACATAAGCCATCAGGGTCAATAGATAGGGATGGTTTTAGGTTATGTAGTACCTTTTCTATGTTATCTTCTGTAAAATCAATATGTGGTAGATCATTGCAGTTAGTTGTGGTACGACTAGGAAATGTGGGGCATGAGTTATTGTTGTTTACAAAGACTGAACTGAAGAATGTGTTGAAGAGGTTGGCCTTAACAACATTATTGCTGCAATCTTTCCCATTTGGTCTTTTAGGGGTGGGATTTTTTAATTTTGTTAAGGATTTCCTTTTTGTGCAGAAGTTGTCAATAAAATGTGAGCACAAAAATGCAATTTTATCTACTTGTTAAAAATCTAATTGAAGCTATGCACACATACACACATACAATACATAAAAGGAACAGAAACATACGTGTTTTAGTTCCTTTTGCATGTATGTATGAAAGTACTAGAAACAAGAATAATTTATGCAGGCCATCAAACATAGTGATGTTGCTGAATGATATTCAGTTGTATCATTTAGTAAAGCAGTATAATGTAACCAGTCTTTTTCTGGACCAACCGCTGTTCTTCCTAAAAATGACTTACAATCACTGCTGAGATTGTTTCTGGGCTTAGATGGAAATTTCATCTTTGAAACTTTAAAATGTGAGTTTTATTACTGAGAACTGCATTGGTTAAGATCAGTTATAGGTACTCTTTATTGCTCAAGAAGTGTATAAAACTACTTAAGAGTTTAAATTCACATTTGTCATTTACATAATATAATTAAGAAAACAATTCCTGTATTAGAACCAAGTTCCCCCCCAATTCTTTCCTTGCCAAAAAGAAAAATATTGCTCACCTTAACAAAGGAAAGTCAAATAGACTACAGGCAGTGGAGATTCTCTGTGCAATTGTCTAAAGCAATCCGAATAAAATTCAACAATAATATAACTGGTCAAAACTACAGATGTTCCATAGTCAATTAAGGGCATGTGCCTAATCCCATCAGTGTTCTTCTGCTCATTAACAAAAGATAGAGGCTAATTCTAGCACTGCTGCCATCTCTTAAAAGCACAATTTTCTTTAACAATAAACAGCTCTCCCTACATAAGCAAACATGCACTTATCCATCTCAATATGGATGGATTTATTGGTGTCAAGAAATCAGGATTACATAGCCTGTGGCTCAACCTTTTAGTATATGGAATAAACCTATGTCCAGAATATCAGATACCCCACTCTGCCTAAGCAGTCAGGTGTTAACATTCATGACCTTCCCTCCTTCCTTCCTTCCTTCCTTCCTTCCTTCCTTCCTTCCTTCCTTCCTTCCTTCCTTCCTTCCTTCCTTCCTTCCTTCCTTCCTTCCTTCTTCTATTGGAGAGTGCATATTTCGGTTGCATGTTTCTTGACTGAGGAAGCAATTACTTTTATCCAACTATTTTTTTTAAAAAAATGACAATATAATTTTAGAAGCCAAGGTTCTAGTGTCTCTTGCAGCCAATTCAGTACTGCGTGAGAGGCACATAGCCAAGTGACTAAAAGGATGAAAGCAATCCTGTAGCAAATCTGCCAGATGAATTTGAGCCAACACATTGATGACCTTTCCTGCATCATTTCAAGCTGCCATCCCCATGGCCATTAATTATCCATATGAAATATTTTCTGCTAGCATAACATGGAAAACATCTCTCCCGCATTGGAATACCTAAATCTGATTTGAGCTGCCTTACGAACTGGCTGCCAGTGAGACAGAGGTGATTATTTTGAGCACAAACACTAAATGGATATCTTTATGCTAGGAGGGTATATGATGATCCTACATGTGGCACATTGGATAAAACAATAACTCAATTAAAAAAAAAATAGTTCAGGTATTAATATCTGATATTTTGAATGGTGTGGCATAGATATTGGCATCTATTTTGTTTTTTCCCTATCAAGTTGGTCAATATGTAGAATTTTTTTAATGAGCATAGCTTCCCTTAGGGTCTCAAATTTCTTCCAAAGGGGCTCATGCGATGCACACAAGGAAGATCAGGAAATGAAAGGCAAATACAAAAAATACATTTCATTTTATAATCTCATAGTTTTACACTGAGCCAATGAGTTTGAAGTGTTGCCTAATGGTTTTTAACATGTGGCGACAGCAGTACCATGGTACTTTGTTACTCCAATGATTGGCAAAACTCACTGGCAAAGAGGACCTGTTCAGATTCACTATATAAAATTGTAACAATTCGTTCCTGAAACTGGAAAATCATTCAAAGCCTAGACACAAATTTACATGGTCTTTTGCCACCATAGAAGTGCAAATTAATTAGCTAGCAGTGGCCTGGCATACAAGTAGGATGTAAGTGGAGGTAATTGTGGTTACAATGTACGCAAATCACCATGTTATAGTACAAAGTAGGTTATATAGAAGTATAAAGTTGAACAACCTCATGCTAATTCTGATAGGTAACTTTGTCCGCAACAGATGTAATTTTGATGGAGTGACATGAACTGATAAATATCCATGAGTAGTGATAGTAATTCCCCTCTCATTCCATCAGTATACATATTCAGGTTCATTCATATTGAGTAGCGGAAGCTTCTGAAGCTAAAAGGTTTTCCCAAGTTATATATTTCTAATTAGAGATTTTATGAACATATATACAGTATACTCTACCTCTAAACAAATGAACATGTTATCTTATTACACTAAATTGCTAAAAAAAGAAGTTTGGATCAAGAATCTAACAGAATTTTCCCTAATTTGTGCTGTTATGGGAATTGATGTCCACTGCATCACTCTGTTTCCAACAACAGTTACTAAAAAAAAAATTTATTAACATATTTGTTAAGCAACTCATGTTTACTTTATTCTTTCTATATTTCTCATGACATTCAGGTTTCATTTTCATCCAACAAAAGTATGTTGAAATTTACTGTTATACAAAGCTTATTTTGCATATGGAGACAGTCCATTTCTTTGGTCTTACTAAAGTGTATGCCTCTTGGATGTCTAGCATGTATGAGCTTGGGAGTATAAAGACCTGCAGTATGATAATTCACATATCTAACTCATTTTTATGTACCATTTTTCTAATTAGAATTATAAAAATGTCCCGTTTTTATAATTAGAATTGCAAGAATAATCTGAAATGCTTTTGTAAATACAGGTATTTACAACTTACAACAGTTCACTTAGTGACCATTTGAACTTACAAAAGACTGAAAAAATGACTTATGACTGTTTTTCATACTTATCACCATTGCAACACCCCCATGGTCACGTGATCAAAATTCAGATGCTTGGCAATTAACTCACATTTGTGACAACTGTGTTGTCCCAGGTTCATTGTCTCCCACCTCTTCTGACAAAGTCAATAGAAATCCAGATTCACTTAACAACCATATTACTAATTTAACAACTACAGTGATTCACTTAACAATGGTAGAAAAGTCAGAAAATGGGGAAAAATTTACTTAAGAACTTTCTCTCTTAGAAACAGAAATTTTGGACTACCTGTAGTACTCTTGAGACAATAACAAACAAGGTCACCACAAACAAAACAAAAATCAATCTTCCTAGACATCATTTAACATTAGGCCATGATGACAGTACTGTGATACTGAACAGTCTGCAAAATATACGGTTAATACATCACTAAGCAAACACAGTGTATTGCTGAATATGTAGAAATTACAAACAACCCTGAAGAATGTCAGCTGTGTAGCATATATTATGATTTAGATGTTAGCAAAGGATCCATTGTTCATCTAAAACAAACAGAGTGTTTGTAAGTATTCTTTTCATACAATTGTACACAATACAAATAATAAAGATGCTGAATTTTAATTTTATAGCTACCCATACATTTAGTATCAAGAATCTATAGGCACAGTATTGCAAGAAAGTTGGATAAAAGAAATCATACAATCCCAAATACACTTTGAATACATTACACTAATTAAGGCTTTAATGTGTGCTTTTGAATAAAAGAGATGCAGGAAATATAAAATTGCTCATAAAATTTTAGTAGTATAGGTAGAGGATTTGCATCCAAGCTAACTTAACTACTAACTAAGCTACTTAAAAGATCCAGTGGACTATTGTTAATTCTTGACAAACGCAAAAATTAGTTAGGCTTGACATCTTACCTTCAGCTGTTATTAAAGTCTCATGATATTAAGGTTAAAATGCTTGAGTCTTAACGTTTTCCTCTTGTGTCTCTTTTCTAAAAGAGGATGCAGGCTATATTTCACTATATTATACTTTCTGTATAGATTTATGAGCCATTTTAGCCACTCCTCAAGAGACTTACAATAAGAAAAGACAAAGTGTATCTTTCATTTTTCTACTAGAATTATGTCACAAATTCTGAAGCCAAATTTTGCTTAGCAACTACAAAAGTACATACTTAGGTTTTATCAGGTGTAGCAGTATACCCATCAAACAGTTACAACTGTTCAGATTGCTAATTATACTGCTGCTGCAGAACTAAGATAATAAAAATAATAGTGCCAAATTTCTGATCCAGGATTGAAAGATGAAAACTCATAGTGTGAATTATTTTTACACTGTATTACCACATTAATATAATTTTGCTCATCCCTTTTAATGATTTTTCTATTTTCTATTTATTTTGTTATTTTTAATGTCTTAGATCAAATTAAAAATGTAAAATTGGAAGGAACACAAAGATCATTGAGTCCAATCCACTGCAATATGCAGGTTGTTTATGTTGTATTTGTTCATTCTATATGTATATATAAATATATCTGTATATTGATGTATAATAACAAGACATGAAATTCTATTACCATCACTCGTATTTTGCTATTTTTGTGGGATGTTTTGGAAACTATTATCAAGGATTTTTTTTTTTACAAAACAAATTATTTGCATTCTTAGTTGTAATCTAACGTGATGTGCATTATGTGAAGTGTGTTTTGGGAAGTAAGCATAAAAGGGTACAGCTTACATAATAATGTTGGAATACTTGTTCCATCATTCTGGCAGCACTACACTGCAGTAGACATGTATGAATGCTTAACGGTTGAAAAGATTCAATCTTGCTTATCTTTATATTTTTTAATTATTACATTTCTAATCTATGTATGTATCCACTGTATTTATGTATACGTATTGCAGCTACTGTCATCAGTCGTGAGCTTCAAATTTTTTAATAACCAGTTCTCTACCCTAATTTCTGGCTGGGTAGGCATGGCTCAGTGGACATGGCTGGGTGGTCATGTGACTGAATGGGCATGGCCAATTTGGTGTCATTCACGTCAAGGAGCACTTAGCCCCGGCTGGCCTCTCTTGACTATGGGGATGCTGCAATGTACGTGTGAAAAACAGTCATAAGTCACTTTTTTCAGTGCCATTGTAACTTTGAATGGTCACTAAATGAACTGTTGTAAATCAAGGATTAACTGTACAAAAATACCAATCATTAGATTAGAAATAGGGAAATACACACTGAAGTTCAATGAATCTCAGCTGTCATGGAAAGCTAAACCATTATGTCTGAATACCTTCCTTTTCCGCAGCAATACCTGCAACCCAGGTTACAAATCAGGCACGGTGCCAGAGCACATTGATAGTTAAAATACAGCCAACTCTTGCTCATAAAGTGAAACCCTTTAGCAGAGATGTTATTTAAGCTCTCCAGAAAGTGAGTGGGCATATTTGGGCTACAAAATGCTGAGCTAAAGAGACAAAATAACATTTTGAGTGAGGGCTAATCCTATTCTGTCTTTGTTCAGACTTTGCTGCAGGGAACTTTTGCCTGTGAATAGAGCTATCTATCTCTTTATCTCTTAAATGCTGACATCTGCTGTGGGCTATTAAGGAAGGCGGGGGTGCTTTCTCCCTCTAAGAAAACATGTTTCTCCATTTCTCATCCAGGGAAATATATTCTTCTTTTTAATATTTCTCAAAATATTTCATTCTTCTAAGAGAGGGGTGGGTGCTAACTTTCTACAATTGGTGCCATGATACTATGCCATAGTATCATGAGAGCAAACTATAACAAATTGGAAGGAGGATCCATTTATTATCAGTGAGCAATTATGTGCCTTGGCCACTCTGAAGCAATGCAAGAGAGTCCTGTCCAAAGGTGCTTTTTCAAGAGGCAATTGGACTTTCTGGAGAACAAGAATGTCCAGTTGTCTCTTTGGGACAACCATGACCTGGACTGAAGAATCCCTATAGTCAAGAGACTCCTGTGCTCAATGAACTGACAAAGCATCCAGGAGCAATCATTATGACAATTTCTGGATGCCTAACACATTAGATCCATTTGCACCTCTTAAAGATACCAGCTGGTCTCACTCACCTCATAAGATATCCTAAGCTAATCCAGAATTAAGGAAAAATCAGATGCCCTCAAAAAGGCAGTAAAAGAATCAGACAGAATGCCAAGCTTGCATCCTACCTCTCAGCCATTTCTTCTATGGCTATGCCAACCCTTCTGTAAATAGTTATTCAAGCCCCAGGAATGAAAGTACCACCAAAAACTCTGGGGGGAGGGAGGGAACCCCGGAGAAGCTCAGCTACAGACAGAAAGTCTGGGTGTGCTACCAAGAATCATTAAGGCTGTTACAATGTAACAAAGTTTACCCAGAGGCAGTTTCTGAAAACACTTAAAACAGCAGGGACGGCAATTAAGATAAGCATTAGGCTAGAAATACAGGCACACTAGAATCTTTCCTTCCTGTATTCGTTGCAGGATTATACCTGTAGAGTGGGAAAAGATTTCTTCGAACAACAGGTTTTCCAACTGCTCAGAAAATTAACATAACACCACTGATTGTCATCTAATACTTTTGGTTATGTTGATTTAAAAAAGGAACAATTCTAGATGTAAAAGAAATACTTCTACATGTAAAGTTATTCATGTATGACAAGATATAGTATTTGAAACTAGCTTATACAAATAAAATCTACATTAAATTTATATGAAAATGAAATGCATAAAGCTCAACAGTTACCATGCAATATAAATGGAAAATTGCAACAAATAATTCTCAAAACATGCCATATTATGTATTTTCTGTGTTTATTTATAATATCATAATAGTGTGTATTTAAAAACATGCTAATTAAAATGACAAATATAAACTGTTTTATGTCTTATACCTCCACTTATGATAAAAAATGTCACTATAAACTACTGTAATAAACATATCAAACATTTAATATATCTGATTGAACAAAGAGATCTGGGCTTCAGAACCAAAAAGCTGTCTATTACATTATACAAAACCTGCTAGATATAAACTTCCATATCTATTATTTATACTTACATTATGAATAATCAACACTATTTTATTGGTGTATGTAAAATATTTAAACCTGGTAATACTAATAGCATTTAGACTTATATACAGCTTCACAGTACTTTACAGCCCTCTCTAAGTAGTTTACAGAGTCAGCATATTTTCCTCTACAATCTGGGTCCTCATTTTACCAACCTCAGAAGGATGGAAGGCTGAGTCAACCTTGAGCCTGGTGGAATTTGAACTGCCAAATTGCAGGCAGCAGGCAAACAGCAGAAGTAGCCTGCAGTACTGCACTCTAATCATTGTGCCACTATGGCAAAAAGAAGATTTAAAGTTTTATCCATCAAGCATGGAATGAAACTGATCAAGTCCGATTCTTCATAATTGGATTGGTTCATCACTTTTAAGTATATATGGTCTCATACACAATTTCTCTGCATTTCCGTCCATACATGACAGTGTATTCCCACCAAGTTTAATAAGAAGGAAGAACAACAATTCATGGCCCGCAGGCCAGATGTGTCATGTGCTGATCTGGTTTAGCAAAGGGGGAAACTATCACGATACGTCATGTGACAACGATGTGATGACGTGAGTTTGACACTACCGGTTTAGATAATTAAACATCATTTTTTAAAAAATAAAGCAGCAAACCGACAAAATAAACTTTTCTACTCCATGTATCGTGAACATATATTTCTACTTACTAGGATGTCTCATGGAATTCAATATGACTGATATGGGTACAGTTTGGAATGTTACATCTACTTTTTTTGGAAGAGGCTCCACTGAAGCCAATATTGTATCTTGGGATCTTGGAGTCTTAGTGGACAATCAGCTAAATATGAGCCAGCAGTGTGCAGCAGCAGCCAAAAAAGCGAATGCAATCCTAAGTTGCATTAACAGAGAGATACAATCGAGATCAAGTGAGGTACTAATAGCACTCTATAAAGCCTTAATAAGACCACACCTAGAGTACTTCATCCAGTTTTTGTCACCACATTTTAAAAAAGATGTTGAGACTCTAGAAAAAGTACAGAGAAGAGCAACCAGGATGATTAAGGGACTGGAAGCTAAAACATATGAAGAACGGTTACAGGAACTGGGCATGGCTAGTCTAGTGAAGAGAAGGACCAGGGGAGACATGATAGCAGTCTTCCAATATTTGAGGGCGGGGGGTGTCAATCTATTTTCTAAAGTGCCTGTAGGCCAGTCAAGGAATAATGGATAGAAACTGAACAAAGAGAGAATTAACCTGGAAATAAGGAGAAACTTTCTGACAGTGGGAACAATCAACCAATGGAACAGCTTGCCCTCGGAAGTTGTGGGAGCATCATCTCTTGAGACTTTCAAAAATAGATTGGATTCTCATTTGTCAGAAATGGTGTAGGATCTCCTGCTCGGGCAGGAGGTTGGACTAGATGATCTACAAGGTCCCTTCCAACTCTGATTATCTGTTATCTGTATATGTGGATATTATATAGCCTTATGTGCTAAAATTGATAATAATAAACTTATAACTGACAAGACAAAGTTTTGATATTGCATAAGGAGTTTAAATTATTGTAGACAAATGCTGTCATCTCTTTTCAGTAAAAATGTCTATTGGAAATAGACAGAAATGTAGGATAAAGGATATTAAATTAATTGTGCAATCAAGAACCATTGCAACCAATTGGACTATTGTTACATTTTTAAAAAATTTGAAACACAATATGATGATTTCTCTGGGAAATATTCATATATAATCAGTCTTAGTGATATACAATCTGATTAAGACAATAAAGTATATAAAAAAGGGAAAGTAAACTTGATACAACCTGTAAGAAAAATGCCCATGGAAAGCCTTTGTTATCTTGGAAGATAAAACAGCTAGACTGTGTTCAATGTATCATCTCAGGATCAAAATCAGATTTTTTTGAAAATATAAATCAGTGTCCAGTTGGTTGATACTAAATGAAAACCAAATAAACACTAAAATTACTTCAAAAGAAAAAAGATTACTGCAAAGAATAATAATAGCTGCTTATATTTTTAGATTAGTGTTTTGTGTAGAGTAATTAAAATACTATGCAAGCCATCACTGAGCAGAAGTCATCTTGTTAGAGAGTATAAAATACAACAGGAACAGGAAATGCATCACAGGAACAATACAGATGAATCCTAGAGTAGCAATGTGATACAAAAACAACTACACTAGAGAGGAATAATATAAGGTAGACATAGCACCTGTAACAATTAGGATTTAAGGATTATTAAATTTCCACTAGTCACAGACTGTGAATCTAACTGAATATTACCCACAGAGAGCAATAATAAATTGAATAATAATGTAATTTAGAAACCCTATAATTTAGAATACCAATAATTATGAGTTAAATCAAACACAAGTTGAATGTATAATTTGTACACAGAGTATTCATGGATAATTTCTTGGTATTGGCAATTCTACTTTTATCTGGCCTCATTGGGCTGTAAGGGCATAGTTGGTGTATATCATAACAGAAATGACTGAGAGTTGGGGATGGTTAAAGGAATAAATAGCATCTTAGACCTTTGGCTAGGAGGTTTTAAATAATAATTTTCTGAGTACCTTATGTCTATTCAAGAGCTCTAAGAATGCCATTCTCTTTTTAACCTCACCCCCACCAGCAAATATTTTGACTCCATTTACTTTGTTCTTGAGAACTGTCAAGACATGTGAGCTACAAGTTGCCAATTGCTACGCTAGGTCATTGTGACAGAAAAGGTCAACCCAAATGTATTTGTATTGGTCATTTATTCTACCTTATAAAGTTTATACCTTACTATATTTCAAGAATCTAAAGAAAGTATATATGGCATTCTTTCCTCCTATTTTTACAACAACCGTGCTTTTTTGGTGTTGACAGAAATAAACTGCCACAGAATCACCCATAAATTTTTTGTCCCTGGTTATCTCCAATTCGAACCTAACAAATTAACCATTACCATACTGATTCTCCACAGAACTTGCATAACTTATTGCAAAAATGTGAGAATGGGAGCTGCACAGTAACCTTTTAAATGCTTATGGTGGAAGAGTTACTAGCTTGCAAAAGTATTTATTAGTTTGTTGAGGAAATCCACTGCTTGCTGTACTATGAAAAGAATTGGAAGCATCTTTCCTTTTGCAAAAGCCATAGCTTCCACTCTATACTGGGTGCAGAGAAGGAACAGAGTTCTTTTTCAATAGCTTAACACCATCCCTAAAATTTTAACTCAGTTTTAACTCCCTTCACCCCATATCTCATCATTTATCTATTGGCAAATAATCTTTCAAATTTAATCTGTAAAAATCCATTAACGGCTACCAGAAATAAAACTCTCCCCCACTTTTTTGTATACATATTTTAAAGAAATAAGTCAATTTAATATTTAATAATTATTCCCTATACTTTACACAATGCATTATCATTTCCTCTATCATTTCCTTCTTCCCATATCTTATCCCATATCTATAAACAAACCTTTAAACCTCATCATTCAAATTTAATCAAGAAAAAAATCCATTAAGTGCTACTTGAAACAACAAATTGAAAATATGAATCTTTAATCCCTTCAAATGATGTCCCACAAATTAATTTCTTATTATCTTCTCTTAATCTTCTCTTTATTGTAATAGCATCACTTATCACTTTCTCTAACAACAAAACAAAACAATCTTCTTCTTATATCTTACTCATAAATACATCTTGCTAGGGGTGGAGGGCCATATCCGGTTAGGGGATCGCGCTCCCGATGTTTACAAGCGGTAGCGCGCTCCGACCCTCCTTACCCATCCTGCAGTCCTGGTTGTCCGGAATCTCAGGCCCTGAATACCCGGCTGCTGTTGTGCAATGCCAGGTCCGTGGTTAATAAGGCTCCCCTGATCTGGGAGTTGGCTCAGGAGGAGGCCGCGGACCTGGTAGGTGTCACCGAAACCTGGTTGGGCCCAGAGGGAGGTGTCCCTCTGGTTGAGATGTGCCCACCAGGTTTCCTTGCATTTCACCAGCCTAGGGCTCAGGGAAGGGGCGGTGGGGTGGCGGTGCTTATAAAGGAAGTCCTTTGTCCTAGGGAGGCCACTGTCCCTCAGACGGCTGGCTGTGAATCTCTTTTTGTGAAGTGGGGGCAAGGGGTTCAGATGGGTCTTTTGTTGACGTACCTGGCTCCCTGCCACGTCTCATCGGCCCTACCCGGACTCCTAGAGGTAATAGCCGGGCTGGCGGTTGAGACCCCAAGGCTCTTAGTCATGGGGGATTTCAACCTGCCATCGCTCGGTGAAACCTCGGGGTTGGTCCGGGAGTTCTTGGCTTCCATGACGGCCATGGACCTGACCCAGTTAGTTTCTGCCCCCACTCACATGGGAGGTCACATGCTGGACCTCATTTTTGTCTCTGGGCAGTGGTTGAATGACTGTAATTGGGGGGATTTAGTTATTACGCCCTTGTCATGGACAGATCATTCCCTCCTTAGGCTGGATTTCTGTTCCGCTACCCCCCACCGCAGGGAGGCGGAGCCACTTAGATGGTTCCGCCCCAGGCGCCTAATGGATCCGGATCGGTTCCAGAGGGAGCTTGGGCCATTTCCTGAATCTCTGGCTCTCAGCTCGCCTGGAGACCTGGTGGCCACCTGGGAGGGGTCGGCCGCCGGGGCCCTAGAGCGAGTTGTGCCTATGCGACCTCTGACTCAGCACAGATCCCATTTGGCTCCGTGGTATACGGAGGAGCTACGGGAGATGAAGTGCCGAAAAAGACGTCTTGAGGGCATTTGGAGGGCGAGCCGTTCTGAGTCTGACCGAACACAGGTGAGATCTCATATTAAGACTTACCTTGTGGCGATAGGGGCGGCGAAATCTTCGTATTTCTCCGCCCTTATTGCATCAGCAGAAAATCGGCCTGCCGCCCTGTTTAGAGTGACCCGCTCTCTACTTGAACCGAGAGCGCGGGATGACCTCTTGCAGGGTAGAGCGGAGGAGTTTTCCCGATTTCTGCATGATAAAATCGCTCAGATTCGGGAAGGGCTCGACTCCAATTGGGTGGTCCCGGGGGAGGTGTCCGGGGCAGGTCTTGAGAGTGTTATCTGGGGGGAGTTCGATCCTGTGACCGCTGAGGGTGTGGACAGGTTGCTGGGGGGTCTGAATGCCACCACCTGTTTATTGGACCCGTGTCCTTCCTGGTTGGTTTCGGCCGCCAGGGAGACGACACGAGGCTGGCTCCAGGGGATTGTCAACGCTTCTTTGAGAGAGGGGTTGCTCCCTACCGCCCTGAAGGCGGCGGTGGTGCGCCCCCTCCTCAAGAAGCCTTCCCTGGACCCAGCTATTTTAAACAACTATCGTCCAGTCTCCAACCTTCCCTTCGTGGCGAAGGTTGTTGAGAGTGAGGTGGCACGTCAGCTCCCCCAGTACCTGGAGGAAGCAACTTACCTCGATCCGTTCCAATCGGGCTTCAGGCCTGGACATAGCACTGAGACGGCATTGGTCGCGTTGGTTGATGATCTCTGGAGGGCTCGTGACAGAGGGTTCTCCTCTGTCCTGGTCCTATTAGATCTCTCGGCGGCTTTTGATACTATCGACCATAGTATCTTATTGCGACGGTTGGAGGGGTTGGGGATTGGTGGAACCGTCCTCCGATGGTTCTCCTCCTTCCTCTCTGACCGTTCGCAATTCGTGTTGGCGGGGGGGGAGAGGTCCACCTCTAGGCCCCTGGTTTGTGGGGTGCCTCAGGGGTCGGTCCTTTCTCCCCTCCTGTTCAACATTTATATGAAGCCGCTGGGCGAGATCATCCGTGGTCTTGGAGTGAGGTGTCATCTGTATGCAGATGACACCCAGCTGTACATCTCCACTCCGGACCACCCCAACGATGCTGTGGGGACTATGTCTAGGTGCCTGGAGGCCGTGCGGGACTGGATGGGCGGGAACAGGCTTCGGCTCAACCCTTCCAAGACCGAGTGGCTGTGGTTTCCGGCGCCCCGATATAGCCAGCTGACACCTTCGCTGGCTATTGGGGGGGAGGTTCTGCCCCCCACAGAGAGGGCTCGCAACCTGGGAGTCCTCCTGGATGTACGGCTGTCGCTTGAACATCACATCGCGGCCGTCTCCAGGGGGGCGTTTCATCAGATCCGTCGGATCTACCGGTTGCGGCCCTTCCTGGATCGGGACGCCTTGCGCACGGTCACTCAGGCCCTTGTCACCTCTCGCCTGGACTATTGTAATGCCCTCTACATGGGGCTCCCTGCGGGGAGCATCCGGAGACTCCAGTTGGTGCAAAATGCAGCCGCGAGGGTGATTATGGGGGCGTCGCGTAGCGCCCATGTGACGCCTCTCCTGCGCGAGCTGCATTGGTTGCCGATGGCTCTCCGGGTTCGCTTTAAGGTTCTAGTTTTGACCTTTAGGGCGACCCATGGCATGGGACCAGGTTACCTTCAGGACCGCATTCTACCAACGTTCTCCAACAGGCCGGTGCGTTCCCACAGGGAGGGTCTGCTCCGGGTGCCGTCGGCCGCTATGTGTCGTCTGGCGGCGCCAAGGGGTAGGGCCTTCTCTGTGGGTGCCCCCGCCCTCTGGAATACTCTGCCACCGGAACTTCGTACCGGCACGGACCTGAGGGCCTTCAGGCGCGCGTTAAAGACTTGGCTCTTTGAGCAGGCCGGCCTGGGCTGAGATAATGATTTTAAATTTGATCTCCATTTTTAACTTTAAATTGGGTTTTAAGGGTAGGGGGGGGGTTTCCTAATTTTAGTCTGCAGCTGATTCAAATATTTAATTACTTTTTAACTTTTGTATTTGTGGGGTTTTTAGACGAGCTGTTCACCGCCCTGAGTCCCTAGGGAGAAGGGCGGTATATAAATGTAATTAATAAATAAATAAATAAATAAAAAATCTTAAAAGCCTTTCATTCAGTCAAGAAAAATCTATTAAAAATTGTTAATAAAAGAAAAGATCATATGTAATCTAACCTTGATCAAATAGGCCCACATTGCAAACCTTAATTTTAATTTTAAAGTTCTTGATTATTTCATTTAGGTAATATTCCTTTTCTCAAAAATTTCTTCATAGGTATGGCACATTTCTTTTGTAAATCCAAAGAAAGAAAATTACCCAAATCACTTTTCTGAGTTAAGATCCATGTCACGGTCACGGTGACCTACCCAGATTGAATCCTGTAACATTATTCCGGGACATGCATATTCGCCTACATTTGTAAGATCCGTGTATCTAAGTTATTTCTCTGGTTTATTGTTTGAAATATTGAAACCTCAGCCAGTTTCATCATATATAAATCATCTTTCACTGTGAGTTGTGGTAAAATCTTTCCTTCTGGAAGTTCTTATTGTTCAAAAAGCAATTTATAAGCTATTTCCAATAACAGAAAAACAGAATTGGAAAGAACCTTGGAGGTCTTCTAGTCCAAACCCATGCTCAGGCAGGAAACCCTACAGCATTTCAGACAAATGGTTGTCCAATCTCTTCTTCAGTGATGGAGCACAGACAATAAAAAGTGATTGAGAGGGCAGGTGGGCAATTTCCATATAAAAGGCTCAGGCTGCAACTTGGGCAAAGCTATTTCTTTTGACTCCAGGTCTAAAACCTGCTTGAGACAGTCACTTTGTAATCCTGACATTGGAACTTCTGTAAAGTACCCTTTGGGTGATTTCACATGCTGTCCTTCAGGAAGCTGGTTCCTTCACAATCTCCATTTTCATTGCAACTGTCAGCTCTGAAAAGTAAATTCATCTTAGTCCATTAGTCCCTGTAAATCTCTTGACACATTTATATTTTCTTACTTGTAGTTGTTTGCATAATGAACCAGTTTGGTATAGTTGATAAGACATCAGGTTAGAAATTGGAAACCAGAGTTTTTGTTCTGCCTTAGGCACAAAACCAACCAGGCCAAGGTCATTCACCCTATCTCAGCTCTAGAAAGGAAGCAGTGGCAAATCATGACAAAAAAATCTTGCCAATATAACTGCAGAAAATAGTCCAAGTAGTTGCCAGGAGTACAAAACTGATTTGAAGCCCCACCTCCACAAAAAAACAACAACCCCAAACCCTTTGCATATATTGATTTTAGATGAGTATTCACATTGACTGTGCTATAGCAACTGGTGCTGAACTAGCTTCTGTTCCATGGTAATTTTCATTTTATTTGGTGATTGTTTATATCCAACCCATTTATTGGAATAAATAGATCACAGTCCTCTGATTAACTAGATTTTTAAAAGATCTGACAAAGTCTAGAATGAGATGTCTTTTATAAACAAGAATTAACAACTTGATGTCTTTTATAATCAAGAAATAATACTCTTTAAATGATTGTGATTCTGTTAGTAATTACTTTGTCATCTAAATAGATTTTAATTGTGCCCAGAAATATATTAACCAAAGTCCACAAATTCAATATTCCAGAATGACTTTGCTTTAGAAAGTTTATCTATATCTGAAGTCTTTATTAAACATATCAATTCCCTTATTTTCTTCTTTTCCCTTTTTCGGATTTTTATTTTTTGTAAGCTGCTGAGATCACTGAGAGTGAGTGGGTAGTTATATTAAATTTCTAAATAAATAAAAATGAATTAATGAATAAATAAATAAATAAATAAATAAATAAACAATGAGTACTTTTTAAACCACTTCGTAACACGTTCTTTAAAATTTACAGTGAAGCAGAAGTTCAAATTATAAAAATAAAGTTGCAATAGGAAGTGAAATTGCTGAATTAATATCAGTAAAGCAATCGTTTTTTTATTTAGAATATTTTTCTCGCAGTCATATATCTAGAGTTGCTTTGGATTTTAAAAGTAGAACTTCTGCACTATGTTATGCTGCTAAGATAAAGCATAAAAATATAATGAGAATTCAGGTATCACAAGGGTCATCATCAGTATTGTAAGATACACAACAAAATACTAAAATCTTTTAATGAGTACAATCCATAGGACCATGGCAGATATGACCTTTAGTGAACAATAGGAGATACAGCTTTCAGAATGACTTTATTCTTTCAGAAGCATAGAATTCTATTGATTGAACTGTACTCATAGGCAAACTAGATGAACTTCCTGACATACCGAAATAATGCAAGAATGTGTCACATGGTAGCATAGATTAGGCCTACTACTAACATGCATATCAATCATGAAGACCATAACTGTGAGGAAGGGTCCTATACATGTATTGCTGCAACCACAGAAAGAGAACATTCTGATAAGCCCAGATTCCTTTTGGACGGAGAACCATTACATTGCTATAACAATATACGGTAGATACT
The DNA here is from genome assembly GCA_023653725.1 of Bungarus multicinctus. Taxonomy (NCBI): domain Eukaryota; kingdom Metazoa; phylum Chordata; class Lepidosauria; order Squamata; family Elapidae; genus Bungarus; species Bungarus multicinctus. The sequence goes on along the minus strand of CM042849.1, from coordinate 49,144,252 downwards.
TGTGTAAAAATTCCTGTATCTTTCTATGAGCAAGTTTACAATATCAGTCTTCTCTGCTTTCAAATTATTCACTCTCTTCCAGATTTCAAGCTGTCACTTGCAACTCAATGTACTTTTCTCTCACTAGTTTCTTATCAACCTGGTTTATTTAATGTATTTGTCCATCTGAATACCGCTGGGTGAGATCATCCGTGGCTTTGGGGTAGAGTTCCATCAGTACGCTGATGATACTCAGCTGTACATCTCTACCCCGGGCCACCCCGATGAAGCCGTCGAAGTGATGACCCGGTGCCTGGAGGCCGTGCAGTGTTGGATGGGGTGGAACACGCTTCAGCTCAACTCATCTAAGACTGAGTGGCTGTGCTTCCCAGCACCCCAATACAGCCAGCTGGTTCCATCGCTGGTTGTGGGGGGGGGGGGAATTCTTGCCCCCATGGAGAGGGCTCGCAATCTGGGTGTCCTCCTGGATGTACAGCTGTCATTGGAGGACCATGTGGCGGCCGTCGCCAGGGGGGTTTTTGGTCAGGTCCGTAGGATCTACCAGTTGCTGCCCTTTCTGGATCGGGATGCGCTTCGCATGGTCACTTCCACCCTCGTGATCTCCCGCCTAGACTATGCCAACGCTTCCCTTGAAGTGCACCTGGAGGCTCCAGCTGGTGCAGAATGCGGCCACGCGGGTGGTGTTGGGGGCTCCTCGGGGCTCCCATGTTACACCACTCTTGCATGAGCTGCATTGGCTCCTGGTGGTCCACTGGGTGCGCTTCAAGGTCTTGGTTACCATCTTTAAAGTGCTCCATGGCTTGGGACCAGGATATTTGCGGGACCACCTCCTGCCATTATCAGCCTCCCGTCGGCCAGTACACTCCCACAGAGTCAGCCTCCTTGGGGTGCTACCGGCTGGATGGCTGGCGACTCTGAGGGCACAGGCCTTCTCGTTGGGGGCACCCTCCCTCTGGAATGAATTACCCCCGGAGATGAGGATCATCCCTGATCTCCTGACCTTCCGGCGCGCATTGAAACTTATTTATTTCATCAACCCGGTCTGGCCTAGGGGTTTTTAGGATTTTTAGGATTTTAATCTGGTTTTTATCTAGTTTGGCTTTTAAACTTCTTATAAATTTCAGCCTTTTATATTTATATTTAAATATAAAATATAAATTTATATTTATATTTTATATTTTAGCTGTTCTTAATTTTGTATTGTCCTCTGTATTTTAATTTGGCTGTGCACCGCCCTGAGTCCTGTTAGGGAAATAGGGCGGTATATAAGTACAATAAATAAAAAAATAAAAAAATACATAGCTGTCACTTTTTCTGTCTTGTACATTTGTAGCATTTAGCATGTTATAAATCTGAACTTTGTGACTTGTTTCATAACATTATTGAAAATAAATTGCAGACTATTTCAAAAGATCTAGATTAAAATAATGTGGTTATGTAGTGGGAAACATATTTATATGTATAAGTGCTGGAATGATATATTTTGTCTGGACTGCATATGGAAGATATATTTTGCATATTTGCAACATCACCTTAGAAAGCATAGAGGGTGGAGTTGATACAGAAGCAATAGCCTATTGCTGGGGAAGATGTGTATTTTGTACAAATTTGTTATCTGTGGTGTATCCAGTCCTTGGAGAGTGAAGAACCCTCACAGTCCTCAGATTGCATATAGCCTTCAATCTAATTTAAAAAATCATTGCAATCAATCCATTCCAACTCTGACAAATGTGATCTGACCTCTCTAGCATCCTAATGTGTAAGAACAAAGAGAGAAAAGTGTGTCTCCAGCAAAATATTCTTGCAAAGGGCACAACCACAAAGGAAAAATACACAGATCTCAAATTATTATCATAAACTGTATGGGACAGAAAATTCACACCTTGTAATACTTTTTTAAGACAGCAAGTTTGTGATTAAGGCATCTGGCAGAAACCAGAAGACCTTGAGTTCTGGTCCTCCCTTCTGCATGAAGCTTGCTGGATGACCCTAGGCCAGTCATTCTCTCTCAGTCCTAAAAAGCAGGCAGTGGCACTTCCAAAGAACCTTGCTAAGAAAACTGCAGGGACTTGTCTAGTCACTTGACAGGAGACAAGATTGACTTAAAGATGCACACACATACACAATTTTTAAAAGTTAAAATAAATTAAGTATATCAAACACAGAAAAAGTTTTAAAATTCATGAAGAAAGGGAAAGATTAATAGCTACGGTAGGAAAGAATTGACTTCAAAAATAAAGAGCTTAGTCTTTTTGTATAGAGGAGAACTAAATGCCTTAGTGATATTTTAAGTGAAACTAGCACAGAAATAAAGGGCCAGAATTAAGGAGCTAACAAAATGCAATCTTCAAAGATGCTTCAGTGTGCTTTGAAAATAAATAGAATATTGTTCTTCTGGAAAAATACATGTTTGTAGCAGGAAAACAAGTATCAAATTATTTCAAGATACTGTATAGATTATTATTGGTTTCTTAAAACCCATTCACTATCTATGACATGGGCAAAGGGTGATGGTGTGTTAAAAATGGTCTTTTTCCCTTGTGCACATCAAATAGAAATGAGTCATTTGAAGCAAGCATAACTAGGTTTGCACAACTTATAAATAGTATCTGAGAGTACCATTTCATCACTGAATGACTTTTGGAAAACATATACCAGAGTTTAACTTCTAAGATATCCTTTAATTTGTCATAATCATACTGTAATTTGTCATGAGGCTTATTTTTGCACTTTTTTTTCTTTTTTTGTGGCTGGGCATATGCTTTCCTATAGTGCAATTTCCCCTGGGAAAGGTTCTTCAGCTTCACATTTTCTTGCTTTCTCTTGCGTATAGTTTGAGAATTCTTTGTCAAAATGTATTCTGTGCTATTTCATTGCAAAGCCTGATCAAGTAAGGAAAAATGGAGAGAGAAAGAAAACTTTCATTAAACTATCTACACTCTGAGCACACATTTTTCAGCCCAATATTAATATCTGACTATTACACAAAGATAAATTCTTGTTGTCTTGCAGAAATATTGTGCCAATCTACCTTATTTATTTAATGCTTTATAGAAGTTTGATAACTAATTGATATTACTGATATATTTGTAAAAGTTTGCACCAGGGGTGCACAGCCTGGGCCTAGTCCAAAATTTATTGAGTACAGACCAGTAGTGATATTCAATTTTTTTTTACTAACGGTTCTGTGGCCGTGGCTTGATGGGCGTGATGTGGCTTGGTGGGCGTGACAGGGAAAGGATATTGCAAAATCCCCATTCCCTCCCCATCCCACTAACCTGCTTTCCAGTCTATTCTCCTGTGCAGGGCAACCAAAGGAGACCCAGCCGATCAGCTGGGACTCAGGAGGCAGGAAATAGATAGGGGCAGGACCAGTCAGAGGTGGGATTTGCTGGTTCTCCAAACTACTCAAAATTCCCGCTACCGGTTCTATAGAACCGGTCCGAATTGGCTGAATACCATTTCTGGTACAGACCCCAAACCCATTTGAAACTCAATATTAATTTATAAAAAATTATATGACAGATAAGAAAAATCATTTAATATACAATTCATAATTAATTATATTAACTCAATTTGATTTTAGATTACCCTTTGTTCATTATTGCAGTATGGCTCCACAGTATACTACATAAAAGTCAATGGAGTTCCATAGCCCAGAAAAAGTTACACATTTCTGACACTGAGAACATAAGACAGTCCTTGAACTTATTAACTGTGAGGCACAATGAGAAAAAAATATTAGGGAGGGAAAAGGAAATTACTTATATGTTTTTGTCCTAATGGTTCCATTTCTCAGTCAATATTTTACTTGTCACAATATTCTTCCTTAGGGTCCATGATGCTTTTCTTGAAATGCAGATAATCTGTCAGTGTCATGACCCAGGTTCAGGAATCAAATTCTGAATATGAAGAAGTTGGTCCCAGGTAAACCTATGGAATGTCACTTTCAGGTAACATGATGCTAGAACCACATCAAAACCAGATGATATAAGGCCTCCGAGTCCCCTTACCTGGAAAGAAGAGAGTAGGGCAGAGTGAAATGTTCTATGAGTCTCCTTGCCAAGCAAGGTACTCTTGATTAGTGACAATTGCATGCAGTCTGATTAATTGCATGCAGTCTATTGCTAGAAACAATGTCTGAATTCCTGCCCTTGCATGATATTCCTGTGAATTCTATTTGTGTAAGAAACCTTGAACCTTGATCTTGGGATCCTGATCAACTATTGGAACATTGGACTTATTTTTGACTATTTTTCCTTGAATTCCTATTTAAAACTACAGAGTAACCTAAAATCATGAGATGGGTGGCATATAATAAATAAATAAAAGTCAATCATTCAGGCAAGTGTTTCAGATACTACTTGGTTTGCATACCTGTACTGTTATTATCTCTTAATCTTGATTAAACTGTGAATTACCATAGCAACTGTGTATGAGTCAGTAGTTGAAACCAGAAGGCCAGTTAGTGGCTCTTGGTCATCATATGTAAATATGAATATTTCACTCAGCATTGTATCTGTAACAGTTGATGGCACAGTTTTTTAATAAGCATGGTACAGCCAAATGTGCACTATAGAGCAGGAGAAAACATAATTTTTCTTGTTTCTGAATATATGTAGAATGTCAAAGTTTTACAATCAGAAAAAAACTCTTTATCAATCCTGGATGTAGTTTTCATGAAGTCATAACTCTATGCTTTTATATTTGAGTGCATTGGAAAGGAAACATCATCTTAAAATGTGAATAATTAAAAGTAGTCATAGAAAACCTGATGGTTAAATAGAGAACCCCAATATAGAAGGACTGATTTTCAAAGATGGTAGCTTTGCAAAAGCACTGCCAACGTCTTACAGACTGATGTGTTCAGGGAAGCGCAGTGGTCTTTCTTTCTTGAAATACATAGACATTATTACCATCCAGGTGATGTATGCTTTATACTGGTTTTAGACATCCCAGAACTGAAAGGTCTAAAGGGCAAAAATACTTCTATCCTGGACTAGTACACCTACCAAGGCCCTTTTTTAAAACAAGGGCAACATTTCAAATGGTATTTCACTACTGATTAGATTATAGTTAAAGATAATGTAACAAAAAGATAGGGATAATATAGAGGAAAAGCACCTGTACATATATTTTTTTTCTTTGGCTTTAGATCCCACATAAGATTTTCTTTTAGTTTATGGATTTCCTTTCTCTCCTGACAGCATGAGCTGTTCTATTAATAATCTGTGCTTGCACTGCCAGTGGCAAACCAACAAACTAAGTGATATGGTGGCACAGTTGAAGCATGAGCTTTTAATCACACTAGCATCTTATCTGGAGGGAAAGGGAAGAGGGGCCATGTCAGATGTGCCGAGGAATAAACGAAGGGATAGAGAAAGCCCACTGAAGCTTTTATAAATTGAGGCTTATTTTCAAACGGGGGTCTGAAATTAATGAGGAGCCAGAGGAGTTGTCTGACAATTGGGGTGATATGTGTGTACACATATACACACAAAAACACCCCACACCAATGGACTTTGGGGAGCTACTTTGAAGCTAAATAGATTGAGCTGTTCTTTGTTGTTTTCTTTAGCTAACCCACTTCAAATAATTCAAATACTTCATCATAAAGAATAATCAAGTTGTTTTCATTCACTATGTCCGGCCTGCCTGATATCTTCGCTGCTCAATTGCATTGGAAATGTTAAGACCTGTATTTTCTATGTTTCCCTTTTAATTAAATGGTTTGTCTGTTCCCAGAGCACATGTGAGATTTATCTGTATATATATATATATATTTATCCTTTCTATTGTCTTCCATCAATTTTAGGTGCTGGCACTTTTTTGGAACAATTTTCTAGAGGAAAAATTAGCATTACAACAGTTTTCTTAAAATGATATTCTGAAGGCATTTACAGGCAACCTATCAGAGACAATGGAGAGGCATTATTTGGAGAAATGTTATTTATGGCAAAATTGCTTATATTGACCACAGGAAACAGGACATGTAGTTATTGATTTTATCCTGTATGGGATTATCATACATTACTATTCTATTGGTGTGCATGTAGAATACAAATACATACACAGAGAGAAATTCATACACACAGATTTGTGTGGTGTGTGAGGGTGTATGTATATGTGTATGTATGTTTGTATGTATAATTATACTGCATTGATGTAATAATTCTGACAAAATTTTATTTGCTCTATACTTTGTTGACTTTTTTTATACCAAAGCCTATACGCACAGGTTAATGCAATGTAAACAAACAAACAAAATAAATAAATAAATGGCAGAACCAATACAATATAGACAGAACCCATGATCATGGACAATTTGTTTAATTTGAAAGTGAAAAAAACCTTCAACTGATGAAAAGGCTTCTAGGATGATGGTGATTGTATGATGGAACAATTATGTGACAAGATGTTTTATTATTAATGTTTAAGTACATTTAAAAGTACTTAAAAATGAAAATTTGCCAATATTGTCCCCCTTTTTTATTTTTATAAGTTGGTATATCTACAGTTAGAAAAAAAAAGAAAGCAATATACAAATATGATTTATTGATAAAAATTGATTTAATTAACTTTCTGTATATTGTTGTATATTGTTGTAATATATGATAGCATACAAGTAGAGTACAGCCTATGCATTATTATTGTGATTCATAGATTTCTTTCAATAAAAAATGATTGAAGTCTATATATCAAAATAGGTTAGTTAAACTATTAAGTGGATAGCAACTCATAGTGGCAATGATATAAAAACAACCCAGAACTGAGCAAATTCAATGATATATCTATTCAAGCTAATTTCCCACAGCAGATTGCAATTAGGTGTTAAATCTATTTTTTTTTTTCAATTTGAAAAGAAAAGGAAATTTAAAAAATCTATCAAAATATTTATATGGTTTCATGTGTGTAAGATTTTTATTAAAAATAACAAAAGAAGTCTGAAGTGAAAGAAACAACAAAATTGTATCTATTTGGTGTTTAGAAAACAAAAACAGCATTCCAGCCCTACAGGGCTTAAAGAATGATAAATCTTTGGTACAATGAAGGGCCTTTTAATTTAATTTTCTTTGCAACCTAGGGCTTTATTTGATTTATATTATCTTGCCTCAAGCAAAGGTCTTAATTATTTCTGATTTATTTCCTTCATTTCTTGAAAAAGGTTTCTTTTATTGTTATTTCACTTCTCTTTTTCTCTAGGCAGACTCGTATTTTCATCTTGTATTTCTACTTTTAACTTCTTATAACATTTCCTTCTTTAAGATAAAATATTATGTGAATAGCAAGATGATGATTAGAGGAACAACATAGATTTCATGGAAAACTTTTCCAAAATATATGATCTGGATCAGTCAAGTTTTGTTTCTTCTAATCTAATTTTTCACTGATTCTATTAAAGGCCTTATGTTAGTATAATTAATATGAATTGTTCCAATATTAAAAAGCAAAGTATTATTCATTATTAATATAATCTAAGTTATTTTATTTAACATATATTTTAAATATATTTTTCACAGCACTAAAAATTAATATTTAGGATTTTAGAATTCAGCCATTAATAATTTTATTTTTAATTAGGGCAGAGACCAATGCCATTGTAATTATTTCTGGTTTTCATCTGATTTAAAAATGAATTGACATACAAGCTGTATTTCTTATAAGAGTTTAGATGTTTATTTTTTAAAAAGCACATGATACAACTTTTTTTTGATTTTACTATTTTGAACTCAAAATTAAGTCTAAATGATCATGCAGAAAATGATTGTAAATATGTAGACATTATATTAGAGATAAAACTAGTTTTGTCACACTATCAATCATGAAGATACTTCAACTGTTTGTAAAGGCAGAATTTTGGTCACCACATTATAAAAAAGATGTTGAGACTCTAGAAAAAGTACAGAGAAGAACAACCAAGATAATTAGGGGACTGGAGACTAAAATATATGAAGAACGGTTACAGGAACTGAGCTTGGCTAGTCCAGTGAAGAGAAGGACCAGGGTAGACATAATAGCAGTGTTCCAATATTTGAGGGGCTGCCATAGAGAGGAAGGGGTCAAGCTATTTTCTAAAGCACCTGTAGGCCAGACAAGGATGGAAACTGAACAAGGAGAGATTTAACCTGGAAATAAGGAGAAACTTTCTGACAGTGAAAACAATCAACCAAGGGAACAGCTTGCCCTCAGAAGTTGTGGGAGTGCCATCACTTGAGACTTTCAAGACGAGATTGGACTGTCATTTGTCAAAAATGGTGTAGGGTTTCCTGCTTGGGCAGGGGGTTGGACTAGATGACTTACAAGGCCCCTTCTAACTCTGATTATCTGTTATCTGTTGTAATCCAATAACTCTTTTTACTTTCTTACTCTGTCCTTTTGTTTCATGTACATAGGAGATGGATTTATACCTTATCCAGGCTTACTCCACTTGGAATAGCTAATTATCTTTTTCTGTATTTTTAACTTTTCTTGCTTTTCTTTTTTTTATACTACTTCATTCTTGACCTTGGTGATATGCAAATGATTTGGCCATCAAGAGGTTCCAGTCAGCTATTGTCAAATGGGTGTGTTTGCAGTGAACATATTCCTGAGCCTTGGCATCTGCAGATTATGTCATGAAAAAACATTTAGCCTTAAGGTTAGGCCATCATGACAAAAGCATTGCTTGAAATGAGTCTGCATCACATGATTAAAGGCTGACAATGAGATTGGGTTCACACATTGAAGTGACCCAAGATCTATTTAATTATGGTTTGTTGAATCACTTACAATTGGATTCATTACTTGACACAAAGCCATAAGGCAAAGTTTATTTATTTAATGCATTTAACAGAATAACAGAGTTGGAAGGGATCTTGGAAGTCTCTAGCTCAACCCGCTGCTCAGGCAGGAGACTATATCATTTCAGACAAATTGTTGCCCAAAATCTTCTTAAAAACCTCCAGTGGTGGAGCAACCATAACCTCAAGTTACTGTTCTCACAATGAGGAAAATTTTCCTTATTTCTAGGTTGGTTCTCTCCTTGATTAGTTTCCATCCATTATTTCTTGTCCAGTCAGTGCTTTGGAAAATAGGTTGGCTCCCCTCTTCTTTGTGGTAGTCCCTTAGATATTGGAACCCTGCCATCATATCTGCCCTAGCCCTTCTTTTCATTAAAGTAGGCATACCCAATTTCTGCAACCATTTTTTGTACGTTTTAGCCTCCAGTTCCCTAATTATCTTTGTTGCTCTTTTCTGCACACTTTCTAGAATCTCAATATCTTTTTTACATCATGGCAACTAAAACTGGATATAATATTCCAAATGTGGTCCAACTGAGGCATCATAAAGTGGTATTATCACTTTGTGTGATCTTGATTCTATATATCTATTAATGTAACCTAGAACTGCACTCAGAAGTGGTGTTCAGCTGGTTCGGATCGGTTCTAGTGGAAATTTTGATTGGTTCAGAGAACCGGCAAATACCACCTCTAGCTGGCTCTCTTCTGCCCCTTCCAAGAGTCCCCACACACCCCATTTTGGCTCCCAGAAAGCTGTAGGGAGACCTACTAGACCCAAAATGGGACATAAGGTATGTTTGGCATAGCCCCCCTGCATCCCGTTTTGGTTCCCAGGAAGCTGCAAGAAGGTGTAATGAAATGTAAAAGAAATCTGAAGCTGTACTGCTTTGCACACAAGAATAGATAGTTCAAAACCCTAACATTTCAAAAAATGTACCGCGATAATGTCTGTGTTTGTAGCCATGAAACAAATAGAGTTCTTCTAGTTGGGAAAAAGTATGACCACCCAGTCACATGACCACCAAGCCACACCCACCAAGCCATGCCCACAGAACCAATAGTAAAAAAAAAAAAACAAATCCCACCACTGACTGCACTGGCTTTTTTGGCAGCTACAGCACACTGCTAGCTCATATTTAAGTGATTATCCATTAGACTCTAAAATCCTTCTTGCAGTTACTACTATTGAACCAGATACCACCTATTCTATACCTATGCATTTGGTTTTCCTTGCCTAAATGTAGAACCTTACTTTTCTCACCACTGAATTTTATTTTGTTCGATAGGGCCCAGTGTTCAAATCTGTCAGGTATTTTGGCCCAATCTTCTGCAGTATTGACTATTTACTGTACAGAGTGTCTTCTCTACATAGACTCAGTGAGGCTTTTGCCTGCCTTGTGATAGCAACATTCTGCTTACAAAATGGTAATTATTTATAAGTTCCTTTTTGCTATGACTAAGTTTAACTCTTTTTAGATATATTTGTTTCTTGTAAATAAATATTGCCTTGAAAAAATGTTCTTATGATTTGGGAACAGCTATATACTTTACCTTATAGTCTTTTCACAGTGTTTCATGTTGTAACCCTAACTTATTTTCCATTTGTATGTTAGCATTATGTCTGGGAATGCAGATGTAAATTTTTTTCCTCCAATATTTGGAAATATTTTTTCTTCATATTTTCTATGTATAGAAACTATTTCCCCCATGTTTTTATTTCCCTTGTTATAAGACCCTTCATAGAATGTTTTGTGCTTTAGATTGTAATGAAAGATTTTATCTCTTTCAAACTATTTCTAAAACATTTTAAAGTTAAAAAATGAAATATACAGTATGGGGAGAAAGATCATTCTCTACTATAATCCATTGCCACAGTGATCTAAAATTTTCATCTAAAATTTTATATGCCACATAGGTTTTATATTTTTGTATAACGCACACAGACATTATCTTCTCTAAATTGTTTTATTTTTATGAAAGAGAAGAGATCTATACAGCAAGTATTTCAATATATATAGCATTCATATGATCATTTAGGCACATCATAGTTGGCTTCTGCCAAGAAGAGTTAATGGACAATGAAGTGTAGAATTGCAACTTGTAGTCATGTGAAACATCATTTGATGATCATGGTAATTCACTTAATGACTCAATGGGAAGTAAGACCATAAGCCTATCAGTATCATGTGATTTTCCACTTAGCTACCTTGAGGCTTATCAATGGTGTTTCTGGTCTCTCTTGTGATTCTAAACAAGGACTACAATGTACCTGTTTTTGGTTTAGATGATTTAGAATGAGTACAGTTGAATACAGAATGAATACATTTTATATGGTCAGAAGGAAAGTAGTGATTATAGTGCTGACAGACAATACTGCATGATTATGGGTATACAGACATAAATATATGACACAAAGTAAGTCCCACATTTTGTTATGTGAGGCTACTTACAAATTAGTGTTAGTACTGATTACTGGGAGTATAAAATAATATAAAATATGACTGGATTTTATGGTGCAGATTTGTGAAGAACGCATTTGAGAACATTCAATAATATATGTTGCCAGTCTTTCTCTGGCAAAAAATCTACACAGATGTACATTGCCGAAGAACCTCTGTCCAGAGTCACATGTTTGTCTGCCCAGAATCACTTGTTTGTAAGATGGACAACTGCATAATTGGTTTAATAAATACATTATAAATATAAATTAATTCTACATATTCCTTATATAGCTATGCAAAAAAAGGTAGATGATGTTTTTGGTTATAATAATACACTTTACTTTTGGTCATATGAATCCTCTTGTATCAATCAGTCATTCTTTTCCACATTCACAACTGTGTTTTTTTTCTTTGCAATTACTCATCTAGGCTTGCTCTCTGTTTCTTACATCTGTGCTAAAAGCTATTAATGGCTATAAACTAAACTGAGAAGTTAGCAAAATCTACTGCCCAAACAAGACAGAGCAATATGGCCTGCATTGTAAAATTTACAAAGATTGATTGAGCAAACTATATATGAGATCTACAAAAAGTATAATAATGCAGTTTTATTGTTTGCATTTAAACAATTGTTTAATACCTAAGGACACAATTATTGTTAGCCATTCAATTGTTAATATATACTTCATCCTTGATGGTCAATTCCCTAACCATATTCAGTTTACAAGCAAAGAATTAAGAGGTCAACCTAATGAAGGTTTTTTGCCCAAAGTAAACTTGAACTTGGCAGTGAATTGCTACTTGGATGCTCTTTCATGGAATGGTCATTTCCAAACATTGATTCTTCCAGCTTTTTTATCCTTTGTGCCTGGGAAAGGAAAATATTTTTGCATCCTAAAGAGGGCTTTGCTGCAGGAGTCTCCTTCTCTGGTGTGAGAAATCTTTCTTTGTTTTCTTCTGAAGCAAATCTTTGCTATGAGAACTTTCCTCAAGAGAATGTTGTATTTTGTCACTTTTGCCTCAAAACACATCAAAATTATTGTTGCTGACATTTCAGTTTTTCACAATAATCTGGGACAATATCATATTGACATTTCTGCTATGTTGACATCCCTTGCCCAGCCTTGCTACTTATGTGGTTCCTGTTTGCAGACTTAACCTTGCCCTTGTTATTGACTGCAGCTGTTCAGGGACTTTTCTGTGATGTTCCCAGCTTGCCTCAGCCATTTTAAAAGTTTCCATTCTTTCCCTGATCAATGTGCTAGAATGGTTGCTTAAGTTCAGGGCCATAGAATATATCTGCATTGCACCCCTAAGTCGCTTTTGACCTTGCTGGTGCCAAGTAAAAACAACTTGCCAGGGATTCAATCTGGATTGAAAGCTATAATGGCTTCCTAGTAGACCAGTTCCTGTGGCTATACTCACCCAATTTATAAAACAGTAGCCTATGAACTGGGGACCATTTGCATTTCAAGTAAGTTTTATCTCCAGTATGCCAGTGAGAAAGATTTGTACCAGTGGTGGAATTCAAAATTTTTTACTACCGGTTCCTTGGCCGTGGCTTGGTGGGCGTGGCAAGGGAAGGATACTGTAAAATCTCAATTAGAGGTGATATTTGCTGGTTCTTTGAACTACTCAAAATTTTCGCTATCAGTTCTTCAGAACTGGTCAGAACCTGCTGAATACCACCTCTGATTTGTACCAAAAGCTGCATTAGATTTTCTTGAGGAAAATTCTGGCAAAGTGAAGTGAGACTTGTTTTCTGATTCTGCACTGCAGCCAATTAGTGCATGGCTTTTCCTAGAACAAAGTAAAATGCAGCTGGACAACTTTGCTTCAACTGGCATAAGCTGGGAAATACTGCTTTCAACTCAAAAAAGACAACATGGGCAGAGGTTACATTTATATTGGGCTGGGTGTGAATAGAAATCCTTTTGTCCTTTCATGTTCTCAAAAAAACCTGTTGGTATTCACAACAGAGAATCTGGCAGTGCATATTTAATTTAAAATCCTTCCAAAATAGAACAAATCTTTGATTCAAGTTCACTTCCTTGTAACTGAACCCATGTAGTTTTCTAAACAGAATTATAGACCTCATTCACTGTTGCATTTCTTGAGTTTCCTTTAAAAAGCTTGTCGTGGAATTTCCAGGTGGTCCAGCATAGAAATGCTATAAAAGGATGACCTTGTTTAGATTCTGAGATCAGCCAGCAGCTACTACTTGCCAAAATGCCTAGTATAGCAAAAGTGGCCACAATATTGTCATGCTGATGCATCCAATATGAATATAATCTTTTCTACCGACCCACAAGCATATGTTCTTTTTCATTCCCTTTTACTCATCCAACAACCAAATGCACATTTCAAGTGTACAATCATATTACAAAAAATTGCTAACCAAATTTTTCTCATATGATCTTTAAAAGATGCATAGACACCAGGACTATGCAGTGTGCTTTGGTATTCAATATGCAAATGGTGCTTTGGAGGAGCACATGGGAAATGCTGCATTTGGATATAGGTCTGGAGGTAGTTATGCTCCTATTTGCCTGAATATAACTACAGCTGTCTTTGAAATCTGAAATCATACATTTTAATTCTCTGGATCATGTCAACAAGAGTACTCAAACTCACATAAATACAAGTATCCACCCCATTGTATGTATGCAGGTTAGCAATAATAGCTCTGGGTTGCATTATAAGAAGCTGCCATTAAATTAAAATGATGACATATGCATGGTGATATAATGATGCAACCACTGTTACATTTTTGTGTCCCAATATCTGTAAATCTAAGATATGGGGTCATAACATCACAACAGATTTTATCACTTTGCCCCTTTACTTCCCAGCAAACAACTGTGTGTGGCATGCATGGGCCCAATCTCTATCCACTTTAAAATCTTTTGCACTGAACAGCTTTCCTATAGGAAAAGACCGGACCATTAAGGGCGCACAAATTATTTCAAAATAATTTAAAATTTCGCACTCCTAAAGATTTAGTGCAGCTAAAGTCTGGCCATCTTCTAAAAATAATGTAAGATATTTTTTGCAGGAATAACTTAATCCAGTCTCATACATCAACATGAAGTTTTTATGTTGTGATTTTTTTTTCTTTCTGCCAAACTGACTGATATTACTATAACCGTGTCATATTCATTTATGAATGTATTTTTTGACTTGAAATTCTTTGAGGCATGTTGATGATGAACTCTGCTGCGAACTTTCAAATACTGACCACATGAATAGCTTTGGAGGTAAGAGGAATACGCATTTTCAAACTTATTGGAACACATTTGAGACTGAAGCTGTGTAATCAGCATAAGGGTTTTTTTTGTGTCATTTCTGTTGCTAAGGTAATCTTGGCTTTACCCTTTAATACAATCAATCCAGTAACAATACAGGATACAGCTGAAGAGATTGCCACTTGATATTACATTAAAAAAAAATAAGTCAAAGCACAAGTGCTATATATGTTTCTCTGTGTGTATGTGTTGCGTTCTGAACAAATATAAAGATAACTGTATTCCATGTATCTTTAAGAGACATACAGTTAAAATGCACATTTTGTTTCTTTGACAAGGATAATTTAAGCCCCACTTTCGATTAATGGATTTATTTCTTTTTCATTTCCATCCATATTTTTGTTAACTTTCCTATCTTTGTTCTTCCACCACAGTCAATTGTAAACAACAGTTTTACTCAGAATAGCTTACATTATGCATACTTTTAACACCCTCAAACATCTACACTTGCTTATTCCAGGTCCTTCAGAAGGACTCTATATGGATAAAAATGCCAAATCTCATTGGAACATCTAACTGACTCTGCAACGAACCATAATAATAAAAATATTAACAATATTTTTTTAAAAATAAACACTAATTTTAATTTACTATTAAGAGACGGCATAAGTATTTCAGAAACTGAACAATATTTCCCTGTAGGTGTATGTGTGTGTATGTATGTATGTGGATAGAGAATTATAATGTGGCTGGTGAAAGTGCTATAAATAAAAGATACAGTTAATTTGTTGTTCAAATTACTGGAAATGATCTTGCCAGGGGCACTCTGCATAATTCTTTGCCTGAGTGACAGGGTGTTAATGACAGTCGCTGATGCATTTAAATCAAAGACTGTTATTCCTTTATTCCACCTATGGTCTGTTCTAAACTATAATTTGTTTTTTATTGACTGAGTTGATGATAATAGCAAATACTGACCATAATGAATCACTATCCTGGGCCATATTATTTATATATAACCTCTACTGAAGTAATATATAATTCTAGGCAAGAAAATTCATTTTCTCCTGTGTAATAGGATTGTAATCATTGGAATACATATTATCAAATCCAGTAGGTCCTACACTTCAACCATGTTTGCTAGTCACTTCATATCTATAAAACGATGAGAGATGACACAGATATAAATGACAGAGATAGAAATTATGTTCTAATTGTTTTTTCAGAACACAGTAGGTATTTTCAGAACACGGTAAGTATTTTCAGAACACAGTATAGTAGTACATTCACTACTGTGTTCTATCAAAACCACATCACTTTTTTTCATGCAACACACTTTAAAAAGGTGTGTGGCTTAACTGTATGTCAAAAAAATTTTTCACCCCTCTCAGGCAGATTCTTCTGACTTTAGCTTTAGCATCTTCCAATCATTTCCTTGCATCTAGTTTGAATATGGAGATAGTTACCTAAATGAGATAGCTAACAAATATTGTGTGTACATGAGTGTAGTCATCATAGGGTTCAAAATTATCTCCTATGTATATGCCCCAAAAGTCAGAAAGAAATTAGCTTTTCCAACAGTTTCTTCAGGGTAGTAATGGTTCTAGTGAACTTTTCTTTCTTTCTTTTCTTTTCATAGTATATTATTTATTTGTTTGCTTGTTTATTTTGTGATTGTAATTGTACTGCTTCAATTAATAAAAACAGCTTGATTACTGTTTCTTTAACATTCACCATCTCTCTAGATTAAAAATCCCAAAATGTTGCAATTTTACCTCATAGGGATACTGTCCCAGCCCCTTGATCATCTTAGCTATCCCTTGTGAACATCTCTAAATCTACTACATCATTTTTGTGGGTTAGTGACAAAATCTTCAAAATATATTCTAGATATGATTGAGCCTTGATTTTTATAAGAGTATTGTGATATTGGGATCTTTATTTTCAATTTTGTTTTCTATTTCAAATATGCTGTTAGCCTTTTTTACAGCTTCTATATATGATGTCAACTCTTTCATCGAACTGGTTTTCATTAATTCAATATATTTTACCTCACATACCTGATATAAGTATTTAGTAATTTTGGCACCAATGTGCAGCCTCAATGGATGTGAATGCATCTAGAAAAAGAGATGCAATTATCGAAGAATAATTAATCATTCTTTTTTTTAAATGGAGAATAGCTAACACAAATTGTGAAAACATAGAATTATTAAGCTATTTTATGTTTGCTTTAGTAATCAAGGACTTTGAGGACGGCATGCAACAATTTGTTTTATTTGGATTTTAAACTTTACATTAGAACTTCAGAGTGTAAAATAAATCCGAATAATGACAATAGTAAATTTTAAAATGGCATTTATTAGTCAATAGACCAGGTTGAAATTGTCTTTGGGCAACTTGTAACAAAAATCAAACCTGTGTTTCCTTCCGTGTTGCGTAGAACACTATGAAATGTGTTCCATTAGTTATTTTAATTCCTTTGGTAGTTTCAGTTTAAAATTGGAGGGTTCTTTTGGTCTGTAGATATCAAGTGTAAATATTAACAAGGAAACTTCTCGATTATTGTACAGGCTTGTTTTCAATATGATTTCAGTCACTGGGCCACTCTATCCCTTTAAAATTTCCACTTCTATTTAGAAGTGCTTCAAGCAATAATTTATAGACATTACCTCACAGTCATTTTTGGAATAGCACACTAAGCAAAGCTGTTTTCTAAAATCAAGAAAAATAAGCCAATACAATTACCATCCTCAGACTATACCCCACCAAAACCACCTTCTTTTTCTTTCTTTAATCAATTAAATAGGAGATATTCCGCTGTCCCTTGACAGTGATATTCCTTATTGCATAACAATTAATTAGAAGGGAACACAAAGTGTTAATAGGGTTTTGGAGGCAGCATCTTAATATTTTCTGATTTTTTCTAAGATGGCAGAGAAATTCAGTTTCCACTGGGAGCTAAATATATCTAATCTGAACTGCTAAGTCTGTACAGGAACTAGTTATTTACATATTCTTATATCTGCATTTATCTTAATTTTACAGTGCACTTTGAATCTGAAATTATGCACATAAAATACATATGCAAAAGAAAGTACATCCAACTGTTATTTTCCCTGGAAAAAAATTGCAAAGAATTATACATTAAGAAAAATGCATACAAACATTATGCAGAATCTGGATTAGAAAAAAAAGAGAAATAAGAAAGAGAACATAATCAAACTTGATTGATTTGCCCTTCCAAAATTGTATGTATCTCATGATCACATCAGAGATATCTGTCTACTGATGTTGCACATAGATTTCAATATTTTGCAAAAGTTTGTCCTCATTAACTAAAGCAAGTTTCTAGCAATTACAGCTATCATGATAATAAGTACCTTGGTTATACTGGATAAATCTCAGAAAGCAACTGTGCAAACATATGTGTGGAGGCATATATGCAAATATAATTTAACTATACATTTTGCACATCAGTAATGTGATTCTATGGATCATGGAAATCATTTATTTCAATTTAGAGTGCAAAGCATATAGTGGTCTAGTAACTACTCATTAATTTCAAACTATAATATTGCAGTTTTATAAAAGTTTCATGCTGCCAAAGGAAAAAAAAAAGGATACTAAATGAATCATGTGCTAAGCTTTAGATACCGCAGAACTCTTTGTGATTTTCTCTGAAAAAGAATAGTCATGTCTCTGTTCCAGTTTGCTCGTTGTCAAAGTAGGAGCTGAATCCGCGATAGTGTGTGGTTTTGCTTCAAGCTAACTTGCTGGAGAGTCCCAATCTGGACCAGAACCACCCTGGAGGGGTGATGAAGAAAGAGGGAATCGCCTGGAGGGTTGAGGGGAGCCGCAACTCCCCTCCCTGAGAGGAAAAACCCCTTCCAAAGCAAGCAGTAGTGGTGGTCTTAAAATGGCCACCACAAAGACGAAGAACAGTCCCAGTGAGGAGAAGTAGCAAGTGAAGTGCAAACCAGGCAAAATGCATGGATTTTTTAGGTACCCCGGTATTAAAAATAAAGGACTATATTGGAGGAAAGTGGGGGGAAGCTGCAAAGAGAGAGAGAAGGAACTTGGACTTTATAAAATTGGCTTGAATTACTGTATTGGATTAATTTGGAGGAAAAAAAATTAAAGGAAAATATTTGAACACAACAAAGGTTTAGAAATTAAACTGGATAACTATTGGATTATGGGCACTCAAAGGGCATAACTAAATGCTGAAATTGAGTTTGTGGAAATGAAAAAAATAATAGCTAATGATTGAAATTAGTGAATTTAATAAAAGTACTATATTCAACAAAGAAAGTTAAAGGAAAGAACGGGCAATGAAAAAGGCTCAAGAGTACCACCTGATGGTACAGGAAAACTTCAGTGATCTTTTTTTAAAAAAGTGTTTGGTCTTTCTGAGAAATTAGACTTTGGAACTTTAAGTAAAGAAAGTAAAAGAAACTCCATTATGAAAAACAAAAACCCTTGAAAGTGAATACTACAAAGGGGAAAATATCTGAAAATATTGACATAGAACCACCTGGTGAGTGTGGAAAACAGTTGGGAAAGGGCCACTTGAAAATTTGGAATGAAGATTTAATGACATTGATTGTTGAAAATAAACTTAAAAGATACTGGCTGAAATAATATACTGGACTTTGGGTCTGAATACATCAATTAGGGAAGAGGAAAAGAAAAAAAGGAGAAGATACAATGGTGGAATTATTTGTTGAAATGAGAGCGGACTTACAAGACATAAAGGAAATGATGAAAACTAGATTTGAAATGTGTAATTACGTATTACAGAAATTAGAAATGGCGACCCAGCATGTAGAAGAAGAATGCAAATCAGAGGGCTGAGGAGTTTAACAAAGAAGAAGCCAGCTTTGAAGATCAAAGGGACCAACAACTACTTAAGCGGAAGGTGGGGGGAAGGAATTAAAATTAAAAATGTGTGGTCTAATGTGATAATAAAAGGGAAAATGGTTTGCAAAATGGAAAAAAATGAGAGGGAAAAAGCTGAAAGGGGAAGTTCAAAAGAAAAATCGAAAGAGGGAGGGAAAAAAAGTTAATAATTGGAATGAGAAATGGAGAGGAATAAGAATGGGGAAAAGGGGAATTAAAAGAAAGGACCAGAAAATAAAGAGAAATAGGAAGCAAATGAGAATGAAAAGAAACTATATTGCTAAAAGAGGGAGAGACAATGGGTGAAATTTAAAAAAGAGGATGGAAAGAAATTCTGCAAGGTAATAAGGTATGATATAAATGATTAAGTATAAAATAGATAAGTATGTAACTGATGCGATTTTTTTTCTTTTAGTTTCTTTCTTTTTTTCTTTTTCTTTCCTGTTATTAAAGAATTATTGCTATACTAGACATGGAATTTAATGGACTAAATATGGAATTGGGAATTTATAATTAAAATATTATATGTTGATGGTTAACAATGTATAAGAAAAGGGGAGAAGATGATGAAATGAGAACTATTATGGAAGAATTAATATCAGTTGCTATAATTAATTGATTAGACTAATATTTTTGTAATGTATAGATGACCTATAAGGTGATTGAGAAAATGTAATGCGGAATCTGACAAAAAAGTGTGTGTGTGTGTGTGTGTGTGTGTGTGTGTGTTATATAGTAATTAGGGATATGGTATCAAGGTAGATTAAAGGTGGCTGGCTTGAATTAATAATCAGAGGGGATAATTTTGAATTAATAAACTAAGGATTGATAAAATTGCAAATATTACAGATAAAGGTAATTTGGGAAATGAATATAGAAATGAGATGAGAATTTCAAGTATTGAAATTCAAGTATGAAAGCATTGTAAAATAAGATATGAGAATACTCTAACGAATGAAATAAGTTATAATATGAATTGGAATTGGATAACTTTAATACGTAAGTATATAAGTATAAGTATATTGAGTATAAGTCAATATTTTGACTTAATATGAATGTGGATATTAAGAGATTATTAAGCTTGCTTATACTAAAATGTATGATGTATTGATGCCACATGTATTGTTGTGTATGTGTAGATTGAAATAAAAAAACTTTTATTTTTAAAAAAAGAATAGTCGTGTCTCTATTTTGTTTGCATTTTGCTGACAGAAGCAGGGCTGTTAAAAAATTTTCGATCCAAGAATTAAAAGGTATTTTAAGTTTTAAGAAGGTTGGTACTAAACATATTGTTTTTCTTATATGCTGATATTTTATTTCTCATTAATCATTATTGGTGTTGATTATCAGTTTTATAGTTACGGTACAATGGTTTGCTAAATTTTTAGATTACTCAGTTAATTGAAATAAGTCTAGCATCTAATGACATAATTTTAAACATTTTTAAATGAAATGTTAAATTTGCACTTTTATCTATTAACTTTGTTTGAAGTATTTTGGACTAAATATTCCTACAAAAAATTAAATATTTATTTTAATATTTCATTTATTTGAATATTTAAAAAATTAAATATTTTAATTGTTTATTTCAATATTGAAAATGATACAGGATTAAAAATCTCTATGAACTTTTATTCAAAAATAAATGTTAAAATGAATGGCATTTCAATACCATCTAATTGTTTTAGAACAGATTAATAAAACATTTTGGCATCTAAATTATAACTTTCTTATAATGAAGAGTGTGGTGTGAAAATAATCCAGTTAAAGAGTAAAAGTGTTTGAAAATGGTTGCACAAAGATTTATTTATTTAATTTAGATACTGCCCATCTCCCTGATCGGGCAACTCTGGGTAGAACATAAAAAAATAAATAAATATAAAAGCAATTAAAATTTAAAACACCAGAACCAAGGAGATGGGAATAAGGTCTTCTTATCTCAATTACCTCCAGCATGCCCTCATGAGTCTAAGCTAACCAGCCAAACCAAGTTTTAATATCTCCTAAAGGGCCAAAAGGGTGACAATAGTTCTCACCTGTGGTAGTAGAATATTCCACAGGCTTGGGGCCACCGCAGAAAAGGCTCTTCTCCTAGACCCTGCTTACTAAAAATTCTTAGCAGATGGGCTCTGTAGCAGGCCTCTTTTCCTGGTACAAGGTGGATAGGCTACTCTTATTGGGATGAGGCAGCTACTCAGATACCCTAGTGTCATGTCATATAGGAATAATCAACACCTTAATTTTACCAGTCTGGAAGCAGATTGGTAACCAATACAATATGCCATCCTATGGGCTCCCAAAATTGTGCCCACTACTGCATTCTGTATCAGTTATAGCTTTTGAATACTCATTCCAATGTAGAATGCATTGCAGTAACCAAACAAAGAGATGACTAGGGCATGGATTACTATGCACAGGACTTCACAATTCAGATAAGAGTGCAATTGGCGCACAACACAAAGTTGCAGAAAGGCCTTCCTAGACACAACTGCCACCTATTCTTTAATAGCAATTGCACCTAGACTTCTACACTGCTTCATAGTGCCTTCTCTAAGCAGGTTACTGAGTATTTCCCCAATAATCTGGCTTCTCATTTTACTAACCTCAGAATGATGGAAAGCCTCAGAAAAATAGGTTAACCTTGAGCTGATCAAAATTGAACTCCTGGCAATGAGTAGAATTAGCCTGCAATGCTGCATTCTAACCACTCCACCACCATGGCTTTAAGCAGAAGTCCATGAGCATCCCCAAGTTGTGTTCATGATCTATTTGGGATAGTGCAACTCTGTATAGAATTAAAGATGATGAACAACTATATCCAGAGGTTCCCTGCACCCAGGGCCACTCTGTTTCTCCATAGTTCAAATGAAGCCTGCTGTCTCCCACAGGCCCCTCTAGATTCCAGGCACTGAGAAAGGATAGCCACAGCATTGCTTGGATCACTGGAGATAGTGATATAAAGCTGCCTGTTATCTGCATATTGATGATATTTCATCCCATAGTGTTGGATGATCTTGCCAAGTGGTTTCCTGTAGTGGTTAAAGAGTGGAGAGAATACTGACCCTTGTGGCATCCCACGAAGGAGTGGCCCTAGGTTGGAATTCTTGCTTCCTATCAACACTGATTGGGCTTTGAAGAAAGAAGCAAAACCAGTGCAATACTGAGCCATCCATCTCCAAACTCCATAGCCATCCAAAAGGGTACTATAGTCAATGCATTGAAAGCTGCCAAGAGATCAAGAGAGAAATATGGATTTACTACCCCCATCCTGCTTTCACCAAGATTCATCTACAAGCATAACCAATGCTGATTATGTTCCTTTATAACTCAACTGAAAGGGGTCCTGATAATCTGTTTGTCCAAGACTTCTGGAGCTGCAAGGAAGCTATTTCTTCCACCATCTTTCCTAGAAAGGGGATGTTGGAAAATGGACAAAAATTGTCTAAACAGGTTGGGTCTGATGATGTTTCTTGAAGAGGGGGTCGACCAAAGTCTCCTTAAATGATGTCTAGAACACCCTCCCCTGCAGCAATATATTAATCACTTCCTGGACCTATGGTCACTGTCATAGAGACTTTCATGAGAAGAAGGGACAGGAATCTAATAAGCAATTAGTTGTGTTGACATTCCCCCAAAACCTGTCCACTTGAACAGATTTATCAGGGTCAAATGGTTTCCATATACTTGAGAAAGTTCATTTCCCGGGCATTTCCAATGGATCTTTTCCACGTTCTCAAACTGAGAATGGATTTAAGTGATTTTCAGTGTTGACATATTCCTCTGCATGGCCCTGTAAGTTATCCTCTGAATCATCCTTCCCAAGGAAGGATTGGGTGACCTTGAACAGGCCATTTTTTGATACTCCGTGTCAGACTTCTGACTGATGCCCTAATTAAATCATGAGCCTCAACCAATCTTCAAAAGAAATCCAGTTATTAGGAGCTTCATGTCGGCACGGACCAAATGAAGCCAACTCTGATCTCACTTAATTCACGCTTTGGCTCTGACCCTGTTTCCCCCTCCCCCCAAGATGTGTCATCAGTCACATTCCCCAACAAGGCAATTTCATGGGTTATAGAAGTCATTCCTTCTGGCCACTGTGGATCTCTGTGGAGATGACCTTGACATTGCCAGCTGGAATGTGCTTTGCTTTACTGAAATGCAAGTTCCTCGATGTAGTTGTGAGGTTTGATTTCCCATTCCTCTTGCCTATGGCAACTTGAGAACAGGTCAGGAAAGCTTCGTGAGTTGACACTCTGTAGATGTAATGTGATTTTTCACCGCTCTTACTTCCCCAATGTAGGCCTTAACAATGGCTCTGAGCTATATCTAGTTGGATGTGTTCTTATTATTCTTTCTATGACACTCTAGCTCCTCTGTAAACCATGGGAAGTTTTGAGAGCAATGGGCAAGAAGAGGGCATATGGGTGTGATCCTACCCAGAGCCTCAGCTAATCTCAAAGTGCAGATTGCAGTCATGCCAGCAGAGCCCTTAGGATATTGCCAGCTCCAGCTGGAATCTGGGTGGGTCCATTAGTCACTGAGAGTGGATCATTGGGATAGGCCTTAATACAGTCTACTGGTGATAGTCACTTGAGCTGTATCTCTCAATGTATTTGGTAATTACCAAATACATAGAACTAAATAGATAATTTCTAGAAAAAATACTTCCTTTTTGTCTATAGATAATGCCTGGTTGACCCTTTGTCTGAGAGTAAAAGCAAAGTAAGATCATGCTGAGTTAATATTGGAATGAAAGAAATGTTAGGGCTATAAGGTAGATTAAAAAGTAAAAAAAAAATCACAAAAATGCATTAATGTATTAATGTTCCATTAAAGGGCTACTGGCAAGAGATGGACTGCATCTCACAAGAACTGGAAATATATATTTGGAGGAAATTATTTCCTGAACTTATCAAAAGGGCTTTAATCTAAAATTGAGGGGGAATGGAGGCCAAACTTCATGACCTTTAGAACCTAATTCAAAGCAAAAAACCACTAGTTAACCAATTATACAAGGAGTTGTTATCTCAGAACTATAGTAACCTATCTTTAAAAAATAGGATTTTTTAAAAAAACAATGGGGAGCTACCAGAGGATTGGATGTGATTCCCATCTTTAAAAAGGAAAAATTATAGATCCAGGAAACTATAAACCTGTCATGGCCCCTGTTGGAATCTGATTCCAAAGGGGAGGTGGAGCAGCTGACAGGGAGTGGGAGTGTGGCTCTGGTGGCTGTGGAAGAAACTGGGAAGGGCATAGTCAAGCTGGGCATTCAGCATAAGACCCTGAGCAACCCCCTCTTCATTCTAGGGCATGCAGGGAGGAATGGAGAAGGGAGCAACATGAGTTATGGGGGTTACAGGGGAGAAAGGGGCCCTGATTCCCTTCATTAGCTGTAGCTGGGAAAACAGGATTTAAAAAGGGCATTTGCGCACAGCACGTTGCTGGAAGCAAAGTGTGAATTTATCTTTGTCAAGTATTATCTGGGTTCTGGCGTCCTCCCAACTGTGTATGTTTCATTGTCTTTTGAAGTCTGCAATTCCTTATCCTGCCCTGTCTTGTTAATTGCTGCAGCATGATTTGTGTTGTTTTTTATTTATAATTTTTATGTACTTTGGGTTTGGACTGAATTTCTTCCCTTTTAAAACTGTTCTGGGGAGAGTTTTTTCTCCAGCTGATGATAACTAGACATTGGGGACCAAGTTGGAGGTATTAAAGGGACTTTATCTACTTTTGTGACTTTTTTGCTTTTGTGCCATGCCCGGGTCATCACAAGATGAATCAACCTAACATCAATACCTGGGAAGATACTGGAAAAAATAATAATAATAAAAAAACCATCTAAAAACAAATAAAGTTATAACCAGTAGCCAGCATGGGTTTGTTAAAAACAGATCATACCAAACCAATATTATTTCATTCTTTGACAGAGTTACTTAATTAGTTAATTAGTAGACCAGCAAAATGCTGTGGACATAGTATACTTAGACTTCAGAAAGCATTCAACAAAGTAGACCACAACCTACAGTACTTCTTGATAAACTAGAAAATGTGGGATAGACAACAACATCACCAGATGGATTTGTAACTGGCTAACAAACCATACTCAATGAATAGTACTTTAATAGTACTACAGGTGGTGCAGGCTGTTAATCATCTAGTACTTAGTGCAAGCTGCCTGCAATTAGTGCAGGTTCGAATCCCACCAGGCTTAAGTTTGACTCAGCTTTCCATCCTCTCGGGGTAGGTAAATTGAGGACCCAAGATTGTTGGGGGCAATAAGCTGACTTTGTAAAAATGCCGCTTGGGGGGGCCAAAAGCCCTAGCAATAAGCAGGCATATACAATGGAATGAAGGCTATTGCCGAGCACTTAGCATGGTGCTCCATAGACTGTAAGCCGCCCTGAGTCTCTGGAGAAGGGTGGCATATAAATGCAAATAAAAATAAAATAAATAAAAAATAAAAATAAAAATGGAAGGAAGGAAGGAAGCAGCGGAGTATCACAAGATTCCATCTTAGGCCCAGTAGTCTTCAATATCTTCATAAACGACTTTGATGAGGGAATAAAAGTGAAATTCTTAAAATTTGGAGATGATAGGAATAGCCAACACCCCAGAAAGCAAGCTCAGGATCCCAAAAAATATTGACAGACTTGAACAATGGGCCCTATCCAACATGAAACTTAATGTGATGAAAAGCAAGATTTTACACTTAGATAGAAAAAACTAAAGGTACAAGTACAGATTAGGCAAAACCTGGCTCAAAAACATTAATTGAGAAAGGAATCTTGAATCTAGTGGAGACAATCACATAAATGTGAACCAGCAGTGTGCACCACCCCAAAAAAGCTAATACAATCCTTGATTGAACAAACAAAGGCACATAATTAAAATACTGTGAAGTAATAGTATTGCTTTATAAATAGTAATACCACACTGGGAATACTGCATCCAGTTTCAGCCACCACATTACAAAAAAGATGTTGAGACTGGAAAAAGTGCAAGATGATTAAAGGTCTGGAGACAAAAACATATGAATGGTTGCAGGAATCGGCTACGGCCAAACTAGAGAAAAGAAGGACTAGGGATGACATGATAGTATTATAGTATTTTGAGGGGCTGCCACAAAGATGAGGGGGTCAATTTATTTTCCAAAGCACCAGAAGATAAGATAGAACTGATGGAAACTAATCAAGGAGAGAAGCAACTGGGAATTAACTGGGAATTCTTTCAACTAACAATTAACCAGTTTGCTTTCAGAAATTGTAGGTGCTTTATCACTGGAAGTTTTTAAGAAAATACTGGACAGCCACCTATCTGAAATGATATAGGGTCTCCTGCTTGAGCAGCAGTTTGAACTGGAAGACCTCCAAAGTCCCTTCCCTCTCAATTCTTATTGATTAATTCAAAATAAAAATAGAATATAAAGAACAGTAAGAATATAGTAAATAAATGAATAATATATATATATATATATAAATGACTACCAACTTTCATCACAAGTATAAACAATTTCAGTAACTTATCACCTCATCTTAAAATATAACAACTGATCTCTTTTCCCCATATCCCATCTCTTATCTATAAACCATACTTAAAACATTGTCATTTTAGTCCTGGTGTCAGAGAAAGTCCAGTACCAAAAATAACAATTTTCTGTTGTTACTGAAAATCAGTTTAGTCTAATGATTAATGCATCGGACTAGAGAGCAGGAGACATGTGTTGTAGTTCCACCTAAGCCATGAAAACTAGCTGGGTGAAAACTAGCTGGGTGATTCTTGGCCAGTCCGTTTCTCCCCATTGTAACTACCCTAGAATTCAGCTGAATTAATGAGCCTTGTCTCTCAGCTAAGTCAGATTTTGCTTCTACTTAAAGTTTTAAAGAAGATTTTGAATGTATATTTCCATTTTTAATTGGAAAATAGTACAAAATATATTAGCCAATTTTACCTAATTGCATGATTCCCAGGGCTGCACGTGATTCTCAGAGCTGCATTTAAATTATGGATGATGGTTCTTGCCTTAGCCAACTTTTAATGTCTCATATGTGTCTGTTTATATACTTTGGTTATTTTTTTAACCATACAAAGAAAGCAATGCTGAAGAGAATAAGAGAATACAATAAGAAAAGAAAATGAACTGTTTACGAATTTAAATTTTAACTTTCCCCTTTTATGAAAGTAGATTAAGACATACAGGTTTTCCAACAACAATAACCCAGCACACAAAAGAAATATCACCTTTTCAATGTGACTGGTTGTTCTTCTTTGCTGGAAGTCCAATTTCACACTCATTTACAGCAAAAAAATTTACTCTGTACTGAAGCTTGGTGTTCTTTATATTGTTTTCTCAGACTGCTGTCATGCAATCATGTTCCCCATTCTTTTCTCCCAGTGAGCCTGGCCTGAGAAACAAAAACTAAAAGAGAAAAGAAAATATAACATGAAAAAAAAATAATGCACTGAATTCCTTTGGGGAGATGAAAAATGATTTGTCTTAAAGGTTAAATATTCCCTAAACTACAGTAGTGCACGGTTTATAAAAATGATGCCTCTATATCTTTCTACAGTATATGATCAATCCATAGCTATATATAACTAAAATTCTTCATTTTGTATCTGTACTGAACAATATTTGGATGCCAGTTGTCTCTAATGCTATTATCCTGGAAATTTATAAATGTTTGTTTCCACAATAATTAACATCAAAGTGACTAAACTGCTTAGCAAAAAAGCATTTCAGTCATCTACAAAGGTTTCACCAAGATAATAGCAAAAAGAATATTGAGGACATTAAATGATGCACTGCCAAAGAGCCGGCAGGGTTCAGAAGTGACTACACACAATGAATCACTTCCAGATTGTTCAGCAAATCATTGAATGGCACGAGTGCACCATGTCTCTGTGCATGGCTTTCATGGACTATGAAAAGGCATTTGACTCAGTATTCCAGCAAACAATAATTAAGGCATTGCTCAAACGAAGTGTAGACAGTGCTCATATAAACTTACTACAATCAATATATAAAAAAGCAATGGCAACAATTTGCCTTAATGATCTTGGATCAATGGATATCAACATAGAACGATATCATAAAAGGATATCACACCTTGCCTTGAAGAAGTATTTCACAAACTAGATTTGGCAAAAGATGGAATAAAAATCAGTGGTGCCTATTTAAATCACTTAAGATTTGCAGATGATGTTGTTCTC
Source organism: Bungarus multicinctus (assembly GCA_023653725.1). Classification (NCBI taxonomy): domain Eukaryota; kingdom Metazoa; phylum Chordata; class Lepidosauria; order Squamata; family Elapidae; genus Bungarus; species Bungarus multicinctus. Next base: position 49,115,668 of record CM042849.1, on the reverse strand, counting down.
ATCTCACAAGAACCAGAAGAGCTAGAAAGATACATAAAAGAGCTGCGCAAAGCAGGACGTCTATTTGCTTAAAAATAAATCTGAAAAAGAGGCAAGTTATGTTTAATAAATTCATTAAAGAAAGAACATTTTTTACACCCAGAGCAGTGGTAGAATTAAATTTTTTTTACTACTGGTTCTGTGGGCATAGCTTATTTGGTGGGCATGGCTTGGTGGTCATGTGACTGGATGGGTGTGGCTTAGTGGTCATGTGACTGGGTGGGCATGCTTGGTGGTCATGTGACTGGATGGGCATGGCCAACTCAATGTCACTCACGTCAAGGGGTGCCTCACCTGGTCCCTCCCCTCCCAGCCATTCCTTGTCACCCAGCCTCTACTTATCTATAGTTCTGTAAAAATGTTGTTCACCTTTTTTGACTTTATTATCTGCATACTATAGATGTACTTTCATGGACCACTGAAAGGAGGAAATGACTCACATGCTTAAGTGATAGGCAACAGGCTTTTAAGGGGCTGGCACAAAGAAAGGGGGACAATGTATTTTCCAAAGAAGCAGAATGCAAGTTTTCTTGCCTGAGCTGGGGGTTGGACTAGAAGACCTCCAAGGTCCCTTTTCAACTCTTGTTAAACATTTGTGTATTTTATGCTCTGGACTATTGACATTGAATACATGTAAATCCTGAAAAATATGTAGTAGCCTGGGCAAAAGAAAGGCAGAAAAATCACTCTATGTGTAGGGACAGTATAAAATATTAACACATGATAAATAATGGAACAATTAAAAATAATAGCACAGAGTTTTCTCTCTCTCTCTCTCTCTCTCTCTCTCTCTCTCACACACACACACACACACACACAGAGCACTTAACAGACAAGCATTTTAGAAGCAGCTCCTTTAAATTTCTCCAAGGCTGGAGTGGATTTCCCCACCCCCTCTGTCAGACCGCACTCCTTCTCACACCAGGCATTTTAGCTCACAGGGGGAAAGCAATACTTGCAGCATCCATGGGGAATCCTTGGAGAAGTTTTTAAAGGACCTGCTGCTTTCAAAATGCATTTCTTTTACATTGCAAAAGTGCTCCAAGGCTCGATTCACCCCCATCGCCTCTGTCAGACCGCACTCCTTCTCACACCAGACATTTTAGCTCACACGGGGAAAGCAATACTTGCAGCGTCCATGGGGAATCCTTGGAGAAGTTTTTAAAGGACCTGCTGCTTTCAAAATGCATTTCTTTTACATTGCAAAAGTGCTCCAAGGCTCGATTCACCCCCATCGCCTCTGTCAAACCGCACTCCTTCTCACTCCAGCACTTTAACTCACACGGGGAAAGCGATATTTGCAGCGTAGAAGCCTTTCTTCCTTTCCCCCAGGGAGAAAGAGGATGTGGACAATGGAAAGTTAGGAGAGTGATCGCAAGTGAGCAACCGGGTGACCGGGTTGGGGGTGTGGCCAGCCAGGGGTTGCCACCGGTTCAGCAACCCACGCCAAATAACCGCTACCTGTTCGCCCGAATAGGTGAGAACCAGTTGAATAGCACCTCTGACCCAGAGGTGTACACCCAGAGGTGGGATTGTACCGGTTCTGTCCACCTCTGTAGAACCAGTAGTTCTGAAAAGCAGCAGACAGAGAGCATATATAGAACCGGTTCTATGTGTGCTGCTGTTTTGGCCCATCTGCCCACCCGGGCTCTTACCTGACCTTTATTTCCTACTTTTTCAGCTGCAGCTGCTTTGCATGACACAGCTGTGGTTGAAAAAGCAGGGAAAACATGCTTTTTCAACCACTGTGCACCATGTGCAGTGCTGCTCAGCTGTCCAGGCAGCTAGCTGACAACGATATACACGCGCACGGAAGCAAAATGTAAAATCACTGAAGTGGTAGTTACACCAGTTGGATCTCACCCCTGTGTACACTAGACATGATAGAACACTACATATACCTTGGCCAACAGATCTCAATGGAAGGTGACACAATAAAGGAAATTGAATGGTGTGTTAAATGTGGTTGACAGGCATTCAGCAACTAAGCATAATTTTCAAGAACAATCTGCCCCTATGCCTGAAGAGAAAAGTTTTCAATCGGTATGAACTACCTGCTTTAACATATGCTGGTGAAACATGAACACTAGCCTCACAATAGATACAAAAGCTACAAGAGTCATAAAGACCATAGAAAGATACATGCTCAGTATTACAAGGCAAGGTAGAAACACCTGCACAGGTATTAGAAAACAAACAAAAATATACAATATCATCAACAGAGTAAAAGAATTGGGCTGGTTACATATCCAGAAGAACTGGTCACATAGAAATAAGAACTGTTGCCAGGTGGACCAAGGCAGTCATAAATTGGATCCAACTTGATAAAAAGTGTCCACAAAAGAGACTTAAAACAAGATGGATGGAAAAACATCAGCAAATATTGCAGGGCCAGTTGGTAAAACAAAGCTCAGGACCGTATTGGTTGGAAACATGCGGGAGAGGCCTTCATCCTGCAGTGGATAGACAATGGCTAAAATGTTGATATAGATAATTTAATTGAACCAATTATTTAGTAATTAAAAGAAAAAGAAAAAAAGAAAAAATAATTTAAAAACTGCATAATATCTATTTATTATCAGATGATGATAGTATGAGATGAATTTAATCCTTGTTTATTGTTAAATCTAGATAACATAGAAATATATTAGTTTAATTTCTTATTTTAGCAGATAAAGACTGGTTAAAAATAAATAATAGACTCATATTCTATATCCATATCTTAATATCAGGATGATAAGTTTTTCCCATTTATGAAAAATTATCTACTTTCCTGAGTCCAAGCTTGATAGTGACAAAGCTTTTCATAAAAGGATAAATTCCATATCTTAGAAATATAATTTAGCATGATATTTACAACTTTATTATATTTCTTCCTGAAATAGGTTATGAAACCAAAATCAAACTATGGACAGACAAGAAGAAAGAGCCCTCAAATTCCTTACAATACTACCACAAAAATGCCTTTTTCAAAACAATTTTGATTCCTTGAACAATCTAGTATATGCAAAATATAAATTAATTTCATTCTTAAATCCAAATAACATTTTATATTTTTTCATGCCCATTGATTTTCCAAGACTGGATATTCCAATTTTTCATTTCACAGTTCAGGTATACAGAATAACTAATGCTAACCATAGTCTTATTTTTTTTGAAATTCCAGATAATGAATTGTTGATCATTCATTTCCTGTGCTATAATTCCTAGGTTGATACCCTGCCTCCTTTTCTTTTTCATCATGGTGCCATGTTGGGAAGTTTGTATGGCACAGGGGCTACTGCTTGCAGGATTTTAATATATTTTCCATGGATGGTAGGTATTATGCTTTAACTAGACGGTGGGGAGTGTTCGGGGGTTAATTCTCTACCAGACTGCTTTGGACAGACTTTCTATCTGTCCTGTACAATTTGTGACCCTTCTGGTGGCTTAAGACAGAACCGTGCATGGTATCCAGCATTAGGAGATAGTATATGAGTGAGAAAAGTGGCTCAGTGGTTAAGACACTGAGCTTGTCACTCAGGAGGTCGGCAGTTCAGCGGTTCAAATCCCTAGTGCCACATAATGGAGTGATCTCCCGTTACTTGTCCCAGCTTCTGCCAACTTAGCAGTTTGAAAGCACATTAAAAATGAAGTAGAAAAATAGGGACCACTTTGCTGGGAAGATCCATGTGCTTCGGCGTTTAGTCATGCTGGCCACATGACCACGGAGATGTCTTTGGATGGTGCTGGCTCTTTGGATTAGAAATGCAGATGATCACTGCCCCCTAGAAATGACTAGTTCACAAGTGTGGAGGAACCTTTACCTTATATGAGTGAGAAGAATTATCTGGAGGTGTTGAGTGTCCTGCAAAAATGTCTTTGGTCTTAGGGGGTCCTTGATTTGTTGATTGTTGGTTGTGTGGCTAAATTGGGACATGTGGCCTAACTATGGACCTATGTCAGCAGATGAAGGCTATAATATTTTGGTAATGATGGATAGAGGAAGATATTATGAGAGGTGGGACAAAATCCAAGGGACTATGCCACAGATATATTATTCTTAAGGCATATTCCAGCCCAGTCTAATTTCTGTGCTCTGGTTGGCAGACCTAGAAGACCTGGGAGATTGAGTTCTTTGTCTTTGTGGCCAGGTTGGTGGTGAAATTCCTAAGGTTATGGTCTTAGGGGATTTAAACTTGCCTTTCCTGGAGCGATATCTATCTAGTCCAGGTGATTGATTACCCAGTTAGTTTCCTGAGAGTTTTGGATTGTTCCAGGTCTACTACATGATCTGATCAAAGCCCTGGTGTCACCTGAAATGGGAAAGCAGTTGAGACTTTGGACTAGCTAGCATCTGAGCAGCCTCTCCATGCCCATGAATCATGGTGCTCTTCATGCTTTACAGACAAGTTAAGGAAAATGAAGCAGGCAAAGAGACACCTAGTGTACTGCTGACCAATGAGCAAGCATGACCAAACATGGGCTACAGACATGTCTACAGGATCAGTAAAGGCTATGGGAACTAAGTCTTGCAAAATTACATGGGTAAACTTTCATCCTGTTGAGCCTGAAGAAGTGAGCATGGTTCTTGTTATTGTAAGACTGGCTATCTCTATATTAGATTTATGCTCTCCCTGGATGGACAAGAATGTGCTAAGGTGGTTAAGAGGGTTAACTTTAATCTTAATTTAACTTTCTTGAAGAAAAGTGTGGTCTGGTGGCTCTTAAGTACGCAGTGGTGCATCCCTTCTCAAAGGGTCATTGTTTCATCCAATCAATCCCAAAAACATGGTTCTGTGCTTGGGCCAAGGCCCTGAATTTGTGCAGGGATTCATTTTGTGTTAAGTTAGTCATTATAGTGACTGCTTTCTTCTTGGCAGTTATGTATTTTGATTTTTGTATTGTTTTAATTGTTTTTATTTTAACATTTTCTTTCACCATTCATTCTTACTTGGTGAGATGGGCAACCGAACAAACAAACCAAACCTGAGCATGCTGTTCTGTCAGTACATATTTCAGTTGCACATATTGCCAAATAGATGTTATATTTAAATTATATTCAGAATTATAATCTCCAAAAGTCTTCAATTATCTAGTTTAATTCAACTGATGCAAGATATTGATCCTTTGCTAAAGCCAGACATTTCACCAAAAATCTCCACAATCTTTAAATATTGATTATTCCACAGTCAAATGCTCATATGTTTCTTGATCAAAACCAAATAAACAAAATAATATTTCTAGTGACTTTACAAGGCTGGAAATGAAGAACTGTCTTTCCTATCCTTCAAATATAAAATTGTTTAGATTTCACTGTGTTACACTCTATTATCTGTGTTACACATAATTACACTCTAAAAAGATCCAGGTAAGTCAATATTCAGAAAAATTTTACTTTCACAAGAATATATTGTAAATGTAACATAAAAAGTGAATGACAAACAGGAAAATCAGAATGATTTAAACGGCTTTCATCGTATAGCAACCTTTAATTTGGCCAAAGATGTTTGAGAGATTTTGGCTATCATAAAAACATTTTCATTAACTTGTCTAGTTGTGTAATTGGGATTAACTTTGCTGTATCTCTTTAACATTTATTAGTCTCAGTATAAGAAATCATAAAATATATGGTAGCACTGTTGTAGATTAATATATTTTATTAAAAGACATAATCTTTTGTGAGCTGCAGCTCTCACTTTATCAAGTGCATACAATGGCTGTGTAGGATTTAAATTAAGATGAAATGGAGAAGACAAAAAAGAGAAGAAAGCAGACTAGTTATGCAGATACAAATTGCATGTGAGACATATTACAAGAACCTTATCAATTAACAATTGTAAACGCTTAAAAATTCATTGTGTTTGTTGAGATTGTCTGAAACCTTTTGATTTATGGAAGTTGAAATTTCCTGATATTATTTTGTCTTTGTTTTAGCCTTGATGTCAAAGTTATATGTATTAATTTACTAAAATTTGTACCAAATTTCTCCCAAGTAGAATCCAAAAGGCATTGTTAGTACATGGTAGCATTCATACAATAGAAACCTTACGTATCTGATGACCAGAGCTGAAATTCCTGAAAGCTTATGCATTTTAATAGCATATGTTCATTGGAAAAAGTGATACAACATCCTGTTTTTTTCCACCATAGGCTAACATGGCTCCTATTTTACAATATCTTTCAGTGTAATAATTTCAATTTCATAAAATTTTAGATATATTTAATTCAATGTATTTATTTATATGCCACTAAGAGTTTGTAGAGATTCCCAGTCATCCAGGTCATGGTTGTCTCAAAGGTGTTTTTTCAGGAGACTACTGGACTTTGTTGTTTTTTCTTTGAAGACATTTCACTTCTCATCCAAGAAGCTTCTTAAGCTCTGACAGGATAGTGGGGAATGGAAGGATTTATATTCCTTGCAGAGAGCAGGTCATTTGTATCCTTTCAGAGGGTCATTGAAGCACTTGCAGGTTTATCTGTATCTTCAGGGATCACAATACTGTAATTATTTTTTAATTTTTTTTAAAAAAATATTATTTTATAGAGTATGTACAAGTGATAAATTCCAATTTCTTTCAATCAGCTATAGATATTAACACTGTCAAAGTAAAATATTGTAGATTCCCCCCTTTAAATATGGCAATCTAAGTAGAATATAAATCTTATTGCTATTGAATTTAGCTTTAGGCAATAATTATTCAAAACAGCCATGATATTATCAGCATATTAAAGCAATCTGTATTCAGTATCAAGTACTACCACACACTTGATATCTTGAAAGTGTCTAATAAGAGATGTAGATGCTGCAAACTTAGAATTAAAAGATTGAAAGTTAAAGAGGACAAGTTGACATTCTTGTCAACCCATCACAACATAACAATGGCTGAAGAAAATAAGCTGTAATAACAATGGCGAGATAACTTATAGTAAAGACATCAAACTGTAATACAATTGAAAAGCAATGGTGGCAGCTCATATCTTCTTAGAACATACTTCATAAATTCAATAATAAATCACATTAAAGACATTTTCATCACTAATGAGATTAAAACAGCTGATTTTAATTATTAGCCAAATGTACAAACATCAATTGCAAGACAAATATTTTTTATAAACCCAGATTGAAATAGGTGAATTAGAGATAGCATTAAATTCTATATTCCCCAGGCTAATGTCACAGTTAATATTTTAGCATCCATATTAGGGAAAGATATTGGTCTATAACTTATTCATCTAGTGGGTCTTTGTCTAGTTGTAATATTACTGTAAATGATGAAGGGAATATAAAAAGACAAAATGATTCATTATATAATAATAAAATGTGCTAGGAAACCTATGAACATGTTATCCATTCAACTGAAAATCCATCAGGTCTGGGAGCATATTTTTCCTTCTTGATCTCAGAGGGCTACTATCATTCTTTTTTCCTGATCTTTTTTTAATTTGTGGGCTAGCCATCTCCCTGGCTTATTCGCATTTTCAAAATAATTTTGCTTTACTAGTTTGATTTTCCTAGCCAGTCCTCCTGTACACTCAGGTTTATTTTGTGTTTCACCAAGTCAGTTTCTCTTTTAATATTTCCATTACTTGGATCTTTCTGTCTGATAGTTTCTAAGTCTTTCAATTTCTCCCGCCAATCTTTCTGTTGTCTTCTTTTTCCCTTTGTTCCAATTTATATCATAAGCAATAGTTAAATCCCTTACATAAGCCTTTGTTGTATCCCATAAATTTTGTAGGGATGTGTGTTCTCTCTGATTGATTTCAAAAAATATTTTAGTTCTTTTTCTATCATATTAATATATTCTTTGTCCCTTAATACATTTTTGTTAAGTGTCCACCTTCCAATCCTCCTCTTTCTTCTCCATTTAATTATAATCGGGTTGTGATCAGACCATGTGTTTGGTAAAATCTCTATGTTTTCTATGTTGTCCATTAAACCCAAATCCATCCATATCAGATCTATTTTTGACCATGAATGGTGGGGATTGGAAAAGAAGGTGTATTGTCTTTTAGTAGGGTTCAATTCCTCCAAGCATCTTTCAAATTCAGTTCTGTCACCATCCTATTGAAGGTAGATGAAAGCACTTTCCTCTTTCTTTTGTTCTTTTTACTACTTTTATAGTCTTTCTCTATGTCTGAGACTGTATTATAATCTCCTACTATACATATGTTCGGGTGTTCAATTTCTACTATCTTTTGATAGTAGCAGGAAAAGAAGCAAATTGCCCAATTATTTTTTTCAAATCCCAGAAGTGCTTATTAATCAATATCTTAAAGCTTAGTTAAAACTTACCAGAAATAATGGATGAAGAAAAAGACATTTTAAACAACAAAATATCTATAAAAGAAATCAGAAATGCAATTGGGAAACAGAAAATGAATAAGACCCCTGGTCCAGATGGAATTCCATCAGAATTTTATAAAGAATTTCAGGGATTATTAGAGGAACTAAGGGTGAACCTGTATAACGAAACCCTTGAATACGCCAATATACCAAAATCATGGATAGAGGCATATACAACACTCATTTATAAAGAACAGATGGACCCACAACAAATACGGAACTAAGGCCAATTTCCCTTTTAAATATGAATTACAAAATATTAGCCATGATAATGTCCGAGAGGCTAAAAATGACACTAAGTAGAATCATCCACCCTGACCAGAATGAGTTTCTCCCGCCTATGCAGATGAAAACAAATACAAGGATAATTTTGGACATCTTAGAATTTTTTGAAATGCATCCAAATAGAACAATGGCACTGATGTTCCTAGATGCCCAGAAGGCCTTTGATAATTTGAACTGGAGATTTCTTATCAATCAACTGATCGGTATGAAATTTGGCAAAAACTTTCTGGGGTTTATCAAGACAATCTATAAGATACAAACAGCAAAAGTAATAATGAATGGACAAATTATGGATAATATAAAGATAAGTAAGGGGCTTAGACAAAGATGTCCCCTGGCCCATTACTGTACATATTAGCAGAAGAGATATTATTGGCACAAATATGACAGAACCAATATATCAAAGGACTAAAAATTAAAAAAGAGGAGTGTAAACTCCAAGCCTCTGCCGATGATATGGCATTCATAATAGAGAACCCAAAAAAATCAAGTATCATACTAACGAATGAAATAGAAGAATTTGGAAAGGTGGCTGGACTGAAAATTAATAGAGAAAAAACCAAATTAATAACAAAAAAATACACAAAAAAAAAACAAAAGGAAGAATTAGCAAACAAATTAGGCATGCAGGTAGTAAATAAAGCAAGATATCTCAGGATCTGGTTGACAGCTAAGTGTTCCTCAATCAAAAATCATGATAAATTGACAACTCAAATATCAAAAGATTTAGACAATTGGGCTAGAATTCAACTGTCTTTATTAGGGCAGATAGCAATAATAAAGATGAATATCCTACCAAAGTTGTTATTCCTGTTCCAGATGGTGCCAGTCAAGTTGTGGAATTTTTTTTTCAAAGATATAAATAAACAAGCTTCTAAATTTATATGGCAGAAGAAAAAACGCAGAATAAAATACAAACTATTACAAGATACTAGAATGAAAGGAGGCATTGATCTCCCAGAGTTTGAACTGTACTATCAGGTGGCAATATGAGAAAGTCCAGAAATATTTCACAAGAAGAGTTCTCCACTCTTCTACTCATTATAGAATACCTTATGCCACCAGACATTCTAAACCTAAAAAACCTTGAATTATGCCATCTTCGGTCTGATCTAAGTATGGTATATAAAATCATACATTGCAATGACTTATCTGTCAATGAATACTTCAGCTTCAACCATAACAACACAAGAGCACATAATAAACTTGATTGCAGGAAATACAACTTCAGCAACAGAGTGGTCAATGTCTGGAATACTCTACCTGACTCTGTGGTTTCTTCCCCAAACCCCAAAAATTTTAACCTTAGACTGTCTACTATTGACCTCACCCCTTTCCTAAGAGGTCTGTAGGGGGCATGCATAAGCGCACCAATGTGCCTAGCGTCCCTGTCCTATTGTTTCTTTTATTTTTCTTATATGTACCCATTTCATGTATTCATAACTATGTATATACTTATACCTATTATCTTGTAAGCGATTGACAAATCAAATAAATAAAATAGCCACATAGCTTAAAGATTGGATCAATATGACAAACAGAAGGATACTAATATTAGAGGGTTTTGACCTACAACTTGGCTGGTATGCATTTATCTGGGATGGGAAGAGTAAACACCATTCATACTTTCAAAGACATTGGTGAGAGATGCTTTGCTAATTACATGGGAAAGAATAAAAAGAAATCATTATGTAAAGGTGCCACTATGGTTATCAACAATAGAAGCAGTAATACATCCCAATGTTTTGGACTGTACTAAAATCATACATTACAGAGATTTGTTAAATGGAAAAGGAGAACTAAAAAACAGGAATCAATTACAATTTCAGGGAATTGAGATAGGATGGTGGCCCTACCACAAGTACAAGCACATTACAATAAGGATAAAGTACAAGCAAATTACAATAAGGATAAAGTACAATTTGGCTTTTACACAATCCAACAAGAGCTAGATAAGATATGGCAAGGGGAAGAAAAAAAACAATTAGTAAAATCTACAAGTATCTATTTGAGTATAAAATGAAGGAGGAAACTGTCAAAGAACGCATGATAACTTGGGCTAAAAATGTGGGCCACAATATTAACTTAGACCAGTGGGAATATCTTTGGCAGACAAGCTATAGGTTAACAATGTCGGTCTCTTATAAAGAGAATTTATATAAGATGTTTCATTGCTGGTACCTACCGCCAGCGAGGTTAGCCTAAATGTTCCCTAACATGACACCCAATTGTTGGAAATATAATTTCAATCAGGGAACTTATTTCCACATGTGGCGGATTTTCCCTTATGCATGAAAATTTTGGCAAAAAATTAGAATTTGGATTGAGGACATAACAAGACAGAAAGTAAAATTCAAACTGGAATCTTTTTTACCAGGCATCGTAGAACCAAATATGGAAAAGAAGCACCAATACTTGATCTTGCACATTATAACTGCAGCTAGAATAAGTTTTGCTCAAAATTGGAAATTGACTACGATCCCTTCAGAAAATATGATAATCAATAAAATACATGAATGTGCCGAGATGGATAGACTAACTAAACTCCTAAAAGATAATCAAGATAGTGAATATTACAAAACATGGAATATCTGGTACAATTGGCTAAAGAAAAGGTGATATCTGATGACCCAGTAACAGTTTGAAAATAAGGGTGTTGTGTAAATAAATATAAATAAATTATATGTATGCATATATAGAATTTAAAAGGATGGAGTTATTATGACAATGTGTAACACGCTATCAGAAGGAAAGTACAAGTGTATCTATTGCTCAAATAATATATAATTTTATAAACATTGAATAAATATATATTATAATAATAATAATAATAAAAAATCCATCAGGTCATCTAACTTTCTTCAATTTCATAGACTGAGTTGAATCTATGAATTCTAGCAATAGTAATACTTGTGCCAGTAAATATTTTTTAATTTTTCTGAAAGATTTCTTTCATTTTTCCACACAATTAAAAACTTGTTGTTCAGTTACAGGTATTTATATAACTTATATATTTTACATGTAAAAAATATAAAGGTCCTGCTAATTAATAATGTCAGTATATAATTGACCATTGTTAGCCTGAATTTCAGATATAAAATGTCATTGTGTTTCTTGTTACAGCCAAAGAGCCAATAATGTTTTAAGACCCAGTCTGGGTCGCATCCTGTAACTTTAACCTGGGACACAAATATTTTCTTTCCTATACAATAATGTTTCCTATACAATAGTTCTGATTAATGCAAATAGAATAATACTGATTCTTTTTCTTAGTGTAACAATTCCAATTTACTTAATATTCAGATAATTCATCTGGGGGGTTACTAGCATAAGAGAAAAAAGGTTTTGAATTGACTTATCCAGATATATGAAGTTAAAATTTGTCAGTCTCTTTTTTTTGCTGAAGCAGTCAATAGTGGATTCAGGAAAAATATATCTCAAAGGTTTAAAGTTAAAACTAAACTTCAAAATAATAATACCATTTCAAAACTACAGTTTGGCTTAGTTCTTACATCTACCATTCTTCTCTGCTGCTATGAACAAAAGTCAGAAAAGGTTTTTATTCATAGAATAGTATTAACTGTTGAAAGAGAAAAAAGAAGAAAAAAGCAAGCTTGTTACTCATCTGGTAAGTGCAGAGTGTTTAAAATTCCACCACAGCAGATAAGCTTGTAAATCTTTCTCTTTTCCTAGGGAAATGCAAAAGAATATATATATATATATATATATATATATATATATATATATATATATATATATATATATATATATATATATATATATATATATATATATATATATATATATTCTTCTTATATATATATATATATAATATCTTATTCCATTTGATATATTGAGCAATCAAAGCCCTTTCTCAGGCTTAAAACTTGTGAATGTCTAGATAAATCATTATTTTACTTCCATGATGTTTCAATTCAGTAGTTTTGAAAGTTGCAGAAAAAGTCTGTGATGCTGGACTTCAGAAATTTGACATAGAAAGTCAGATCTCTGTGAAAGATTGCCTCTTAATGTGTAGGCATCCAGTATCTGAAGTTTAAAATCGATGACGATACTAAGCTTTCATGAAAATGGTATGGAAATTAACCAGAGGTGGTATTCAACAGGTTCTGACCAGTTCTGGAGAACTTGTAGCGGAAAATTTGAGTAGTTCAGAGAATCAGCAAATACCACCTCTGACTGGAGATTTTACAATATCCTTCCCCTGCCACGCCCACCAAGCCACAGCCACAGAACCGGTAGTAAAAAAATTGAATCCCACCACTGAAATTAACAAGTGTTATTATTGTTCTATTCCAAAAGTAGACTCATTATTTTTTTCATAGCTTAAATTGATCCTGAACTTAAGGAGTTTAGCCTGCAGATAAGCTTATTGAGAAATATTTCCTCTGCTTTTAAATAATTCTGTCTCATGGAAAACAATTCAATGCTTCCAAACCATTATCAAATTTAATAGCTAGGATTTTGATATGTAAAGTTTTGCATGCATCCTAGATATACCCTTTTTTAAATTTTGAGATCAGTATCTTAACTATGGACAGCTAGGAAAGAAAGTTAAAGAATTAGGAGCACAAATTTTTATCTACACTTCCAACAAAAGACCAACATCCAATGTGGGAGCAAAGAATTTTAGAAACAAACAATGGCTTAAAAATTGGTGTCATCAAGAGAAATTTGGTTTCTAGACCATGATCTGCATTACCAACAGAAAGGGCTCTTGCCGAGAACTGGACTGCTCCTCATAAGAGCCAGAAAGAATATATTTGGAAAATGACTGGTTCATCTTATCAGAAGGGCTTTTAAATTAAAATTGAGGAGGGAAGGTGACCAATCTTCAATAAATAATTCTTTATTAACCAAGTGTGATTGGACACACAAAGAATTTGTCTTGGTGCAAATGCTTTCAGTGTACATAAAAGAAAAGATACATTCATCAAGAGTCAAGAATCATAAGGTACAACTCTTAATAATAGTCATAGGGTACAATAAGCAATCAAATCATACAAGGAAACAGTCAATATAAATCGTAAGGATACAAGTGACAAAGCTACAGTCATACAGTCACAAGTGGGAGGGATAGGTGATAAGGAATGATGAGCAGATTAATAATAATAGTAGTGCAGACTTTGTAAATAATTGGACAGTGTTGAGGGAATTATTTGTTTAGCAGAGTGTTGGTGTTCGGGAAAAAACTGTCCTTGTGCCTAGTTGTTCTAGTGTCATTTTGAGAGAAGGAGTTGAAACAGTTTTTGTCCGGGATGTGAGGGGTCAGTAAATATTTTCATTTGAGACAAGACAGGAAGTTGTTCAACAGCACTCTTTTTGACTCACATAGTATACAGGACCTCAATTGAAGGCAGGTTGGTAGTAATCAGGGGTGGGATTCAGTTTTTTTAACAACCAGTTCTGTGGGCATGGCTTAATTGGTGGGTGTGGCTTGATGGTCATGTGACTGGGTGGGTGTGGCCAACTTAACATCACTCACGTCAAGAGTGCTTCTCTTCACCTGGCCTCTCATGACAGTGGGGATGCTGAAATGGTCGTAAGTGTGAAAAACGGTGATAAGTCACTTTTTTCAGTGCCATTGTAACTTTGAATGGTCACTAAATGAACTGTTGTAAGTCAAGGATTACCTGTACAAAAATACAAAAAACTGCCCTAAATACCAATCATTAGATTAAAAATACCTGCAAGCCAGAATTACAAATTAGGCAGGGTGCCAGAGCACTTTGATAGTTAAAATAGTTAAAATGCAGTGATAACTATCAAGCAGCCAACTCTTGCTCATAAAGTGAAATCCTTTAGCAGAGAGATCATTTAAGCTTTCCAGAAAAAGCACACCCAGGAAAAGCAACCCCTAGATCCATTTGCACCACTTAAAGATACCAGCTAGTCTCACTCACATCACAAGATATCCTAAGGAAACTATCCAGATTTAAGGAAAGGTCATATGTCCCCCCAGAAAAGCAAAAAAAAAAAAAAAAATCAGTGCCAAAATTGCATCTTGCCTCTTGGAAGTATACCCCAAAAGGACAGTGCCAGATAATACTAAAGCAGGGAGGAAGACCCCCTTCCCAGATAGAAAAAGAAACCATTAGGTAGGAAAAAAAATTCAAACAAAATACAAATAATTAAATCACAACAGTAGCTGTTGCTTGTTGAAGCTGAATAGGGAAAATTATCCCATCAATAAACACAGGATTAAACTTCACCAAGCACAGAATTAACATTCACCAAAAACCAGTTTTAGACCAAAACGTAGAAAGAGTATGTAAACTCATGTTTGAATGTCAATCTTTCTAGCTAGCCAAGAAGCCTTGCTGAATGTCACTCATCTTGATTCCCTGTCATTATTCAATATTCATTATTCAATTATTTCTTAAAAGTGCTGATTGTCCTGGGAAGTATTTCTTCCCAACAGCAGTGTAAAAATCTTAAAACAACCCTTCCCCTTTCAGAAAGCCAAGCCCCAAAAGCTCAGGAGACAGTAAGTCTAGGCTGTCTGCCAAGAATGTAATAAGGATGGAAAAAAACAAAAGGAGATTGCTTCTAACTACGGTTCTCCAAATTGCTTAGAAAGTTAACAAGGGGTTCTTTAGAACCAGATAGAACTGGTAGAATCCCACCCCTGGTAGTAATTGTTTTTTTTTGCACTCCTAATTATATTCTGTGTCCATCCTGTTGGGTTGCAGAATCAAACCAGACAATTATAGAGGTACAGATGATAGACCTAATTGCTCTGTAGAACTGGATCAGCAGCTACTTGGGCAGTTTGAGCTTTCTGAGTTGGTGCAAAAAGAACATTCTTTGTTGTGCTTTTTTGATGACATTTTTGATGTTAGGTATCCATTTTAGGTCTTGTGATATGATAGAACCTAGAAATGTGAAGGTCTCTACTGTTGATATGGTGTTGTCTAGTATTGTAAGAGGTGGTAGTATGGGAGGGTTTCTTCTAAAGTCTACCACCATTTCTATGGTTTTAAGTGTGTTCAGTTCCAGATTGTTCCGGTTACACCATGAGGCAAGTTGTACAACCTCCTGTCTGTATGCAGATTCGTCGTTGTCTCAAATGAGATCAATCATGTTGTATCATCTGCAAACTTCAGTATTTTAACAGATGGATCATTTGAGATACAGTCATTGGTATATAGGGAGAAGAGAAGTGGAGAAAACACACAGCCTTGGGAGGCCCCTTTGCTAATTGTACAGGTATCAGATGTGATTCTGCCTAGCTTCACCTGCTGCTTCCTGTCCGTTAGGAAATTTATGATCCACTTACAATTGTGTTCAGGTACTGCTAACTGGTTTAATTTAGTTAGACGAATGTCTGGAATGATGGTATTGAATGCAGAACTGAAGTCTACAAAGAGGATCCTTAAGCAGGTATTTGGAGATTCAAGGTGTTATAGGATCTAGTGCAGAGCCATATTAACAGCATCATCTGTCGATCTATTTTGCTCGGTATGCAAACTGCATGGAATCTAACAGCGGATCCATGATGGTTTTCAGGTGGGACAGCACTAGCTTTCAAATGTTTTCATAACTACAGATGTTAGAACAACTGGTCTGTAATCATTCAGTTCCCTTATTCTTTGGCACTGGGATAATAGCAAAAGGAACAGAGCACATCTCTAGTGATTTATTGAAGATTTGGTAAAGATAGGTGCCAATTCGTCAGCACAGACTTGTAAGCAAGAAGGAGTTATCTTGTCTGGCCCTGATGCTTTTCCTGGCTTTTGTCTGTGAAATAGATTTTGCACTTCTTTTTCTGTGACTTTTATAACTTTTATAACTAAGTTATAAAAGCAACCTATGAAAAACTGGCATAAATTCAACATACAGCTATCTATATGAATAATTTCATCATCAAAATCAGAGTGAGGTAATGGAAGAAATTTGCTTAGGCAGTAAACAAAACTGGAAGTCACCAGACCTGTAATCATAATTGAGGAGACTCTGCTAAGGTATCAAAGAGTAATTTCATTCCTTCTTTGCAACTGATTTCAAGTTTGATCTGATAGTCTTTTTTTCTTCTTTTTGCAAAGCACTGTCACTCACAGAGGGGCTATAGCTTTGGCACTGAAAGGATTCTCTATTCCCTAGGTCTGTGATTGTGAATCTATGGCACATGTACCAGAAGTAGCATGCAAAGCCATCTCTCTGGGCACGCTAGCCATTGGCCATTTCTCTTCTGTGTTCTGGCACATGCATTGAAGGCTGGCCAGCTGGTCTTGGCATGCATGGGAGAACCGGAAACCAGAAGAGCAGCTCCTGACACGCATGCACATGCTGGAAAGCTGAGCTTCCAGTTTCCAGCATGTGCATACACAGCAGCCAACTGTTCTTTGCACATATATGCATGTGTTGGAAACTGGAAGCTCAGTTTCCCGGTGCACGCATATGCTCTGGGAGTTGCTTCTCCAGTTTCTGGTGCCCCCCCATACATGCTTCTGTTTTGGCACTCGGTGCTGAAAAGGTTCACCAACTCTTCTCTAGGCCTTGTGTAATAATAACTTTTTAGGAACTTGACTGTGAGAGAGTTGATAGAAATGAGTAATTATGTGAGAGAGTTGATAGAAATGAGTAAGGACTCGGGAATCACATTTCCTACAAGGCCCATGGTCAGTCTGTTTATTTCTGCTGTAGTAGATTATAGTCCATCTTGATGATATCTACCAGCTGTTGTAAACTAATTGGCCATGGATGTCTTTAATAAAGTTAGAGTGTAGGCAAGGAAATATAGATAAAATTATCAAATAATACGATGAATCAAGTGAATATGAACACAATTCTTCATTATTTTTAATCAGATATTTTCTACTTCCCTAAAAGATCTAAAAGACCTAAAATATTTTGAAAATAAATTAAATTTCATAAAAATTTCCCCATGGTTTTCAAGCTCTGGTTTCTGCCATATTTGAGGTAGAGAGATAAAGAGTTTCAAACTGTGCTCTCTTAAGTAAAATGCTTCAAGCATTTTATTATTCTGGAACTGGAGTTTGTGCTCATTCTATCAAATTTAGTGTTGTTATTTAAGCTGTTAATGAAGGAGAAGTGCAAAATTCAACACTATTCAGTCAAATCATGAAAAGAGAAAAAGTCAAATCAAGCAGTTCATTATTCTCTTCCATAGAACATTATGAATTGGACATGTTACTTGTTCTCCGATATTTTTTTCTCATGACAAAATTATTACAAAGACATAATACAGCTTTAAATTAATCCACAGTCAAAACAAAGCCTGCAATTAAAATTCTAAATGGAAGAATTCCAGTTCTTCTGCCACAGAATAATTGGAAGAAAAATGAATTCTAACCATATAAATTTGAATGCTTAATGTGGTTTTTCTGTTTTTTCATAATATAGTTTGGTCATTTAAGGTTGTTTCTTTTTAATTCAACGTATTTTTTTAGAATTGCAATATCTTTCTTAAATAGCTAATACAGCTATAACTATGTAGCTGTTGGATTTTGGACTTTCAGCATATTGAATGACATAATGTCTGGACAACAAACAAAAAAGTTTTTAAAATTAGATTATTGGTACTGATTGTTTATTATAAATTTGCTACAGTTGCACAGGCCATTTTATCATTACTATAATACAATTTATCATTACTTGAATAAACCTTTAGATTTTCTGCATTAATATTACATTGCTGTACCCCAATATTTACAAAATTGAATCAGACACTCACTGAGCAATGTAATTTTTTCCAGAGGTGGGCTGCAGCCGGTTTGGGTAAACTGGTTGTTAAGATTCTGTGCGGTTTGGCAAACCGGCATATCCCACCACTGACTGATTGGTGCCAGGTCTCTACAGCCTCAGACAGAGAAGGGCTATTCTCTGCACCCCTCCCTCAAACATTCTTTAAAATATAGTTTCCCAGCATTCCTTTAGGAACCTCCAACATGCAAACTGTGGTTACTCATCCTAAAATGAATCCTCTTTACCTGGAGCTTCAGAATTTGCTGTTTGCTGGGAAGATGTGTAGCTAAAAGTCAGTCTACATTTAGTGTACATCTGACTTTGCAGATATTTCTTCCTAACCAACAAAAGTGTATTTTCTGTGCAGTTCACATCCCTTGCTCACTGAATCTGGATGTCACAAAGCAAAGCCCACTTTTTGTAATTAATCCCTGTGCCCCTGGCAGAATGCTGCAGGAGGCTGAGTGCTGTCATATCCCCTGGCCATGCCCCTAGCCATGCCCCTGGCCGTGCCCCTGGCCACGCCCATCCACCCACGCCCACCCACCCAGTCATTAGGGCAGAGAACCAATTGTTAAAAATTTTGAACCCACCACTGATTCCCCACCACCACCAGAATGAGGACGAGTGGATGAAGCAACTGCTAAGACCAATGAACTGTAATAATCAGTAAATTAAGCCAAGTTCTTATAACCTATCCTTACTTTTTTGGATCTGAGGTTTGCTGCTCTCTGAAGTGTTTTGCTGCCTATATGTTAGATATTGCTGTGAAGCTTTTTTTTTTTTAACATAGGAAGGATAATGAAGGAAGGGCTATAAGGCAGAAAGTGTGCAGTTTGAGTAATGCTGGAGATATTTATTTAATTTATTAATGAAATTTATATGGGCACCCATCTTGTGAAAAGTGACTCTGGCTGGCATACAGCAATCCGATAAAACAACACATATATAAAACATTCATTCTAAAAGTATAACAATCAACATTAAAATTTAAATATTAGTAAAATATACAAATCTATCTCAAAGAGAGAGTCAGTATATCCATATTACTAATAGAGCCATTTAGACTCCAGTTCCCTATGACCTCTGGACCTAGTGACATAATCAGATCTTAAGGAACTCTGAAACATCAGGTCTTAAGGGATTGTTCTTCTACTTTATGACAACTAAGATCATAAAGTAGAAGATACTATTCAGGTAGTATCTAACACTTTATATTAGCTACTACCATACTCAGGCAGTATCTACTTAGACTAAGAAAAAGCTATTTCACAGGATAGGGCCACGAAAAGGCACACCTTCTAGCTTACTGAAGACAATACTGTTTCAATGAAAGGAATGGTGCTTTTTGTCTTAAAGTAAGGAGGCTATTTCATATTAATTCTAATTTGATATAGAGGACAACTTTGGCTGTATTTGCATGATGTACTTAATTTATTCTCTGTTTCCCTCCTTCTCTTATATAATATGCTTATAAACAAATACAGAATAATTTCTTAAGTCTCTCCTCAGAAAGTCATATCTTTCTGACTGGCTATTGGGGGTGAGATTTTGCCCCCTTCAGAGAGGGCTCGCAATCTGGGTATCCTCCTGGATGTACGGCTGCCCCTGGAAGATCACATTACGGCCGTCTCCAGGGGGGCAATTTATCAGGTTTGCCTGATCCACCAGATGCGGCCCTTTCTGGATTGGGATGCCTTACGCACGGTCACTCATGCCCTGGTCACCTCCTGAGTGGGAACATCCGGAGGCTTCAACTGGTACAGAATGCGGCAGCGCAGGTGGTTATGGGGGCATCAAGGTTCTCTCATGTGACGCCCTTCCTGCGCAAGCTGCATTGGTTGCTGGTGGCCTCCCGGGTGCGCTTTAAGATTTTAGTGTTAACTTTTAAAGCGCTCCATGGCATCGGACCAGGATATTTACAAGACCGCATTCTGCCAGTTTCCTCTCACTGTCCGGTGCGCTCGCACAGGGAGGGTCTCTTGCGGGTCCCATCAGCAGCTATGTGCCGGCTGGTGACCCCGAGGAATAGGGCCTTCTCTGTGGGGGCATCTGCCCTCTGGAATGGGTTGCCTCCGGAGTTACGTACAGCCACGGACCTGGGGACCTTCAGGTGTGCCTTGAAAACCTGGCTCTTTGACCAGGCTGGCTTGAGCTGATTTTAGATTTGGGCATTTTAATTTTATTTTAATTTTAGGGTTTATGGTAGGGGTTTTAACTGTTTTACAGCCAGGGTATTTAATTTAGTTTTAATTTTTGTATATTTAATGTTTTTAATTACATGGCTGTACACTGCTCCGAGTCCTTCGGGAGAGGAGCGGTATATAAATACATTTCTATTCTATTCTATTCTATATCTTCTATAAAGCTTTAGCAAATTGTCTTAACAAATGAAATTGTCATTTGTCTTGTGCAAATCAACCTTGATTTGATTCAAACTGAAAATTGTATATGATTCAGCTTGAGTTTTCATTTTGGAATGGAAGAATAAACTGATAGAAATCAAACAAGGAGTTGAATGTATGGAGAACATGGCTCTGGAATTCTTTTCAAGCCCTTAAATAGCATTCTAGGTCATGTGATAAGAAAGGAGGAGGAAGAGACTTAAGAGTAGAGAAGTTGGCAACATATTGAAC
Source organism: Bungarus multicinctus (assembly GCA_023653725.1). Lineage (NCBI taxonomy): Eukaryota > Metazoa > Chordata > Lepidosauria > Squamata > Elapidae > Bungarus > Bungarus multicinctus. The sequence goes on along the minus strand of CM042849.1, from coordinate 49,094,656 downwards.
AATTGCCAAACTGTCTATTCATAGGGACACATTAAGTTTTTTTTCTTCTTTCAGTTGCATACTATATTTTTCAGTCTATATTTTTCTTTCTGGCCAGCTTCTCTGACCACAAGTTTGGTCTCATTTTGTTACTGTGTTAGTGGACAGGTCAATTCCAAAGAGACAATTCCAATTTTTTTAATAGAATTTCTTTCCAACATTGCATTGTTGGGAAAGAAAATGAATTCATTCATTCAGTTTACAATGAGGAAGCTTCAAAATCCCTGCAAATTTTTCATTGTTTGGGGAAGAATAAGATAAAATTAAGAGGACATAGTAAACGGTTTAAAAGACATCGATACCATCATGTTTCCACATAATAGGTTTAATAGAAGAATAGTAAATGTTTAATTATATTCACTGAACCTCCTACAAGGCAGAGAAACCATGAATGAATTTTTAAAACTCCTGTATTTTACAGCTTCATTTTACAGCTTTATTTACTTTATTTATTTATGAGCCTAAATTGGGCTAATTTAATAAAAATAATATACATATTATTCCAACTGAAATATTCAAACTAAAACAAATATATAATTGTAAAATTTAAAAAGGTACTATCTTTCAGTTTTTAAATTTTGTGATGCAAGTTTTAGCATCATGATAATGAATGTGTATTGACTGGCCTTTGTGAAATAGCATTGTTTTGTTGCTTCTGAATATTAGTGTCAGCAGAGTTGACATAGCTGGTTAGCAAATTTGGCTTCTTCAAAAAGCTATCTCTTCACTACAAGGATAGCTAGTTTGCTTCTACATAGACTTAGAAAGATCAATAAAATTTTTAAAACTTGGGTGGCGGATTGGACTAGATGACCTACAAGGTCCCTTCCAACTCTGATTATCTGTTATCTGTAAAACATTGCTTAAATGAAGCATAATCTCTGTCATCTTTCTTTCTTTGATTTACAGTAAAGAGCAATCTGACTGTTAATTGTTAAAGGAGAACCAAGGTGGCTAATATGCTCTCCAGAGTTACATCTGCGTATTTGGTTTTGCCCATGCAATCTTATGCAAATGTTCAATAAAGGCAAAATAAATAAATAGCCAATACTAGGATGTCCTACCTTAACGGATCAAGAAAGATTTTTTTTTAAAAAAATAGAAGTTTTGAATTCAGAAAGCAAGAGAATTTTTGCCTCTTTTGCAGAAATTACTACCTCAATGCAGCTTGGCATGGAAGCTATCAGCCTGTGGCATGGCTGACTAGGATGGAAGACTAGGATGCTTCAATAGCGGCCTTCAGCTCTTCTGCATTGTTCGGTCTCATGTCTCTCATCTTTCTCTTGGCAATGTCCCATAGATTCTCTATGGAGTTCAGGTCAGGTGAGTTTGCTGGCCAATCAAGCACAGTAATCCCCCAGTCATTGAACCAGGTTTTGGTGCTTTTGGCAGTGTGGGCAGGTGCCAAGTCCTGCTGGAAAATGAAGTCAACATCCCCATAAAACTCATCTGTGGAAGGAAGCATGAAGTGCTCGAAAATCTCCTGGTAGATGGCTGTGTTGACCCTGGACTTAATGAAGCACAGTGGACCAACAACAGAAGATGACATGGCTCCCCAAATCAACACAGACTGTGGAAACTTCACACTGGACTTCAAGCATCTTGCAGTGTGTGCTCTCCATTCTTCCTCCAGACTCTGGATCCTTGGTTTCCAAATGAGATCCAAAAGTTGTTCTCATCAGAAAAGAGGACTTTGGACCACTGAGCAACAGAATAGTTCTTTTTTTCTTTAGCCCAGGTAAGACGCTTCTGACATTGTTTGTTGTTCAGGAGCGGCTTGAGAAGAGGAATATGACATTTGAAGCCCATGTCCAGGATCCGTCTGTGTGTGGTGGCTCTTGATGCACTGACTCCAGCCACAGTCCACTCCTTGTGAAAGTCCCCAACACTTTTGAATGGCCTTTTCCTGACAATCTTCTCCAGGCTGCAGTCATCCCTGCTGCTTATGCACCTTTTCCCTTCCACATAACTTTCTATTAATGTGTTTTGATACAGCACTTTGGGAACATCCAACTTCTTTTGCAATTACCTTTTGAGGCTTTCTCTCCTTATGGAGGGTGTCAATCAGTGGTGAGATTCAACCGGTTCTGTGGGCATGGCTTAGTTGGTGGGTGTGGCTTGGTGGTCATGTTATTGGCTGGGCATGGCCAACTCAATATCACTCACATCGAGGGACACATCTCCTTGCCTGGCCTCTCATGACTGTGGGGATGCTGTAACAGTTGTAAGTGTGAAAAATGGTCATAAGTCACTTTTTTCATTGCCATTGTAACTTTGAATAGTCACTCCACACAAGCAAAGTACCAGCAAAGGAGTGGGAAAAAAAACTCCAGAGAAGTTCCTGTGACAGGAAGTCTAGTCCTGCAAAGAATGTAATAAGGGTTAATGGAGAGACAGTTTCTGTAAGCAACACCAGAATGTTTTCTTCCTGCCTTCCTTACAGAATTAGGCCAGTAATTTCTTCTAACAACCGATTCTCGAACTGCTTAGAATGTTTACAACCGGTTCTAGCAAATAGGTGCAAACTGGTAGAATCCCACCCCTGGTGTCAATGATGGTTTTCTGCACAACTGTCAGGTTAGCAGTCTTTCCCATGATTGTGCATCCTACTGAACCAGACTGAGTGACCATTTAAAGGCTCAGGAACCTTTGCAGGTGTTATGGCTTAACTAGTTGATTAGAGTGGGAGACTTTTGAGCCTAGAATATTGAACCTTTTCACAATATTCTAATTTTCTGAGATTGTGGATTTGGGGTTTTCATGAGCTGTAAGCCATGATCATCACAATTATGACAAATCACAGCTTGAACTATCTTGCTTTGCATGTAATGAGTCTATCTCATATATTAGGTTCACCTTTTAAGTTGCATTACTGAAATAAATGAACTTTTGCACAATATCCTAATTTTTCGAGTTTCATCTGTATTATTGACTTTGCATCTGGTCTGTTATCTTGAGAATTCAGGGAATTGTGTGTGTGTGTGTGTGAGAGTGTGATTCTCATTTTATTTCTGGCCGCAAATCATGTAGTCTATAATCAAACTTGGACTTGACCTTAAGTACCCCTTGCTCCCAAAGCATAGGTTGGAATATTATTTCTTGGCTTATTTCCTTTTTTATTGCCTAGAACAGCCAGAAAAAACAGGATTTTCAGAATACAATTTTCAAATGTCAGGATTCAGTGGAAGAGGTGGATGGAATCCCTTGATGCTGCTGGAACAAGTGACAGGGCAGTTTATAATGAGAAAGACCAAACTGATCAAAGTAGGCAGACTTTTTTGAGCATGAAAGTTAATGGAAATGTTATGGATCGAGTTCTGAAGGTTGTGGGGGAATATCTAACTTTAATACAGAAACATTTCTTTTAACTCACAGATTATCTGCAAATCAAAAAGGTGTATGAGGGAAAAGTCCATATAGTAGTACTGGTGTAGTAGGATTTATAGTATTATTCACAGAATAAAAATGTGAATGTTAGAGAAAACTATTACACCTGTGGAGAGCCAGTTTGTTGTAGTGATTAAGGCATCAGAATAGAATCTAAGAGATAGTGAATACTAGTCCTGCTTGAGTAGTGGTGGAATTCAAAAATTTTTACTATCGGTTCTGTTGGTAGGCATGGCTTGGTGGTCATATGACTGGGTGGGTGTGGCCAACTCAATGTCACTCACATCAAGGGGTGCCTCACCTGGCCCCTCCCCTCCCAGCCATTCCTTGTCACCCAGCCTCAACTTATCTATAGTTCTGTAAAAATGTTGTTCACCTTTTTTGACTTTATTATCTGCATACTATAGATATACTTTCATGGACCACTGAAAGGAGGAAATAGCTCACATGCTTTACTCAAGAGTGTGATAGGCAACAAGCTTTTAAGGGGCTGCCACAAAGAATGGGGGACAATGTATTTTCCAAAGAAGCAGAATGCAAACAAGAGGCAATGGGTGGAAACTGAACAGAGAGAAGCCACCTAAAACTAAGGAGAAACTTCCTGACAGTGAGAACCATTTTGTATTTTATTTTTGTATTTATTTGATTTGTCAATTGCTTACAAGGTACAGGTATAAGAATAAATATAGTTTTGAATACATGAGATAGATACTTATAAAAAAAATAAAAAGAAACAATAGGACAGGGACGATAGGCATGATTGGTGCGCTTATGCATGCCCCCTACAGGCCTCTTAGGAAGGGGGTGAGGTCAATAGTAGAGGTTAAAGTTTTGGGGGTTTGGGGAAGAAACCACAGAGTCAGGTAGAGTATTCCAAACATTGATCACTCTGTTGCTGAAGTTGTATTTTCTGCAGTCAAGTTTGGTGCGATTAACCTTGAGTTTGTATCTATTGTGTACTCTTGTATTGTTATGATTGAAGCTGAAGTATTCATTTGCAGGTACGACATTGCAATGTATGATTTTATATACTATATTTAGATCGGAGCGGAGGCAGCGTAGTTCTAGGTTTTCTAGGTCTAGAGTTTCAAGTCTGATGGCATAAGGTATTCTGCAGTGAGTAGAGGAGATGAGAACTCTTCTTGTGAAATATTTCTGGACTTGTTCAATTGTATTAATATCAGATACATGATATGGGCTTCAGACTGATTAGCTATAGGTCTAGTAAATGTTTTGTATACTCTAGTTAGTAGTGTGATATCACCAGAGAAAAAGCTACGTAGGATTAGATTAACAACTCTTAATGCCTTTTTGGCTATGTAGTTACAGTGGGCTCTAGCACTTAAATTATTTGAGATGAATACTCCAAGGTCTTTGACAAGGTTTGGATCCTCAACAAGGTCTTGACTATTCAGCTTCTATTTTATTTTCTGATTTTTTTTTGCCAATATGTAAAACAGAGCATTTATTTCTTGAGATTTGAAGTTGCCATTTTATTGACTGTTCTGATACATAGTCAAGGTCTTTTTGGAGTAGTATTGTCTGTGGTGTTGAATAGCTTTACATCATCATCGAAGAGAACACAGTTGCTCTTAATATGATCACAGAGTCATTTATGTAGAGTATGAATAGAGTTGGTCCTAGAATACTGCCTTGGGGGACAATCTTTTGCTGTTCCCATTTCTCAGAAAATAATTGGTAATACTGGACCCCATCTGTTCTTCCTATTTTCCAGAACAAATAATGTTGATAATTTACACTTTGCTTTGTAGAATTTCTTATGTATTTATTTATTGTTTCTTTTAAATAATTACAAAGTAAGGTTGACAGGAGATAGTATCAAAAGAAACACTGACACACATATTAGAATTATAATTCTTTTATTGGCCAAGTGTGATTGAACAAACAAGGAATTTGTCTTGGTGCAAATGCTCTCAGTATACATAAAAGAAAAGATACATTCATCAAGAGTCAAGAATCATAAGGTACAACACTTAATAATAGCCATAGAGTACAATAAGAATCAAATCATACTAGGAAACAGTCCATATAAATTGTAAGGATATAAACAACAAAGTTACAGTCATACAGAAACAAGTGGTGATAAGGAGTGATGAGAAGATTAATAGTAATAGTAGTGCACACTTTGTAAATAGTTGGACAGTGTTGAGGAAATTATTTGTTTAGCAGAACTGAAGTCTATAAAGAGGACCCTTCCATAGATATTTGGAGATTCAAGGTGTTGTAGAATATAGTGCAGAGCCATATTAACAGCATCATCTGTCGATCTATTTGCTTGGTATGCAAACTGCATGAGATCTAACAGCGGATCCACGATGTTTTCAGGTGGGACAGCACTGGCCTTTCAAAGGTTTTCATAACTACAGATGTTAAAGCAATTGGTCTGTAGTCATTCAGTTCCTTGATAGAGGGCTTCTTTGGAGCATTTGAAGCAAGAAGGAACATAGCACATCTTTAGTAATTTATTGAAGATTTGGGTAAAGATGGGCGCCAATTGGTCAGCACAGACTTTTAAGCAAGAAGAAGTTATTTTGTCTGGCCCTGGTGCTTTTCCTGGCTTTTGTCTGTGAAATAGATCTTGCACTTCTTTTTCTGTGATCACCAGAGGTTGTGAACCCAATAGGTTGGGGTCAGTTGTAGGAGGCTTGGCTGTTGTTGGTGTGTTTGAGATGTGGGTTGTGGGTTGTGGAGATAAGTGGCTGTAGTTTCTTTTCAAACCTGCAGTAAAACACATTCAGATCATCTGCTAGTTGTTGATTTCCTTCTGCCTGGGAAGGAGGTTTGCTGAAGCCAGTCATATTTTTAAGAGTTTTCCACATGTTTGCTGGTTCATTTGTTGAGAACTGATTCCTTAACTTTTCAAAGTAGCTTCTTTTTGCTGCTCTGATCTTGGTCTTTTCAAATAATATATATAAGATGCTGAAAGAATAGGATATTCAGTCTGAAAATAAGACCAGTTGTTTGGTCAATTAGTTTGAGATTTAAAATGGTTTTATTTGTGCCTTGATAGATTCAATATAACTCAATATGGATTTGACTTTAAAAAAAGTATCAGACACAGACTACAATGAAAAAGCATAAAAATGGCTAGCAGTACAAAGAGATTAATTGTGATGGTTAATCAGTGGAAAATATGTGATTCCAATTTTAAAACAAAAACTTTAAGTATAAAAAATGAGCTTCTCTAAGTATGTCAGAAAATGCTAAGTATTCTAAGAAAGTAAGTATGGTAATTGCACAATGTACAACCTCACTAACTTCAGAAAGATCTTTTTTATGTATATAAAATACTTTCAGTTTACACTAAAATAAATACCAACTAGTTAGAGTTGGTATTTTGATGACCTGCAGATATTTTGAAGTTTAATTCTTTTCATCGCCAATCAAAAAATTGACACGAACTGACATGAATGTAGAAATTATTGGGAAATTCAATTATTGTATCTTGTTTCTAACACCTTAGAAACACCACTATACCACAGCGAACCACACTCAGCACCATTTTTTTCATTCTTCATTAAAAATGATTCTACTTACTTAGTTGCAGCTTTGTCTTGACACCTTAATGAAAATATAAAAATATCCTTTAAAAGGCTATGCAATTTAAATAAAAGATAATGTATTCTATGCATGGTCAAGGATTTATATATTGCATATACCTAGAAACATATATGATCTATGTGGGTCTACAGGGTGTATTTCACCATTTGATAGGCTTCTCTATTTTACATTAACATACAGTAAATGTGAGGCTACATTTGGATATTAGGAGAACATATATATTTCACATTTTATTAGATGAAAGATAAGCTACTCCCTTTTCCCTGGAGTGCTGACTCTGATGTGGTCCTTTGCCCCTAGTCAGATGGTTGTAATCAAACATTAAAATCATTAAGCCTTTCATTTTATTCTCCAAAAGTTTTCATAATGAAGTACATTTATCAAAAGCATTTTTGTATCATGCAGATTGCTAAATAACCTTCACCTCCCTGGACCTTCAATTTTAATTTTTTTATTTAAATTTGATTAAATAAACTTGCTCCCTTTTCCTTAGCTTGCCTTAGCCACATTATTTGTAAAAGTGTTCTCTTTTCTTCTTTCCCTTTCTTCTAAATAATATTAGAAAAATGTCTGGCCTATGGAAATATTTTATACTATTGCAGTCACAAATTATTTATGTACTCTGGAAAGGATGTTCTTGTGTCCTTAATCTGGTGCCTTGTCACCACATTATATTTTCTTTACATATTTCCCTTAAATCCAAAATATCTGGATGAAAAATAATCAAGTGGGAATTGTAAAATGGCAAATGTTGTAGAGCGGCGGAATGACTGAGGCAGATAACCAGAGCAAACTTCAGCTTTTAACTTTATTTAGAAAATAAAGGGTTGCCACGGCTGCCACACTAACTCAGCAGCCAGCTGGAACGGCAACAGCTAATTCTGTTTGACAGCTCCCTTTTATAGCCGGCTATCAAACGGCGTCAGCCAATGGGAGCGGTCCGTGTTTCCTGCTAGAAACACAGACCTAAGTGAAGACTTCAGTCCAGCTCTCTACACAACACTCCAATCTCCCAGAACGGAGCATGCATAGTCTTTTAGGTAGCTAGGGTGCTTGCGTAGATGGCCAGATCTTCTCGGCTCCGGTGGAAATGGCGCCGGATTCACATCTTCTGCTTGTCGTGCAGCTTCGAATGATGGAGGGACTGGAGGCTCATCTGGAGTCAGTTCTTGTTGCTGGACTGCTGCTTGGTCAGGTAGGCTTTCATTGCTGATGGGTTCGCGGTAAATTTCCTTGGGCGATGTTGGTCTCGCTGGGCTGGGAACATCTAGATGATATCTGGTGCAGTGTTCCAATGCCTTCTTAGTTGGTCTATGTGACGATGCCAAATGCGCCCGTCTTATAGCTAAATTCTGTAAGACTTAGGACCAGTTACTGCCACCACATGCCCAGACATCCACAAAGATTGCCCAGCATAGTTCCTGGCATACACCAGGTCATTTTCTATAAAACTCCTATTTTGGCTGTTTGACCCAAGGGGAAGCACTGGGGCATAATTTGGGTGAAGCCTATCTAGGGTGGCCCTTAAACTGCGTCCCATTAGGAGTTCAGCCGGTAATCTGTTTGTGGAGGAACAAGGGGTTGTGTGCTGGCTTAGAAGTCTAGAGGGCCCAAGTCTTTGCAGGACCTCCTTAGCTGATCTGACTGCCCGTTCAGCCAGACCATTACTAGCAGGGTGAAAAGGAGCTATTAATACGTTCTGATTCCCTGGTTGGTTAGGAAAATTTCAAACTCACAAGATATAAACTGAGGTCCGTTATCAGACACGATGGTGTCAGGGAGGCCATGGGTGGTGAGCATTCTGTTCAGGGCCTTAGTGACTGCCTCTGTGGTCGTGGAATGCATTAAAGTCAGCTCCACCCATTTAGAGATGTATGCCCATGGAAAGGACCAGCCAGGTCAATATGTACCCTGGACCAGGGGCTTCCTGCATCCTCCCACGATCCTGGCACTGATGCTGGAGGGGAAGGCCTGGTGGCTTGGCATGGCTGACAAGCATTAACCCAGCTGGCAATCTGAGAGTCCATGACTGGCCACCATACATAACTGCGAGCGAGGGCCTTCATCCTGACAATGCCAGGATGACCTTCATGAAGGACTTCTAAGACTGATATCTGCAGTCGGGGGGGAATAACTACCCTGCTTCCCCAAAGCAAACAGCCTTGTAAGGAAGAAAGTTCTTGTTGGCGTAATTTGAAGGGTAAGAATTCAGATGAATAAGGGTTGTAGGCCATCTCCTCCACATCCAGTCAAGGACTTGAGAAATTATCTTGTCCTTGGCAGATTGGGCAGCAATGTCAGAGGCGGTGATAGGCAACTTGAGATCGTTGATTTGTAATACAGTATAGGTTGGAGCAGGATCCTCCACTGGAACCGGTAAGGAAAAACGACTAAGGGCCTGTGCATTACTGAGTGTTTTGCCAGAGCGATGAACCAGCGTATAGGAATATGCAGCCAGAAATAATGTCCACCTGTTCATCCTTGGAGACAAAATCTGAGGTGTTTGCTTATTGCCTGATAAAAGTCCTAAAAGAGGTTTATTTATTTATTTATTTATTTATTTACACACATATACCACCCTTCTCCTGAAGGACTCAGGGCGGTGTACAGCCAACTATAAAATATTCCACATTATAAAAGTTAAAAGAAGATTAAACATCCTAAGGCTGCCACTAAAATATAGCCCATCCCCAATAAATTAACAATAAAACCCCAGATTTAAAATCCCGAAATCTAAAACCCAAAATTCTAAAATTACTTTTTAAAATTCCCATTTCAGCCCAGGCCAGCCTGCTCGAAGAGCCAAGTTTTCAGTGCACGTCTGAATGCTCTTAGGTCGGTGTTGTTACGTAGCTCAGGAGGCAGACCACTCCAGAGGGTGGGTGCCCCCACAGAGAAGGCCGTATTCCTTGGGGTCACCAGGCGGCACATAGATGCCGTCGGGACCCGAAGGAGGCCCTCCCTGTGGGAGCGCACAGGTCGGTGGGAGACTACTGGCAGAACACGGTCTTGCATGGTCCAATGCCATGGATCGCTTTAAAGGTCAAAACCAGAACCTTAAAGTGAACCCGAAAGGCCACCGGCAGCCAATGCACTTGTGCAGGAGAGGCGTCACATGAGAGTTTCTTGACGTCCCCATAACCATCCGCGTGGCCGCATTTTGCACTAGTTGAAGCCTCTGGGTGCTCCCCACAGGGAGCCCCATGTAGAGAGCGTTACAATAGTCCAGGCGGAAGGTGACAAGGGCATGAGTGACCGTGTGTAAGGCGTCCCGATCCAGAAAGGGCCGCAACTGGCGAATCAGGCAAACCTGATGAAAAGCCCCCCTGGAGATGGCCGTAATATGATCTTCTAAAGACAGCTGTGCATCCAGGAGGGCACCCAAATTGCGAGCCCTCTCTGTGGGGGTTAAGATCTCTTCCCCAATAGCCAGTGACAGAGTCAGCTGACTATATCGGGGCTCCAGAAATCACAGCCACTCAGTCTTGGAAGGGTTGAGCTGGAGCTTGTTCCTGCCCATCCAAATCTGCACGGCCTCCAGGCACCGGGACATAGCCTCCACAGCATCATTGGGGTGGTTGGGGGTGGAGATGTAAAGCTGAGTATCATCAGCATAAAGATGAAACTGCATCCCAAGACTACAGATGATCTCCCCCAGCGGCTTCAAATAAATGTTGAACAAAAGAGGGGAGAGGACCTACCCCTGAGGCACCCCATAAATGAGGGGCCTAGGGGTGGACCTCTCCCCCCTATCAACACAAATTGTGAGCGGTTAGAGAGGAAGAAAGAGAACCACCGTAAGACAATTCGTCCAATTCCTAACCCCTCCAACTGCCGCAATAAGATACTATGGTCGATAGTATCAAAAGCCGCCGAGAGATCTAACAGGACCAGGAAAGAGGAATAACCCCTGTTACGGGCCCTCCAGAGATCATCAACTAACGCAACCAATGCTGTTTCGGTACTATGCCCGGGCCTGAAGCCCGATTGGAAAGGATTGAGGTAAGTCGCTTCCTCCAGGTACTGAGGGAACTGACATGCCACCACACTCTTAACAACCTTTGCCACAAAGGGAAGGTTCGAGACTAGACAATAGTTATTTAAAACAGCTGGGTCCAGGGCAGGCTTCTTGAGGAGGGATTGCACCACCGCCGTTTTCAAGGCAGTAGGAAGCGATCCCTCTCTCAACGAAGCATTGACAATCCCCTGGAGCCAGCATCGTGTCACCTCCTTGGAGATCGAAATCAACCAGGAGGGACACGGGTCCAACAAACATGTGGTGGCATTCAGCCCCCCCAGCAACCTGTCCACACCTTCAGTGGTCACAGGGCCAAACTCCTCCCAGATAACAGTCTCAAAACTTGCCCCGGATACCTCCCCGGGACCATCCAACTGGAGTCCAGCCCTCCCCGAATCTGAGCGATTTTGTCGTGTAGAAATCGGGAAAACTCCTCTGCCCTGCCCTGCAAGAGGTGCTCCCGCGCTCTTGGCTCAAGCAGGTAGCGGGTCACTCTAAACAGAGCAGCAGGCCAATTTTCTTCCGATGCAATAAGGGTGGAGAAATGCGAACATTTCGCCGCCTCTATTGCCACAAGGTAGGTCCTAATATGGGACCTCACCTGTGTCTGGTCAGATTCGGCACAGCTAGTTCTCCAGACACTCTCCAGACATCTTTTCTGGCATTTCATCTCCCTCAGCTCCTCCATAAACCACGGAGCTGGATGGGATCTGTTCTAGGTCAGAGGTCGCAAAGGCACAACTCGGTCCAGAGCTTGGCGGCCAACCTGTCCCAGGTGGCCACCAAGTCTCCAGCCAAGTTATGAGCCAAAGTCTCAGGAAATGGCCCAAGCTCCCTCTGGAACCACTCAGGGTCCATCAGGCACCTGGGGTGGAACCATCTATATGGCTCCGCCTCCCTGCAGTGGGGGATGGTGGTACAGAAGTCAAGCCTAAGAAGAGAATGAGGGTTTTATGGCTAAGTGCCCAAAGCTACAGTCATTCAACCACTGACCAGAGACAAAGATCAGGTCCAGAGTGTGTCCCCCCATGTGAGTGGGGCCAGAAGCTAGTTGGGTCAGGTCTATGGCCGTCATGGAAGCCATGAACTCCCGAACTACCCCAGAGGTTTCCCCGAGCGAAGGCAGGTTGAAATCCCCCATGACTAAAAGCCTAGGGGTCTCAACCGTCAGCCGGCTATCACCTCAAGGAGTCCAGACAGGGCTGATGATACGTGGCAGGGAGCCAGGTACGCTATCAAAAGGCCCATATGAACCCCCTGCCCCCACTTCACAAAGAGAGACTCACAACCAACCGTCTGAGGAACAGTGGCCTCCCTAGGACAAAAGACTTCTCTAATAATCACTGCCACTCCACCACCCCTTCCCTGAGACCTCGGCTGATGAAATGCTAAGAAACCTGGTGGGCACATCTCCTTCAGAGGAATACCAACCTCTGGGCCCAACCAGATTTCAGTAATACCTGCCAGGTCCTGCTCCTGAATAAGATCATAAATCAGGGGGGCCTTATTGACAACGGACCTGGCGTTGCACAACATCAGCCGGGTACTCAGGGCCTGAGACTCTTATGATCCGTAACTAGTTCAAAATGATGTCCATAAAGAAATTCATGGAATTTCTTTACTGAAGCAACTGCAGCCAAAGCCTCTTTATCAATTTGACTGTAGTTACGTTCAGTGGAGGATAGCATCCTAGAGAAAAATGCAATGGGTGCCTCTGATCCATTAGGCAGTCTGTGACTTAGAACAGCTCCTATACTGAAAGGTGAAGCATCTGCAGCCAGTACTAATGGCAAATTTTTGTTAAATTGTATTAAAACTGCATCAGAAGTGAGTAGTGACTTGACTGCTTTGAAAGCAAAATCTTTCTTAGGACCCCAATGCCATGCTGCTTGTCTGTCTAGAAGCCTGTGTAGAGGCTTTGCAATGGAAGCCTTATGTGGCAAAAATGAAGCATAGAAATTTAGAAGTCTCAAAAATAACTGAAGTTCAGTTTTATTAGTAGGTGTGGGTGCCTCATGAATAGCCTTTACTTTGGATTCAGTTGGGTGGATCCCAGAAGTGTCAATTCTGTATCCTAAAAATTCGACTTGTGGAGTGGCAATGGTGCATTTTTCCTTTTTTAATTTGAGCCCTGACTTCCTGAAACATTCAAGGACATTTCTGACTCTCTGTAGCAACTGAGGTTTGTCAGGGGCAGATATCAGAATGTCATCGAAATAGGGTACTACGCCAGGTAACCCTTGAAGTAGTCTTTCCATGAGTGACTGGAAAATTCCAGGGGCCACACTAACACCAAATTGATGGCATGTACACTTAAAAGCATCTCTGTGTGTCACAATGGTTTGAAGTTCTGCAGTTGCGTCATCAACAGGGAACTGTTGATAGGCCTGTGACATATCCAGTTTAGTGAAAACAGTACCAGACTCCAAAGAATGCAGGAGGTGATGGACAATGGGGACTGGATAAGCGCTGATTTGTTTAATGTGCACTTGTAGTCAGAGAAAATTCTCAACCAGCCGTCTTTCTTTAGGGGTGTCACTATTGGGGTCTCCCATTTAGCGAAGTCTGTAGGTTGTAGTATGCCTTGTTTAATCAATTTGTCTAGTTCCTTGTCAAGTTTAGGGAAGATTGCAAAGGGTACCCTTTAGGGCTTTAAACGAATTGGAACTGCTTGTGGGTCTACGTTGAAAGATATTGGGGTTCCCACATAGCAACCTAGGCCCTTGTTGAATACGTCAGCATATTCCCTGAACAGGGAGTCCATTTCTGAGTTTGCAATAGAATGGATTCCACCTATATGGAGGCCTAGGGCAGGGAACCAGTCTAATCCCAACAGGCTTGGGAGGGCGCCATCCACTATCACTAAAGGCAAGTGACCCTTAAAGCCCTGAAATTGAATTGAAAACTTGCCTTTTCCGATGACAGGAATGGTTCTGTCTTGGTAGTCACGTAGAGTCAAATTGCAGCTTGCAATCTTCTTCCTTGTCATTCTGAGAAGCAGTTGTTTCAGGGTGCCCCATGAAATGATGGACAGTGCAGAGCCAGTGTCTACTTCCATCCTGCATGGTTTACCTTCTAACGAAACAATGATACTAATTTTGTTAGAACTTCTTTTTGTCATTTTGGCTTGGTAGTATGTGAAACAGTCTTCGATTTGTCTTTGGAAGTGCATGGTTGTTTGAGGCCTTTTTGGCTCAGTTAAAAGTCTTTTTGGCTGGTTAAAAGTCTTTCCTGCTTGACATATTCTTGCTAAATGTCCCTTCTTTTGGCATTTTAAACAAATGGCATTTCTGAATTTGCATGATGCCCTGAAATGGTTTCCTCCACAGCTTAGACAGGTAGGCTGAGGTCGTGGAGGTTGATTGGGAACTGACCTGTATTCTCTCTGATTGAGTTTGTGCTGCCTGAGGTGGTTTACATCAGTAGCCTCTTCAGAGCCCTCCTCTGTGGAGGCTTCATCAAAATGAACAATTGAGCTACTTTGACTAACTGGATTTCCCTGTATTTCAGTTGCTGAGAGTGCTGACAGCTCAGCAGTTTGAGATTGTTCTATAGCTAGTTTTAGAGTCAAGTCTCCTTTGGCTAATAGACGTCTTTGTAGTCTTAAATCCCTGACTCCATAAACTAGCTGGTCTAAAAGCATGTCTTCTAAATAGTCTCTGAATCCACAATGTAAGGCAGCTGTTCATAGTGCTGCCATTTACTCACTAATAGTCTCTCCCTCAGCCTGGGTACGTCTCCTAAAAGCAGGGCTCCTGGCAATTCCAAATGGCTTAGGGGAGTAATGATTGGAAAGAATTTCCTGCAATTCTTCCCACTGAACAGTGTTAATTGAGCGTGGAGCCAATAATGCTGTAGCGGTGTCAAATACCGTGGCTCCACAGAAGCTTAAAAAGTAAGACTTTTTCCTATGGTCTGAAATGTCAGCAAGGTCAATGGCATCTAAAAAATAGTCAAACTGGTTTCTGTATGATTGCCATGTCTCTGCCATCGGTCTGAAAGGCAGGAATGCAAGGTTCGAAGTCATCATCTTCTTAGCAGTGCCGCTTCTCCTGAGGCAATTTGAAAATCGCGCTTCGCGAACAGTGACAGCAGCTCTTTAATGTCTTCAGCTCTTTTTTGTAATGACTTCGCTCTTATGTCTCTTTGCTTGGTTCCCCTCTTATATCCCGCCCTCCTCGCCAGTGTTGTAGAGCGGCGGAATGACTGAGGCAGACAACCAGAGCAAACTTCAGCTTTTAACTTTATTTAGAAAATAAAGGGTTGCCGCGGCTGCTGCGCTAACTCGGCAGCCAGCTGGGACGGCAACAGCTGATGCTGTTTGACAGCTCCCTTTTATAGCCATCTGTCAAACGGTATCAGCCAATGGTTATGAAGTGAAGACTTCAGTCCAGCTCTCTACACAACAACAAACTTATTACATTTTCCTTTCTGTGTATATCAGGGGTATCAAACTCAAGGCCTGATGGCTGGATCTGGCTCTCAGGGTGCCTAGATCTGACTATGGGGCTGGCCTGGAAACAGCAAAGGCCCAGCCCACTGCCTCTGCCAGTGAAAATGGAGCTGGGGGGGCATGCACAGTCCCCCCATGCCCCATTTTCAGCCACGACAGCCTCCTGTAGCCTTTTGCCTGCTCCATTTTTGCTGGAAGAGGGCTATCAAAACAAACTAAAAACAAAATACATTACGTATCTGATATTAACATAGTTGAGAAAGTCCAGAAATATTTCACAAGAAGAGTTCTCTACTCCTCTACTCATTGCAGAATACCTTATGTCACCAGACTTGAAATTCTAGACCTAGAAAACCTAGAACTATGCCGCTTTCGGTCCGATTCTAAGTATAGTATATAAAATCATACATTGCAGTGTCCTACCTGTCAATAAATAATAACTTCAGCTTCAATCATAACAACACAAGAGCAAACAATAGATACAAACTCAAGGTTAATCGCACCAAACTTGATTGCAGGAAATATGACTTCAGCAACAGAGTAGTCAATGTCTGGAATACTCTATCTGACTCTGGTTTCTTCCCACACCCCAAAAACTTTAACCTTAGACTGTCTGTTTATTGACATCACCCCTTTCCTAAGAGGTCTGTAGGGGCATGCATAAGCGCAGCAATGTGCCTACCATCCCTGTCCTATTGTTTCTTTTTTTATTTTTCTTATATGTATCCATGTATTCATAACTATGTTTTTACTTATACCTATTATCTTGTAAGCAATTGACAAAATAAATAAATAAATTAAATTTAAAACAAAAGGAGAAATATTTTCCCTTTTGCATTTGAGCATGCAAGAAAGGAGAAAGGAAAGAGGAAAATAAAAGAAAAAAAAAGGAAAGATTGGAAGAGAGCAAGAAAGGAAAAATGAAGGAGGGGAAGGAAGAAGATAGGAGAATGAAGAGAGAAGAAAAAAAGGAAGGAAGGAAGGGAGGAAGATTATAATGAGAGTGAGGGACAGTTTTAGGGAAGTCCTGTCTTAACACTTGGCCACCACAGTTGCCCCTACACATGTCCTGTGTCATGTTCACCATGGCCATGTCCCTTGGCCATGCCCCCATCCGTTTGAGGTCAAACACAACACTGATGTATATGGACAAAAAATCTCATTTTATTTATGTGTAAAGTCTTCAATGAGCAAATTTTGTTAGTAAGGATCTAAGAAGGTGCCAGTATGTGTGCATTTTTGTTGGTAGTGCTCTAGAGGAATTCAAATTCAAAATGTGGTGGCCTGTATGATTCTGTTGTAGCCAAGATTTCAACATGTTCTCTTGCAGGAGCTTTTTAAAAAAAACCTTTAAAAGGCCATGTTATTTTTTTCTCAGTTTCTGCCAATTGTCAGCAGTTCAACGCTGATTGGGCTCAATATTATTTCAGCATTCCATCCTTCTAAGGTCAGTAAAATGAGGACCAAGATTGTTGGGGGCAATATGCTGACTACATAAACCATTTAGAGGGGAATGTAAAGCACTGTGAAGCAGTATATAAATCTAAGTGCTATTGCTATTGTTATATCTATCCAATTCATAAGAATAGAGAAGCAAGGTAGGTTATCAGTTCCCTCTTTTAAGGAGGTCTATCTGGTGAAACCAAGAAGAAAGGCCTTCTGCATAGTATGCTGTTGTTGTGGAAATAAGATTGACTCCCACCTTGGCATTCTTTCATAAGTCCATGAAGACATGGTTCTATCAATAGGCCTGGGGACAGTAGGATGATATACAACCATCAAGGTTTTGGTTTGATTATTGTCACCAGGTGATTGTTTTATTTTTATTTTTTGTATCAGGATTTTATTTTTATAAGCTACCTGAATTACTGTGAGTTGGGTGGCCACATAAATTTTATTAATAAATAAATAAATAAATAATATTTAAATCTAACAACAAGATAACCTGCTAGAGGTGATAGAAATAAGGTAAATATCACTATATAAATTTGAATTCAAAGAGCAGTTTATATGTATTGAAGCAGATCTATGGACTCATCAGTCCTTCCATCTTTTTCATAAATGGCTACTCTCCTTTTTTCTAATGACAAATTGCCCCTCTATAACTTGGTTCTAAATTGGAAAAAGGAACTGAAAAGGGCTACATTTGAAATGAATGTCTCAAAACTTATATAGCCAAATCTGTCCATTTTAATCTCCTGACTTAAATTTGAATTATCATTTGGTTGTAAGCTATATTCCTCAGAAAGGACCATTTATTTTTATTCTTAGTTTTAAAAAATGTGACAAAATTGTCAAAAAAAATTGTTCTACTTTCTCCAATGAATGAACCTGCATATCACTAGCAAGACTGAAATGTTTATATTGCTGGCCATTTTGAAGAAAGTAGAGATTGGGATTGATTGCCGGGGTGACAATTTATTATGTATGTATCCTGTTTTCTCTGTTTTATTTTCATTTTTTGATATGGTCAAATGACTATTCAATAAAGTTTGTTGTTGTTTGTCTTATACTCACAAGTAATCATTCCTAGTAAAACTGAGACATATTTTATGCACATAAGTTTATTATTTGCAATTTTACTCAGTTAATTACTCAGTTGATCATTTCTACAAGTTGTTTGCCCTTCTACGTTGCATTTATGTACACAATTTTACTAATATATGCATTGTTCAGTTCATATTTCCTCAGGTATATATTATTTTAAAAACTGGAGAGCATCAACGAAGAAAAAAAATGAAAAATTCAAACGATAATTGGGTTTCAGTTCCTGTATTATTTAAAAGTGAAAAACTAATTAAATTTCCATTAAATAATAAGCAGACTGAATTTGTGCACTGAGGTTTCTGAAGCCACTCACATTATTCGTACATTCCAAATACTTCTGAGAATATGCAGAGTGACTCAATCAGCAATGAATAACGTGACCTCATCTTCCATATTTGGAATCAGAACTTGGCATTTGGAAACAACAACTTCCATGTAATTTTTGGTTTAATTTTTCCATGTCCCTTTCTCATTTTTGGCACAAATTTTAACTCCTCACAAAGACCCTAGGAATCAACTTAAGCTATTTTCCTAAATTGAAAGAAAAGCAGTTGATTAAAGTTAGTTCAAGGCTAATTGATTATTCTTCAAAACTTCTGACATAAAGAATAACAGTAGAGTTGGTTTTTGAATAGTTTCAATTGAAGGATACTCAAAAATAACTTCTTTTCTTTAAGCAAAGACAGACTTCAATTATTCAAAAACATAGCCTTTTCTTATAATAGGTTAATAACCCTGAAATGAACAAAGGCTAATAAAAAGTCTATTAAAGTCCTTATACTATTTTCCACCTCTAATTTCATTTCCTAGGGTTTCTTGAAAATTGTTAGAAAATGCATGAAAATGGCAAATGACTCATCTCCATATTCATGTAAAAGAGAAAGCTCACTTTCATCATTCATCACACAACCAAAGCCAGGGTTTTTTTCTTTTATTACAAAATGTAACATGAATAAGAAACAAGAAAAAGATTGATATTGAAAAAAAATTAAGAAATCTTGCTTATAAGAAAACAAGACATGTTTACATCTCATATAATCTTAACATAGCTATTCAGATATAACCAAATAATAAAGATAAATGATCTTAGAAAAAAGACATTGAAAAATAACTTTGCAAAACTGGGGTGTGTTTTCCCAAATTAAATTACAGATATATGCATTTGACTAATTATTTGATCATGACATAGATCAGGGTCCTTAAACTTTTTAAACAGGGAGCCAATTCATGATCCCTCAGACTGTTGCGGGGGCTGGACCAGGTGGGTGTGCGTGGCTAGGTGGTCATGTGACTGGGTGAGTGTGGCCAATTTAGTTCCATTTTGCCAATTTAGCAGTCCATTAAACAATACACACAAATTAAACTTTAATTTGTTTTGCTACTGGGGGTGTTTTACTTCCTTTTATTTGCACGTTGCTCTTTTGATTGACTTTTCTTTTTACCAGATCATTTTTTAAGTTGTTTAGGAATCTAGCGGTCCACTTCAGGAAACTCAGTTTTGCAGCAATTCTTCCTAGCCCCAAGGAGCTTACAATCAACAAGTAGAACAAACTAGGGAAGGCATTGGCTCTTCTTGTTTTGGGTGGGAGGCAGGCGACTCAGCCCAGGAACTGGGTCTCCTTAGAGAGACAAAGGAGCAGTTTATGTCTACTCCAGAACCTCGAAACAGACACCACTCAGCAGCAACCTCCCACATACTTGGAACTGTTCCCCGGTCAAGTCCCGCTACCAGAACAGGCTCCTTTTGCTCTCCTTCCACTGCTGCTCAGTGCCAGAACAGACAAGAAGGAAAAGGGGTGCTTCTCCTTTGGGTTTGATTCCTCTGTCCCCTCCCAATAGCTCCCTTGCCAAGATAACATGTTTCATTGTGGCTGAAGCAGCAGCCATGAAACCCATGCAAGCCACTTCTGGCACAAGGGCCTCCTTTGCCTTCCTGGGCTGAGCTAGACTACCAAGTATAGTAGCCTGCATGCCCCTTTAATTGGTGGGAGAAGGGAAAATGAGGAATTACTACACTGGCCTGTCTTCCCAGAAAGTGCTACTTCTCTCTCCTCCTCCCCATCCCCGTCCCCTATTGAAATTAAGGCTGGCTTTCCCTCAGCCCTGCTATTGATTGGGAAGTCCATAGCCCATAGAAGGATAGGGGAAGCACGGGAGATGTGCTCACATTTTCCAATAAAGAAAACTTTATGTGCTCACATTTTCCAATAAAGAAAACTTAAAATCTACAATGCTGCTTTTTCAGAATGTTGTGCCAAAACCCTTTTCTTGAGTGAGGAGGAGGAAAACCACCTTTAGTGCAGGGCTCCAGCTCCTGCTGTCACCATGAAAGCCCATCTACAGCAGAGGCAACACCCACAGGGCCAGAGGTTGGGGGATTTCCTGCTGGTGATGTTGCCTTGCTGCCACCTGACAGGCGAAGTAGGGATGGCAGGGCCTCTTTATCTCAAGGACCACTCCCATTCCCTCTTGGCATGCTCCCGGGGGCAGATATTAAACTCTGCCTGCTCCACCAGAACTTAGCAGTGAAGGGTGATTATCTCAAGCAAGGTGGGGAGCAGCGATGGCATTCGGGGCAGGGGACCCCCGTGGGCTGGAAGATAAGGGCAACAATTGGAGGAGGGGCAATATGGGTGGTGCAGCCAGCCATGCAAGGAGTGACTGGGAGGGATTGGGCGGAGGGGGGGGCTGAATCACCACTGCATGCAGGCCAGATATATTGTGTTGATGGGCCATATTAGTCCCCTGGGCCATAGTTTGAGAATTTACTAGATTGCAGGAAATATGACTTCAGCAACAGAGTGATCAATGTCTGGAATACTCTACCTGACTCTGTGGTTCCTTCCCCAAACCCCAAAAACTTTAACCTTAGACTGTCTACTATTGACCTCACCCCTTTCCTAAGAGGTCTGTAGGGGGAGTGCATAAGCATACTAACGTGCCTACCGTCCCTATCCTATTGTTTCTTTTATTTTTCTCATATGTATCCATGTATTCATAACTATGTTTATACTTATACCTATTATCTTGTAAGCAATTGACAAATCAAATTAAAAAAAAAATCCTTGACATAACTTCAGTGATGCAGTTGCTTCCGGTTTAGGTAGCATCTATTTTTTTCTGGTTAACACCATTATTTCTGCCAAAATATTTCTCATGGTCTCGAGGTTTGAGATCACTCCAAGCCTTATTACCATTTGCTCAGTAACCATTCAAAGTTACAACATCACTGAATTAATGGTGGCTACCACTGTCCCTTAGAGTTATTATTACTATTTATTATTTTAGTAGTATTTATTTGTCAGTTGCTTACAAGATAATAGGTATAAGTAAAACATAGCTATGAATACATGGATACATATAAGAAAAATAAAATATAAAAGAAACAATAGTACAGGGACGGTAGGCACATTGGTGCGCTTATGCACGCCCCCTACAGACCTCTTAGGAAAGGGGTGAGGTCAATAGTAGACAGTCTAAGGTTAAAGTTTTTGGGGTTTGGGGAAGACACCACAGAGTCAGGTAGAGTATTCCAGACATTGACCTCTGTTGCTGAAGTCGTATTTCCTGCAATCAAGTTTGGTGCAATTAACCTTGAGTTTGTATCTATTGTTTGCTCTTGTGTTGTTATGATTGAAGCTGAAGTATTCACTGACAGGTAGGACTTTATATATGATTTTATATACTATACTTAGATCAGACCGAAGGCAGCGTAGTTCTAGGTTTTCTAGGTCTAGAATTTTGAGTCTGATGGCATAAGGTGTTCTGCAACGAGTAGAGGAATGAAGAATTCTTCTTCTGAAATATTTCTGGGCTTTCTCAACTATGTTAATATCAGATACGTAATGTGGGTTCCAGACTGATGAGCTGTATTCGAGTATTGGTCTAGCAAATGTTTTGTATGCTCTAGTTATTAGTGTAATATTATCAGAGAAAAAGCTACGTAAGATTAGGTTAACAACTCTTAACACCTTTTTGACTATGTATGTATGAGTTCCAGCCTTCCCAGCAACTACATGATCATGATCTGGGCAGTTGGCAACTGGTCTACATTTATGAACAATTACAGCAGCCCACAATCATGTGATCACCATTTGCAACCTTCTCTATTGGCTTCCACACAAATTCTTGGAGGAAGCTGTCAGCGAAGGTAGCAAGTTCAGGGATAGGCATCCCTTACCCATGTATCTTCCTCAGCCCCTCTATGATTGCATTATGCCAAAAATGTATGTGCAAATGTGTCTCTATCCAAGTCTCAGAGTATTTATTTATATTTCATATTGTGGTCTACAGTGTGAAATGGAAGCAATTACTGCATGTTATCTTACATTGTTAAGGGAAACATTATAAATCCAAACTCATATGGCAGCATAGCAATGCCACTCCAATTCCTCTTGGAATGATACTTTGAGGAAATAATAACCAAGATCAATGCTATGAAGATGCACGAGGAAAGCATGTTGCAGAAGCTTTCCTACTGCTGTTAAGATCAAAGAATACCTTATGCTAAAATTCTTATTTTAGAATTCATATTTCAGTGATACCCCTCATCTCAAAAATGCTATCACTAACTTGATAATTTGTAAGCTAACATTGCACAGTGAAGACAGAAAATGTTTTCACAGTATTCTTGTCATCTGAAATCTATAATTTTATACTGTCTTTCTCGGTAAACATGATTACTTTGTGATTTGCTGTGATCTCAATAACCTTTTACTTTTTCAACTAATTATGTTCCTTCCCCCGTATACATTATTTCTATTGTGCCATTAACTAGCATCACCAGAGCTGCTACCCACACTAGCATATTTAAGGGTCTTATTTTTTTTATTTTTTGTACATGATGCCTAGTAATTATGAACATAATGAAATATGACCTACATTTCCATTCTCATGATTTCTTGTTACTTCTAATAACCAATTATTACTAACATGTTTAATAATACAAGGTTCTTTGGGCTGTTGTCTAGTTACCTTTTAATATTAAGAAGCAGATACATGTATAAATGTATAAATAAGTAGCATGATACTTCACATTAAAACACTATTGAGCGAGGTGATTCCTTAGCTTGGCCTATATCATCATCCTCATATCTGAAAAATAGCACACTGGAAAATTTAAGACCTGCAGAAGAATGTATCTCCAAACACATAAAGAGATACCAATAAAAAAATACTTGTATACCAATAAAAAAAAATACTTATAGCTCAGCATTGAAATGAGGAGTCCTTGGTGCTCTCTCTGAACTTGGTTGTTTTCTTGTAGTTGATTCATTACTCAAATGAGGTAACATCATCAATAGATGATGATTACTAACACTGAGGGTATTACCTCATTTGGGTAATGAAACATCTGTAAGAGAATAACCAAGATGAGAGAGTACCAAGAACCTCTAGCACAAGAAGATCCATTTAGTGTTCAAAATCTTAATTTCAGAATGTAAGCCATATGGGATTTTTACATTAAAAATCAACACAATTTGTAACATTAGACAAAATAAAAACTCTATTGAACCTTAGAGAGATAGAATGGCAGATAATCAATTTTGGAAAGAAGCTCAAGATGGTGGTGATCCCATATGTTGGTCTGAGTGAGTATGAAAGGATACAAGTACTTAGAAGGCAAGCAAATGACAATTAATGGCTTAGAAATTAATGACATTTATACTCCCAAATCAACTTCTAAAAAGAACAGAAAAGAACAGTACACACTCTGCTGAAAATGGGCTCTGGTTTCAGTGACCGATCCAGATTGAATCTTGCAGTATGAAAGGAGCTTCAATTATAAATTAATTAAATTCCTTTTAAAAATAAAGAACAGAAGAATAGATTTCCCCAAGGTATTGCTAAGCTGCCCTCTTCTGTAAATTACAAGAAAGGAACGTTCTTATTTTTCCTTCCCCAATTTGTGCTCACTTCTTAATTTTCAAAGGATATAAATTAAATGGAACAAACTACTTGGCATAGTAATATTTCCTGTATTTTCCTACATTTACAGTAATAGTAATCTACATTATACTGTACACTACAAATGAAACAACCTTTCTGCAAATTTTGTGCCATCACTTTGTCAAAAAAAAAAATATCCTAAATTTTTTTTCTTTCATCATAGCAACCTAGTTCCTATTGTAGATCTGTTTTGCAATAAGATTACAAAGGGTTTTTTTTACCCTTAAGGATATTTTTATTATATGTCCTTTTTGTCCAGTTTACATATGGATTCTAAAGTGATGACAGTGGATATAACAATCAAATCTTTTTTCAAAGGACCTAAACTGAATAGGATATTCAGTTTAGGTCCTCAGGTTTAGTCTCCAAAGTCACAAATGGATCGACAAAGTTCAACCAATTGTATCATGGACTCAGTCTGTCTAAAACAAATTTAAGCAGAATACTAGCTAATGTTCACTGTTCCAATTTGCTTGTGGTGTCACAAATAAGTCTAGTAAAAACAAATATAATTCAACAAATTTGGTTTGCTTGGAAATAATGTTAAATTTGTCAATAGTACTTGAATTTTACATAATAGCCAATTATTTCAGCCAAGGTGAAAAAATTTAGGTTCCTGAAACAATTCTTTTATTAGCAATAATCAAATAACAAAATAAAGGATGACATGGAATCAGATGGTCACTTTATATTCCTAATTTAGCTTAATGATATCCATATGATGCCATTAATGCTATTACATAATAATTTGCTCCCAGCATGTTATTCAGTGTAAGCTCCATTGATTTAAGTGTAGTTGCTGTACTGTAGCACTATATTCATTATTTATATTCTACTAATCTTATTATATTATTTGTGTATCAATAGATAGATAATTGCTGATTTTTCAGTCATTTGCATGGGAAAGGGCAACTATATTTTCAGTTCCATTTAATGGATTACTTCTTTCATTTCAGATATAACAAATCTTGTTAAAGATTTTACAGTGTGCCTTCCCAGGATTTAAAAAAAAACAATTTTGGTATGTGGCCTACTCGTGGCACTCAAATATTGGTTTCCATTTCAATTCCAATAATAGGTGTAGTTCAGAGGTTCTACCAAAGGCTTAAATAATCCTGTCATGTTCTTTTGTGACATTGCTACATTTCAAGGTCCCAGCAAATATACACCATTTATTAGCAGTCTAGAAAAACACATCCTGTCATAGCTTACTGCCAGCCAACAAGCTTAAATTGTAACTACAAAGTTGTCAGACTATAGAATGTTTATTAACTGAGTCACCAGGACCTTTGAAACTATACACTATGTAAGCTTATACTTGCAGGGAAGGGGGAGTATAGAATTTTAAGCATGCACATTTTAATGTATTTAATTTGCTACACTTGGCAGTTTTCTTTGTGAACTGTTAATCTTTTCAACCAATACAGCAAAATGTCAGTATATTCATTTGCAGAGTATAATAGGCTTATATTTTGAAACAATAACATTATAATGGCCTAGTGGAGTTATACAGATTCAGCATGTGCAAGACACCATGCATCCTGTTTACTCTCAAGGTTCTCTAAACTTATCTCTTTTTCATATTACTGCCTTGAAAGTCAACAGTGCAGTTTATTTCAGCTCAGTAAACTCAAGTGAATTCAATGGACTGAGTTCTGCCAACCCCCACCCAGTTGGACAAGATCAAGGAAACAAGACTACACATATTTCAGCAAGGTATTGCTAATAATGGTGAAGATGGGAGAAGATAGAACATGGAAGAGGAATTTCTAACCCTTATTTTCATAGAGTTAATTAAGTCTCTCAGTGATCTGAGACACTTTTCAGGTTTCTCACCACTTGGACTAAGTGACCAAATGACTTATCTTCTAGAGATTAAATACACTATTTATATCTACTCTCCCTCCCTCTCCAAGTCTTCATGCAATCTCTCTTAGTCACATTCACTGTGTTCTATCTCATTATCTTATCAGGGTTACCAACACTGTTTGATGATAATAAAGATGTGTTTGCCTGTACATATATAATCTTCCACCAGGAGATGAGATTACTGAATTTTTGAATTTGTTGGCAAGAGAAATGACTGTCCTTTTAACTTAACAACACCTATCACTAATCATTATTCTCCTGACAACTGTTGGTATAGAGAATAAGGAAGATGACTGTGATGGAGATATGTGCAAAATATTGCTGGAACAAAAAAAGCATTTTTCAAGGCCAAAACAATGAGATAACATTTGAAAATGAATCAGATAGAATATAAGAAGGGTACTCTTAGACTCAATGGAGTATAAGAAGCTTGAGATAAGAATGTTCAGCACAATCAGATTTGAAAGATTTGTTATCTATCAATAATGATAGTTTCAGCCTACCCAGGAGGTCTATCTACCAAGTGGGGCTGACAATCAGTTATATTGTTCTAGATACAGAACGATATGCTGGCTTTATTAAACAACTTTATGTATGACAACAAATGTATTAAATATGCATATCAAACATATCACAAAACACATGCACAGCAAAACATCTGTATAGAAAATCTTTGTTGCATAATTAGTTACTTAAAGTAGGGGAACTTGGTATGTGCCAGATGAGTATAGTACACATGATTTAATTTGAAATAAATCTGATATTTATATGCTTTCTCAGCAACTGTTTAAAAGTAACTGCAATTCATAGTTCATAATATGCATGCTAGTGGAATTTCACCTTGTGTATATTATTCTCCTACTTTATGGAAATTGTATATTACTTCAGTTTCCATGAATCCATCACACAGAATAATATCTTTTGGAAATTCAATCACTCCCCCCACAATGCCCCCCAAAAGAAGGAAACCTTAATTTCATAAGCAAAAAAAAAAAAACTTCCATAGAGAATACTCCAAAATAAAGATGTATTTCAGTCAGGTAAGCTGTCCATTGTGCATTTGAACCAATTAAAAAAATGTGCAGGTTAGATATTAATATTAAAGAATATCCTAAGATGCAGTTGGATTAGGTATTTATGTACACTACCTCATGTTTGTAGCATATTTATGAAAAAATAAATCTTTTTATGCACAATGGATCAATTTTAGTGTTCTATTTCAGAATAAAACACTGAAAAACAGCTGAAAATCTGACGCCTTAGTATTTGAAAAACAAAGTGAATCTTTTCATCTCTTACTAAATTAGTATCTGAAGATGCAAAGAGCCACCAACAGAAAGCATATTCTCTAATAATGCTTAACTATAACTATTTCAACTGTACTACAAGCAAAGCAAAGATATTTCCATAGGCTACGTGGATACATTATATCTTAAGTGTTTTTGCTTCCATATACATCCTGTTAATTTAATTTATTTTTTAAAAATTATGTACCTCAAAGTAGACATGTTAATTTTTAAAGAGTGCATATTAAATTTACATGGCTTAAAATTGCAAGGCATAGACTGCTTTAAACTGAATCTATAGATATAGAAATAGAACCCTATGAACAAAGGTAAATTCCAAAGGTAGTTTAAAGGATGACATGATCCTTACCCCAGCAAGATAAATGCTATGTTCATAAACCTGGTTAAAATTTCGTTATGAAATGCCAGGATTGGATGGGGGTGGGAAGGAATGAAGGAAGTCAGTTAACTGTCAGCTGTATTTACAGACATCAGCACCCTGTATAGTAAGCTGACTATTATATCATAATCTGTCTTGAATTACTCACTCCACTCTTGCTTCCTGTTAAATCAACAGACAAGACACAGTTGAGTGAATAGTTTCCTCAGTTTGCGTAAACTCTCTTTGTATAAGATGTCCAATCTATCTGTCAAAACTTTAGTTGGATTTATTGATGCCTGCAAATGTCATCCAATTCTGTTTCGAAACAATAAAGTTATAGGCACATTTCTGACAATAAGAACAACAATCAGAACTGAAGGGACCCTAATTCCAAAATCTTTACAACTATTTATCTGAAATTGTTCATGTGTTTTCAAAGGTCACTTTTACATTTTAGTTTTTATTGACACTATTTCTTTGTATAATAATAGGGGAATTAATGAATACTTGTTCCCCACTCATGTCTGTCTGTCTATCTATCATCTATCTATCCATCCATCCTTTACAGAATCACAGACACACACATTTGCCTTGATTTTTGAAAAAATTTCACCCTGAAAACTACAATGTCACCACTGTACATAAAATGCTACAAATGTAACCCAGCTCTGTTCTAAAACAGAATCATTCACAATGTTAAAAATTACAGATAAATGTTATGTTAGCTTATATTTTCTAAATCAATTTTTTCAAAATTATGAAGCCTATTTCTAATATCCATGAAATTGTTATCATACTGAAAAATAAAACACTTTCAGTAATTTGTGTTTTTTCAAGCTAGTGAATAGGAAGCATTCATCTTGCTTTAAATCAGCCCTTAGTCAAGCAGGCAATGCTCAGTTTAATTTAAACCAAAGTGAAAAATTATAACAATAATGATGAGGCAAGATACATTAAAGAAAAGTTCATACTACTAAAAAAGAAACTTGTCTCCTGATTTTATAGCCAGTAGAAACTCAGCAGTATGACATATTTTTTTCCTGAATGCTTTTTCTTCCATCAATGTAAGATAGCTTTGTTTCTTATGGTTTAATTTCAACATTTTCTTCATTTCATTCTCTTCAGATTTTTTCATTTCATTCTCTTCAGAAGTTCAATCTGTGTAGAATGGTATTTAAAACTAATAAATGGGAGAAAAGAAAACTTAGTAATACTTTATTTATAACAACTTGGCATATTGAAAAGTATTTAGTGCTGTTTAAAATAGATTTAACTAAATTGTTACATCCTAACAATTTTTAATTGAAAAAATGCACTATGTGGCCCTAACCAAAGCTTTATGCTTTTTTTTTTAGTTCTTTTCTATATCTTTAGGATATAGTAGTACCTGCAAGGGGATCAATAGCAGTAACTGTGAATGGGATCTTGGAGTCCTTAGTGGACAATCACTTAAATATAAGCCAGCAGTGTGCTACTGTGCCAAAAACCCAATGTAATCCTAGGCTGCATTAACAGAGGGACAGAATCAAGAGCATGTGAAGTGTTAATACCACTCTATAATGGTCTGGTAAGCCCAACTTGGAATACTGCATTCAGTTTTGATTGTCATGATATAAAATAGGCATTGAGATTCTAGAAGGAATTCAGAGAAGAGCAGCAAAGATGATTAGGGGACTGGAGACTTAAACATATGATGAACAATTGCAAGAATTGGGTATATCTAGTTTAATGAGAAAAAAGGGCGAGGGCTGGCATAATAGTGTTCCAATATTTGAGGGACACGCACAAAGAAGAAGGGATCAACATATTTTCCAAAGTACCTGAAGACTAATCCAACCTAGAACTAAGGACTAACTTTCCTAACAATGAAAATTAATCAGTGGAACAAATTACCTCACAGAAATTGTTGAGTGATCCATCTTTGGAGATTTTTGAGCAGGGGTTGGATTACAACACCTCCAAGATCCCTTCCAACTCTTTTCAGTTTCACTTTAAATCATATTTTGATTTAGAAACTTATCTAAAACTTATAGAAACTTAGCTTTTTGACTTATAGGTTATTTTGGTTTTTTTATTGTTTTTATAGCACAACCTTCTATTTTCAAATCTTAAAGTATTCCCAAAATAAAATAGAAAATTATTTCTCATCTCTTCTGCAAATATAAGTTTCATTAAGAAATCAGTAACAAGATTTCATCATTTTTTCCTTGTTTACCATTTCTTTGAATTTTTTTTTTCTTAATAAAAAGTTACATATTACTTATTATTAGAAATATATTCATCTGCAACAATAGGCTTTCCTAAATGCAAAGAACTTCTGTATTGCTTTAAGTAATGTCTGAGTATGTGAAAGGAGACCAAAAAAATTCCAGAATAAAGGGTGAGAATGCTACAGCATTCATTTCTGCAAAATAGTTGTGAAGAACATGTACAAAATCTAACTATTTTCTCAAAAGATAAGAACTCTATGTCTGTCAGTAGAAACCTTGTAACAATTACTGGCTCCTTCATTGTCTTCAGTGTGTTAACAAAAGATAACAAACCTATGTTAAACTATCTTATTCAGCAATTTCACAAGTACATTTCTTTCTTTAAAATGTACATTTTTACTACAAGTGAAATTAAAATCAGGATCTTTTAACAACATCAGCAATAAAAAGATTCTGTGAATAGCTCTTTTATTGCAAGGTGTTTCTCCGCCACTTCCAAAATAAAATATATAAATAATTTATTGTATGAGATAATATAATAAAACTTGAGCATGAGAGACCAGCTCTCAACTCGCTGCCTTCTTCTCCATCTCATGTTGAAACCTCTTATTTATTATTTTAGGGAAATAAAAGGAGGTTAGTTGGAAATCCAGATAACATGATCATTAGGTATGTTACGGTTCTTATCTGAGCTGCATTTTCATGTCACTGGCCAATATGCTAACACCTTAGACCTCAGCCTTCTTAAGTACTGGAGCAAATCCTGCTGAGTCAGTTTTTACTGCTTGAAAGAACTAGTCAGCCTTGCCTGATCAACTGGATCCAGATTCAACAAAGAAATAATATACATTATAATATACAGGACTAGAAAGTACTGAGGTGTCTACCATGATCTTAGTGAAAAAATTTTTGGATGTGGAATAAGTACATAGTTGAACTAAAACCTAAGCAATATTTACATTTTTTCCCTGCTGAAGTTATATTTTTTCAATGTATAAAACAAAGAGATGATATTCACAATATTTTTCATATCAGAAGTTACATATGGAGTACCATGACATTATATAGCTTTGAAGGATTGGAAGAAGGCCGTCTTTACTACTTATTTCTATGTTGTGATATTGTCTGAAAGAAAGAGCCTGAAACTCAAAAATTGTTAATTAATTGTAGGGTGAAAACAGAAGTTAATTGTTTTCTGTTCCTCTGATTTATTTGATTTATGAACTTCAGTAATGAACTTCATTACTGGGATTGGACTAGGTTCTTTCCTTATATCTGATGACATGGTTAGGCTTAAGACTGACACACAGATATGGTAAGGCTGATCTCAAGATGAGAGATTGTTTCAAAAGCTCATAGTTTGTCATTATTTTGAATCCTCTATACTCCTAATAAATGCAATTTGTGAACTTAACTGTTAATGAATGCCTTTTGGGATTTATTATAGTTTAGTATTATATTCACAATTCCCTTAGATTTCTGTTTTATTATGCATCAGGTTCACTAATCAGTAGCAGCCTAAGATTTGAATCAGGGGTCTCCAACCTTGGCAACTTTAAGACTTGTGGACTTCAACTCCCAGAACTAGTTTTAATTGTCTCCTTAATTCGGTTTTAACTTGGGTTTTAATTTTTGGGGGAGGGTTGTCTTAATCTAAACAGCCATTATTTAATTTCTTTTTAACTTTTGTATTGTTCTGGGTTTGATTCGGCTGTACACCGCCCTGAGTCCCTAGGGAGAAGGGCGGTATATAAATGTTATAAATAAAAATAAATAAAATAAAAATAATAAAAACTCCTCAGCCAGCAAAGCTGGCAAAGCTGGCTGAGGAATTCTGGGAGTTGAAGTCCACAAGTCTTAAAGTTGCCAAGGTTGGAGACCTCTGGTTTGGATCACCTATTGAAACATACCATATTAAATTTATTGTAAGTAAAACCCTTTCATACTTTAGCATTTGTTAGATTTAGAAAGAGTTCTTCTTTGAAATATTTAAGGAACATCTCCCTTTAACCCAAGCAGTATGTAAGGGAATTACATTAATTCTTAAGACAATTTTAGCATCAAAGGTAGCACCAGAATGAAACTATAGTCATTAACAGTTGAATTACCAAAAGTGTCGGGATAATGCACTTAAAATACATTTCAGTTGAGTGAGATAATTTAGAATTCAAAATGTGTTCTGAAATTGCTTATGCCAATTACAACATAGACCATAGCATCAAAAAATTATTCAACTGGAGGGTTAATTATATTAATATCACAGAGTTAGTAATGCTTTATTTCCCCCCCTTCTTTTTGAAACATAGGCAGGTTACTCCAAGTATATTATGGACCAAAATTTATTTTAATGGGTAAATATGCATTATATGTTGAATATTCATTGTTCTCCTTCATGGTTATTTAACAATATTAAAAAACTCAGGGATTTCTGCAGGGTATGGTCCCAAAAAAGTCAAGATGATAGTCACAATACTGCAATCAAAACAGTGCATGTTTTGTTTTTCTTTCTATCACATTTGTGATACATGAAAAAACAAGAAGATTTTCAACTACATTGTTGTGGATGCCATTTTGCATTTTTAAACCATAACCTGCAAACAGCTCTGAAGTAACCCAAATATGTTATGTTATTAATCTACCAGAAGGGGTGATAAATACCCTTGACAAATGTTTTTGGGATGGCAACCACACAGAATCAAGAAGGTTTTAGAACAGGAATGGGCAACTATGACAATTTTATGGCCGGTGGAGTTTAGCTTCCAGAATTTGGGAGCCAGTCATGCCATGCTAGCTCAGGAATTGTGGGAGTTGAAGCTCACAGATCGTATAGTTGCCATAGTTGCCCATGCCTGCTTTAGAATGTGTGGAAACACATTTATGAACTGTTAAAGCAGCTGTGTCTTCTTTCAACTGGCAATTTTATAAAATGTTTTTACAATGTTTATGACCTCACATGAGTTTGCATATTCATATATTTCACTCATGTCATCATCCCAATGATGTTCCAATGGACTTTTTTCAAGGGATTTGCACAGATTTAACAATAATATTGGTTCTGTGGGAGAAAACCCACAGAAACCCTTCTTAACACTAATCATTCTTAGATGGTGATGATGATGATGATGATGATGATGATGATGATGATGATATGATAATTAGTGCAGAAACAGGCTATAAATATACACTATAAGATATTTTGTATGTATTTTTGAATAGACTATAGGTTCATACTGATAGATCCCATGCTGCAATTTTGCTTTTTTTCATCTCCAAATTATGATATATATTTATTTTAATTCCTTCTAATTATTTAAAATGGTTTGAACCCCTCTCCCTGCTTTATTTGGAAAGATAAATAAAACACTCAGTGTATATATTAAATTGATACTAACACAGTGGTGAGATTCAATTTTTTTTTACTACCGGTTCTGTGGGTGTGACTTGGTGAATGTGGCTTGATGGGCATGGCTTGGTGGGTGTGGCAGGGGAAGGATACTGCAAAATCTCCATTCCCACCCAACTCCAGGGAAGGATATTGTAAAAGCTCCATTCCCTGCCCATTCCTGCGGGAAGGTTACTGCAAAATCCCGTTTCCTCCCCACTCCACTAACCTGCTTTCCAACTCCATTCTCCTGTGCAGTACAACAAAAGAAGACACAGCTGATCAGCTGGGACTCAGGAGGTAGAGAATAAATGGGGGCAGGGGTCAGAGTATTTGCCCATTCTCCAAACTACTCAAAATTTCTGCTACCAATTGTCCAGAACTAGTCAGAACCTGCTGAATGCCATCTTTGTACTAAGATCTTTTCAGGTGCCTATGAAGATTTTCAGTCATCCAGATCATAGGTGTCCCAAAACAGAGGTGGTATTCAGCAGGTTCTGACCAGTTCTGGAGAACCAGTAGCAGAAATTATGAGTAATTCGGAGAACCGACAAATACCACCTGTGACTAGAGATTTTATAGTATCCTTCCTCTGCCATGCCCACCAAGCCATGCCCACAAAACCGGTAGTAAAAAAATTTGAATCCCACCACTGTCCCAAAGGTGCTTTTTCAAAAGGCAACTGGATTTTCTGGATTTTGTTGGAAGAACTGAAGAAGCTTCTTGAATGAAGTTTTCAAAGAAAAACCAGAAAGTCCAGTTGCCTCCTGAAAAAGTACCTTTAGGACAATCAAGACCTGGATGATTGAAAATCTCCATAGACATTTAGCTATACATTTTGTATGAACACTCTTTGAAAGGTGCCTGAATATGAACAGATTTCCAGAAAAATTGCAGACTACAGGAACCATTTGCTGTTTAGTTTGAGATCCAGACAACACAGACTCATTCCCAACAGCCTCTGCCTGTCTTCAACAATAAAGGGACATGGAGCAGAAAACATCCTGCAGAAAACACAGCTCCAAATTTTCAATGAAAGACAGAGCGGAAGATACTTCTTTGTTCAGAAGTGAAATTTCTTCAAAGAAAAAACAGAAAGTCCAGTTGTCTCTTGAAAAAGCATCTTTGGGACATCTTTACAGGTATAATTTCCATGTGCCAGAATTCATAATTAAGTCCGTATTTCAGCTATCATAAAACACAAAAGGCTTTTTCAATCTAGGAAGTAGTGGTATTATGATTCCCAGTAAACATTACCAAATCTGATGGAAATTATAATCTTGCAGCATGTTAGGAACCCTGAATGAGTCTGGGCTTCAGAAGTTATATTCTCATCTTTCCTATTTTCCAATTCTAGCAGTAACTTTCTTTGTTTAATGTTTGAATGACACAAATCTTAACACAGATGTTGCCTACTGAGTTAATTCACAAGGGCACCTGCTTTGAGGAAAGCCATTTTCTGAACAGATGCAGGTGCCGGCTACAGAGATCCAAAGGGAAATGAAAAGATGGTCCCACAAAAGAGATCTTCACTGCACTGAGTGTTAGGCTTGAATCAGCACAATTTTTAAGTAATCATCCTTCCTAGTTGAATTTTATGACTGTTGTTATTTGAAGCTGAAGCTGAGAAGGAGGGAAAACAAAGGTTTCTGATTCTAATTCAGAACAGCTCCCCCTTTGTGTGTATGGCAATGAGTCAGGTAATTCAGATTCTGGCTGGGGAGTAGCTAAAATAGCCTTAGTGTGCAGAAGACTAAATTTGGGCTCTGGAAACCCACTGAAAATATGACACATGGCAGGCCTTTCACAAGGTGTCAAATGTCAGCTCTGCTAAATAAATAATTCCCTCAACACTGTTCAACTATTTACAAAATGTACACTACTATTACTGTTAATCTTCTCATCACTCCTTATCACCCAACCCTCCCACTTGTGATTGTAGGACTGTAACTTTGTTGCTTGTATCCTTATGATCGACTGTTATATTGACTGTTTCCTAGTATGACTTGACTGTTGATTGTACCCCATGACTATCATTATGATTCTTGATCCTTAACGAATGTACCTTTTCTTTATGTATACTGAGAGTATTTACACCAAGGCAAATTCCTTGTGTGTCCAATCACACTTGGCCAATAAAGTATTCTATTCTATTCTATTCTATTCTATTCTATCACACTTCCAATGAAAAAAATGTTTTCCAAAGAAAGTACATATTATACTTTGAAATAGAATTTATCAGATCAGATTATATTTTTATTTTCAGATATACATAACATTAAAAACAAGAGCTATCACAATGAAGTGCATGCTTGCAGTTTGCTGTTAAAGCTACTATGCTTTGCATCTGACTTGGAGCAAATAGCCCTGAGCTCTTTAAAGCACTATTGTTTCAATCTCTGATTCATGAATAGCAGTTTGAAGCCAAGTCATGTTATTGCCACTTCTGCTGATCTTGAAATACTAAAACCATGCAGAGAGTATAATGAGACGAACAGTGTTCTCTCCAATGGTACAAAAACCAGACTTTAGTTCCTGGAATAATAACAATCTCAACCCACTCCACACAGAAAATAGATATATTATTTTTATATCACTCCACATTTTCAATATTTGATTATGTGCTATCAAGTTGGTGTCATCTCTTAATGACCATATAGATAGTTTTCTTCCATAACAATCTATTCTTAACCTGGTCTTTTAGGTCTTCTAACAGGGTTCCCTTCATCACTATAACAGTCAGTCCACATTGCTGATCACTATGCATCTACCATTGTCTGGTTAATTGGACAAAATAAATATGAACAATGAGAGACAATGCAAATTGTTATTCTCTCTGCTTTTGTTTAAAATTCATTGAAGCCAGAAGGATACTGTGTCACCATGTTTGCAAGCAGGAATTTCCCCCCTTCTCCAAGAATTCAAATCACAAGACGTGTTTCTGAAGCAGGGGAGGTGGAAAAATCTGAGCTGCTTTTATTGTTTGAAGATCCTTGTAACTTTCCACCAGTGAATAGTCCAGCAAAGGGAGCAGAGATGAAAGTGAGAGTAGATCTGTTCTTTCTTCTTCCTTTTAGCAAGAGATTAGTTAGCTGAAAAGCAGAATCCTGGTTGGTTTTTCTCTGAGAAAATGGATTAATTATGTTTACCGGAGGTACATTCTATATTAAAGCTTGAGGTGTTGGTGGGGAGAGGGAAAGGGAGAGAGAGGGAGGGAGGAGGGAGGAGGGAGAGAGAGAGAAAGAGAGAGAGTAATGATTGCTGAGATTTGGGGAATCAGGAGATGAACTAAAGCAAGAATTTTCTCCAGTGGAGAGACTATACAAGCTGCATATTTCAGAGTGTAGGAAATGAAAATGTATCTGTGTTGAAATTTCAAATACATTGTAATATGGTTGGAAATAAATCAGTTCAGTCCTAGAACAATTCCAATGTCATGAGATCAAACAGGTCTAGAATAGCTTTTGAACTGCCAGAGAATTGTTGTGTGGAGTACAATACAGTATTCTTTCTTTTAATTAAGGACATTGAGACTGCACCAGGCATCAAGCCATTGCTAAGATTAACCCATTCTCTTCTCCATAGTTGCAGTCCAGATGTTTATGCAATTGTTTCTATTGGTAAATTAGTTCTATGGCTTTAGAGTTAGTTCTAATGCAAATTGCAGCAAAGGGAAATTCCAAATTGAGACTTCTTTATAGAAAAATCCTGCCCATTCTAATTTGCCAATTATTTAAATTGTATTATATTTAAAGTTTTATACTTTTGGAGGTTTGTGTGTGTGCATTATACTGCTTATGAATGAAATTAGATTTAAAGGCACTTAATGTTAACTGGATGTATTAATTTCTTATTTTTCTTCTGTGATCAAATCCAAGGCCATTCCCAGCAGGATTTACATTCTTGCACTAGAGAAAAAAGAGCTAGAGCTACCTTATTTAGTTAAATTACTAACTCCTACCTCTATAGATAAAATCAAGAATAGTAGATGAATAAAAAACCTTAAAATGTAATCACTGATATATCTGAAGCGACATTAATCAAATTGTTACCCTAAATTTTCTAAACTTCTGTTTTGCAGTCAAGGGCTGAAGTTAGTGTTTCTCTACTTTACAGTTCTCACAGTCAGGAAATTCTTTCTTAATTCCAGAATGAATTGGTTCTTTTCCTACTCACACACAGTTCAGACATGCTGTAAAATCCACATCTATTCCCACTGACAGGCCTTCAATTTTTGGAAGACTGCTGTCATGTCTCTGTTTAGTCTTTTTTTCAGGGTAAATGTACCAAGTTTCTTTAATTCTTTTTAATATGATTTATCTATTTTTATTATCCATTTCACTCTTCTCTGTACTATTTCCAATATCATGAATCCTTTTTTTTTTATTGTGGCAATTAAGACTGGGCAATAAACACTCCAGGTGAAGCCTGAAATATTTTGTCTGGTTCTGGTGCTCCAATTCAAAAGTGACCATTAAAAAGTGTAAAGAAGAATGGCAAAGAACAGGGTAAATCCATAGTTTGTTCAGTGAAAGCAATATATGGTCCTTAATCCACATGTGAGTTTGCTTTAATTTCTCCCAAAACTCACTGGTTCATTTCAGATGGGAATTAGGGTTTTTTGTTTGGTAACACTCTACTTTAAAAGGAGGAAGAAGAGAATATGAGAGTAGCTGTTCATTTTTGTCTTTCATACAACTCATCCCTAGCTTTTCACCAAGTTATTAGTGCCAATGCAACTTTTGAAAAAGTGGGATTTTAGTGGAAGAAAGTTTTTCCATGCTTGGCCTTCCAGACAAATTCACTGTTTTCTATTTAATTACCTAGTAGACAAGCTGTCATACTGAAATGGAAATCTAAACTCCCAGGAAGAAACATGGACTGCAGATGTAATGAATAAAAACCATCCTCCAGCTGTAATGCATAAAATGTTAATAAGAATTTTGAATCTCCTTTTTAACAAATGGGAGTTAAAGAATAAATCTCAAGTGAGATAATTCTTGTATATTAAGGCCACATATGAATTCTACTGCATTCATAAAATGCAATTCCCATTCCAGTGAAAGCATCTTGCAAGTCTGTCCACTCAATTAGTACCATCTTTAAAAATTATTTCATCTGACCAATGTTTTTGTAGATATATGAAAAAGCTCATTGTGAGATTAAGAATAATCCAAAAATGGATTATAGTTGGGATAATCTAACATATTCAATTTAAAGACCAAACAACAAACTACATATGGTTTGATGTATATCTCCCCTGCTAACTAACATGACAAATTAACTTCAGCTGTAGAAAGCAAGAAGTGACAACTCAGCTGTTTTGCATAATGAGCTAAAAAAAGAAGTCACAGTTAGCTAAATGCAAGAATGTGTTCAGTAGACGAAGTGCTTTTGAAGCTTAGAAAAAGGGGGAGAAAAAGGCATTGTGCAAATATAATTTAAAGACTAGATCAGAATCATTTGGGGAAAGCCAGGTTTTGCAGGCTGGAATAAATTTTTAAAAAATGCAATTAAATGTCCTAAAATATGCAGAAGTATGTAAGATTCCTAGCAAAAGTTAGATATTCTAGTTCATGCTGGAATCTGTAATTACAAATTCTATTATTTCAAGGGATTCTCACTTGATCTTTGCATCCACTGCTGGCTTTCCTAAGATTATGTCAATGTTTAGACACTTTGGTCACTTCAATATATATTGTCCTGGCATTTGTATTTTGTAATTTTTGCATGCTTATATAATTATTAGGTCGTGTTTAGATCAACCAAAACAAAATAAGTTCTCAGGTGCCTCACAGAGTTAAAGCTGAAATACTGAAATATAAAAATATGAATTCTTTTTTTAAACATGTTTATTTTTTATCACTAAGAATAAAATACAAAACATAGAAATTTTTTAAAAAACCTGACACAAATCCAACATGAATAGCGGCAATAAAAAACAAAAAACTTATGTACAAATATTGGATATGTATGTGTGTGTGTGTGTGTGTGTGTGTGTGTATGATATATTAGATAAACAAATATCCCTGATGTAGAAATCTATTTATCTAATAATAGAATCAACTCAACATCTGTTCACAAACACTCACATTATTTATATATATAAAGTAATATAGTATACATACAGACAACAGCTTAACATAAAGTTAAAATTAATCTTCAAATCCCTCTGTTAAACATTTGCCATTGTATTTAACACATAGAAAATCCAAAACAGCTTCCATTCTCTTATAAACTTATCTATTGTCCATTGTCTCTAATCAAAGTACCCTATTTTTTGCACTGTAAGATGCTCCAGAGCTTTTGGGGAAGAAAACAAGAAAAAAAAAATCTGCCCCTGCCTCCCAACAATTTGCCTCCTTGCAGCAAACAAAAAACATTCTGGTCAGCTTCAGCACAGCCTGATTTAGCATGAGCAGCTGATTGGTGGTTGGATCAGGCTCCCAGAATACCACCAATCAGAATACCACCGATCAGCCGACCAGGCTGTGGGGATCGCTGCTGCTGCCGATCGCCACCACTGCCTATCACAGCTTACACGCATCCCATTTTCAGCCTCCACACATCATGTTTTTGATCTGTTCCAAGAGGCGGGGATCACCGCTGCTGCTGCTGATCGCTGCCGCCACCATTCTATCCATCCAACTGTGTAGTTACTACCCTATTCCAATTCCCAAATATACACCAGTACTGAAAACAGTAGAAATATTTTTCAGACAAGTTAGTTTAGTTTACTTTATTGTCATTACACCTCAAAATTAAATATCATCTTCAGTGTATATTATAAATATAAAAATAAAACACACACATCCTTTGCATTCTATACAACTGAATTGAAAACCCCTAATATTGCACTACATAGTAGAATTTGATATAGTTACTGCTCTGTGGGATAGAAGCTTTTTTTCCGCCTATTTGACCTTGTTTTTATTATCCTGCCAGATGGTAATAGTTCACAAAAGGGTGCCCAGGATGTTTTGAACTTTCTTAAGGCAGTGATAGCAATAAAGCTCTTCCAAAGAGGGAAGAGGGCAACCAATGATCCTCTGGGCGATGATGTTAACTCTCTGGAGTGCTGTCCTATCTGCCACTGTGCAATAGGCAAATCATATAGAGGTGCAGTAAGTTAAGATACTCTCTATGGTGCAGCAGTAAAAGATCACCAGCAGTTTTTTATTCAGTTGTTGTTTTCTAAGAAGTCTCAGGAAGTATAATCTCTGCTGGGCCCTTCTGATCAGTGCTGCAATGTGAGCACCCAAGGTCAGGTCCTCTTTTATGGTAACACCCAGAAATTTAAAACTGGCCAATTGCTCCACTCAGTCTCCATTGATAAGCAAGGGCTGATCTGTTCCTTCTATAGTCCACTATAAACTCCTTCATCTTATTGGTGTTGAGGGCCAAGTTATTGTCTCCACACCACGAAAGCAACCAATCTACCTCATCTTGATAGATAGACTCATCCCCCATGGAGATGATTCCCACCACTGTTGTATCATCTGCAAATTTAATAATAGTATTACTAGCATTAGGGGGAATGTAGTCATGCACATAAAGAGTATAGATAAAGGACTCAACACACATTGGTGTATCAGTGTTAAGAATAAGGACTGAAGAGATATGATTATTTAATCAGATCCGCTGAGAGCAGCAAGACAGGAAATCCATTATCCAAAGGCAGATTGAATAAGAAAGCACCAGATCCATAAGTTTTGACACTAGTCTATATGGACAAATTTGTAAAATCTACAAAAAGCATCCTCACTTAGCCCCCCTCTCCCAGTTGTTCCAAATGAATCAGAGTCAGTGGTGGTATTCTACCAGTTTTGCCTGGTTCTGGCATACTGGTAGCACCGAAGATCGGCGGAATCCAAACCGGTTCTCTCTGAGGAGCTGCTGGAGCTGCTTTTGGACCCACCCACCCACCTGGGCTCCCATACTGACCTTTATTCTCTGCTTTTGAAGCACAGCTGCTTTGCGCGGCACAGCAGATTGCCACACGTCAGCTGCTGAAGCGACAGGGAGTGCAGGATTGTGGGAGGTGAGTCAGAAAGCATCTGCACCTGTGCAGAGTGTTCTAGGACCAACTCTCTTCATACTCTATATTAATAAGCTCTGTGATTATATTAAGAGCAACTGCGTTCTTTTCGCTGATGACGTAAAGCTATTCAATGCCACTGACAATGCTGCTACCCTTCAAAAAGGCCTCGACTATGTATCAGAATGGTCAAACAAATGGCAACTTCAAATCTCAACAAGTAAATGCTCTGTCTTGAATATTGGCAAAAAAATCAAAAAATAAAACACAAGCTGAATAGTCAAGACTTTGTTGATGACACAAACTTTGTCAAGGACCTTGGAGTACTCATCTGAAATGAACTAAGTGCTAGAGCCCACTGTAACTACATAGCCAAAAAGGCATTAAGAGTTGTTAATCTAATTCTGCATAGCTTTTTCTCCGGTAATATCACTCTACTAACTAGAGTATATAAAATATTTGCTAGAGCAATACTTGAATACAGTTCATCAGTGTGGAACCCGCATTACATATCTGATATTAATACAATTGAGAAAGTCCAGAAATATTTTACGAGAAGAGTCCTCCACTCCTCTACTCATAGCAGAATAACTTAGACTTCAAATTTTAGACCGAGACAACCTAGAACTACGCTGCCTTCATTTCAATCTAAGTATAGTACATAAAATTATATATTGCAATGTCCTATCTATCAATGAATACTTCAGCTTCAACCAAAACAATACAAGAGCACAAAATAGATACAAACTAAAGATAAACTGCACCAAATTTGATTGCAGGAAATACGACTTCAGCAACAGAGTAGTCAATATCTGGAATACACTATCTGACTCTGTAGTTTCTTACCCAAACCCCAAAATCTTCAACATTAGACTATCTACTATTGACCTCACCCCTTTCCTAAGAGGTCTGTAGGGGGCGTACATAAGCACACCAAAACATGCCTATCGTCCCTGTTCTATTGTTTCTTTTTTTCTTATCATATCCATTTCATGTATTTATAATCATGTTTATACTTATACCTGTTATCTAATAATTGTTTGAAAAAATAAATAAATAAATAAATAAATAAAATAAAGTGTGCATACATGCACAAAGCACACCCACCAAGCTACGCCCATTGAACTATGATGTGCTGGCAGACCAATTTTTCAGAGCACTTCATGATGACAAGATTGAGTGCCACTGATCTGTAATTGTTGAGGTTATTGATAGGGAAGGTTACTGTTGAGGTTATTCTTTGGCAGCGGAACAATGATGGAAGCCTTCAAACAAAATGGAAAAGCCTGGTTGAAGATCCTGGTAAAGACTCCAGCCAACTGATCAGAACAGTCTTTAAGCACTCAGCCAGAGATACCGTCAGGACCGGCAGACTTTTTGGATCCACAGCCCTCAAAATGCTCCTCACCTCCTTTCCTCCTTTCCACAATGAGGTGGGAGCTATTATGGGCTGGTTGGTGGCTGTATTTTAACTGTCTCTGATGTTTCCATTTCAAAGCGAGCAAAGAAATGTTTCATCTCCTCTACCAATGAAGCATCCCCCTTAGCAGGGATGACATTAGTCGGTTGATGTAGATAATTTGTTGAATCCCTTGCCACACCTGCCTCATGTTATTGCTATAAAAATTATCCTCAATCTTCATCTTTTAATCAGTCTTGGCCTTCTGAATACCTTTCTTTAGTATAGCTCTGGCAACACTGTATCTTGCCCCATCATCGGACCTAAAGGCCTTGATCCTATCACACAAGAGGCACTGGACTTCCTTGGTCACTCAAACATCAAGAATGACCTTGATTACAATGTTTTGATATACTTCAAGCTGGTATGTACAGTAAAAAAACTCAATGAAACACATTTCAAGTGGATTTCTACATAGATTTTGGAAATATCTGCATGTCCACTAAAAAGTCTTATTAAGCAGCTAGTTTGAATTTTTCTCTGCATGTGAAAATCAATTGCTGAACTTTAACAATCCCAAAGGTGCTTTTTTAAGAGGCAACTGGACTTTC
Source organism: Bungarus multicinctus (assembly GCA_023653725.1). NCBI lineage: Eukaryota > Metazoa > Chordata > Lepidosauria > Squamata > Elapidae > Bungarus > Bungarus multicinctus. The sequence goes on along the minus strand of CM042849.1, from coordinate 49,051,504 downwards.
CAGTTTTTCTTTGAAGATGTTTTGCATCCCATCCAAGAAGTTTAGTTTCGAGCTGTGACTTCAAAGAAACAAGAAAGTCCAGTTGCTCCTTGAAAAAGCACCTTTGCGACAACCATGACCTGGATGAATGAGAATCTCCATAAACATTAAGCTTTAATAATGTACTAAACCATGTTTTTAACCAACCATAATGGTCTAATCACATAAGATACTATCATAACTTTACTCTCAGATTGTATCCTTTTGCATGAATAATCATGTACCGATTTATATCAGGAGAGGTTTTGCCTTATTTATCAAAAGATGAGAATTCACTAAAAAAAGTAATACTGAAATCCTTTTTGAAGTGAAAGAAAAAGACCCTTATAAAAGTATGAATGCTGGCCCATCCGCTTGGCTTAAGAAACAAAAGAGTATATTTTTGGAACTTTCCTTTTCATATCCCTGTGTATAGATACATGTTCGTAAATAAAAGGGAAAGATTAATAGATTACTCATCTAAAGCATTGTTTCCTGTTATTTTATTAGATTAGATCCCTGTTTTTAATCTTTTTTGTTGACAGCAGAATTATGGGTAATTAAAATAGAAAAATCCAAATATGCATAGAAGAAAGGAAATATACTGAAACAAACAAATACGACACTATATAAAATATATTCATATGAAATATGAAAAGTCTAAGTGGCAAGGATAAAAGAGTAACAACGTGAGAATATTGCTTTTGGGTTTTTAAAAATGGCCAAAAGGCATTCTTTGTGTAGCATGGTAGTTACTAAGATCAAGGTGAAAGAAACAATCAACATTCTTTTGATCTGGTAACAGAATTCTTAAATAACAGAAGAGTGTATGTTTATTTGTTGTAAAATGCTTTTACATGTCAGCTTAATTCATATATTTCAAGGGCACATCTTCCTGTTTCTGTATAGTTTTCATACAATGAGCCCCTCTATTGTCACATAACAATGAGACCTTTCTAATCAAGGCTTGAAAATAAAGGAATTGTTTCATTATATAAGTGAAGGCTTTGCTTGAAGTGAAAAATTAGTTTCGGCCTTTGCTTGAATAAAACAACAAGGTGACGTTCTTTATTACAATGTGTTTATTACCTCAAATTTATGACCCTGAATGTGGTGGGAGGCAGAGTTAGTAATGGAAACTGGTATGAGAATAGGATTATGATTTCACTTGTTTTTCAGAGGAAGGCAGATCTCCATCAGAACAATTAGATTCTTGTATCTTCTATTTTTTAAAAATAGGACTGCCATTATCCAAGGTAATTAAATAAACTGTTTATCTCTCATAATGTCAGCATAAGTATCATCCATCTCATATAAACATTGATTAGAAAAAATATTTTGGAAAAAGCTAAGCATAAAGATTTTTGATAAGTATTCTGCAGTGGATATGCACATTTGGCCTTTAGATGACATGTCTATTAAAACAAAGGACAGAGAAGGAATTAATATTGTCATACAGATTGTAATTCAATTGAAGAAAAAAACTTTAGACAAAAATACCTTCTGAGGAAAGGAGCTTCCTAAATAAATATGATACAAACAGCAGTAATTAGAAGTTTGTTACAAGTTTTTTAAAAATCTTTTTGAGAACTCAAATGTTTGGGAACAATTTCAACTATAGCAAAGATGAACCTGAAATTATCTGAGGAAACGTACTTTACAAGTTCATCTGTAGTCACCACAGGAGCTTACTACCAACTTCTAATTACACATAATATTAAACTTCAGGAAAGGAAAAGTTTAATAAAACTAATTGGGCAGATCAGATCTGAAGGAGATGATGGACAGACATTCTGTCTCCATTCTAAAATCCAACAAAACTTGCATTTATACAATTTATATAGAATTATTGCTGGATGCAGGTTAACTTTTGATTTTAATAAAGCCTAATGCAACTTGTACTACTTAAATTCTTTAAATACAAACTGTACTCTAATTATCACTTCCATTTTGCAAACCTTGCAAACCTTTGCACTGTAAAAAAGTCCATACAAAAAATGCACTAGAAAAGTTTATATTAGTGTTTGCTTATGAAAATATAAAACAAAACTCTTATAAATGGATAGGAAAAAAAGATAAGAATAAATTTGTAACTGAAAACTGTAAATGTTACTAAAAACAATTACAAAGCTTAGCATTCATTTCAAACGTTTCTCATTTAACACATATGTGAGGAAACTGACCCACTTGGAAATCAGGAAAGATATTTCCAGTCTAAGATTAAGTTTTATGGTCTGACATTGGAGAAAGCAAGGTTTTGCTGGACAGTATTGAGAAATGCTTTGATAGAGGAAAGTCATCTCTTTTTCCTTATGCATGGCTAGCCTATTACATATCTTGCTATGTATGGTGTAAAATTTGGCAATGCGCTTAAGTCAACAATAGGCCAAAAGAGGAGCTTAAGTGGAGGCTTGAAAAAGAAACAATGTTTCTTTTGCTTCTGTAAGAATTGCTTTGCTCCTGTAAGAATTAGAATTAAACTCTGCCATTTGCTTTTACCAGTGATCTAATTCATGCTATCTTGCTTTTTGGATAATTCGGTACTTGGAACGAAATATGTCGTAACTTGGCAGGGCTACAATGGGCAAATACCTGTGTTGCTAGGCATCCAGCCCTCCCTGTTCCTTGCTACATGGCCAATATGGGGCTATAAGGAAGGCATGGGCCAGGGAAGCAGAATGGGGTACTAAGCTGATGTCTCTGAAGGTATAAAAGGACACCATGCCTTCTTACAGGAGCAAAGCAATTCTTACAGAAGCGAAATAGCAAGTTATTATTATGTCCCACTATTTCTACCTATTCCACTATTATGTCCCTTCAATGGGATACATTTTGTCTTGTAAAAGAAGTTGCTAATAGATTTCAATTGGCTGTCTAGGCAAGGACAAATAAAGATTCACTATGCTATTGTAAATAGAGCCTTTTTATTTATTTCATAATTAAATTAATTATATTTAATTAAATAATTAATCCCATCAAATTATAGCATATGGCACATTTGCTATAATGTTGTACACATATTTGAATCTTAATTATATTCTATATATGGTTACATTATCTTATTAAATAGCAGCACAACTTTTTGATTATCTGTCTAAGGATGGACCATGTACAGTCTGCAGTTTATATACCAACTTTAGTATCCTATCTGCAGCAACAAAATGTTACTTGATTTTGAAAGCATGCTTGCTTCTTCCTCTTGAAAGGGAGAAACTTGTCTTTTAATTCTAGAGAACATCAGGATATTTTCTGTAAGAAGAAAAATGAAAGAAAGCAACTTAGCAACAGGGTTTAATTTTTGTACTGTATACAGTTTTGGCTGAAGTTGTAGAGGACTATCACGGTCTGGTTGAACAGACAAAGTGTGAAGTGCTTTTGGTAATAGCTTTAAGTAACTTGCCATTGTTAGCCAATGTGTGTACCAAATGATGTAATTTGGTGGAGAAATGAAACAGGTAACAATTTGAGCTCATTTCAAGATTTCTTAAATATTAGTATTTAAACCAAAGTTGATGGATTACTTCTTATTCTCATATTAACTTGCAGAGTGCTTTTAACAAAAAAAAAAAAAAAGGAAAAATACATATTAACCTTTAAAGTAACGTTCTATTATTCAGAGGTTATTTTCTTTTTTTTCTCAAAAAGTTTTTTTAATTTTTTTTAGTTATTTAAATACATCTTTGTGAGAACAGTGCAATTTCAGATGTTTTACATTTTAAATCAATCATGTCCATAATCACAAATACAACTTTCCAACATCACTTCATTATCTATTATCATTTTTTCATCTTTATATTCTCATAAATTACTTTGTATCAGTCTCTTTATTTTAATTTATTCTCTATCTTCTTTTGTCATATATTTTACATATTTACAATTTAATCTAATCATATCATTTCATTAATCATTTAAAATTTTCATCTTAATTTGTAGTTATCTCTTCTCTAATTTCCTTAATTGTATGTTCTTACATTCGCCATGTTTATATTGTCAAATTTATAACAATGTATCCTCATTACCTTGTACAAATGGTTAACAAAATATTTAGTTCATTAAAAACATATTAATCAATCTCTAATCATGTAGTCTTGTGGTGACCATGTTTATAATTTCATTATCATTCTTTAAACATTCAAAAATTTCATCTTAATTTATATTATCCCCTATTATGTTCCACCAATATTACATTTGCCACTGTTGCTTATATTTTATTTTCTATATGTTCCTTTCCCTATAACATCTCATTTTTACACAAGTATATTTTCTCTTAGCCAATAAATTCAATCTTACAACATTATTACCTTGTTCCTTTATATATATGAATAACAAAGTATATAATTCATTAAAAATATTATCCTACTATATAATTATATCTTTTCTCTGTCAGGCTCCACATAACATTTCATATCTTAACTATTGATCACTTATATCTTATAAAACATTTCTATTTTATTTGATTAATCTGTTATAAGTTCTTGTTTTCATCACTATTACATTAAAATTATTCCTTCTTATTCTAATTTTTAGTCCCAATTCCTCAAAATCTATTATATATATTTACTACAAATATGCCTTTTCATGTGGAGTCTCCCTCTTTTCCATTTCTAGCCATTTCTAAATCTTTTATGTTAATTTGTCTTTTCTTAGCTTGCTTGCCATTTACTATAATCTTTTGGCTTTTTCCCTTAGTCCTTCCTCTATTTATCATCATTTTCTTATATTTTCTTTCCCATTTCTCAAAGCTTTCCCCCACCCTCTTTTGATCTCTCTGTATTTCCCTAACCATTTCATTTATCAGCATTTCAATCTCAATATCCTCCCTTATTTATTATATCTATCATTAATATCACATGTTCAAATTCCTTTTTCTTCTTTTGTATTTGTTGTTGTTCTTTTTGTTCCGTTTCACTGGTTCCTCTTTCTTCTGACTCCTCCCCTTTCTTTGTTCTTTCTCCTTCTTCTACCGCGATCATCATTCCTGAATTTTCTTCTGCATTCTGTATTTTAGTGCATAAATCCAACATTCTGTCCCACATCTCATTCATTGCTCGAATGTCCATTCTTATTTCTTTGCACATTTTACTCATTTTTATATTGCTTATTATTCCAATCCAGTATCCAGTTAATTTTATTTTATCTGAACCACTGTCTCTTCTTTATTTTAAAATATCAATGTCCTCAAATCTTTATTTCCAATGTTAATCAGTCCAAAACATCATTAATTCCAGAGGTGGTATACTCCTATAATCTTGTTTTTTGATTATAATATATTCCAACTTCAAGGGGTCTTATTATATCTTTTTTTTATTCCTTTTTTAATTTCTTCTTTTGATAAAGTCGTTAGTTTGCAGGGATCTACAGAATTTTTCTTTCATCAACAAGTAGCATTTTAGTCCAGTTCCATAGCCACTTTTTTTCCATCTCTTTATTTAGTTTCACCAATTTTAAAAATCAAACTTTACTCCTCTTTAGAACAATTATTTCCAGCATTCAAATTAATGCCAAATCCTACCTGATTGCCAATTCCAATTAATGTTCTTCTAGATTAATTCCTTTTCAAATTTTAGGTTTTTAAAATTTTAAAATTCTTTATATTTCCAAATTCTTTTTCTATCTTCCATCCACCACTAATACAATTCTATATTCTTCTCTGTTATAATCTTTTGGGATAGTTACAAATAATATAGATTCTTCTCACCCTTTTCTGAACATTGTTCCCAATCTCCACTCCAGCACTGTGCTTAGATGTTCCTTGGCTGTCCCAACTTCGTAGCGTTCATCTTGGCTCACTTTTCTCTCCATCATGGCATAGAGAACAATCTTGGGGTTTCTACAAGGGAGTTGCATTTTCTCCCAGAACCTCACCAAGCACTTCTCCTTAGCTTCACTGCCTCCAAGGCGGCTTTTGGCTCTGCCAAGAACCCACAAATGGTGAGAAACCAGTGCAGGAATGGAGACCTCTGTTTGCTGCTTCTGGTCTTGTCATGACGTCAGCTGGGAATCTTTCAGAGATTATTTTCAAGTGCTTTCAGCTGACATATTTTTAAATAATCTTTTACAAATAAATAAAATATAATCTATGTCACATGGGAGAACCGTCCTTTGATGGTTCTCCTCCTTCCTCTCCGACCATTCGCAATTTGTGTTGGCGGGAGGGGAGAGGTCCACCTCTAGGCCCCTGGTCTGTGGGGTGCCTCAGGGGTCGGTCCTCTCCCCTCTCTTGTTCAACATTTATATGAAGCCGCTGGGTGAGATCATCCGTGGTCTTGGGGTGAGGTGTCATCTCTATGCAGATGACACCCAGCTGTACATCTCCACCCTGGACCACCCCAACGATGCCGTGGGGGCTATGTCTAGGTGCCTGGAGGCCATGCGGGATTGGATGGGAGGGAACAGGCTTCGGCTCAACCCATCCAAGACCGAGTGGCTGTGGTTTCCGGCGCCCCGATATAGCCAGCTGACACCTTCGCTGGCTATTGGGGGGGAAATTTTGCCCCCCACAGAGAGGGCTCGCAACCTGGGACTCCTCCTGGATGTACGGCTGTCGCTTGAACATCATGTTGCGGCCGTCTCCAGGGGGGCGTTTCATCATATCCGTCGGATCTACCGGTTGCGGCCCTTTCTGGATCGGGACGCCCTGCGCACGGTCACTCAGGCCCTTGTCACCTCTCGCCTGGACTATTGTAATGCCCTCTACATGGGGCTCCCTGCGGGGAGCACCCAGAGACTCCAGCTGGTGCAAAATGCAGCCGCGCTGGTGATCATGGGGGCGTCACGTAGCGCCCATGTGACGCCTCTCCTGTGCAAGCTGCATTGGTTGCCGGTGGCTCTCCGGGTTCGCTTTAAGGTTCTAGTTTTGACCTTTAGTGCGATCCATGGCATTGGGCCAGGTTACCTGCAGGACCGCATTCTACCAGTGATCTCCAGCAGGCCGGTGCGTTCACACAGGGAGGGTCTTCTCCGGGTGCCGTCGGCCGCTATGTGTCGTCTGGCGGCCCGAGGAGTAGGGCCTTCTCTGTGGGGGCCCCTGCCCTCTGGAATACTCTGCCGCCGGAACTTCGTACCGGCACGGACCTGAGGGCCTTCAGGCGCGCGTTGAAGACCTGGCTCTTTGAGCAGGCCGGCCTGGGCTGAGATGGTTTTAATTGGTCTCCGTATTATCTTCGATTTTAACTGGGGTTTTAAGGGGGGGGGGGTTTCTTATTAATTAGCCAGTATCTAATTTAATTCTTTTTTAACTTTTGTATTGTTTTTGGTGTCTAGATTGGCTGTACACCGCCCTGAGTCCCTAGGGAGAAGGGCGGTATAGAAATTTCATTAATAAATAAATAAAAATAAATAGTAATTTTAAAAAAATACATGTCAGGTTTATATTGTAATAATTATTTTAATTTTTAAAAAAGAAACACAATGGAAAATCAGTAGTAGGAATTATTCCTTCACAATCAAAGTTCTTAATTAGAACATTCTTTAAAAAATCACTTATCAGAGTTTCTATATTTGCTTTCTATCAATTAAGCCATAGTTTTGTGTTAGTAGTTACTCCGATAAGGAATTCTTTTGCATTTGTATTCCACCCAGTTAGGATCTCAGGTGTCTTAATACATGCATATGCATTAATGCATGCACAGACTGCAGCAATTATATATGGTATATCTCAAAACCTGGTATTTTCTTGGGTATCCATGCTGGGGGGAAATGATCTGACTGAGATTCTCTGACATTTCCAATTTAGATAGACCATATGGTTCTTGATTGGTGTCTCAATATCAAATATAAGCCCTACATTTATTTAAGCCTGAAGAAGAAACTAAATATGAATAAACATGTATAAATATGTATAAACATCCTTACATTGGTAAGAATCCTATGTGAGACCTTGTCATTCAACTTAACAAGGTTAGAAATAAGTGGATTGGGATGGGAAAATAGGTTACAAATTGCAGATACAATAACAGCACAAGGCATATTTTTGATGCTATTTTACTGATTTTAGAACAATGTTGTTCCCCTCACACATAATTGAGATAGTAATTTGCAAATTTATGGCCTGAAAACACAACATTTTCATCACCTAACCTTATCTATATAGTTAAAAAGGCTAGAAAGTTTGAATTGGGATAACAGGGATTACTTGTCTGCCTGGTTCTTGATTCTATATGATAAAAACCAAATGTACATGGCCCTGCCAAAATAACAGAGATGCTTTAACTGGTGTAGAATGTGGCCACATGGGTAGTAAATAGCACTTACTCATATACCGCTTCACAGTAGTCTCTAAGCAGTTTACAGAGTCAGCATAGTTATTTAGCACATGCAATACCACTATGCCATGAATTGTATTGGTTGTTAGAGTGCTTTTGGGTGCAATTCAAACTACTGCTTATCACCTTTAAAGTACTTCCTGTTTGCTAGCAGGTTGCTTGATGGACCATCTCTCTCCTGCTGTTTCTACCTATTTAGTCCAGTCATGCAGAATGCTTCATGTTCCACTGACTTAAAAATGCTGGTTGTTCAGACCTAGCAACTGCCCTATGGAGAGAATCCCTGGAGATCAGCATGAACCTTTGTAGCCCTTAAAGACTTGGTCTTGGTCCTGTGGTCTTGTGTGCAGGGACTCTTGGTTTTTTATTGAGTATGGTTTATAATTTATTACCAGTTTCTATGTATTTTAATTATTGTATTATTGTAATTGTTTTTATTTTATTTTTAATTTGGTTTGCTACCAAAAGTCATTTGTTGAGATGGGGAGTCATACAAATTAGATAAATAAATACACAAAGGAGTAAAGACTAAGTCTATATCAGATGACTGCATTCTCAAGATAATAATGCATTCTCAAGATAATATCATCTTATTGATATTACTTGAGCTGAGTTTGCTATTGCTGGAAATGTTTGAAAAGACAATTGGAGTGACATGGCATGAAATAAAACAACAAGGAAGTTTCACTTTACTCTGGGAAATAGGATATTCAAATAAATCCATTATTGATATGATTGCTCACTTGCCTCTGACTTGGTGGCATATAAACAATCTTAATCTTTAATACTTACTACATATTATTTTATATTACTATATGATAAGTTAAGCAGATTTTGCAAATTGCCCCCCCCAAAAAAAATACGTTGTCCACAAAAATTGGTTACTGATATCCATGCCTTGTGCATAGATATGTGATCAGTAGATTAAAGGCCAGAAGATCTAAACAATTTTTAAGTTTTATTTTCAAAAATCATTTGACTTAGTAGAGATTATCATATCTTCCCTGGAAAGTATTTGACAAGAGGGTCTTCTAAATGTTATCATTCCCAAATGCTGGATTTTGGTTTTAGTTCATTCTAAAAAAATTAAAAAATATTTCTGTGTTACAGAAAGAAACAATGAACATATTTTGTCATTGCTTCTTTGATCTAACAAGAGTAAGAACCTCAAGCTACTCCATTTCATTTTTTTATTAATGTGAAAATCAAAATTGGCTCTTTAGCTGTTAAACCAGACATGTAACGTTATTCAGAATTGATATAAAAATAATGTGAGCATGACAATTCCTCCTATTCTTCCCAAGGCTGTGTCTGATGTCATTTTATATGATTCCCATATGCCCTATTCCTATTGTGATTATTAAAGAAAGTATAATAATGGATTGCAGCCATAGAATTTATTTTTGCTAGGTCTTCAATAGAAAGTATCAACAGTTCTATTGGCTGTGTAAGTAATAGCAGTGTTAAATATTTTTTTCTCATTCAGCATGAAATCGTTAGCTTGAGATGTACATATAATTGCTACTGCCTAACTTATCTTATTGTACCAAAGAATACTATCTTTCTTGACAGAAAAATAATTCAACAATTGGGCTGAACTTTCACCTTATCTACTAAGTGAAGATATATTCATGTAGCTTTGGTGAAGATGATAGAATACTGTACATCTTTAGTTAAAGTGTGTGTGTGTGTGTGTGTGTGTGTGTGTGTGTGTACATATATACATACCCACCATGAGCAAGGAGTTAAAAAGGAAACAAATAATTATAGATTTTATTTCTACAGTTGAATGAACAGCTTCACTGTAATGTCATATTTGTAATAAAGTCCAGAATACCATTGATTGCTTCTGTAGATCACAATTAATAAAGGACTAATAAGAAAAATGAATACTTTTTTCCTGGGGATAAAGTTATTGAAATTGTCCATGTTTTGTCAGTTGCAATGCCTTTTCAGTTTTGAAACATATTACCATATAAAAATATTGTACAAATCTTTTTTTAAGAACATGGGAGCCAGAAAAAAAGTTTATAGAATCAGATATTAAATAAGGGAGAAGACTAAGCAAAGTAGAACATTTGTTTTCATTTTCTCACCAGAAATAATGCAACACTTTCATGCATTTTCAACTAAAAAGCTACAAATGTAGCAAAAGAGAAACATTTCTGGCCAAACAGTAAAAGAAAGAAAAAAGAGGCCAAATTGCAAATTTAGTTATTTCTGGTCCAATTTTAATTTAAAAAATGTGTTGATTCTGGTAAATAAAATAAAAGAATAAAATTTTATTACATTAATAAAATATCAGAAACATTTAATAATATTAAAGGTGGTTTCAGATGTTTCTAAAAGCCAGAGCATCAGTATTCATTTGGACTTTTTGCAAAGGAATCTGTGAATTGATCACATATGAGATAAGCAGTAATTTCATCATCACAGGAGCAATTACAGTTACTGGCAATTGAGTTTCAATCATCACTTGGTATTGTAATAGACAATTTATGAATACCTGTGATGCTGATTTTATGTCTATATCCAAGCACAGGTAAATGAGGATTTTTAAAAAAAATGGTTGGAATATTTGTTACTTGTCATCCAATTGGAAAAGCAACCCAATTTGTGCTGGAACAAAAAGATTCCATTGAAGACCAAGTAGGATATGAACAGAATGCCTAAAAAATGCCTTCGTCAGTTTGTCATTCCCAAATATTCCCCTTCAGTTCAGTTCATACCAAAGAAACCTCCCTCAAGGAAAGGCTATAATATGCCAAATCAAGAGTAAAGTCAATGTGAGATGGACCAAGAAAATTCCCCTAAATATTTTTTTTGTCAGAATTTGAGTTGGCAGAGTTTTAATTGAGCTCCAAAGAAAACTAATTGGACTGAGAGATTTACATTTTAATTTTTGATTGGATGATGTCTAACTTTGTGATATCAATAAAAGTACACAATTGAATATCATGTAGGATCATTCCCAGAACTTCAGCTCTAAATAATTCAATGGCAACTACAGCATTGTTATTTCAAACTGAGTTAACTTTAGAGATGCTTTTGGGGCTCTACAAGCAGCTTTCTCACTTGACTTGACCAATTGATTAAAATGTTGAAATTAAACAGCCCAATATTTAAAACATTTGATCTGTTGAATAAGCCTACTCAGGGGTGGGATTCAAATTTCGTAACAACTGGTTCTGTAGGTGTGACCTAATTTGTGGGTATGGGTTGGTGGTCATATGACTGGGTGGGCATGGCTTGCTGACTGGGTGTGGCTTGGTGGTCACCTGATTGGCTGGGTGTAGCTTGTATGTATATGTTGTAAATATTTATGTAAATATTGATTTTTTTTTATAAAAAAAGAGCAACTTTTACCCAAAATCAGGCAAAGCAGACAGGCAGATTGAGTTGCTCACAGAATCACAGATTTACTCAGAGATCTAGCATTCTACAATCTGCTACCTGAATCTGTCACATAAAATTTGCTTGCAAACAAACTCATAAAATTTGCTAGCAAGCAAACTCATAAAATTTGCTAGCAAGCAAACTCACAAAATTAAGTCACACCATACCATTATGTAAATATTGAATTTTTTTAATAAAAAAGAGAAACTTTTACCCAAAATCAGGCAAAGCAAAACACATTAAAAACAAAAACTAGAATGATTACAGAAATGTTGATAATTAATTTCCATACCCAAACCTTTAGAATTTGCCAGTTAAGGAAGCAATGGCAAACCACTTCCAGAAATGTAGCCAAAATGTAATTGTCCTTTAACTGCCTAGTCTTCCTTTCTATATATTGAACACCCAAGTGCTTAACAATAGAACAAAAATCAAATATAAATAAATAGATGCATTGAAAAACCATAGGTATTAATTCGTAAATATTGTACTCTCAAATTGCAAATTGAGATGTGGGTACTCTATTTTTCTTACTTTTATCTTTAAGTGCTTTGGTTTTATTGTATTGCAAACAATTGCTGGGGTGCATCCAGTTTCGTTGTACTTGCACAATGACAATAAAGTTCTTCTATTCTATTCTATTCTATTCTATATGCTACTAACGTTATTAATATTTGAATATGTTTATGGCACCTTTTCTTTTTTTCTTCATGACACCTATTTTTTCTCTCCTTTGTCTCTCCAAAATTGCCTTTTCTCTGCAGGATTGCAGTCTAGGGAAAGGACAGTAGTTCTGTGAAGGATTTGAATCTCTTGCAGAAAGTGTTTGAAGTTGGATTGAAACTAAAGACTGCATATGGTCTTAGGTCTGGAAACTGTTGCAGGCAAAGAGCAGAGTTGAACAAGCAGCAGTGATCTGACAGGTATTGCAACTTCAGTAGATGCAACCTTGTTCTATTTATACAGTGGAAATTATTTGAATGATTTAAAAATGCCCGAAGGAAGCTACAGCCTACAATTGTCGAGTAGCACAGGATTTGTCAATGACTATTTATATTTTAATAAAAGTTGTTTTTATATATTTATTGTTTTACTTAATTACTGCATGCCACCCAGAGCCACATCTTGTAAGAGGGACAGTCATATAAAAGATGGATAGATGGATGACTATCTTACCAATATGAAACACTTAATCAATATGATTTGGTAGAAGCCTGGCATGGTTGTAATACTCGGAAAAGACATTTATTCATCTGTTCTTATAAGGTTCTGTTTTGAAGATTTTGATTAGTTCTTCCATTCCCTTTTAAAACAATAAATAGCTATCATTTATCAATGAAGGTATCTATGTGAAATACAAGCAAGCCTCCAAAATGTTTGGAGTAATCTATAGGATGTTACACTGAAAATGTATGGATTATGCTTTTGTGTATTTCAGCAGCTGTTAATTACAACAAACGCAAAATAGAACAAATGCTAAACAAAAATCCATTCCTGTTTTGCAGATTGATGTTTCTAAGAGAATATTGGGTTTTATTATAATCTGACTCAATCCCCAAATGATTTATCTTTTCCCTAAAAAGCTACTGAAGATGGAGGGAAAGATCAATTTTGATTTGTGTATAATAATTATTTATATCATTCGATATATTACCAAAATAAAGTATAGATATTTTAAAAACTAAAAAATGTGAAAAGGAAAAGGTGCAAATTTCAGTTGCATTTTTAAATAACATCTTCTCTAAATAGCTGTAATACATGAACTACTTATTTCACAGTTTTAAAATTAAAATATGTATAAAAATTCATACCAAAGAACACTTGGCAGAAACTGCTGGATCAGGTGACATATATTTACCATATCCATTCCACAATTTGTCTTGTGACTGTAACTCAAATTTTACCTTTGCAAAAAGAAAAAAACCCATTATAAACATATTATAATATGAAAACTCCAAGGATTCCTAGATTAGAGGAAGAACTAGATTAGAACTTTTCTTAATGCTTGTGAAATAAACATTAGTTCTGACATGGAACTTAAATAGGATAGAATGGACAATATTTGATGAGTACTCTACAACCAGCCATCCAAAGTAAAATTCAGTTATGTTGAGATATCATCTGAAGAGAATTGGCTAAAGGATTATGTCTGTTTTTGGCTTCTGGAGGGATAGAGAAACAGAAATCTTAGAGGAAACTCAAGTTTGTCCCAATATTTAAACCAATCCAACCTTGTGAATATATGTATTTATTAGTTTGTTACTACAATATACTTTCAATAGAGTACAACTTGCATTTGATTGAATTATAAATAAGTAGGAAAACTATAATAATTCTTTACTTGATGTCTATAAAATAATTAACAGAAGTTGCCAAGTGCTGCTGGAATGGAAATCACTGATTGTATACTCACTGACATAATAGTAACAAAAATAGCAAATGCAATGCAATGAATATATATTTCTTTCTCCTTTTCTTTGCTGGCCAATCTGTCACTGCAAACTTTCTTCAGCTGGAACCTCTTCAAGCCTCTTTTGGATGGCTGTTCAGAATCATCAATCAACTCAGTTCCTGATGTGCCAGGAAAGGGCTCCCTTGAGCAGACATCTGAGAAGGAATCTGGGGAGTCACCCAGGAGAGACATCATACTTTCAAATTTCTTTAATTTAAGACTCTGAAAGCAGCTTTAATAATTTTAAAATAATACTTGCAATTGTTTCAGTTACTTGATGGCACTGAATAGAAATCAGATGGTGGTAATATTACTTTCCAGGTTTGTTGCCCTCCACGATGTTGGACTTTAACTTCCATAATTTCCAACCAGCAGGTGAAGGTTAGAATTTAAATTGCTTTATTAGAGCAGGCACATAGCCAAGATATCATCCTGAATTTCAAATATAAATTAAAAATAGGGAAAAAAAACAATGAATATTTTTCCATTTATGAAAATTGGATTTTATGTAAAGTATGTTAAATGAAAAATGAAGGGAAATGAATTTCAAGAAGTGCAAATACAGAAGATTAGTACTTACATGAAATACTACAAGCATACAATAATAATAGGAAAAAGATAAAAGATAAGTGAATTGTTACAGTACATGTAAAGAATACAGTTTATATGCAACAACACAGTTAACTATTGTAGTGTATTTAAAAAAAACCTTGATGAGATGCCAGAATTATATTAGGTATAGTGGCAATAATTTGATAACTATGGTTTTCAAATATTGTAAATCCAACCAGATTTTCATCTGCCAATATGATTAAATGTAGCAAAGTTTGAAATGTTGAAATGTTTTGAGAAAGATTCAAAAATTGGTTCAGAAACAAATCTAAGAAAAAATTAGTGAAACATCAATTTTAAAGAAGGAAATATACTAGATAGAAGTATTTCAGCTTAAATAGAAGGAAATCATTTAAAATAATAAAGGGGGGAGCAGACATGCTCATTATGTTTTAATATGCACATGGATTACACATTTAAACTAAAAAAAAATACCTTGAAGAGGAAAGGGGAAATCTGCGAAATCTCAAATCCTTAGGGAAAACAAAAGTAGATCAAAAATTCAAAAAGCGTAAAACAATATTCTAAGAAAAAATAAAATTTAAATAAAGGGAGTCCACTAAAATTATTTTTTCCACTCTAAACATTATTTTACATATCCAAGTTGTTCTCACTAAAATAAATAAATAAATGCATGAATGAATAAACAAACAAACAAACAAACAAACAAATAAATAAATAAATAAATACTGGCTTGATAAACAGCATGCCAGATCCAGAAAGTGAGGCAAATTGTTTTCAGTAAAAAAATGGCTGAATTTCCTGCAATATTATCTTTGTCAGGGAAGGAACAAGACTCTAAATACATGTTATGCATTTCCTGTAACCATACAAATAATTATTTATAAACATTTAGCATTTCTTTTTCAAAGCTTCATTAAAAAATATCAGATACACATACAAATCTGAAAAAGAAAAAAAAAGAGAAAGTTAATGTTTATTACACTTTCTTTTATTTTAGTTGTTCATATTTTTGTATGATAAAATAAGATGCTACTTCTTAATTAAGGAAGTCTCCATGTTTAATCTTGTGGATTTGGGGTGCACTCTACACCATTGTAACTATTTGGATGAAACTCTGGAAAGAAGTATCCTTATTTCTTATCTATCTATCATCTCTCAGGTATCCTCAAATGTATACTTCAGCATCTGAAAAAAAACCCCACAAGTCTCTTTTGACTTCTTCTTTTTAAAAAATCCAATATTTTTCTCCACTTCGGTGACAAATATCAAAGAATTATTGGACTAAAATTAGATGCAAATATTAGTTTATAAAAAAAATTAGATGTGTCTTTCTGTGTTTTCTTTTTCCAATAGCTCTATTTATCCCCTAGCATACAAATATTTCAAGATCTGATTCTTTGTTCTTTCTTTGTCTACAAAATATAATTGTCAAGATTTAGTGACAGAGAATCTGCAAAATACTAAAATCCACTCTGAGTTACTATATACATTCATAAGGCAACCCGAAACGTGATTTTTCAAAAAGCTACTGGTCTTCCTGTTTTTTCCCTGAAGACATTTTGCTTCTCATCCAAGATGCTTCTTCAGTTCAGAACTGAATGTCTTCAAAGAAAAACAAAGACAGTCCAGTTGTCTTTTGAAAAAGCACCTTATGGCAACCATGACCAGGTTGGCAGAAAAATCCCCTGAGACATTCATAAGGCAATTTTTCACCTGGGTGTTTCTTTCAATGAAATAATTATATATGTTTGTAAACTGTGAGAAACTAATACATTTTCTCCCCTCCCATTTTTAAGCAAATCATTCTGCTTTCCTTCTCTGATGAAAAAATTCCATGATGCAGACTTTTGAAATGGAAATATTTCAAATGCAAGCAATTTTAAACATTTTTGCATTACTTTAAGTAGAATCTATTCACCCCCCCGTCCCAGATAGGAATTTTTAATTGGGTAAAGATTAGCAGTAGCATATGTTATTTGTCCTACTATGTAGTCTCCATAACCGAACATAGACAATTCAACATAAACTATGAAACTCACATAAGTGTATTCAATTTTTATTTATGAGTGTTTACCAGCAATATATATATTCGTAGAGTTTCACAGGTACAGGAATGCAGGTCTTGGTGTGTTCGGGTCTTTTCCCGTGTAAGATTGAAAGTATCTTGGCAACGTTTTGATGAGATATAACTTGCCATCTTCAGGCTGGTGCTTTCAGCTTCGTGCTTGTACGAGCAAAGCGTGATCTGAGCTGCTGTCTCCCTATATATACTGGTGGGGAGGTTGGCTGTGTTATCATTTCTTGATTGGTTGATGGAGTTGAGCACCATTCACAAGCACCAGCCTGAAGATGGGGAGTGAGATCTCATTGAAATGTTTGCCAAACATTGCCAAAAACGTTGCCAAAAATGTTGACCCAAACACACCAAGACCTGCATATATATATATTCATTCCCCTGTCTCAGCTGATCTGGATGAGAACCAGTGGCCTAATGGCAATTACAACTGCCTCACATGTAATACTTCCCTGGTTTGAATCCCAGTAAGGGTATGGCTAGCTGATGAGAGCTAAGTAGCTCGAAATAGATGTATCCTAGTCTCCCTTATTTAATTATTTATCAGTTCAAAAACACACATATAAACAAAAGACAATGAAACAAATAGCTTTCTGTCTGGATGGTCTCTGGTGATGAGCCGAAAGACAGAAAAGGACAGCAGTATGCTTCCTCCCTTGATTGGGGTTTACCAGGATGTTGTAACACAAGTATATACTCATTATTATTTATAATAATATATTATTTATATTATTTATCAACTCAGAAACCTAACATACTCACACACACACACACACACACACACACGCAAACACACACACATATACTAAATTAAGCACTCTAATGTGACAACTCATATTCATAATTGCAGTTATGAATTAGAAATTGCTTACAATACACTTAAAAAGATTAGAGAGGGTATTGTTTTAGTAATGGAAGTTCATTATACTGATTTTTTTCATTATGGAAAGAAAAAAGTAGCTCTGAGTTTTTGAAAGAAGAAAAAGAAAAGGTTGTAAAAGGGAATATTGTCTTCTTTTGTGGAGATGAGAGATTTATTTTTTCATTTGTCTAAAAGAACTAAAGTTTCACTTTAGTAGACCAAAGAATGACTGAAGAACAGATATTTCTGTATGCTGTCCCTGAGGCTTCTCTGTCTGATGTTGTTTTATCCTCAGAAAGTCTTTAGAGACAGTTTTGCAGCTCTGATTTGAAGTCATGCCATCTTTTTTCCAAGAGAAATTTGTTTGTGACTTTCTATGATAATGATGACCTTTAGTTTTAAATTCAGGCTTTTTAGATACTTAACCCAATCTGATGTTTTCCATATATATTAAATTACAACATTCCTCAGTCTCAATTAGTAGGACCCTTTGGGATGAAAGATGTTGTACACCAAAACATCTGGAATGACTACACTTGGTATTACTTATCTTGACACACACACACACACACACACACACACACATCACATTTGAGAGATGTTACTTTTCTTAAATGGTCATTTTTTTATATTAATTTTCAAAACTGAAGTATTTCTGCTATACCTTTCAAATTTATCATCATAAAGTTTAAATATCAATACCTACAGAAATAGTTTGGATGCCATAGTTCTGCACAATAAAGGCAGATTAAGTTAAAAAAGAAAAATAAGATATGAATCTGATGGTATTAGTCATTAGTCAAGTTAGATTTATAATGGAGGTGAAACAGCATCAGCAAATGTTCATGTTTGACACTTATAATGTATTAGTTTATAATGTAACATACAAAGAAATTACAAAAGTAAATAGGAAAGAGAGGGAAGGAAAAAGAAAAAGAAAAGGAGAAAAGGGGGAAAAAGAAAAAAAGGCATTGACTTTCAACTCCCTTTGGTGCAGTAGAATAACACATTAATATCAAACCTCAACTTTTTACTTTTACATAATAGTTTAAACTAGCTATTTCTATAATAACAAATCTATCTAATCAGTAAAACCCATAATCAAAATTTCATTTTTTCACAAAGCACAAAGTCTAGAAGTAATATCCAAGTAGAAATAAAAGTATTTATATATTTTTTCTTTGATCAAAGCAGTCAATTTAGCCATCTCTGCTAACTCCATCAGTGTTTGCAGCTAATCATCCATTGTGGGGATCAAGGTGACCTTCCATTTCTATGTACTGAGTAGTCTTTCTGCTGTCAACAGCAGAAACATATATAACATCAAAGTTCCAATTTTTCTACTCAACCCAAAAGAAAAGTCTCTGTTTTTCTGTTTATATTCACTTTAAGGAAGTTCTGTATTAAGGTATGAATCATACTCCAATATTTCTTCACTTTATAATATGTCCTCCATAAATGATAAACGTGCCTTTACATTTACATTTCCAGCATTCATTTGAAATACTATATACATTCCTGACAATGTGTATAGAGTTAAATACCAATGCTACACAATCTTACAGAAGTTTTTAGGTTATAATTTAATATTTATTTTAAATCTTACTTCCACATATTTTCCCATTGTTCAAGCATTATATTATATCCAAAGTTCCTTGCCCACTGAATCATACAGTACTTTACTTGTTCAGTTTCTAGATTGAAATTCAATAATATCTTATAGACTTTAGCAATAATAAATTCATCATTACCACCACACATTAAGATTTCCAATAAAGTTAAAGTTAAGCTAATTTAAATCTTGTTTTCAATTGTAGATTTGTAGTTTGACACCTAGAATTGATAAGATTCAGGCAAATGGTTTTGTCAAAGAAATCAGATGTGAATTCAATTTTGCTCTGAAAATAGTTATTGCAGTTATCTATAGAGGAAAATTGCTGTTCAAACTCAGCAACTATTACATCACAGAAAAAGTATTTTTCATCCATGTATATATATTCTTTTGCTCCTGGGACTGGCGGGAGAAAGCCCATCAACACACTTTTAATTACTTTCATTTGTATATAGCATGGAAGTAGATAATATTTTTTACTCATTATTGTGAAATTATAAATTTTCTTCCTCTTGCTATTTCAGTTATTTACAGGAAGTTCTTTCCTTTGATGTTAGCAAGAATGATGTGCAATGTAAAATGCAAAATTGATGTTTATAAATCTCTATATTTATTTGGAAAATAACTAAAATTAAACTTCCTGTGGTATGTATTAAAACATTAACCCAATCTAACATTCCTGATAGCAAACTCATTGGGGTAAGCAACACTTCATAAGATATTTGCTATGAAACTTTGTAAAGTACTGTGTGCATTGTATAAAAACTAAGTAGCCTGCCAGTTTGCTATTGTACATTTGTGATTATTTAAGTAGCCACTGGATGTCACTAATGATCCACACTAAATCAAAATTTTGGAACGTTTCATACATTTGGCAAAGAGAGCACTTCCATGACCTTGGGGGTGGGGGTTGAGGATGTTTAAATGAACCAATGTCAAAGTTGAGACTCAGTTTTTTTGCATAGATCTCAACTGCAAACAGCAATCTAAGTCTTAAAGTTGTCCTGAATACATGTTTCTTTCATTACTAGGATTTCATACCCACAGATACTTTAAATGACCAGAGACCAAGATATTTTCAAACCTTTAGCACTTGTAATAAAAACAAAAACAAAATATCACCAAAACTCCACAAATTGTTAACTGGAAGCTAGAATAAAACAGGCCTAGCATGAGAGGATAAACTGTAACAATGAAATTGATTAGCTCATGGCATACCACTGCAAATGCTGGCAGATGAAAAAAAATGTTAGAAGTTCTTTCATTAAAAATAGGTGGAAATTTTTACTTTCCAGTAGAAAATGTACAATTCCCATGAGTACAGCTAGTGGGTACAGGACAGGCTAAATCAGCTTATTTGATTCACATAGTCTAAAAACACTTCAGTCTCTCTATAAAGAAGGCAATCCTAAATTATCCATAAAATCTAAGAAAAGTATCAAGGCAAAATATCAGAACCAAAGTTCAACTTGATTTGTACTATGGATAATGAATGAAGCAAAATTTACCTGGAGAGTTTGGTGAGGGGAAAGAAATCAAGTTGGTTAGCATTTTAATGTAGCCCTATTCATTTTGTACTTTTAAAATCTACATGCAAATTTTAATGATGTTATTACACACTGAAAGCTGCACTTTTCCAAATGTTGTGATCCAGCTTGCAATTTAGAAATATTAGGAAAAGACATTCAAAATTATATTACATTAAGATAAATTGTTTGCTCAAACAAGAATTATTATGAACAGTACACAAAAATGCACTAAAAGAAAAATATATGCAAAAGTGTATATAAATATAATTAAAATGCATATCATATACATATTTGCTTGTGCCATAATTGTAAATATAAAAATGTTTATAGTAATACATTAGGATTATAAACCAATGTAGAAATGGCATGCAATTATAGCTGAAAAGTAAGTGATGAATATTATTATGAGTATTCTTTCTTCCAATATCTAATAACTTGCTTATTCTTGAAAAAAATAATTAGTTATGAAAACAAATATTGAGCACTAAGGTTCTGTTGTCAGATCTGCATATCGTGTGTACAGTGTAATCAGTCTACAATAATCAAAAACTGTAATCTATTTTTATCAAATAGTAGGAACAATGAACCACTCAAATTCCTTTCAGTTATACTCAATAAAAGGGCACAGTTCAGTTTCTGAATTATACATAGACACAAGTATTATTCAGTTCAGATATGTGTATAAAATAGAAAATTTCACTTGAAATGTCTAAAAACATTAATGCTTTTGGCTTTTGACAAAATTGGTTTCCTGACAGTCTGCCAATGACCCTACTTATATTCTTTTGTATGGGTTCAGTGTTGAATAAAAGCATTGTATTCTTCCAATGTATAAATGAGTACCTGTAGATTAAAGATGGGAACTTCTATGATATACTCATACATAGCTGTCAAGCATAATTTTGGAAACATTTCTTTATGTCTGCACTCTGGCTTGTACCAGTGGTTCTTGCCATCTTATATAAGTATTCATGATTTATATTTGTCCATTCGCAGATTCACAGAATTATTCTGAGATAGATATTTCTTGTAAAACATCATCCCAACCACTTGAAATCTATAGATCTGTTGCAGCTTAAAAAAGAACCCACAAAACTTTTCAGTTCCAATAATATTTGGGGGACTGGGTTAACCACATGCTTAGTTACTTTGCCATGAATATCAATAGGACTTTAATGTGCTTAATTCTCAGATAATTTAGTTTACTTCAAAATAGAATGGATAGATCAAGAAGGCTATTTTCATAGGGACGTTTAGGGGATTATTCAGTATGTGGTGGGAATAGATCGAGTCTTTGAAGTACTTAGAATTAGATTCTAATTAAAGGATTATGTTGGCTTTACTTCAGCATACTATATTCAAAGGGTGTGTGTATGTGTGTGTGTGTGTAACTTTTTCAGCAATATATTATTTACCAGCATTTTTGAGGTTATTAGATAGCCTTACAGTATATGAAACCATATCTGAATAGAACACAGTCACATTCATCTAAGGATATCTATTTTCATTTTATAATGAATATTCTTCATCAAATCCAGAATCTTATCATTGATTGGGTCCAATTTAGTAGAAAGACATCACTCTTCTCTGTGAATTAAAATACACATCAGGATAAATA
The DNA here is from genome assembly GCA_023653725.1 of Bungarus multicinctus. Classification (NCBI taxonomy): domain Eukaryota; kingdom Metazoa; phylum Chordata; class Lepidosauria; order Squamata; family Elapidae; genus Bungarus; species Bungarus multicinctus. The sequence goes on along the minus strand of CM042849.1, from coordinate 49,029,103 downwards.
GAAATGTAGGATTCTAGATTATATAGTATTTAGCAAAAGTTACTCAGGTGCATACGGACCTGAATAAAAGCTTTCTACAAGTTTTGTGAAGACTATTTGTATTCTCATACATATCTGTCACAGGTTTCTTTTTGGGAGATGCAATTATTTGCCAAAGTGAAATCTGTTGCAGGACAGACTCTCAGAATCTGCAAGTATCCAAGTATTGCAGAGAAAAATGTATTTATTTTGGAAAGGGTGTGTGAGTGTTTATATTCTCCCCATAATGTAGCTTAAATAATGTAGGTCTTAAGGATCGTTGCATACAAGAACCGTTAATAAATATTGTATATAATACGTGCAAAAACAGTATTAAGAAAATTGCTTATAAAATTAAATTTTGATTTTTGGTGGGGTTTTTTTTTTTTTTGAATTGTAAATATTTAGTTTTCAAGATACTTTTTTCTAAAACTGATTAATAATTGAATATATGTGATAATGACATCGGCTAGAGACAGTCATACTACCTATTCCCAAATATATTTTTAAATAAAACTTAATGTATAAAGCCCTGAATAGAAAATGGTAATTGATGTTGAATTGTTTTTCAGGAAATAAAGAGAAGATAAAGAAAGTTGTGCTGCATCATGATTTCAGCATCTACAGATGCTTTTATAGTTATGATATTTATTAGCAACAAATATTTCACATCTTTCTCCCTCTCCCTCTCCTTCTCTCCCTGCTTCCCTCTATCTCTCTCAGCATACAAAACACAGTAAAAGATAAAGGTACTGTAAAAATTAGCTTCTATATTGAAAGCATCATAGGAATGCCTGATTTAAAGATAAAAAAGGTAAAATATTGTTCAAGTTGAGTTTAAACTCCTGGAGATGTAATGGACACATCAATATAATTTCTTCACAGAAAATAGAAGTCATTTTCCATTAGCTTCTTCAAAAAAAGGCTTTAAAATTTTTTTAAACTGGTATCTCTTGGAGATCTGCCATTACTAAACCAAACCTGAACCTTGCCAAAAAAACAGTAATTCAAAACTGGTTTTAGGGAGAAAAAGATTATCCAGTGACAATGTTTTTCAGGGAATGATTTTCAGGGATGTAGTCCAAAGCTTTGTCATTTTATGTGTAGCTTTGTTTTGGACAACATTACTTCAAGTCACTGTTGTACACCCAGAAGAAAAATTCTGTGCATAGCTTCTATAGGAAGGAAACTTTTTAAAAAGTATACAATTGTCATTCTGTTGTTATAAATTTCTCTTTTACTACTAGTAGTTAGTACACTGTGTTTTAAGGTGCCTTGATCTTGAGCCAGTTTGGCGTAGTAATTAAGGTGCTGCATAGAAACCAGAAGACTATGAGTTTTAGTTCTGCCTTTGGCATAAAGGCCAACTGGGTGGCTCTGGGTGACTCACTTTCTTTCAGCTCTTCTTTCCTCACAGATTAATTTCTGTGGGGAAAATAGAATGAGGAGCAAGTAATAAATATACTTGCCATCTTGAGTAAGTATAAAGTAATAAGGGAAAGTTTTTTAAAAAAATCTAATAAATAAATAAACCTAATTAATTTAAACTACAAATAATGCAGAGGGTGTTGCTGAATCAGAGATAAGCCTCTTTGTTTTTGTTTCTCTATTGCAATCTTAAAAGTTTCTTTTTTTCTTTGTCTTTAATTTTAGAATCAATAAATAAAATCATAAGTCTATGTCACTAGGCTGCTGAGGAACAAATTCTTTTGAATTCATGTTGCAAATAATAACAAACAAAAATATTATGCAAATAGAAATAAAATGTTATGCAATATATGCAATCAAATAATGACAAGCAAAATATTCATAAAATGCTTGAATGGAAAGTTAGTTAGCATTCATAAAATGTTTGAACTGAGAGTTAGTTAATCAGTGTTATAGATCTTTGCCATATATTTGTACAAATCATTTAATCATTAAATGTTCTGCAACTACATATTTGTTACATACCATTTGATATTTTACTTCTGTTTTCTCTATTTTGAGAGACTGTTCTTCAAAATGTAATATTACTTCATGACTACCTGAGATGTCATGCAGTGGAAGACACTGCCACATTAAGTGGTGGGTTTTTCTTTGATAGAAATATTCAAATAAAGGATGACCATTTTTTCAGGGGCAATATAATGGCTATTACATTGAGCAGGATGTTGAACTATTTGACCAACCAAGATCTTTCCAACTTTTTTATTCTCTAATTCACATTATTCTGATCTAGAGCTTGGTAAACATCAAAGCAGACTATTTACAATTAGGAATGGTCAATCAAACACACATTAACACAAGCTAGCACTCCTGATAACACAATAAAGTTGGCCATTAAATGCAACATTCTGAAAGACATTAATCTATAAAACAGTATTTAATAAAGCTGTTTTTAAAAATATTACTAGTTGAATCTGAACTGCCAATGGATACAGATGCAGTGACAATAAAAGAAATGTGTAGATTAAGGAAAATTTGAATGTAATGTAATAGATGACATTTCATGTAGTGAATGGGACAAATTTACTAGCAATATATATGTGTAATTTAGCCAGAAATCTAATGCACCTTAGCATTTTGCACGCAGTCCATCCTCTAAAAGCAGTTGCCGATCTTATATGCCATTGTTATTTCAGAACTTAAGTATCTTTTATTGATGAAATTGTCAAAGGCTTTTTGAAAGTTCAAATGTAGACTATTGACCTAATCACTCTTATTCACATTATTCTTTTTCGCTCCTTAAGCAAGTCCAATAGGTTTGTAAAGTGTCACACTGTTATAATTTTATATCTGTTTCTGTGCAGGGTGCCTGTTTTCAGAAATGGAAGGTAATAGGAATATAAAACCCACTGGATAGAAACCTTGAAATCAGCATGAAAGTATCCATACCAGTATGTAAGTACACATCAACAGTGATGGATCTTTTATTCTACAATATTAACAGAAATGTTAATATTGCAAATATGGATCTGGCACTTTAATGCTTACTACTTATTTGGCATGATCAAACCTAACAACAAAAAGAAATTATCCTTGAAAATATTTTGTGATGAGAATCTCATTTATCAGGAATGTGACTGCAGTTGCCAAGAAGTTTCACAGTGGCCATGTAACACTCAGAGAATTGCATTGTTTTCAAAATCTGAGAGCAGCATGATTTTGATAGCTAGGTCCCATTAAAATTACAACAATAAAGTATCATAAGCTGTGAGAAATTGTAAGAATGCATATGATTTCACAGATAAATGTTTAGTCACTAGATTGTGTTGCATTTGTCAGGTTTGCTAAAAGAGTTTGTTTTGAAATTTGTCATACGTTTTGAAGACTAGGAAATCTCTGCACCTTTTGCATTGTAGCAGAATAACAATACAATAAGTCTCAAGGCTGTTTCTTTTTCTTTTTTCTTTTCTTTTCTTTACAAAATTGCAACTCGATCTTCTTTAAATCATGAAAATAATAAAGTGTTCAGTAACAGGGCAGATGAATCCATTGTCAGCAGAAACAATTATCTTGTTACCTACTTGGGTAATGAAACATCTGAAAACAAACAACCCAAGTTCAAAGAGCACCTAAGCCTCATAGACTATTAAGTGGTTGTGATGTTAGCAAGGAATCATGGAGGGACAAATATATGACCAATATATATATATATATATATATATGACCACCAGTGCAAAGCAATGATTTACTTGATAAGCAGTAATGACATGGACCAAAGTTTATTCTTTAATGTCATATTGTCAATGTGAATCAAGTCAAACTCTGTTCCTAACATGTTGCTTTTACATTCATTATATAAACTTTTTATACCTCAGTTCTTCTTTGTTTTCCTACCAAGAGAAAAAGACCAGTTAGAGCCAACTCTAATTGGCTCCTGAGATGGAAATTCAACAGATAGGTCAAACCTTCATGACTATACCACCAGGTCATCAGTATCAAAGGCACTGTGAAAATGAGCAAATCTCATCCATATTTATCCCCACTCTGGAACTGTCAGTCTAATGCTAATAAGCACAAAGGCTCTGTACTAATTACATGGATAAATGGTATGGATGGAACTGCAGTTAACATTGTCCTGAATGGCATCTCCAGCATTTGAAAGCTCTAATAGATATCAGACATTTCTATATTGTTAAATTTTGTTTAGCTTAGTTGAGGGGAAAAGTGAAAGCCTGCTTCTAAATGACTAGGGATTTGATAGTAAAATAAAAATGGTCAGCAAATCTAGAAGTGTAGTAACTGTGAATACTTGCTAAAGTTAGTAAAGAAGATTTAAAGAAGAATTATTTTTTCCTTAACTAATACACCATAAAGTATCTATTTTAATAGTTTTTGCTTATGGGTTTTTTATTCACCTGATGGTTGATTTATTTATTTGCTTTTTATTATCATTGATTTAAAACAACAGAAACTACAACCGGTATTCAAGAATCAATCAACTGAAAAAGTTCTTTTGACCTGATCCCATTATGGTCCTTCTACTTACCTTTTCAGATAAACATTGCTCTTTATTAAGATGACATTTGACAATAGGTCAGCTAAGAATGCAATAGAGAATTTTATAAAACACTGCTACCATATCTAAAACGCTATTAGTTATATCAGCTTAAAATTCAAAACAGGAGATTGTAGAAACTCTACAAGTTTGCCATTGCAATTGCTACATAATACAACAGTTGCTACATGAAACATAAGATTATGCCACCATTGTCCTTCCTTCTGAGAAAGAAGACATCATGGCAATATCTGGGAACCTAGTCCGCATCTCAATGAAGAAAAAAATAAGATTGTCTTTAAGTTATAAATTATTAATATTTGGATTTAATATAGCTTCCCATTCCAATGTATTTTGTGTGGATACAAAACACAATGCTAAAACAATTAAAACAATAAAAATATAAAACAAAATAACAAACTAAAAACTATCATTAAAATCATGAGATTATTTCCAGACTTGGATCCAAGGCTAAATATTATGGCTTTTTGGAATCCCAGGAGAGAAGGTACATCCATATCTCTGGAGGACATGTTCCCAAGAATGCCCATGATAGAGAAAGTGTGTTTCTTCATAATATGACAATCTTTAATAGAAGAGACATGGACCATACCCATTTTTCCTGGGCAAAAACAATGCAACAATGGTAATCCATTGGTAAGCACATCCTTACTGTGGAGTATTTTATAGGTAAAAAACCAGCACCTTGAATTGCACCCTGAAACCCACTGACAGTCAATACAGCTTGTGTTGGAGTGGTTACACACAGGCATGATGAGAATTGCCTATTTAACTGGCACTGCTACATTTTGAACCAGCTGTAGTTTCTGGTGGTCTTTAAGGGTAATCTCTTAAAGTGCATTTCAGAAGCCCAGCTGTGAAGTGATCAGTGTATGAATGTCCATTTGTAAATCCTCTTGGTTGAGAAAAGGGTCCCACTTTTCTATCATAGAGACAAGGGCATAAATCTTACCTTTTATGAGTCCAATGAACAAAAACAATTTAACTTCTCAAAATAAATCTATATGTTCTGAAATTTTTAGATAAACACCATTGATTGCTTTCAGGTAGTTACTGAATCTTATTTATCAATATTTTATATTTTATGTAAATAAACAAAATATAAGAAAATATTTCTGATAGTATGCACCTGAAAGCTAATTGAGTTCTGAAAAAGAAGATGAACAAACATTTCTATGATTACCTGACTTCCAGCTGACATCACAGTGCTATTGTATGTGAGAAGCGGGTCTCTGTGCTCCCATGCACAGAGTTCTTCCTATTGGACGTCTCCAAAAGGAACTAAGGCCACCTTGTAGGGATGGTAAAAAAAAGAGGGGTGCCCTGAGGTTGAGGAGAGCAGCAACTCTTCTGCTGGACTCAGGGCTTCTTATTTCTCATCCATTATGAGGAGAAAAGGCAGCCACGAAGCTGGGACAGCCGAGGCAACAAAGAAATATGCAGGAGAGGTGTAGATGAACAGTGATTGGAGCTGGGTGAGAAGATTACTTTTTTATTTAGATTCTAACTTTAAAGAAAAAAAGAAAGAGGAAAATCCAGGAAAAGAGACTCTTAGAACTATTTCTCAAAGTGGCGAACAACCATAGAGAGAAAAATCCTAGACCCGAAAGAAAGGAACTAAGGGGAGAAAAGATAAAGACCTGTTAAAACATAGAAAATTGAACTTTTAAATTGGGCAGACATTGTTTTGAAAATGCATTACAAAATGCTGGAACTATCTACTTGAACCTACTTGAATAGTTGACTTTGCTTCCATAACTTGAACTAAATTTGTATTAATCAAATCTATAAGACTTGAAACAATGCTGAAACCTAAGTTGAAGGTCAATGGAATATACCAGACCCCTACAAGTTTGGAAAAAAAATTAGAAGAGAAATAAACAATATCTATCTAGAGGACTGTGGTGACACTTACTGTTTACTTTATGATTACTGGAGGCACTATTGTGAGAATAAGCAAGACTCTTAAGTAAAGTAAAGTGACTTTTGGTTTGCAGAAGCTGCCTGGAGTACTTAAATGGAATTGATTAATAATCCTGAGATGTAAAGAACTATGATTATTGAACTTTTTGAGGAGTAACATTGGACTGGAATCTATTGTTTTTGGACTTGAGTAAGAGCGGGACTTATTAAATTAAGATAAGATGCTCCATCAAGGAGGAAATGAGTGAGATTTCAAGAGAAATGGTGTTGATGTTTCAAAGTATTAGGGGGTAGTATGGAAAAGAATCACAGAGAACCTAATGCAAGGCATATATAGGAAAACAGAAAATATGCTACAACTGATATTGAATGAAGATCAAAGAGTTCAGGAAAGAGAGGAGATAGCAGAAAGAATGGAAGAAAAGGTAGAATTGACAAATGAGCAAACAAAGCAAGACAATGAAAAGGATAAGAAGATAAAGACAATAATGACTGATGAAATAAACCAAGGGAAAAGTACTTTGAAAGATTTAAAAATGGAATCGGATAAACTGGAAGATATTTTTGAAAGGGATACTAGGTTTGTGGATACCTAGAGATCTGGCAGCTGAGGAGGATAGAGATGGGAGAAATATTCAGCCTGAATGGTGAAGATGCGAATGTTGATAGAGACAAAGATCCAAGAGAGGAGTATGGGAGGCAAGCCAAAAACGAATAAGAATTGAAGTATTAAAAATAATGAGAGATGATGGATAGAAAGGAAATACACACACACACACACATTAGAAAAAAGAATATATATACATATATATATATATGTGTGTGTAAGGTTTTTTAAGCTGATAATTTTAAATAATAAATAAGGGAGACTAGGATAGATCTATTTCGAGCTAGTTAGCTCTCTTCAGCTAGCCATACCCTTACTGGGATTCGAATCAGGGAAGTATTACATGTGAGGCAGTTGTAATTGCCACTACACCACCTGGCTCTATCCTTATCAGCAGAGGCAGGGGAATAAGTATATACTTTGTGTTACAATACCCTGTTAAGCCCCAATTAAGGGAGAAAGCATACTGCTTTCTTTTCTGCCTTTCGGCTCATCACCAGAGACCATACCGACAGAAAGCTATTTGTTTCGTTGTCTTTTCTTTACATGTGTGTAAGGTTTTTTAAGCTGATAATTTTAAATAATAACACAAAGTATATACTTATTCCCCTGCCTCTGCTGATAAGGATAGAGCCAGGTGGTGTAGTGGCAATTACAACTGCCTCACATATAATACTTCCCTGGTTCGAATCCCAGTAAGGGTATGGCTAGCTGAAGAGAGCTAACTAGCTCGAAATAGATCTATCCTCGTCTCCCTTATTTATTATTTAAAATTATCAGCTTAAAAAACCTTACACACATGTAAAGAAAAGACAATGAAACAAATAGCTTTCTGTCGGTATGGTCTCTGGTGATGAGCCGAAAGACAGAAAAGAAAGCAGTATGCTTTCTCCCTTAATTGGGGCTTAACAGGGTGTTGTAACACAAAGTATATATATATATATATATATATATATATATATATATATATATATGTATATACATATATATATAGTCTCCCTTATTTATTATTTAAAATTATCAGCTCAAAAACCTTACACACACACACACACATATATATATATACATGTATGTATGTATGTATGTATATATGCAGGTATTGGTGTGTTCAGGTCTTTTCCCGTGTAAGATTGAGACTATCTGGGCAATGTTTCGATGAGATCTCATTCACCATTTTCAGGCTGGTACTTTGGCTTTGTGCTTGTAGCTTGTAGCTCATGCCTCACATGTAATACTTCCCTGGTTCGAATCCCAGTAAAGGTATGGCTAGCTGAAGAGAGCTAACCAGCTTGAAATAGATCTCTCCTAGTCTGCCTTATTTAATTATTTATCAGCTCAAAACCTAACAAACACACACACACACACACACACACATATGAATACACACCGTTATATGAAGCAATAGTTAGATGGAAAGATTGGAGGTTGAAAGATAGTATTATTAAGTATGTTTAAATAATAGGAAGATTGATATTGAATGGCATATTGTGACTTTGAACAACCAAATAATGAAGGACTATGTCTTAATATAAACATGTGTATTAATACTAGGATTAGCAATAGTGAACTGATTAGAGGCTAGAATCGAGGTAGAAATAAGAAATAGGGAGAATATTATGAGATATAATTTTTATATAACAGAATATAAGTAATAATTTGATAGAAAAGATCAGACATTGAAAGATGGTATTACCATGTATGTTTATAATATATTGGCATTAAAATGGAACATTGAAATATTGAATAACTACTCTAAAAATCATGTATATTAATACTAGGATTATATAAGTTTGATTAAATATAACAAATATTATGATTATCATTACTGATGTTTGTATCAAAATGATTATACCCAGGGATCACACTGTTCATGTATTGATATCGATGTTTACTTAAAACTAAAAATCAAATAAAACTTGAAAGAAATATTTCTGTGATTGCATGTGAGGAAGAAATCCATGAGGGGAAGGGGCAAGATCTGTGTTATCAAAATTCAATCTGACCTCTATATGTACACAAAAATAGAAATAGCTTGTGTTTTTAATTATTTTCACAGATCTTCCTAGCTATATTGGTAGTAAAAGTCTATATGTATCGTGGAAAAAAGAATAGGCGTTGGTTCTTACCTGATACGCTGGTTCTCTCCGAGCTGGTCGTAAATTAGTAGCACCCTTAAGAAAGGCGCGAATAAGAGGGTGATGAGAAAAGAATGGAAAATTCTCATGGTCAATCACGGAAGACAGGGCAGAAACTTGTCTTCTCAAGGTATTTGGTGAAAGCCCCCTATCGAGACCAGCTTGTAAAAAATCCAAAATTTGAGCAATTGAAGGAGATCGCGGATCAATATGAAATTGGGAACACTAGCTGGTAAATATGGACCAAGTTGCATTATAAATGCGATTTGTTGAGGGGCGCCTTGCAGCCTGGATGGTTGAAATAACCTTGTTGGATAGTTGCTTGCTGATTAAACGCAACCGCTCAACCTCCAGATGGTCACTAGGAACCACTGAGGGTTCGGATGTTGAAGAGGACCCTGGGTTAGCACAATCCTGTCCAGAGGAATTCTCCATGGTTTGAACACCGACAGACAACAGAGATCGGCGAACTAAGGGCGTCTGGGCCAGTATGGAGCCATCAAAAACAGATCCGCCCGTTCCTCTAGCATCTTCCGTATGACCTGAGGGATCAAAGGAAGAGGGGGAAAAGCGTACAAGAGTCCTGGGGGCCACGGGCAGCGAAGGGTGTTGAAATCCTCCGCGCCTTGAGAGGGGAATCGGGACATGAACCGTGGCAGGTGGGCATTGAGAGGAGAGGCAAAAAGATCGACCTCCAGAAGACTAAACCTCGTGACTGCCTCTTGAAAGAGCGACGGATGAAGACGCCACTCTGTGGGATCGACTGTGGCCTGGCTGAGCCAATCTGCCTGGGTATTGCAGATGCCCGAGATGTGTTCTGCCCTGATAGAAAGTAAATTTGTCTCCACTCAACGACAGAGACTTTCCGCCTCCTGCATGAGAGGTTGAGACTGTGTGCCCCCTTGCTTGTTTAGGTGCGCCTTGGCTGCTGTATTGTCTGTGAGAACTAAGATATGTTGGTTGCGTACCTGCGGCAGCAGAGCCCGAAGGGCTAGATGAATTGCCCGAAGTTCCAGCCAATTGATATTGTGGGACTGTTCCCTTGCTGACCAGCGACCTTGAACAGTGGATGATTGAAGGTGAGCACCCCAGCCCAGTAGGCTGGCGTCGGTTGGTGACAGTGAGTCTGCGGGGCTCCTTGAAGAGACAACCCTTGTTGATTGTGGGCCGAGACCACCAGAGAAGTGATGTGAGAACTTTGGTTGGAAGTTTGACTTTGTGACCGGAATTGCTGAGACCGGAACGTTGAAACGGCAGAAGGAACCACTGAAGGGACCTGGAATGAAGACGAGCCCAAGGAATAATAGAAATACATGAGATCATTTTCCCAAGAAGGGTAGAAAGATCAGCTAGAGAAACAGTATGTCGTGACCTGATCAGCTGCACTAGTTGTTGTATACTTTTATGCCTTTCATCAGAAAGGTAAACTTGCATGCCCGTGTATCAATGATGGCACCTAAGTGTAACAATCTTGTAGAAGGAATTAACTGGCTTTTGTCTCGATTAATAGCAAAGCCATGTGCTTGCAAAATGCGTAAAGTCGTCTGAGTATCACGGACAGCTTGGGTAGAGAAGCTGGACAAAATTAAAATGTCATCTAGATAACAGTGCAACCTGATGGGAAGAGCGCGAATATGGGCAGCTAGAGCAGCGAGGACCTTAGTGAAAACCCGAGGAGCAGAGGCTAGACCAAAGGGAAGAGCCCAATATTCAAAATGTTGACCATTATAGCAGAATCTTAAAAACTTACGATGTGATGGCCTGATTGCAATATGCAAATAAGCATCCATGAGATCTACTGAGGTGAGAAAATCTCCCTCTCTGATCTAGCAAGGATGGAATGTAAAGTGTGCATCTTGAATTTACGATAGACTAAAAATTTATTGAGTCGTTTGAGGTCCAAGATAGCTCTCCACCCAAAGAACTTTTCTTAACTAAAAAGAGAAGAGAATAAAAACCACGCCCTTTTTGGTCTGCTGGAACTGGTTGAATGGCCCGTATGTGTAGAAGATGCAGTATGGCTGCTTCCATGAAGCTATGTTTAACCAAATTTTTGGAAACAGGGGATACCCTGAAAAAATCAGATGGGGAGGACTGGAATTCTAAAGCAAGGCCAAACCTCACAGTATCCCGGACCCAGGCGTCTGAAGTAGAAGCGTCCCATCTATCCGCATAAAACCTGAGACGGCCCCCTATGGGAAAAGACTCCTCAAGGCTAACGTGGATGCCTGAAGGATCTATTGCCGGAAGAACAGAATGATCGTCTGGATTGGCCGCCTCTCCGGTACCGATCCCCAAGGTCGAACCTGTCTGAGGAGAATTCTGGACAAGGAAATTGGGATCTAGACGGTCGAGACAGAAAGGAACTCTGGGAGAAAGGAACTCCTCCGAAAGGACTGGGGATACCTTGGGTCAGACTTCCAAAAAAGAGAAGGAAGAATCTTTTTCTTATTCCGGGTCTCAATGAGAAGCGGATCTAAAGAGGGGCCAAACAGCTTGTCGCTGTTGAGAGGAGCAGAAGCAAGCTTAGATTTGTGCTTGATGTCCGCCTGCCAAGGCTTAAGCCAAAGGAGGCATCTGGCTGAAAGATGAGATGCAATGGCTCTGGTAGAAAATTTTACGGCATGAAAGGTCGCATAGGCTGAAAATTCTGTAGCCGCCGTGAGCTTAGCAATGTCCTGATGGGCCCTTAGATTAGATGCAGGGACATGCTCATGAAGTTGTTTCAGCCATCTGAGTGAAGTCCTATTGAAAAATGAGGCCGCCGTGGCAGCTCTGATAGCCCAAGCATCAGAGTGATGGGCTTTGCGCAGCGTTACCTCGGCTCTTTTATCCTCAGGCTTTAAAACCTCAAGCGGCTCACTTGGAAGAGGAGAAGGAGAGGCGAGACCCACAATGGGTTCATTGACCTCTGGTACATTTAACAAATTGAGGTATTCCGGAGCCATATTAAAGAGTCTCCTATCGTAACTAGTAGGAGCTGGACATGGAACAGGGGAACGGAACTGTTTTTGAACTAGTTCCATAAACATTGGAGGAACAGGGATCACTTCAGCCTGAACAGTAGGCTGATGAAAAAATAAATCCTGGGGACCTTCCTCTGCAGGACACACGGGAGGAGCTGATGTGTCGATGCCAGCTGTGTTAGTCGTCTTATAGAGGAGGGATTTAAATAGGTGAGGCTGAAACAGACCAGTAAATGCCGGTTGGTCTGGGGAGAGACCCTCATCCTCGGACATCCCCCCCTCTAAAAGATCCGGTTCAGATAAGGAGTGTTGCGGCTCATGAAAGGACTCTAGGTCACTGTGTTCCAAATCTTGCATTTGAAACAGCTCCTCAGCCTCCATGTCCAGATCCCCTCCCTGAGTGTCCTGCAGTGGAACATCCTCAAAAGGTATTACCTGATCAGCAGTTAGTTCCGGCCTGACTAGAGGCTGGGGTGGCTGAGTGTCAAGGTCAACAGGGACAGGCTGAGGTCGTGTCATAACAGCAAGTTGTAAACCGGCAGAAATCCCCTGCCTGATTGCCATCTCCATCCATGATCGCATTTGAGGCGGGATCTCCTCAGGCAAGGAAGATTCCTGGCGAAGGCCTGCAGCAGTGGGGGTAAAGGTGGCCTCAGGAGGACTCCTAGAGGCTGGCCGGTTGGATGACTGAGTCTGGTGTCCCACAGAACCACGACTGTGCCTGGAGGAGAGGGAAACATCTAATGGGGGAGGACAGACATGAGAAGAGGGCCCAGGAGTAGAAGGAGAAAGGTGCTGAGAAGGTCTCTGAACCTCACGAGCACACTTATCTATTTGTTTCTCTAAGGCCCTATGGCGCCTTCTGGCATCACGCTCAGAAGCTTTAGAAATACCCCCCACATTTTTGCATTTGGATTTTGATTTTGCATGCGAGGCAGAAGGCCGAGAACCGCTACCTCCTGCCATAATAAGTCAGTATAATACAATTTGCTGATATCTGTGCAAATGAGACGGTTGGCATGCCCAGGGACCTTGCCCAGTAGGGAGGGAGCCCTGATATTAATATATATTCCCCTTGATCAAATAATTGGATTTAAAAATTTGAAAAACTGGAAGAAAAAGAATTGGATCACCAATCAGCCAGATTAAGAACGCCAGTCGGGCCTACTCAAAAAAACAAAAAGGCCCAGAACAGCAATATTGCACAGGCTGACTCAGGCCTAGGGTGCTTGCTGTATGCTGCTAGGAAAGACTGTGCAGCTTAGCCAACAAAGTTCCAGAAAACTCAAGAATAATAAGGCCTTCTGCCTTATAGGAGATCCTAAGAGAGCACAAATTACTCCACACAGTCAACAGTTAGGGCACAAGGAAAGGCCTTTAGAAAACAAAATGGCGGCTGCCCGAATTTTGGCGCGTGCGCGTTCCCCAGCAGCAACAGTCCAGCTAATGGAGGACCGCAAAGAAAAACCAACAGTAAGCAAGTTAAAAGAAGGAGGGAAACGATCGCACTCCACTCTTTCTAAGGAAAGAATGGCGTTCGGGGAATTGCAAAGAAAGCGGCTTGCCACGCTGTAAAAAAGCGGCGCAAGACGAAATCGGCAGGGGGGGGCAGCGGTGGGGGGGGCTGGAAAACAACGTTCCAGAGAACCCCCTTTTACTAAGGGGGGGAGCTGAAAATTCTACCCTCCCCATTACTTATTTGAGCCTTGATCTCCCAAAGGGCTCTCAGTGCCCAAGTAAATACAAATAAAACAGAATCAAATCGAAATGCAAAAAAACAGAATAATAAAAGGGCCAAAGACAACGAAAGGACACTGAAGAATAATGGAGGGATCAAGAGAATTGGAAAAATACAGAAATCACCTGCTTCGACCAGAACAAGCTCTTAAAACAACCTATTCAGACGAGGCTGACCTAAAACTGGGGAACGCTGGGAGGAGTCTTGTGGAGGAGGAGGAGCGTTCCGAAGTTTAAGCTCAGTCTTCATCAGGATGAAGACTGAACCAACCCAATCAAATGGATACTCCGAGCAGCTCGTAGGAGAAACTAGAATTTCTAATGATTTGTCCTGACTGGGTTCATTTGATGTAGAATTTATAATGTTATACATTAGAAAAGTAATAATTGTTGGCAGTCATGTTTTAATTAAAACAAATCAAAAGAATAATATTAGATATTTGATAATTGTATTAAAATATTTTTTAAAAAAAAAAACATAATCTAGGAAATCAACTTGGAATACACAATGTATTTCCATATCTAAATCATTATTTTATTCTAAATCATTTATTTTAAATCATTATTTTATTCAGAGGATGGATGGAGAACTCTAGTACTGAATATTGGGAACATGCCCTCCCATCTTACAATGAAATGTACAAATTACATTTTTCTGTATATCCTTGTTAACAAAATATAATTATATTATCCAACAACAGTAAGGTTTCTAGTCATAAACAAGTCTGTGGTGGTTGAACAAGTCTAATGGAACTCAAACATTCAATTGAATTTATTTAATTAGAATTGAAAGTTGGTTGGTTACAATTTCTAAATGTAAACAATATAAATATTTCACAAGAAGAGTCCTCCACTCCTCTACTCATTGCAGAATACCTTATGCCACCAGACTCGAAATTCTAGACCTAGAAAACCTAGAACTACACTGCCTTCGGTCCGATCTAAGTATAGTATATAAAATCATACATTGCAATGTCCTACCTGTCAATGAATACTTCAGCTTCAACCATAACAATACAAGAGCAAATAATAGATGCAAACTCAAGGTTAATTGCACCAAACTTGATTGCAGGAAATATGACCTCAGCAACAGAGTGGTCAATGTCTGGAATACTCTACCTGACTCTGTGGTTTCTTCTCCAAACCCAAAAACTTTAACCTTAGACTATCTACTATTGACCTCAACCCTTTCCTAAGAGGTCTGTAGTGGACGTGCATAAGTGCACAAACGTGTCTATCATCCCTGTCCTATTGTTTCTTTTATTTTTCTTATATGTATCCATGTATTCATAACTATGTTTTATTTATCCCAATTATCTTGCAAGCAATTGACAAACCAAATAAAATAAATAAATAACTGGGGCACAGTAGTCTTAGACATTCAGTGGTGAATCAATAGGATTTAATCTCTGTCAGTGAGGTTTAAGTCCAATATAGCTTGTTTCCTTGATCCCTTTTCTACTTTTTGGGAAACAAAGTTGTATGTTAGCTTTGTCAGGAATCTGTTTGATCTTCCACTTGATGCAGAGTTTGTCCGCCAGTTGATGTCAGGGTAGTTAAAAATCCCCCCATTACTATTGTGATGTGCTTCCTACATACTTTAGTTAACTGACTAGCAAAAAGTTCATTTATTTTCTCCATTTGGCTGGGTGGCCTATAGTATACATCTATGGCAATGTCACCCCTCCCCCTTTTATGTTGATCCAAATGTATTCAAGACAGTTTTCATGATTGGTGTGCTTTATTTTTATAGTTATTTCTTATATATAGTGCAATTCCACCTCCTCTTTTATTTGATCTATTTCTTTTAAATAATTTAAATCCCTCTAGCTGTATGTTCCATTTGTGGGTTTCATCCCACTAACCCTATTCACTGCTATATGCACAATTAATACATTTTTGTCCTTTCACTTTCTTGTAGCATAACTTTTGAATTAATACTATATGATTTTGTTTGGCTTCAATTTTATCCTTTTATCTTTTGTAGTGACTTAGCATATTTAATTCCTAAGAACAACACACAGAGACCATGTATCTATCTGAACTGACAGATTTGCACTTGTTTCCAACTGCATGCTGGGCACAAACTACAGGATTAGTTTGATCTATAAAATCCTAAAATATGAGGACCTCATTATTTGAGAAATTGCATTGCCTATTATGACTAGTTCACTCAACAGATCCTTTTGAAGATGTTTCCACTTCCTAACTGTCTAGGACACAGAGAAAGCTCTTCATTCTTATGTGTGGAACCCAGACTATAAAATGATTTCTGCAGGAAGGTACATTCAGCCTCCACCTTTTTGCCATTTAAGAAAAAAACAAAAATTTCATCTCCTCTCACAAGTTTTAAGTATTTATTAATTTTAATGATACTCTTTTAATGTCATTTTTTATATTTGCATTTAGTTTTCATTAAAGTAAGATGCCTTGGGTGCTTATGTAGGCAGAAAGGTGGGGGAAACAAACTTATTATTTTAAAAAAATCATTATCCCTGTGTTTTTTCCCCTGAATCTTCTCCATAAAAATTACATCATTAAAAATACTTTCCCCAGCATCTCCTATGGCCAATATGCAATGTTACAAACAGATGTACTCAGGCAACATTTTATAATATGCAATGCATTACTGGTAGGGTTAGCTCTTCAAAACCTAGTTTAAAGCATTTTTTACAATGATTGTTTGTCTTGGGTATTCAACTAGTGCTAATTAAGCTAATGAATGTTTTCCTTGAAATGCAATCAATTCCTCTGTTCTTTGGAGAATAATATTTCCAACCCACACTTTCTTTTTCCAATGGCTTTAACATTGACACCTCTATCTGTCCCTTTCCTCTATTAACCTTTTATTTTGACCTCTATTTCTTTTCCAGATTTTGACACAGCTCTCTATTTCCTTCTCTTCTTGGCTAGCCTCCAGTTTAAAAAAAATCTGCAGAATCACTTCCTATGAAATCTTTACTCTTAGTTATAATCCTCTGTCCTACTTCCAGTGTAATCTTTATCATGCAAATATCCCTGCTACAGTATTGGATTGATTTAGCTTATTCTAATAAATGTACCTGGGAACGATTGCTTTAAAATATTATAGAACTCCAATACTTGAAGATTGTCCTTCACAAAACTAGAAATTGGGCAAGTTCCAAAAAACAGCAGAACTAACTTCTTAAAGGTTGAATGTGTTCCTAAAGATTATATTTGACCTTTGTAAAACAGTGCTATTTAGTACTCTTATGAAATATTATTCATGTCTAAATCATCATGATGAAGCCAAGTTGATAAGAAAATAAGTGAATGCATAATATTTGTGGAACAGGTCACTGTCATATTGAAATATGTAGACCTCATTAATGCAATGCTTCTAAAAAAGGGCCCATTGTGGTTCATATCATAAAAGTGCTTTTAATGTTCTGTAGCCATAATTATGATGTGTACGGATAGCAATTTGGAGATTTTCATATCTCACTCCATTCTCTATGTTTTGGGCAGAAGAAAAACTAATTTCATGTGATAAAATGTCTTCTGTTCCCTAAACTGCTTTACTGTACCCTGAAAACTAGAAACAATGTTTTATACCAATAATGCTAATTTAATATACTGATTAAATTAATTAATATATCTTGGCTTAATGGGAAAAGTTGTTTATTTCTAAAAGCTAATTTTAAGCTTTTAAAATGTATGCAAACTTTATATTTTGCACTTAAAAATGTATATTTTAAACAAACAACAAACCTTCTACCTTTTACAAATTTCCCTGCTTTGATCTGATGGAAGGATGGGGGTCACTGTGGGGTTGTATTGTCTCTCAGCCTAATACTTGCTAGCAGTATCGAACGAGAAGCTGCTATTTACCTGTCAAATTACTCAGGGAAAAAGATTGACTCCCTGTGGTCTAATTTTCTTCCAGCATTTCAGGAAGAAGAATAAAAAGAAAGAGCCAAAAATTCCCTTACTCTCTTCTGTTTTTTTTGTGTCTTGGTACAAATCCAAATCGATAAATTTACAAAATGTCCTTCCAACATTAGCTTCATTTGTACTACAAATAAAATGTTCTCTGCTACTAAAGATTGACCCACATTCAGATTAATAAGAATAGAATAGAATTCTTTATTGGCCAAATGTGATTGGACACATAAGGAATTTGTCTTCAGTGCATATGCTCTCAGAGTACATAAAAAAATACATCATCAAGAATCATTTATTATTATTTTATTTAAGTAATAAATACAAAAAAGCACCCATCTGTTTTACATTGTCTTTTCACTTTAAAAGCACCCTGAACTTTTTTTTAACTTTAAGATTACTTTTCCAAAATGACTAAAAAGTTTCTATTCCTTCTCTTTTAAAGTTGTTGGAAGTATTTTATACCAGCAGCTTTATTAATGAAATAGATGAAGTCAAAGTCACATGGAAGAAAGTTTAGTATAGTAGCTAAACATTCAGATAGGCATGGATAAAAGTGGATGTAATAAATAAAAATCAGAGACAGTGAATTTAGAGAGTAATTAATATGGGCATCAAAATGGACCAAGTAGGAAAAAGTTTTTAGTCAAGAAAATAATATTTCACTAGGGTAATAATGTACACTCTGAGGTACTAGATTTTTTTTTCCTGGGGCCCTTTGAAGCACCATTAAAAACTCTAATGCCACTTTTAAAACCAAGTAGCAATCTGTTCATAAATCCCTACTTTGTCACTTACTATAAGTGTTATTGTGTTCCAGGTCAGAAAAATTTGGTGAAGGTTTTGGGGATGTTATTCCTTCCCTGAACCTTTGGCCTCAAACATTCTGATCAGAGAAGATGATATAGAGAAGATGGTATACTTAGAACAAAGCAGCCAAAGGAAATAACTTATTTTGCCTATGAACATCAGAAATGTCAGCATTCCGACTAATGCACCGATTGAAAGCAGAACTCTGAGGCAGGTAGATTCCTCAAAGAACATGTTTATTGGATACATCATATCAGCACAGTGTGTGAAAACTAACTCTAAAAGTTCCCGTAGTTTTCACCTAATTAAAAGAGTAAAAATCCCCCTCCTAGGTTCACCGATCACATTGTCCAATTAATATAGCTGGCAGGCTCCTTTCCTCCTTCAACAGCCATCTGTTCTAATGACCCACAGGCAAATTTTTTGTTTTGATTGTTAGCCAGGCTATATACTTCCTCCTCCCTTCCTTCTCTCAGGCTTCATGGCAATTATGAGACAGCACAAGATGGCTTCAGCCAGGTACACTTCAGAGTTGACAAGAAATTTTAGTGGAGCTATAATCTAGCTAAATTTCCTAGGTCTGTGAGAAAGAAGATCCAGACATTGTTTATTGGAAATACATGGAAAATGCTACATATTTCCATTTGTTATATTTTACAGAAGAAAAAATTAAAATATTTTTCCTATCCATATGTGGACTTGTTCCATAAAGACATGTAAATAAAATAATTGACCAAAATTAATTGTATATAATATTAACTTTGGAGGACAATTATATATTTTACGTTTATTTGCTATTAAGTACAATGCAAAATTTGTGATGCAAGTATAAATAGAATAAAATATTCTAAATTAAAACAAATATTCATGTAGCATCTAGTTAGGTGCATAATTTGCTTTATATTAATTTCAGAATTTGCAAAGGCTCAGAAAGGAACATTCCCATCTCTATCCAAAATTAACCAGATAAATTTTCTGTTGAAAAAGTATATTTGCCATACAGCTCTTTCTCAAAATAGAACCTCCAGAGTTTTAAAATGTTTGAATATCTCAAAATATTAGTTAGTATTTGTATTGCTTAGTGTTTGTTTTAAACAGAAAGTATGTTGTATTGTGTCATTTAACGTCTTAGTTTAGTTTATCTTTCTAATTGTCTATGGAGATTCTCAGTCATCCAGGTCATGGTTGTCCCAAAGGTGCTTTTTCAAGAGACAACTGGATTTTCTTGTTTTACTTGAAGACATTTCACTTCTCATCCAAGAAGTTTCTTCAGGTCTGACTGGATAGTGGAGAATCATCTATCTTCAGTCTACAACATTTCCCCACCATCCAGTCAGAGCTGAAGAAACATCTTGGATGAGAAGTGAAATATCTTCAATGAAAAACAAGAAAGTCTAGTTGCCTCTTGAAAATGCACTTTTGGGATTATCTTGCTAATTCTATTACTATATTTCCTTCAGATAAATGCAACAGCTACTCCTATTCCTTCATTCTTTTATCTGAATGTGAAAACCTGTTGGATTAATTATCAAACTAGAGGTCAGTGCAGCCTTTAACTCATGCCACAGCCAATAGCTGAGGCATAAATATTCGCAGACTTTGATAAGAACTGCTAAGGAATGCTAAGTCCAATGTAAAAGGATTAGGCAGTTAATTAATTGATATGTTAATTGCAATTAATCAAATGGTAAAATTAATGTCCTAATTGCATATCAACAGTAAAGCAGCAGTTAATAGTCACTGCTCTGAAGGAAGAAGGGATACACTAGTGTCCTAAGGGGGTTGTTAATGGTATTGACATTGTAATTAACAAGTTTTGTACATCTCATGATTTCTTCCCTGTTAACTAAACTGATGTGTTGATACTATTAAACTGAAGAACACAAAAAGCCTGAATACTGGTTTCTAGTGGGAAAGTTGCCTGATTGATGGCAGGTTCCATATTTTAAGAAAGAAACAAATTCATAGTTTTATGCAATCTAAGAACATCTAAGACTGAATAATCAGCTATTTACTTATGTATCATTTGAAATAATACTACTACCATATTTTCCTGCATTACATTTACATAATTAAAAGTCATCTCAATGTACACAACACTTCTCCACTTAATAAGTAAAAATCAGAGAGATAGTGAATAATTTCTGCTTAATGAACAATGCCATAATGAGGGAGTTGTGGGAAAGTATAATTCAGACTGGATACTATACATCATTTAGTTGATGAACTCCATTCCATTATCCAAGTACAGTATATGGATAATCTAAAAGATGCACTGCACCATGTAGAATGTTTAAGTTGCAACATTTTTAGATTGCATCAACAAGATAGTAATCATTGCCAGCTTTATTCCCATTTAATTTCTTTGTAAAATTATAAAATTGTTTTCCCCTATAAATTTCTAAAGCATCAAAATTTATTTGATTCCTGTTTTAGCATCTAAGTCCACTGCTATACATTTTTAAATTGAAACAGTAGTACTTAAAAGTATGAGAATTTGTTCTGCTGAAAAAAATCACAGAATAACAATGTCTTAAAAATCTTTGTAGAAAAGTATATCTGTAGACAAATCTGGTCACTGTTGTTTACTGCATCATTTTTCCATTACAAATATATTCTGGGTTTTGCTATTTTTCCTCAGCTTTTTTTTTTTTTTTGGACTTCTATTTAACTCAATTTAATTTTTAAAAAAATCGTATTTTGAAAATGTTGAATGTAATTTCCTGTATAACACCTCTGTAGGAAGTTAGCACCCACCCATCTCCTAGAAAAATGAAATATCCTAGGAAATATTAAAAAGGCAGAATATTTCCCCTAAAAAGAGTAGAAACTCAGAAGCAGAAACTCACCTCAGAGAGGCAGAAACTCAGCCCCCCCCCCACCATCTTTGCAAATGGGCCATTAAGACCTAGGCCAGAGTATTCTACATAATAAAGGCCTCTGCCCATCTCACCACCTGGCCTGGGAAGATTGCATCAGCCAGCACTTAGGTGCAGCCATGTGGTCTAGACAAAGCCTGCAAAGTTAGCTAAGACCCCCGCCCCTGGGAGTCTGACAACCAATGGGATACATTTCTTACACAGGAACAGGAAACACTAAGGTGGGGCCCAACAGAGGGTATAAAACTAAGGGTCTCTCAGCATCTCAGTCCTTTTCCCTTTTTTCTTCACCCAAGGCATTAAACCTTAAACCATCTTTCTAAGCAGTCACTATGTTTCCAGTATCTTTCTTCCTTACTTGGAACTGAACCCAGAAGGATTATTCTTCCAACACCTCCAAACACAATAAACAAAGTTAAAGACCATGGCATCACTGAGAATATTATGCTGAATGATTTCATAGTACTTGCTTTATGATTTGAATACAATAATCATTTACAAATTTGAAAAAAATATCAGAATATAGCTCAATAATTCAGTAAAGTAATAATTTGCTACAATTTTAGAAAAATGAATGTACATATTTCCACAAGTGGAATTCAGTTCCTGGTGAGTGCAAAAAAATAACAATAATGCTGATAGCATTTAAAATATTTGTGCACTAAAATATAGTAGCCCAGATAAAGATATTATCCAGTATTAGCTGGATCCAGTCATTTCTATGCCTTTTCGTTACTGGCATCTTCTTTCCTAAGAAAGAGGTATGATCGGGTTAGGGTTTTATAGCTTAATTGACACCAACACAAATTCCTTGTGTGTCCAATCACACTTGGCCAATAAAGAATTCTATTCATTCCATTCCATTCCATTCCATTCTATTCTATTTTTTCTATTCTATTATGTTTTGAGCTCTGTTTTTTGTTAAAATGACTGCAAATCAGTTGAACCTTAATGAAAAAAAAGTATAAATATGCCTTAAGAGAACTTGATGATAAGAAACTCTTCACAACATGTCAATGTTTTAACTGATTTCACTGCCAGTGCTATACCATTTTGGTGTCTGAGTGCAAAATGAAAGAAGATTCTTTCCTATAGCTTAAAGTATGTAACCAAACCAAACAGAAATGCTTCTGTCTCTTCTTGGACAAAGTGATAAGCCTGTGACAGCTTTGATGTGTCCAAGTTGCTGAGCAATTTTCTGCTTTGGAGATTTGAGGTCTCATGAAGAAGCAATAGCGTAAACAAAAGAAACCAAACTGAACCAGTTTTACTGCAGAAATAAACACAGCAGTAAGAAAACATCAAATGTTTAACAGTAAGAAATATAGGCCATGGATAGGTTGATAATGTAAACTAAGCAAACTGGTAGAAGTATAGTTGCTCCTTATTTATATTTAACTGTGTTTAAGAAAAAAATTGAGGGTTCTTATTAAAGTTTTAGGGGTGGGTTTTGGGATTTTTTTTGCATTTCAAAATGGCTGAAAATTGTGCTGCATATTGCAGCAATTTTGTTAACGTCTCCTTGAGCTTTTTCCAAGTGTGGGTCTGTCTTGTCACTGTAAGAACTCAACCAGGTGCAGTTCACTCATTTTCTTCCAATCCTTTTCTTCCTATCTCTAGTCTTTACCATCTGGATTTTTTCTGTTTCCCTTCCCAAAAAACTCCTTTCTGGGAATCAGTTCTGGTTTTCCCTTCACTACCACTATTCTGTCTTTTGGTTCACCTGCTGAATATAAAGACATATAGATAACTCTACAAATTCTTTCATACAAAGCTTCTTTTATTGGATTATATTAGGTATCCTCAAGGTAACTCACAGTTATTTCAAGATGCATCTAATGTCCAATTCATTGCACAGTTGAAATCATACTATAAATGATAGTAATCTTTCTATCCCATATTTCATCCCATAGTCATAGAATCAGACGGTAGAGACGCTACCATGAGGCTGTGTTCAGGCAAGAGTGAAGAAACCTCCCCCAACCCACCAAGGATCAATTCAGTGACCAATCAGGATTACAGATGTAGCCACATGGCATGAACTACATTTCCCAGGATACCTTAACTACAGTTACCCTTAAGGGGACCACTTCCAATTCCTAACTAACTATATCTGGCTGGACAGCACAACCACACTCCAGGTTTGGTCACTGATTATCAGGACATTACAATGACAGGGAGGATATTCACCTCTGGAGAGCCAAGCACTTATTATAATGCAATTTTGCTGCCAGACATACAAATGCTTCTACAAATCTAAAAAATTATTTGGAGATCTGATACCGAAGAAACAAGCAGGATCTAAATATTCCAGACATCAATATGGCAGCACAATCATTGGTCAAATCATTGTGAATATGATCTGCAGTAATATGAGAAGTATCAAAGAGCTATTTTTTTACCAGATTCTGATAAAGGCTCAGGGCTACAGCATTCCTGAGTGCCATTATTTACTTCCCCAAACCTCTTGAAGTATATAATATTTTCCTAAAGGACTCTTTTGGAATCTTGTAGAGATTCCAGGAACAAGTGACTTTGATTCTCGGTAGTGAATTAATAGAGCAAGGGGCTTCAAACTTGGCAAGTTTAAGACTTATGGACTTCAACTTCCAGAATTCCTGAGTTAACATGACTGGAGGAGGAATTCTGGGAGTTGAAGTCCACAAGTCTTAAAGCTGTCAAGTTTGAAGACCCCTGTAACAGAGTAATGCCTTTCCATGTAGTTAACAATTTCTTCAACAATTGTCGTTCATGTCACAGTTCTGTGTTGCTGCCATAGCTCTCAATAGCTTTTGCCTATGCATAAGCTGTGAGATTTTTTCCCTATCTTTCTGTGCATGTGTATATGTGAATGCATGTCCTTGAGACAACTTTTGACTACTGGTAACAGCCTGAAGTAGTCTCTATAGATTTCTTGGCAAGGACTTTTGGAAATGGTTTGACATTATCTACTTCCTAGGACTAAGAGTAAGGGACTAGCCCAAATTCTTAGCTTGTACTAAGATAGGACTAGAACCTAGAACCAGGTTTATAGCTTGATATCTTAAGTATTGCCACCTCCTTCTGAGAAATTAAGCTAGACTAAATATTGGAAAATATGAACTCCAGGGAATTGATTGCCTACATATTGTTGCAAAGATCTATTCATACCATGACAGACAAACAACCATACTGTGCTGCTTAGATTGTCACACAATTCATTTTGAATTAGGCACTGGATGGAAACCAAAATCCGTTGATGCGGGTAAGTTGATGGGGTTTTGGGTTCAAGAGAAATGGCAGGACCATTGAATGAATGGTAAAGACAATGTAAGTTTTTGTGCTTGTATAAAAAGCCTTGACAATATCCTTTTTAAAAGAGAATTACTCAACTTTTTCCAGTTATTTAGGAAGTGTTCTTATTTTGGTTGGGACAATTGCACCATTGAAATATTCAGGTACAGTCATTGAAGAGGTCATTGAAAAGTGCTTAAAAGGCCATATGGCATTTGAGTTGCTCATCTCCAAGGAATTCAGTGCTACTGACACACCTCAGTGACTATTTTCAATTTGAAAAGATCTCATACTTGGTTGACTACTCTTCTGTAATTTTTGAAAACCTATTTTTCATATTGTAGGTCTTACATCTACACCAGGTATTCTATTTTCATTTTTGTTATCAATGACAAGTTGAGGCTTTATCCCTCTTCCCTCTATATAGTTTCTAGGTTTGAAAGACAAGAGACTTAAAAGTCAAGGACAAATTATTTTAATAGTCATAGGATTACTTGGATATATGTTTTTAATTTTGAAAATCTTTCTTAGATCTCAGTATGTGGCAATATCAAAAGTAGATATATACACACACCAGCCACATAAATATTACTTATTTTTTTTCTTTCTCTGTGATTTCATGGCGTTGTATTTTTGATGGTAGCAGGGAGAAGGAAGAGTTGGGGTCTGAAGTTGTCTTTTTTGAAATCAAATTAACACAAATTCTATTTGATGCCTTATTTTCAAAAGTTACCCTGAATGTTCCTGAGGTTTTGTCTGTTTCCTTTATCATTTGAGCAAAGTGACATAAAATAATAAGAACAAAAAAAGATCAAGAATATGATAGAAGGTCTGAAGAAAAATAGGTTAACAAGGGAACTGGTTGAGTCAAATCTAAGAGTCAGAAGGGAATAATGAGAACAGCCTGTAACAACATAGAAAGATGGGATAAATTATTCTCATTAGTCAACCCAGACAGAACAAGGAATAATATGCTTAAATTGAAGCAACAAAAATGTCAATTTAATGTTATAAAAAAACCTTAGCCAAATGAGTATAATATACTAATAGAACGGGCTTCTGAATTACACTATGGAATAGTATTTTAGCAAATATTCAAGTGAACCCCATTCATTAAAGATTAAATAGAAAATTATGACACGAGAGGCACAAATTGGATGACCTTTGTAACTAGTGCCATTTGCTGATTTTAAGACGTCTGCTTATATCCGTATATTGTAAGTGGACCAGAAGATGATATATCAAAAAAGAGGAGCAAGACAAGTAATTGTATTAGAAACAAGAAAAGCCATAGTTAAATCTTAATATAAGGATGCTTAATATAAGGATGCTAAAATCCAGAACTGTTTATCTTAAATGAACAAACTTATGTACATATCACTGTAGTTATAGTCTAAAGTTAAAGATTTAAAATCTATAACCATCATCATTTACACTAGGTATATATGTTTATATTTTATTTTTGCCGATTAGCATGGCAATTTTATGGAGTTTCACTTCAGTTGTGCGTATTGTGGGGGAGGGTCTTTGAGTCATTGTTGACTCCTGGTGACTACCTGGACAAATAAATCTCTGCAGTTTTCTTGGAAATTTGTTGGAAGGGTTTGCCATTTCCTGCTTTTTAGGATTGGAAAGGGTCTGACTGGTTTAAGTTGTATTTATGCCTAAAGCATGATTAGAGCTCACAGTCTTCTGGTCTCAAGCCTAGTACCTTAACCACTATGCCAAACTGACTCTGCACTTCAATTTATTCTCACATAAAAGCTCTGTAAGTGGTTGAACTGAGAGAAAATGACCAGTGCCCCGGGTGAATTTCTATGGATGAAGTTGAAGTACAATCTGGATTTCTCAATCTCAGTCCAGCACAGTACTAAAGCTGTAGAAGTATTTTATTGAATTTCAGCCAACACAACATACGTGCAGACTTCAAACCCAAGAATACATCCAGGCACAAACTGAGCAAATGGTATATGCAGTACAATGCAATGAGCCATGTGCAGATCTGTAAATTGGGAAACAAAACAAACCACTTCATAAATGCATGGCACAACATAGGAGAACAAACCAATCAGGACAAGATTCAGCAGTCCATCTGCATTTAAAAGACAAAGGGTTCTCTATTGCAGACAGCAAAGTCCACATTTGGGACAGAGAGGACTGCTGGTTTGAAAAAGGAATCAGAGATGCCATCTATGTCAAAATTGAACAGCAAAAGATTTATACGATCTGAAGAGAAATCAGAGTAAACCATTGTTTCTTGTTCTGCCCTCTGGTGCTTTGTAGAATTTGACCTCTCTCCTTTGTGGCAGGCCCTCAAATACTGGAATACCCTAACACTAACACCAAATCTATCATGTCACCCCCCTAATTCTTCTTTTCTTTAGACTAGCCAAACCCAAATCGTGCAACCGTTCTTCATATGTTTTAGTCTACAGGCCTTTGATCATATTGTGTGAAGAGTAATAACTAGGGAGGCTTTTTTCCTTTTCTTCTTCCCTGCCCTTTTTATTCCTAGGATTGCTTGTAAGATTGACTTTCCTTTTAGTTTTGAACTATGAATCTGAAACATTGACACTGCCATATATTATTAAACGCAACATTTATAAAAAGTGTTGGCACAACACTTCTTGAAATTTTGAAGCACCAACATTCTTAGAAGTTTTGACACGGTTTCTGTGAAGGCTTTGCTTTGCACATATATGACACTTTTGCTCATCTACCTAAAGCCCATTAATCTGACACTAAATCCTGCAAAATGTAATGAGATGTGCTTTTTGTGAAGATGCCCTATAAATGTGTGTTTATAGAGAAATTAGTTTTTTAAACCTACCCCTCTAGCTAGATCAC
This sequence comes from Bungarus multicinctus, assembly GCA_023653725.1. Lineage (NCBI taxonomy): Eukaryota > Metazoa > Chordata > Lepidosauria > Squamata > Elapidae > Bungarus > Bungarus multicinctus. The sequence continues at coordinate 49,001,501 of CM042849.1, read as the reverse complement.
CTGTTTCTCATCTGTTCATTTGATCAATAATAAATAACCTTGTAGTGTCTGTATTTAAAAACATTGCTTCAGTGCATCTGTAAGGCAATAAAAAAAGAAAGAGGAAGAACAAAGAGAAGGATATTAAACTTATATCTCACTGTACACATACTAATCCTGACATTAATATTCAAATGTTAAAACAGAAGAAAGACAGAGAAGTGCTAGACTTATTTGTTTAAGAGATTCTGTGTATTTTATTGACTTAGATTATAAGAATATGGTACAAGAAGAAGCTACATATTTGAAGACTCAGAGGCCTGTGGGTATGAAGAATCTATTGTTTCCTTTTGCTTCTGCCTTTCAGGGCCTATTCAATGCATGCATTGACTGATATTTTACCTTACCTATTTTGTGTCCCATTTGATTGTTAGCTCTTTTTGTTTCATGTTTCATACATCATGTCAAATGTATATTTATACAGTGTTTTAGTTGTTTGGGCCATTTCTACCACTTCTTTATTGCACATGGCCTATACCTCATCTTGGTGGTATGGGAATTCCTGGCTTGATGTAATGTATCTACCTTTATAATGCCTAAAATAAGCATTTCTTCTAACACTTTGGTGAGTGACATTACTATTTTAAATGTTCTTTTTCTGTTTATTTGGACATGATTATTTTGCCATTCTATTTTTTTTCTGTGACTGCTGTATATTCAGAAATTTCCTTGTACATTTCTGTTTTAGTTATGCTATTTCCTTAACAGTTTCTAGACATCCTCAGGAGTTTCTGAAGCATACCATCAAACATTCCTTGAAACAATCTCTTGAGGTCCTAAATACACAGTACTTATGCTTAAATCATTCTTTGAAGTGAAAAACATCTTTATTTTTACTAAAAGAAATTATATTAAAGGTTTAAACAGATGAAAAACATATTAAAAGATTACTAAGGTAAGTTTGCATGCCACATACTTCACACAGCTAAATAAGACAACTAACTGTACCAGATAACTGAAGTGGCCTCAATCTATTTTCCTTATATTCTTTTAAAGAGAAATATGTACATAAAATAGTTGCAACATGAAATATAATCAGCAGTTGATATGAGATACCTTCTCTGCCTAAATAAACTGAGACATTTTGACCAACATATCCTGAGTGCAGCCCAAAGCAATGTTATTCTAAACATTCATATGCTATCCTTTACAAGCTAAACTCTCTAAACTTCCTTGCCACGGTTGCCCACCTCTCATCATATATGTCGGGCTCTACATCTTACCAGCATCTTTAAGCCCAACATTACAGCTGGGGCTTGGAGCTGTGAATCCCTGATCGCTGTGAATCCCTGATATGCACCCAACACCAGCAGAGAAGGGAGGGAGGGCTGTGGGTGACATTTCACAGCCTCAGAAATCAACTTTGGAATGTGGGAGGGCTGAGTAACCTTGGAACTCAGATTATACAGATGGCTTTTTGCAATGTGTGGCTTTAAAATTGTTTGGCTTCAACACAGTGTTGGGCTTGAGACGAAGCGATCATTTAAGATACTAATGGGAGGTAGGGTGAAGGGAGGAATGTAATATTAGCTTAGGCATGGTGTAATTAGGCATGGGGTGGTGGCATGGATAATTCGGTAATGGGCAGATTAGGGTGGGGCGGAGATAATTGGGCAGGGATGGATAAAACAATGTTGGGAGTTAACTGTTTTCAACGCTGACTTTTCATGGACATCTGTTGTTACAGCTCTTGCCATGATTGTGAACATAGCAATAAACTCTTCAATTTCAACTCTACAAGTGTGAGTAACATGGTTTATTGATTGAAGTCTCCAGTTCTTGGCAGAGATCGACAATATAGGGGATATATAAATATAGTATTTTGTCCACGTTTTGTGTATTTATGTTACAGATGTCTTAGACTTTCTAGAGAAAGCAAAATGATAACCAATTCACAACCAGTCACTGCTCTTTTGTGGAACAGTCCACAAAGGAAGAAAATAGAAATTTACTTCCCTGTCACTGCTATCATAAGCCTTACCCTTATAAAAACTAGAAGTGTTACAGGTAATCCTTAAGACCACAATCGATCCCAAAATTTTGGTTGCTAAATGAGACATTTGTTAAGTGAATTTTGTCCCATTTTACCACATTTCTTGCCACAGTTGAATGTGAATCACTGAAGTTGTTAAGTTAGTGACACAGTTGTTAAGTGAATCTGGTTTCCCCATTGATGTTGCTTGTCAGAAAGTCACAAAAGTTGATCACATGACCCCGAGTCACTGCAAAAATCTAACTATGAGTCAGTTGCCAAGTGTCTAAAATTTGATCACATGACTACAGAGATACTGCAATGGGCATAAGTGTGAAATGGTCATAAATGGTCATAAATCACTTTTTTCAGTGCTGCTGTAACTTTGAATGGTCACTAAATAAACTGTTGTAAGTTAAGAACTACCTGTATTTTTTTCTTTTAAAAAGCTGACAAATTAGCCCTTTGTCTGTGTTACCAATATGATAAAATATGTTTGAGGACGGATTGTTCAATTTTTACTCCTTTAGTTTATGTCTTATGTTATTTTCTTGTACATATTCTCCCTCCCTTTCCTCCTCTCTCCCACCCTCTGCAAAAGACAACCAAACTTTTTCATAATACTTTCCCTCTAATAGTTTGTCATTTATTCCAGTATCATGGTGCTTAGATGAAATCAATGGCTTAGACAAGCAATGATGTAGGAATGGCAGCAGATATTTCTCTTCTTCCAACTTACTATTACTGAGAAGCTGGAAATAGTAAGATAGTCAATATCTGTAACCTCAATTGTCCTTCGGAATGAGACTATACAGGGGAGAAGAAAATAGTTAGAAAAATTTGGTTGATCTTTAAGCAACTAGGAAAAATTCTCAACCATGTGATGCAGAATGTTAACAAATCTATCTTGTGGTATTTGAGAGCAATGCAAAGTTGGCAGAAATGCAAAGTATTGCTAAACACAATATTTGCAATTGCCTGTCATTCTAAAGCAGTCCTAAATGCCATTGGTTTCAGTTGGACAAAGTTAATATTTTGGTTAATGCTTCCCATTGAAATAAATGGGGCTCAAATATTATTAACCTTTGATTATATTAGATCCATATTCATCAAAAATATTTCTAGGATTCTTGGTTTCATTTACATTTAATGTAGAAATAAAATGAATGCAAGTTAGTTTCATTTGTCTGCTTGCATTACATTCTGGCTGGATTCAGGCCTAATGCTAAGTCTTGGTTTGCATAAGCCATAATACTGAATTCTATATGCTGGAATTCACACTACATGCCTTAAGCCATGGTTTGTATACAATAGTGACTGTATTCACACATTGCATTGAGGCATAACTAAGCAAACATTATAATGGTTTAATACAAAGTGTGTTTCTAATAACTAAGAAATAATTGTGTTTTTCAATGCATTTAACTTAATTTGAGAGGCAGGATATTATTACCACCATTAGCCTGCTTTGACTTCTGAAACATATTTCTAATGATATGATTAGAATGGGTAATCAGAGTTGAGCTACTTGTTGTTACTTTTCCTTGTGCAAATCTTAAAGGTCACTATGGAGTTGGTTGATACAAAGAGCCTCAATTTGAATCCCAACCTTCTTTAATCAGCTGCACCTGCTTTCTTGAAGGTTTTGCTTCCTTAATCCCGTACAGGAGATTATAATGCTAGTAAAGACCCTTTTTATTAATAAAGAAACAACTTCCATTTCATTCAGGTTAACAAAAGGTCTTAATCAGTTTGCATATAGGATACCGTCATATGTAATGTGTATTGGAAATAATGTTCTTAAAGATAGAATCACAACAGAACTGAAAAAATAGTGTTCTTCAACCCAACAAAGTCAAGGCCAAATAAACTATATTTATATATGTTATTCTTTATTGTGCTAATCAAGTTCTTTATCCTTCTGCTCTGGTGCTTTCTTGGCACTTCCATTATCAACAAAGGAGTTTGCATCAGGAAAATCCAATTATTTGAGCCAGGAGGCTTACTAAATCCATTTTAAAGCTCTTTCTGTTATGATTTACATAAACTTGCAAAGCATACATTCATTTTTGTCATTTAATTGTAAAGCTAATTAGTTTGAAGAAATCCTGTATGTCAAAAAAGCTAAAACAAAACTATCTGCAACTGTTAAATATGACCATGAGTTATGAGCAAGCAACCCTATTCATAAGGCAAATATATTTTAAGAACAAAACAAGGCTCCTTTAAATACTAACTCACATAATAAAATTGAGTTCTTCTCCTTTCAAATACTTAAATACAATTTATTTTATCATTGTAAATATACTTGTACATAGCATGTTAAATTTCAGTAGTTTATAGAATTAGCCAAATTTGAGGTAGCCAAATCATGTAATTTCTTATTAACACATCTGATCTTTTAATAAAATTTAGTTGATCTTTTGGTAAGTTATATATATTGAGTTAATCCTCATATAATCAGAATTATATGGTTGGCAAATTAAAGGTATAACTTGAACTTTAGAAACTTTACATTTCTTTATGTAAAATATGTTTTTCATTTTTATACTTACACTGTGTAAATTACACAAATTGAAAACAAAACGTGAAGGCAAGATTTAAGATCTTTGGAGTTTGGTGATATTAATGTTATGTGCAACTTTATATACCTTCTGGTTGTGTGCCAGATGATTCCATTCCTGGACCATGCCTTCCTGCTCTCCCATTTGGACTACCACAACATATTCTACATGGTACTGTGTAATAGAATATGCATCTGGAGAACTGGTGGAAAGAATTTTGACAACATATATATTTTCCAGGGAGGATACAGTAACTCTAATTCTAGAATCTTTCAGAATGTATCTAGTATGTTAGAAAGCTTTAGTTTGGCAAGATTCTGTCCATTAGGTGTAAACAAGAAACTGATTGGATTCAGTTGGATTTTGCTGAGTTGTCTTTGACCATCAAAGGCTGCTCTTGAGGACCATTCAGGGCTTCAGACAAACAAGTTATAAGTTGTGTCAGCTGTTTGGCACATGTAAAATATGCTATTGTACCAGACATCTATAGTTTTGTAGACAAAGTACTTTTTATTCTTTCTTACAATTTTTCTCTCCTATACACACTATAAAAGAGAGACTCAAGCAGAAAAATGTAGTTATACAGTGAGATACCCATGATAAAAAATAATCCACTTTTGTAATATTTAATTCTTTAACCCCAAAATATTTTGTCTATTTTGTATCATCCAATTTTCTCTCTAGTAACTTTTGCCTTTGTTTTTAAATTTCTGCTTTTTATCTCTTTATATTGTAACTATGTATTCATGTAATTAAAAAAACAGATTTAAACAGAAATCTATAAAGTTCAATCAGATGCAAGACACTATGTTTAATAGTTGATTTCCAGCATCATGAAGATTAAGATTAGTATAATGTAAATAATAAGCCACATAATTGATATCACTGAAGAAACCCATCCTTGTTGAATCTATTAGAGCCTATTAGAAAGTCTGTTAGAAAGAAAATCATAAATTCTTCACCAATGCTTTGATGGTAGTATATTAGTTCTAAATTTAAAATAACTGAGTTGCTAGAGTTCTTGTAACCCATAATCTCAACAAAACTTCTTAGAAAGAGGTCTATGTGAATCAAGCTTGGTAAAGAATCAATTTTTGACATCTATCTCACCATTATGTCTACATTCTTGTCTCATATTGTCTCATATTGATATTTCATTTAGCACACCAACAAAGATTTATAATAATATCCAATTAAACAGTAAAACAGTTTTTTAAAATAATGATAAAGAGTAGAAAAATCAGATGGGACCAATAGTTTAGGCCAGGGGTCTCAAAATGTGGTAACTTTAAGATTTATGTTCTTCAACTCCCAGAGCTCCTTAGCCAGCCATGCTGATTGGGAAATTCTGGGATTTGAAGTTGACAACTTCAACTATGATTTCTGGTTTAGACAAAAAGATATTGACAATGCCTAACACCTTCCTGCCAAGACTAGAATAATACCATAATCTGGAAATTTCTTATTGGAAAATGGACAATTAGCTATTGTCTATTCAAATCTGCAATAGCAAAGTCATGTCCAATTAATTCATGGTAATGATAAATGGAAAGGCTGGTACTATATGTATATACATAGAAAGCATTTTGTAAAATGTATAATCAGAAGTATATACAACTACAGCTAATCTTCCATTGCACCATTCATTCAGAAATCAGTCAAAGTTACAATAGAACAGAAAAAGGGGAGTTATGACCTGTGCTAAAGATATGATCATTATAGCACCCTACAGTTGTGTGATAAAAAGTCAAGTTCTTGACAGCCTGCACTTACAACTGGGGGGGCATAAAGGAAGCTCTAGACTCACCCACCAAGTAGTGGTGGGATTCAAAAATTTTTACTACCGGTTCTGTAGGCATGGCTTGGTGGGTGTGGCAGGGAAGGATACTGCAAAATCCTATTCTCTCCCCACTCCCACTAACCTGATTTCCTGTTCTCTTGTTAACAAAAGTAGAACCAGGTGATCAGCTGGGACTTGGGAGGCAGAGAATAGATGGGGGCAGAGCCAGTCAGAGGTGATATATGCTGCTACTGATTCTCCAGAATGATCAGAACCTGCTGAATACCACCTCTGGTGTAAAGGGATGGTGGGTATGGTGCTTTAAGCTGCTATTTCCTTTTTTGCCACAGAAAGCCAGCCCTAAACAATCCAGCAGCCAGGCTGTTCATACCTTATGTCAGCAGTGGGAGCAAGAAGATGGAAGTGAAGAAAAGCAGAATACAGGATAGCATGACTTTTAGGATAGTTAGAGCAACTGGGATTGGATTGGGATGACTGTAGCTTCCTGGGCCATAGCAAGCAGTTCTGGTGCTGTGCAATTCTAGAATTGTTGCTGCCTGGCAAGCTTGGATACAAGGGGACCAAAAGGATAGAGGGGAGAAAATAGTTGGGTGGGGGAAGTTGGATGCTGTACTTCATTTTAATGAGATTTGGGACTGGGAGAGATCAAGCCTGGAATGGCTTGGTTTGGGATGGTGCTCATTATAAATGATAAGCTTACATTAAAGATGACATGCAGTCACATGACATTTGCTTTACAGCTTCATCACCTAGTGAACAAAATTCGACTGTAAATTGTGACTGTAAATTGGGAACCACTAGTCAGCACAATAAATGGCTTTGGGGACAGAGGAAAAATGACCTCTAGTAATATTGCTAGAGTATTCTGAATAGAATTGGATTTATTTACACCAATCAGTTGCTTTTCCCCACATGCACAATCAATAATTCAAATTGGCCTGATTCAAAAATCTAGTGGAACAAAAACCAGTTTGTATTCATTTTTTGAATTGATTCATACATCTGACTCAGAACAATATTCTGAATTAATTTCAATAATATAATTAGTTTTAGTTTTCTGAAAACTGAAGTATTTTCTCTAATAGGTAACTGATCTTTAAGGACTGGTTATAGGGAAATTGTTTTACTTAGTTCTTTTTCATAGTAAGGACTCAGAACTGACTTCAAGTGATTCTACAGTATACTTTCCAAACATTACAGTGTAATTACTGAACTTTATACATGGTTAATTGTATTAGATGCAAAACTCTACTGATGCGTATTGTTTCTGAAGATGAAAAGATCCCTAGCAATAAACATCTTTCACAATTATTGAATCTGGTCCACATTTTGTTAAAATTTGTTTGCCATTTTCTGTCTTTATCTCTTACATACAAACATAGCTATCATAAAAGTTATTTAAATAATCTAAATCCTCTTTAAACTTTTCAAATTTTTCTTTTTTTAAAACCACTAATCTGATTTATGATAAGCTATATTCTACTCTAAGTTTTCTTTCTGCCCATATGCATTTAATAATCATTCACATGCATGCATTCACTGAACATCTAATTTGCCCTATATTTTTAATAGTCCTTCTGCAAAATTGGATTGTATCTCTATAAATATTTCTCTAAGTTAATTACTAAGTAATATTAATCTCTAAAATGCAAATCCTGCAAAAACGAGATATTATTTTGCTCATTTCTTTAGCTAAAGGTTAGACTTTGTATTTTGCGTTGACATGCATATCCTATGTATGTTGTGGGGCTCAACAACACTTCAGGTTTGATTCCCAAAATTGCTTTGGGTGATTTTGGGATGCAAATATAGCATCTCAGTACACTTTAAAACAACTTTTTCCAGGAGCATATATCTGTTCTTTGATACTTCTGCACAATCCAGAAAAGGATATTGTTCCTTGAACAGTTGCATACAAGTGTAATGTTCACACCTCTGTATTCTGGAGCAGTTTTTTTTTTTACAAAACAATCAGAAATGTATACAGCTGCCAACATAGTCCTATCATTGTACCCAAAGTCTATATTCATGGAGTTCAAGTGCACTTGTTTCCTGATAAATAGGATTGTAGTTTAATTTGACTAAAGAAAACTGCTTTGACTCTACTTGTATAGTATTAATCATAATTTATGGATGTAATATCTGTAATGTTAAAATGGGATCATATTATTTTCTTAATAACTTTCTGAATAACAGTGAACACAGAATAATATTTTTCCTAATTAATAGTAAATTATACATGTAGGTGTACAATTCCATGTCACTGAACACCTATGGAACAACATCCCAGAAGCAAAAAGCCAGATTTCTAAACTCTTAGAGTCCGATGAAAAATCCATCTCTAAAGAATGTCTTTCCTCCTAAATAAACCAGACAGAAAACATGACCAGATGAGTTAAATCTATTTTATTATAAGGCTACATAACACTGTAAAATCTGTTAGAACAGGTCTTTCCTAAGTTTGTGTCTTTGACCATTAGCTGACCACAGACTCCTGCATCTATTGTCTGGTGGTTTCTAATCAGCATCTACTCTTCCTTAAGAGTATCCTATATTCCTCAAGGTTGTCCATACAAAGAAAGAAAATAGTAACATCCAATCCTGTTCTCTTCTGATGTTAGATATGAAGAAAGGCAAAATTAGCTGGACAAAACATGGTCATCAATGGAATGGGATTAAAGATGAAAGTTACACAGTACTCTGAATATTATTCAAGTTGATCTAATTTATTACTTCTGTTGATTCCATTCTGGGCTGGGTTATTGTTAAGAGTTTGGATGAGAAATGGCTGTGTAGTCTAGAATTGTAAAAAGAATATTAGTATTTCTTAATGTCTGGACTGTTTTTCTGCATGGCCTGGTTTCTGCAGTCTCTGTGATGTGATCCCCTTCAACTAACAGAAAGGGAAAGAAACAGCTTCCTTTGAGATACTCAAGAAGCTACTGTCAGATAATTTAGGAATAAAAGTGCAGGACTTTATCTGAATATAAATGAGTGTTATGAGTTCCCACATCTTTGATGCAGGTTTTCAGTTTAAGTCCCTTGTTTTATGAGGCCATTTGTTCTTTTTTGATATTTTCAAATAGAACAAAGCATTATGAAAATACTAGAAGATTCCAGTTGTATTATTTCTGAAGGAAATTAAAACTTTCAATGCTACTGCTAGAATTCTTAGTGTGTAGGGATAGAGGAGCTGTGTGTCATACATTCACATCCTTTGGAGAAAAGCAAAGGCCAAAGGGGAAAATCTAAAACAGAATATTTTTGAAGCTGATTATGGAGAAAAAAATGAATGCTAGTCAGAAGTATAGTTCCAGTGGGATCTGATTAATATTTTCTGCTAAAATAAAAACCAGAGAGTATGCTATTAATTTTATTGCTACTTTTTCCCCCTTTTCCTTTGGATCCCTCCCCTTCTCTTCACGATTTGGACTTCCTTTTGCTAATTAACTATTGAACATTTTTCATGCATCCCAAGTGAGGAAGCTATAAAAAGATGAATAGCACTTATGAAATAATTGACAAAAAGTATATTGGGCTTTTACAAAATAATATTTTGCATCTTAATATGGAGGGGAAGACTCCTTTGAATCACTGTTTGATAGGTCATTAACAATTTCTTAGAACTCAGCACCAGATACTAATGACTCAAGGCTAAACTGAACTTGGGGTGGGAAACTTAAGTACAGAATATCTCATGAGAAAACACTTAATGTTTGTGTCTTGGCATTATCAAAATACCCCTGGTGTTATCTCAGATGAATTCCCTGGCTATTTTCTTTTCTTTTGACAGCAAAGTCAGAGCTGACAAACTAAGGCAGTTCTCAAGGAAATTCAATTACTGAAATATCTGACAGCTTGCTTTGCTACTCTAACTAAAGTTTTCAAAGTTACATGCTGCATATATAATATAGCTTCTTACTACAAAGAACCATATTTGCATTTGCTAGGAGAAAATTGTTTTAAAGCTGTAGATTTCTAATGATAAAAGAGAAGGAGTGAAATGGTGAAGCACCTATTTTGAAAAGAAATAAAAAATAAGACAGGTGTCTACAAATGAACCCAAAAAACCCTATGTTTTGTAAAAATAATAATTTATTGGCCTTCATATTTAAGTGTTGTGCGTGACATTCATTTTTAAAATGTTATTTAGAAAAAATAATTAGCACATATTATTTATGCATGATGTCACAGACTAAATATCTCTCCCTTTAAAATAATGAAGGCACCATTGAAATTATTCCCATCTCCAGGATCTTAACAATCTCTATTGCCTAAGTAGGTTTCTTAAATTTCCAATTGAATTATCCATATTTTTTAAGAAACTAAAGAAACACATCTGAAATATATTTGCTGAATTCAATTAATGATTTTAGTTCAATGTATTCATTGTCCAGATGATTTTATTTAGCATGATTTTGGGACAATAAGACCACTGACCAAAACACAGTTAAAGTTTATACAGATTTTTACAATGTGACTCCTTCAGAAGCAACAATCTTGCTAATCATTGTATAAGAACTATTTTATCTGATTTCTACGATTCCTGTTAAGAGAGGAGGTGCTTGAAAACTGTAAGGTAGAATTTATTTTTTATCTTTTAAAGACATTCCTGCACACAAAAGTTTTTTTTTTAAATTTTGCTATTTAGTAAAATAAATATTAAAAAATGTAAATAGATAAACATTATATTTCACTTTGTCCTGGATCTTCTGCATCTTATTATATACCTGTGGAGTACATTAATTTTGGCAATGAACAACTATAGACATACTGGTGAAAATACTTAATTTTCTTAACTTAAAGCAGATGTGTCCTACTAACTTAACAGATAACAGATAATCAGGTTGGAGGGACCTTGTAGGTCATCTAGTCCAATCCCCCCAGCCAAATGGGAGACCCTACACCATTTCTGACAAATGCATATCCAATCTCTTCTTGAAAGTCTTAAGTGAGGTGCTCCCACAACTTCCGAGGGCAAGCTGTTCCATTGGTTGATTGTTCTCACTGTCAGAGAGTTTCTCCTTATTTCCAGGTTAAATCTCTCCATCCATTATTCCTTGTCTGGCCTATAGGCTCTTTAGAAAATAGCTTGACCCCTTCCTCTCTGTGGCAGCCCCTCAAATATTGGAAGACCCGCTATCATGTCTCCCCTGTCCTTCTCTTCACTAGACTAGCCATGCCCAGTTCCTGTAGCCGTTCTTTATGTTTTAGTCCCCAGTCCCCTAATCATCCTGGTTGCTTTTCTCTGTACTTTTTCTAGAGTCTCAACATTTTTTTTATATGTGGTGACCAAAACTGGATGCAGTACTCTAGGTGTGGTCTTACTAAGGCTTTACAGAGTGGTATTAGTACCTCACTTGATCTCAATTGCATTCCTTTGTTAATGCAATTTAGGATTGTATTAGCTTTTTTGGCTGCTGTGTAAGAAATTTATATATTCATTCAAATATTTTTTATTTATACCTGTATTGCACAATGGTCTTACACATATAATTGTGGACATAGCACAAACATCTATACAATGTCTTATATTTGTAAAGTTTGTGCTGATGAGCAGTAGAGAAAATACCCTTCTCCCAATGTCTAGGATTATACCTGATAACTTCTCAGACAGATGCAGCTTAGGAAATCTTGGAATAGTGGCCAATATGCTGGGATGCCTCAGAGTCTTACAACCTGCCTTCTGTTTAACAGCTACAGTAGTGGCCAAAATTGTGGAAACCTTTTGGGAAAAGTGTATTTTTGAGGTTTAATGGCCAATAACACTACTTTTTTTGGAGTAGTGCCAGAAAATTATATATCAACGGAAAGAAAATTTAATCAAGAATGTAATGCAACAAGTTTGTTCAACTACCTGTACTCTATGAAAGGTTATAGCCAAATGACCAGAAAAAGGAAGCACAAGTTGCTTTTATATCAGGTACCTTTCCTTCATCTCATTGTAGCCAATGAGCATGAGTGTTTAGACAGCCAATCAGGTGTCACCTTGTTTTGGCAATGAGCCAATCAGATCACAGTAGGATTCAGTTATTGATGTCATATATTGAAGCTGAGAGGAGGATGTTTGTTAGCGTTTTATGTGAATGCTATCAAGTTGGTTGGTTTTTTTTGTGTTCTTTCATTTAGTGAGCTTGTAAAATGTAATAAAATTAAGGTAATGCTACAAAAGTTGACTGGTTGCCCAGAAAGCAATGTAAAATAGTATTATTAAGTGAACAAGGCTACAGTTATAAAAAATTAAAAGAAAAAATTGTGGAAACTTAACCAAAGGTGGCATTTCTCAGTTTTTGAAGATGTATAAGGAGACTCAGTCACTACAAAGCCACATTGGTAAAGGCAGGAAAGGTGCACAATAGCAAGTGATGATAGAAGAATTAAGAGACTGTCCTTACATGACAGAAGAAAATCATCTGAGTGTATACAAGATGAAATGGTGCAATACAATGTGAAGTTAAGTGCAAGGACTGTTCGGCGCAGACTGCAGGAATTTGGCCTAAAATCTAGAATTCCACACAAAAAAAATCTGGGCTAAAACCCATGTTATCTGGACAGAGGAACAATGGGACAGTGTTATTTGGAGTGATGGGACCAAGATCTCCCTGTTTGGTAGTGATAGCATAAAATATGTAAGGAGACAGTTTTACCAGAAGATTTCCATAATTTTGGCTACTACTGTATATAAAACAGTTCTGTCTTTGTATCATCAGTATATAGATAATACCCAACTTACATCTCAATCCTCCAAATGAAAATGCAGATGAATGTATCAATAACCTAACACAATGACTGGAAGCTATATAGAACTGAACGGGAGAAGAATAGATTTTGGCTCAATCCTGACAATCCTGATTGAATGTGGCCTGTGACCTGTGGCCATTTGCATCCCCAGATCAGGAGTGTTTTCATTATTAGGTTTGGAGATTGCAATTCAAAGTTGCTTTCAATGAACAGGTCATAACTGCACCCAGGATGTCCTTTTTATAAGTTCTTATGGTCTAGTCATCTCACAACAGGACTATTACAATGCACCCTAAATGGGGCTGCCATTGAAGACCATATAGAACCTAGGGCTGATCCAAATTGCAGCAGCATAAGTAGGATTTCTAATCTCAACAATGCTATATGAGATGCCTTGGTTACCATTTGGCTTATGAGTGTAATTCAAGGCCATCACCATCTATAAACTTTTTCATGGTATAGGACCTGATTTGCTGGACTGCCTTCTACAATTGCCTACCTGGCACACTTAAGAGAGTGGATGTTCTCAGTATTTCATCAATTACACTTCATAGACTTGTGGGCTTGGAAGGCATGTCTTCTCTACTTTAACCCCTGCTTTGTGGAACATCATCCCTTTGGAGATACTCCTATTCTCCTTGGATGCCAAAGATCCCTTAAAAGTTGATTCTATTTCCAGGCCTGAAGTTAATGTACTGTATAGCCCTGTATTTTTTTATAATTATATCTAAGTTTATATACCTGCTTAATCATTAATTTTTCTGGCAGGCTTTGGTTGAATTGTCTTTCCTGCATAAGCAACTTTAAATGTAACCAAATAAGTGGAATGGAATCAGGTGATTGGTTTGTTCATATATATATTAAGCTTCCTATATTAGATTATTGGATGAAACCATTAAAACTCATACATTATGCTAGGTTTTGCATTAAAAACTTTGCCTGATAGATATATTTGAGATAATAGAGGTTATATTATCATTTGTATTACAAGTTAATTGAAGTAGATATTAGTTTTGATATTAAGTTTGTATTAATTAAAAATATTGTATTTTAAATATTTTTTCAGATTGATAAACAGACCACAAATAAACTCATTCTTTACAAAAGAAAACAAAAAGCTTAGCTGAATCCCAATCTATCCAGATGGTCTAGTGCAGGGGAGTCAAACTCTATTTCATTGAGGGCTGCATCAGTGTTTGACCTTTGGGGGCTGTGCTGGGTGTGGCCAGGGTGGGGATCGCCAACTCAATGTCACTTGTATCAAGGCACTTGTGGTGGCCAAGTGTTCGGCCAGTGAAAATAGGCTCCCAAGTTCCATTTTCAGCTGTGGTGGCCTCCTGCAGCCCTCTGCCAGCAAAAGCGGAACTCAGGAGGGCCACCTGCAGCCTTTGCAAACTCTGTTTTTGCTGGCAGAAGCACAGCGGGTCAGTCCTTCGCTATTTCCACGGTGGCCTGCAGGCCAGATCTAAGCATCGTACCCAAAGGGCCAGATCCGGCCCCTGGGCCTTGAGTTTGACACCCCTGGTCTAGTGATTTAAGCATCAGACTAGAAACTGGGGGACTGAGGATTGTTGTCCTGCCTTAGTCAGGAAAGCCAGTTGGGTGACTTTGGGCCAGTTACTCTGTCTTAGCCCAACACACCTCATAGGGTTGTTATTGTGGGGAAAATAGGAAAAGGAAAAAGTATTAGGTATGTTTTTACCTTGAGTTATTTATAAAAATGATAAAGGCAGGATAAAAATAAATACAAATATAAAAATTTTCTCAAAAGAGATTATCTCATTTGGCTTTCAGTCATTGCTGTATTTTTTTTGATAAATTGCAGATATTTTTAGTTGAATGCTATACACATATAAAGGTACAGCTACTGTATTTTTAGTTTAGAGGCCTATTTTTGTTCCTTTCTTCCCTCCCTCCCTCATATCAGGGAACCAGCTTTTGTCCTTTTTGATGTATTGCTATTGTAGTTATAACTTGTTCTATAACCCCTTTTTTTGATCCCTCCACCAAAGTATTGGATTTTTTCTTTCCCTTTAAAGCATAAACATGGGACTGTACTTTGCTTCATTGGCGTTAAAAATAATCTAGAATAGGTCCATTCTTAGACTGAAGACAAGTGCTAATAAATCATCTAGTCTCTCTCCAAGTTTTCTGTCATCTTTGATTGTCCTGGTGGAACTGAGCACCTGCAGCATTGCCCATAGATACTTTCTGATGTGTTTTACTACTCCATCTTCAATTTTCTTTCATCCTTCTTAATCTCAACTATCAAAAGTTTTTTTTCCCTCAGTGTACAGAAAACAATTTTGATATAGATAATTTTAGAGTTTCAGCAACATTATTCTTCCATCTTCATATATTTATATATATTTATCTCTGAAAATTTCATGTATTTCTTGGATTCTGTACTCTTTAAGTAGAGGTAGTAGTTGTAGTAGCTTTTAAATAAAATATTCTGTTATCTTGGTTTAAATATGCTTGTCACCTAATGTGTCGCCATGTACTAACACTTTTTGTTTTCATTTATGGTAGGATAATTATGTCAACTTCATTTTTTTAAACAAAATTGTTCTAAATAGTTTTGTTACCTGTTCTTTTTTCTAATGATCTGTTTCCAAATTATAATTACAAACATATAAATAGGAAATAAAAATAACTTACTTAAATTATTCCAGTAAAATCTGTACAGGTTTTAGTGACATTCATTTTTTTTACATTTTTATTTCCACTGATATTTGAAAAGATTCTCTTTCTTTAAAAAAAAACATGGTTTCCTGTCTTCACATCCAAATTTAAACCAATGAAAACTCATTTCAATTTATAAAAAGGGTTCTAAAGGTATATATATGTTTTCTGAGGTTTTCGCAGGTATTTGTACATGGATCTTTGGTTCTTCGGGTTTTCTCCCACGTAAAATTGGAAGTATCTAGGTGACGTTTTGATGAAGTCTCATTCATCATCTTCAGGCTTGTGTTTTCAGCCTTGTGCTTCTCAGAGTAATGAGAGCTTGCAGCTGCTTCTTCCTTTTAACTGCTAGAGGGGGTGTGGCTTGATTGGCTGTGTTCTGATTGGGTGGTGGTGTGTTCTCATTGGTTGAGGGTTTGGCTGTGTTCTGATTGGTTGGGGGGGTTGGCTATGTTCTGATTGGCTGGGGTGTGTTCTGTTTCGGTGGAGGTTTGGTTGTACTCAGGTTAGTCTTAGTTGCTGGGGGATTTGAGCTGGTGAGCTGGTGAGCTGTGATCCTGTTGTTTGGCTTCGCATTCGTGATCGTGCCACATCTTCATGGTGGGCGTCAGTTCGCTTCATGTATGGATTGGGGGGGTTTGAAGCAAGTAGTGATGCAGCTGCGGTGCGGCTTCTGGTCCGTAGTCGTGTCTCATCTTCTGTGTGAGTGTGAGTCTGCTTTCCACGTGGAAGTGTGGTGATAGCTTCTTGTGTGGCCCTCGTGAGTGTGGGTCTGGTGTCCTTCTTCATGTTAGGTACTCATTAGTTAATGAGGGCGGGTTTCCAAATGGCTGGTAGACGGGAGGTGTCATCTCGTTTATTCATGCTGTGTGGGCGTTTTTCTATCTCTATGGCTTCTCTGATTATTCTGTTGTTGAAATGTTCGGTTTTGGCAATAGTTCTGGTATTTTTAAAGTCAGTCTTATGTCCTGTGGCTTTGAGGTGTTGGACCAGGGAAGAGGTTGGTTCTTCTTTTTTGATTGAGTTCTTGTGTTCTTCAATGCATGCACTTATTCTTCTGTTAGTTTGTCTACATACAGATAGTCTTTGACTTACAATTGAGCCCAAAATTTCTGTTGCTAAGTGAGACATTTGTTAAGTGAGTTTTGTCCCATTTTACAACCTTCCTTGTCACAGTTGTTAAAGGAATCACTGTTACGTTAGGAATCACTGTTATGTTAGTAACATAGTTGTTAAGTGAATCTGGCTTCCCCATTGACTTTGCTTGTCAGAAGGTTACAAAATGTGATCAGATGACCCTGGGACACTGCAGCTGTCATAAATAGGAACCAGTTGTCAAGCATCCAAATTTTGATTATGTGACCATAGAGATGCTGCAATGGTCGTAAGTGTGAAAAGCACTTGAAGTCCTTTTTTAGTGCCATTGTAACTTCGAATGATCACTGAACGTATGGTTGCCTTATACTGGTCTTATCTTTTCTAATCAAGAAAAAATAACCCTACATAATAATATGATTTTTGTAAATGCTGTTTCTTCATTGCACCATTATGTGGAATGATCAAGCAATTAAGGGCCAGTGTTTGTCCACTTGGTCATTTGAGGAAGCACTGCAAAGGAAGAACAATAAAAACAGCCCACAAGTTTTGAAAGGAAGAAAAAGCCAATATTCACCTTGTATATTTTTAAACATCCCTACGTGTACCAGCAAATTTATGCTGGATTATTAAAAATCCAAACATAAAACTGCTGGAGCAGAAATTTGCTCTACACAATGAACAATAAAGCAGGCTGGATTTATACCAATACCTCATTCCCAAATAGCCTAATAGATGCATATTTTGTCATTATAGAATATTTGTCAGCATAGCTAGCGTCTGTGCAAGTAATGTTATTACTTGTCAGTTGTTTTCATGATAGTTTAGGATGCTTTGAGAACAAAATGATTCTACATTAGATGCTTTCCACTTCATGTTAGAAAACTTTATTCCACATAAATTTGTAGCATATTAAAAATATTCTATACTGGTTTTTTTTGCTAAAGTAGTATTTTCTGTACCTGAAAAAGGTACAGAAAAAGTACCTTGAAAAAGAAGCAGTTTAATAAGGCTGCTTGGGTTCATCCCTATTTGGCATCTAAAACAAACTAAACAAAGGAAAATTAAGAACAATTGCTGATGCTGACATTCAGTATGTTTGTATGTCTAGAGTTTACCATTTTTGGTGAAAGATAGAAAGAAGTCTTGAATGTAAAGACGATAGCATAACATAAAGTGGCTAGAGCATCAAGGGATTGAAAGGAAGATAAACAGTGACCTGATTAAAGGAAAAACAATATTGCTACAGAAAGCCTAAGTATAGAAAAGCTACAGCTTGACAGAGTGAAACTTTCTTTTCAAGTTGTTCAATCCAGCAGATCTAGCAAGAAAAGAAATCTGCAGGAGCAGATTAACTGAAAATGCTGAAGAGGTGAATGAAAATGAAAGACCAAAGAATGGCTGAAGTGAATTCAGCAGCACTACAGAGACAACCACCATTCTTGGCAGAGACTGTGAAATAATTTGTTCCATAAAGATTTGATTGCATTTTCAAACAGAAATCTGAGAAGGGAAGCAAAGTTTAAGAGTTAATACACAAAGCAAAATAAAAACACTCTGACTTAGTAAATAGCATAATAGGGTTAAACCTGGAAGGTAGGAAATATAAATAAATATGCACAGAAGTAAGAAATGACTAAGATAAATTTAAACTTCTAAAAACATGCTTCAGAATCTGTTTGAGTTTATTTACCCTACAATAAGATAGTAAGAATGTATTAGATCATACAAAGGTAGGGGGGGGATTCTATCGGTTCTGACCGGTTCTATAGAACCCCTTGTTAACTTTCTAAGCAGTTCGAAGAACCTGTTGTTAGAAGAAATCTCCTTTTGTTATTTCCATCCTTATTACATTCTTGGCAGTATGCCTAGACTTACTGTCTCAGAAGGAGGTTTTTTTTTTCTTTCATGATACTTTCTTAAAGGGAAAGGGTTGTTTTACACTGCTGATGGGAAGAAACACTCTCCTGGAAATCCTTCCAGCTGGCATGCAATGATCAGCACTTTGTAGAAATACAAAGCTAAAAAACAAATGCAGAGCTGCGGAAAGAAGCTTTTTAATGACAAGGAACCAAGATGAATGACATTCAGCAAGGTTTCTTGGCTAGCTAGAAGGATTGACATTCAAACATGAGTTTACATCCCCTTTCTGAGTTTTGGTCTAAAACTGGTTTTTGGTGAAGTTTAATTCTGTCCTTGGTGATGTTTAATCCTGTGTTTATTGATGGGATAATTTCCCAATTCAGCTTTGTTTGGAAGGAAAAAGGTTAATCTCTGTTCCTGAAAAGAAACTAGGTTGAGAAATCTGGCTAGTTCCTGTGTCTATTTGTTCTGGTAATTGGTTTAACAAGCAACAGCTAGTATTGTGATTTAATTATTTGTATTATGTTTCATTTTTTTCCTGTCTCATGGTTCCTTTTTCTATATGGAGAGGGGGTCTTCCTTCACTGCTTTAGTGCTTTCTGACACTGTCCTTTTGGGCTGTACTTCCAAGAGGCAGGATGCAAGCTTGGCACTGATTTTGTTACTGCCTTTCTGGAGGGCTTACGAGCTTTCCTTAAATCTGGATGATTTCCTTAGGATATCTTGTGAGATGAGTGAGACCAGCTGGTATCTTTAAGTGGTGCAAATGGATCTAAGGATTGCTTTTCCTGGGTGTACTCTTTCTGGAGAGCTTAAATGACCTTTCTGCTAAACGGTTTCACTTTATGAGTAAAAGATGGCTGCTTGATAGTTACCACTGTATTTTAACTATTTTCATTCCTCAAGGTGCTCTGGCAGCCTGCTTGATTTGTAACTCAGATTGCAGGTATTTTTAATCTAATGATTGGTATTTAGGGAAGCTTTTTGCAAGCAAAGAAGCTTTTTGTATTTTTGTACTTGACTTACAACAGTACATTTAGTGACCATTCAAAGTTACAATGGCACTGAAAAAGAGTGATTTATGACCATTTTTCACACTTACGACCATTGCCGCATCTCCACTATCATGAGATGCCAGGCAAGAAGTGCCCCTTGACATGAGTGATGTCAAGTTGGCCACATCCACCCAGTCACAGGACCACCAAGCCACACCCACCAACTAAGCCATGCCCACAGAACCAGTTGTTAAAAAATTCGAATCCTGCCCCTGTACAAAGGCCTATCTAATGTTCACTAGCCAAATTATATGAGAAACTTCAAAGCAGAAAATGAGAATAGTAGTCCATATTTTATCCATTTCCAAAGGCAAAACCAAAATGTAGGAATTATAATCCAAACAGTTCAGGCTAACGAAGATTACTTTGATCTTGTTTGTGATCAGTTTGTCTAATTCTACTTTTAAAATCAAGTTGGCATTTTCTGGAACATAATTCCATTCTTTGTGATATATTTCCTGCATTGTAATTAGAATTTATTATACTATTTCCTCAAGTGGTATCTTATCAAACTAATGACAACAGATTGAACAACTAGTCTTAGAATTGAAAAATGGAAATGTTGAAGTGGTTCTTACCTTCTACCTTTTAGAATCAACCATCAACATTAAAGAAATAAGCAGTGGCTTCCGGGTTGAGCCCTCCTCACTGACAGACGATAGATCGCGATCGTCCGCGGCTACAGCCCATATTTCATTGGAGAGCCCCAATCTTTGCGATTAGGGGCTGAAGCTGCCTTGGAGGGGTGGTGGAATAAGGGGAAACCACCAGCCAGGTTGAGGGGAGCCGCATCTTCCCCTCTGGGTTTGGTTTTTTTTTCCTCCTGAAGGTGACTGAAGCAGTGGTCCAAAATGGCCACCCCAAAGAGGAGGACTCAGCTGATTAAGATTTGTGCAGGAGTGAAGAAAGAAGTGGACAGCATATGAACCGGGACAATTGGGTGAAACAACCAAATAAAAGATACCCCAGGATTAATGTAACAATGAACTTTAAAAAAAAGAGAGAATAAGAAAGTGGCGGAATTTCAAAGGGAAAGGAAAAAACAAGAAAAATAATTTTGACAGCTAAAGGGGCTTTGAACCGAGAAAGGAAGAAGCCGGATACCTAATTAAATTGGATTACAACAAATAGGCATAAATTAAAGCTGGATTTAAGATTGCAAAAAATAATCATAATAAGGAGAGATAAATATGCAAACTGGAGATTGGATTATTGGAATACTGAGACTTGAAAAGCCCTGAATAACAAAGCAGGGGGAAAAGGTGAAAAATTTGTATAACGGAGAGTGCCATTTTGTGGACAAAAATTTAAATTTAAACAAGAGGGGAAAATATCCTGTTTCTCTGTGTACGTGGGATGATACAATGTTAAAGAAAAACTGAAACAATAAAGCAAGAATAATTAATAATTATATTATATAATTATTATAAATTATATAATTTAATTGGAATAATTAAAACCAGAAGAAGAAAGAAGGAAAATAAAAGTTTTTGTGGATTTAATGATTACAAGATATAAGAATATGTAATGATGATACCTCTTCGGGAGCTAAAGGTGGAACTTAAAAATTTGAAAGAATTGCTACAGGAAAGAGGTGAATCATTTTGTTCTGTCTTGGAAGCTATGGAAATGGCTATTGAAGAAGAAGAAGAAAGAACCTTAGAAGAGGAGGAGTTAGTTCAAGGAGAAGCCATCTTAAAGACACAATTAATAAAAAGAACACCACAAAGAAGTGGGAAAAGAAGGGAGGTGAATCATTTTGTTCTGTCTTGGAAGCTATGGAAATGGCTATTGAAGAAGAAGAAGAAAGAACCTTAGAAGAGGAGGAGTTAGTTCAAGGAGAAGCCATCTTAAAGACACAATTAATAAAAAGAACACCACAAAGAAGTGGGAAAAGAAGGGAGATTAAAAATTTGAGATTCAAGAAGGTAATTAAAAAGGGGAATACCTGTGAAATTAGGAAAGATAGAAAGGTCCAGCAGAAAAGGGGAAAGGAAGATATAAAGAGAGAGTGGGATACAAACTGGAAAGAGAAAAGATATGGGAGAATGAAGGGGAAGAGAGGCAATAAGAAACGGGAGCAGGAAATAAAGAACTATAAAATGATGAAAGGAAACTGCTTTCATAGAGATAATGGCTAAAGAATTAAAAAAGGGGATTCTGCATGGAGATGAGTGATAATAAGAATATATTAGCAATCATAAAATAGAAAATAGGGTAATATAGAACATTAAAGAAGGGATGGACACTGATACTCTTTATTAGATGAATCTATATTTTTATTTTTATTCTTAAAAGAAATAAGGTTTATTAAATACATTGAATTAATGGAAATGAAATGTGAAAATGTTCAAAAAAGAGATTAATATCAGTGACCAGAATTAGTTATGTTTTATTCTTATTTTTGTTTTGAAATTATAAATAAATTTTATAATCAAAGTGGGAAAATACATTGCGAAATCCAATTAAAAAGATATATAATGTTATGTAGCTTTTTTTTTAAGGGAATGTTTATTATTATTTTAACCACCGAGGTGACACGCTCAAATTAGTAGACAGGGAAACTTATGGTTTTTTTTTTGTTTCTTCTCTTGTGTTAAAGCTTGTATTAATTTAGAATTATGGAAAGAATATGTGATGAATTTGCAAATTTGACAGATAAAAGAACTACTTAAATGAGAAATTAATATTAATAAGTTAAGTTAGAGTATTAAGAGGAAAGAAAGATATTGATATTTTTTTCTATTTGGTAAATACATATTGTTATTTCTATTCTTAAAAGAAATATTCGTGTTTAAGAACTATACTTGAAATAATTGAAATGAAATGAAAGGATGTTTAGATTGAGATTAATATAGTGATTAGAATTAATTTGTTTGTTCTTCCTTTCTGTAAAAGTGGGAATGGAAAAGGTAATAATAGAATTAAGTAGAGATTGGATGGGATAGAAAGTTGAATATAAAAAATGAATATGTATTAATCTAGAATTATGGAAAGAATATACGATGAAATGGTAAATCTGATGGATAAAATAACTATTCAAATGAGAAAAGAGTACTAATAAGTTAAGATAGACTATTAAGAGGAAGGAAAGATATTGATAAAAAAAATTGTTTATTTATTAGGTAAGCACATATTGTTATTCTTATTCTTAAAAGAAATACCAACGTTTAAGAATTATATTTGAAATAAGTGAAATGAAATGAAATAAAGTTTAGATTGAGATTAATATTAGAGATTAGGTTTAATTTGTTTGAACTTCTTTTTTGTAAAAGTTTGAATAGAAAAGGTAATAATAGAATTAAGTTAAAATTGGATAAAATAGAAAGTTGAATATAAAAAAAAAGAATATATAATTATTGTCAAATTTGCATGCAAAAGTGATGACCCGGAAATATGTTGTCCACTGAAAAGAGCCTTTTATTATTTGTAATGTTAAAAATTGAATAAAACTTGTTTAAAAAAAAAAGAAATAAGCAGTTAGGAAATGTACCATTGTCTAGCACTTGGTAAAACTGCCATGAAAGTCTTGGAAAAAATATTTAAATCTCTTGATATATTTATATCTACAAAGATCATAATTGTGCAAGCAATGGTATTTCCAAGAATGCTCCTCTAAAAGTGAAAGTTGGAGTTTGAAGAAGCAAGATAGGAAGATAATTGAGCTTTAGAACTTTACTGAGAATAATGTAACAATGTTCTGTGTGCCTTTGATGTGCAATTATGGCACCTACATGATCATGGCAGCATCTTCAGACAATGCCGGCTCTCTGGCTGTGAATTGGACATGAGCACCATCCTCTAAAGCCAGAATTGACTTTCAGAATAAACCTTTATCTTTATCTTACATTTACATTTCATTTTGCATAAACATTATTTACTTTGTAATATAGTTCTTCAATGAATATATACTGTGTGTGTGTGTGTGTGTGTGTGTGTGTGTGTGTGTGTGTGTGTGTGTGTACATTTTCTGCATTAACGTAGGGCTAGATGTAGGACAAAATTCAAGAAACTATTTGCACAGATATTAAGGACTAAATGGTAAATACAGTATGTAAAATGTTTATTGTAATTACTTCCATTCCCACTCATAGACACACACACATACACACACACACACACACACACACACACACACACACACATGCACACTCATGCATCATACATCCCTCATATGAACTGACTGGCCATGTAAAGGCTACTTGAATCAGGCTTTGCTTCATTATACTGTATAATCCATTCTCGGTTGACAGTTATTTGTGCTTAAGATGTTATTTATAATGTATATATAACTCTGAAAGAGTAATTGATAACACTACAGGAAATTTTCTGTATCTCTTTGCTGCTATTGACTATTCTTCTACCAGTAGGTCTTTGCAATCTAGATCTTATAGACCTGCAATTAGCTCTAGGACCTGCAATGCCTGTTAATTATTAGATTTCTTTTCAAAGACACAAAGGAAACTTTGATTTGTATATAGATTTTTTTCCTTGAAGATTTTCTTTGTCTTTCTTTGCAGAGAAGCTGATACAGTAAAGATAGTCATATTATATTCTTCAGACATACCCATGAATTCCATAAAACTAAGCACAGAAAAGTGAGTTAGGATAATTTTTCATTTTATGATTTTGGAATTTTGTTTGAGTTCTCAGACCGTCAATGTTAGTAGTATGTTGCAGTCTGAAGGAATGTAAAAGACATAAAAAACAAATGCATTTATAAAAAATGCCTACAATTTCCAGTTTTAAAACAACTTTATATCCAAACAAAAATGCATCAAGAAGATTTTCAGTGAGATGCAAGACTTGTGATTGTATATACAGTTTATATGTGTACATTGTCTGCTTTTATTTTATTCATAAGACCTTAGATACAACATGGTAAGGAAAAACATGGGATAGAACATAAAAGATTGCAGTGTAGTAGAGACCTATCTCCAAATCAAGATGTAATTTATAATAATTGCGTTCCTTATCATTATCTTTAAAGGCAAGCATGCTTACTCATGGTATAAGTTCCTGTACATGGTAGGCCTTGTTGAAACACAAAATCTTCATTAAGATATACCTCATGTCCGAGCCAACCATTGGAGCATGACTTTGTTTTATTCTATTACTGCAGATCCTGTAACACAACTAAACTGTTAACTGTTTTTAATTAATATATTATTTATACACTTCGTGAGATATTTTAACAATGGAATTATTTTCTTTCCAAGGCCTAATTTGACTAATTAGCTATACCTGTAAGCTAAACTCAAATCATTCAATTGTTGGTCACATTACTTTTAAACTATAACATATTTTACTATCTAATTATTGATTAATTTACTGAATAAATTACTCTAAGTTTCAGAAATTGAAGTTGTTGAACATAAAACACAATCTTTACAGCTGTTTAAATTGTAAAGCTGTATTCCACTTACAAAACTGAATAAAATTATACACCTGAAAAATGAATGTTAATATTTTTATACAACATAAGTTTTTGATGGAACTAGCTCAAATTCTCATAAGTGAATTTATTTCTAGGACTTTTACCTTCAACATAGAAGTAAATATGACTTTTGAATCTCTGCAGATTTGCTGTGATAGACAATTTTTTTTAAACAAACAACAAAATATAAAACAAAAAAATCATTATTTGTTTATTATTTATAAAGTCTACTTAGAAACAAACAAGGCTTTTTAACATATTACTTTTTCCTCCATTCTGGATATTTTATCCATTCTTATTTATTTTATATCATAATATTTTTATTTCAAATGTTGGAATACTTTATCTATTTCTCTCTGCACCAGGCAAATTGCAAGATCAGTCAGGATTTTCCAGCTTTGTCTTTTTTCCTGTTTATATTTGAGATGGTAGAGAACTGGAATATGGGAGAGCAAATATGCACAAGGACCACACTTTTCCCAATGAATGCCAGAGACCCTTCCATAACTCATAATCAAATTGTGAATGAATATGATTTTGTTGCAAACAAACCAGCTTTTATCAACAACAGAATGAAAGGTCTTCAACAAGTTTTATAGACTTGGATGTAAAAAGTGGAGCTGGAAAGAAAGTCCCACTTCTCTATGGTGACACAATCTATATCCCATTCTATATCTACCTATTGAAATCTGCCAGTTTTCATTATCCTTCTTGTACTTAATGAGTATTATCTTCATTAAACTAATCTGTCATAAGATAATATTTCTTATCTCCCCCCCAATGACAGGCCCCAAAACCAAGAAAAATACATGGTAATTCTTTCTTTATTGCTATACAGCTATAGACAGAATCTTGCATATACTCTTGCATATACTGAATCTTGCATATACTGAGAACTATTATTATGGGAAAATAGGACAAGGAATGAGCATTAGGTGTCTTTGCTGTCTTGAGTTATTTATAAAAATAATAAAGGCACGATAAATCGTATAAACAAACAAAAAAATAATAATCTGTTCTCATAGCCTGTTAGGATAGTCTAGTAATATGATAGTTCACTACCTTCAAAATAATCTTATATCTAACCATCATTCCATGCCATATTTGATGACACTGCAGCACTTGTTGAATCCTTTTTACAAGGCCTTCTGTCATAGAAAAAGGCATCCACCTCATTTTCTTACTCCACATAGGTATTCATATACCTCACCTACAGCCTTCGATACAGCACATGAGTAATAGCAAATTATCTAATTACTTCCACGTGGCAATGGCAACAGGCAGATGTAAAGTTGCATCTGGTTACCCTCTTGATTTATTTTCATTCATTGTATACCCTCATAAAGACTATGAAGATCATCAAGCACTCCACTGGTCATCTCATATTGGTGGTAGCTGAACAATTCAACTTCTACTCTTATGGCCAATTGACTTATGCAGAAAATCATATGTTCTATAACAGAAATAACCACAGGGAGTATTTTCCAGCATCATTGAAATCCATCTCTACTGCAAGTTTAGCAAAGTTGGTATCAGCTCTTGCTCAATATTTCTGTATTGTTATCATTCTACATCTTCTACATATCTTATCTCATCTTTCTTCAATAGGCCTATGACACCATATATTTCCACTTACGTCCATTCCACCATCTTTTTTTTCTTCTTCCACCACCGTCTTTGATTTTTTTCTATTCAGCCACCTTCACATTGCTTAGTCTATTTTAAATCTCCCACTATAATTCACTGCTTTCTACCATGTCCACCAACTTTTAGTTTGATCATTTAATTCTCTGATAAACAAAATCCTTTCAATTTTAAGAGCTCTTTAAAGTCAGAACATCCAATCACAGAGGAAAAAATGATCCAAGTAGGGATAAAAATATCAAAGCTCCCCCTCAAAAATCTAAAATAAACCCCTTGATGTTTTCCAGTATGCTAACTAGCATGTGACCTGTATAACATTTTAGAAAGAAAAAAATATTATCCTATTATCAAATACAGTGCAACCTATGCCTTAATATTATTAAATTAAAGTTAAGTTTCAGAATTATTAAAATAGAATACTCAGAACACAAACTTACTAGGACTGAATCTTACTTTCTTTATTTTTGAATTCTTTTTGAATAACTTCCCTCTAGCTCAAAAGAAATTCATAACTAAGAAAAGAATAGGTAAAAATCTATTGATTCAAAATGCACAAGAACATGGCCTAGGATTTAAAGCCTGGATCTATTACATATAAATAAAGTACTCTTTATTCTTCTGCTTTACAGTTCTGATCATATATGTACTTTTGTACTTGCAATAAAAGTTATTTATTTAGCTGTTGCTGTGTCCTTGAAGCAGTTAGCTGCTGGTTACAGGTCAAGTTTCTAGAGAAGATTTATTGTCAGGTCAGGTATGAAGTCTGACACAACATGAAGCCAAACTACTTGAGAATTCCCTTGGAGAAAAATGATGGGAAGACATGAATTAAGAGGTTACCTGTAGAGAGGCTGACATTTGAAAAAAAAGTTGTGAGAGTTTGCTTCTAACCAGAAAAAAAAAATCAAAGACATTAAGAGAATAATTTTGATGGAATAATCTATCTGTTGATCTGTCTATTAAGTTAGTCTGTTGGCGATCTTGCCACAAGCACCTTAAATTAGAAGGCAGATTACCTTTTCCCCAATTTTATTACTTTATATAGACCCTATCTGGATCTATAACTGTATAAAACCCTATATCCTGTGGATAATTACAACTGTAAAAGAAAATTGACAATTGACAATAATGGTTCAGAATCTAATCAATATCATAGAAGAGAAAAATGAAAGGGAGGACTTTTGCGGAAGAAATAACAAACTGAAGATGGCTCTTTATTCTTCTTCTGTGGACAAGGAGAGGACTTGAAACTGACCACAAGTACAGTATTCCTAGCAGTTTCTCGTCCAGACATAGCAGTCTCCTTGGATTTAGAGATCTGGGAAACAAGGGAATAGCCATCCATTTGCTCAATCTACAGTTGGTGCCTTCGAAAACAGATTGAGCTCTCATATTTCTTTTCTAAAAACTTCCAGCTATTTGGGACTTTTAGATTAACATGTTTTACAGCATTGGGTGATTCTTACAGCATTCTTCAATTCTTACAAAAAACT
Source organism: Bungarus multicinctus (assembly GCA_023653725.1). Taxonomy (NCBI): domain Eukaryota; kingdom Metazoa; phylum Chordata; class Lepidosauria; order Squamata; family Elapidae; genus Bungarus; species Bungarus multicinctus. The sequence continues at coordinate 48,973,112 of CM042849.1, read as the reverse complement.
TTTTAATACAAGTTTAAGGATTTTTGTATTTCCCTTTTTTTAAAAATAAACAGAAAAACAATTGTGTAGAATTTTGATTTTGGAAAGTTAGAAATGGACTAATCGATTTGAAATAAGATTTTGGAATGTGTTATAATGATAGCTCTGGGAGATGAGGAAATAGCCATATTTCTTAAATTGCAGTTGGTGTCTTTAAAATGGCAATGGGTTTGCATAAATGTTTTTTTAATCACTTTCAACAATTGCTTGTTAAGTGCATTTCAACTATTAGAAACCTTTGGATCAACAGGTTTCATAGGACTGGAATAGTTTCCTATAATTGTTAGCAAAACAAGTTTTAAATACAAGTTTAAGGACTTAAAAAAAATCTTTTGGAATAAACAACCAAGGGGTAATTAGAACTTTTGATTCTAGAAAGTTAAAAATGGACTAAGAGTCCAGATGGATTTGAAATAAGATTTTGGAATATAAGAATCCATTGGAAATATTTTTTTTCTTAATTCTCTTTTAAAAATGTAGGACAAGACTTTGAAGATTGGCTATTAGAGACTACCAAAAGGATCTAAAGGATCTAAAGGATGAATGGTGAAGAACATTTAAAATTAAATTACTAATCCAGAATGGAGCAAAAATGTTGAAGGATATTTTTGAACAATGGACCCGGTAAGTTTAAGAATGTCTGCTTCTATAGATAGATCATATTTAAAATGAAAGAGGAACAAGTTTTATCAGACAAGGCTGAGACTGTTGTGAAACTGGATTTAAAAGTGATAGGCTATAAGAAAGATATAGAAAAAGACTCTATACTAGTTGTACAAAACAAAGTGGCTTATATCTTAAATAAGTAAAATGGATACACAAATAAACAAAAAGAGGGACTTTCCCCTATATTTCCTATATTGCATTTACAAATGAGTTTTGAAAAAGTTTGGAAGAAGAGATAAAGAAAGAAAAAAAACCCCAATATTCTAGGACAGCGGTCCTCAGCTTTTCTAGTTCCATGGACCAGCAGCATTGGCAGTGACAGGGGCAGAAAGGGATGGTTTCACATGGAACCTAGATCCTGCGCATTTGCAAATGAAGCTTCACACATGTGCCCATCACTTATGTGGCTCTGTTCCCAAAAGACAGCAAACAAATACTGGTCTGTGGCCTGGGGGCTGTGGACTCCTGTTCCATGATATTATTTGAAGGGACTAAAGTTTGTTAAAAGTAAAAGGAACACATGTAAAATTGATATAGGAAGAAGAGATCATTTGTTGCATTTTAAGAGAAGGTGATAAGGTACAGAATATACTTTCCATTCATTCATTTAATCAATCAATGAATAACTGGGCAATTACAATTCCAAAACTATAAAAACAATAAAATCCTAAAAAGCATTTTAAAAACAAATATATATCTTTACTTCTTTTTTCCCACTGCACTTTCTAATTTTTATGGGTTTTTTTCCTTTTCTTTTTTGGTTTGTATTAGTTTTTATTGTTAGTGTAATTTTTAATAAATTAACTATTTAAAAAAATGAAATGATGTGAGATGAGATGAAGGAGAAAAAATAAGTAAACATAGTATTAATTATATAAAATTACTAATGCATAATTTACTTAGGTGCCTTACTGTTAGCTGATTTATCCTGCAATCTATTCAATATGAGATGGTATTACTTTAGATTGCAGTCGGAAATGTGTAGAACGCAGATGCTGATATTTTTCTTTGGTCCCAGAACTCAAGAAACTATCCTTCATTTTCACCAAATAACAAAGACACAATTTTATGCCATTTTCTAAACTTGTGAATAAATGGTTAAACATTTAACCATTGTTTAAGTCTAACAAAACTAAACCAACAGCAATAACAATTTAAACTATAGCCTCTGATTTAGATGAGCTAAATTTAAGCATGTCTCTGAATTAATTGTAAGGTTATTAATGTCTTGCTGCATTATACAGATATAATGCTTTTACTTCATACCTAATACCGAAGGTCTGTCTACTAATCAAATAAATTTCTCCTGTACCATGACAAACATATATACTTTATTCTTGTGTTAAAACAACACTATCCATCCTTTGACTAAAAACATTATTTTCTGCTAAAGTTGTTCATCATTTGAAACAAGATATGTATTTTAGATATCCCATACGTACCCTTTCTTCCTTTAAGCACTTTTGTAGGGATACACATCTGTTTTGAATAAGCAAAGATGGTAGTAACAGTAATAGTATAATAATTTTATGGGTTCTAGAGCCTGAAAACCAGAGTTTATAACATTTAAGAGCCATTAAATGTTTTCATGTACTGTTTAAACACTACCAGTTGTTGCACAATTGCCTTTTACCTAGCAAAGATGAAACCTGTTCATTTTGTGCTTATGCTTTTATCCAATTCTTACATAATAGTTGCTTTTAATCATCAGAAATTATGGCAACCTTGAAGTAAAATAATTTTCAAACCTTTGAATATATGCTAATGTTTTTATGTGGGGGGTAGTGAAAATGAGACAGTTAAAATGAATTAACTGGTTGAATAAAACCGTAAAATCAAGAAAACAGATTTTTTTTCTTTTCTTTTTTTTTCTTTTGCTAATATGATGCCTCAGTTGCTTGTTTGCCTGATGATATTATTCTATCAAATCAAGTTATTCAGTTCATTTGTTAGTTGCATGAATAAATGAAAGAATTTAGATTTAGAGGTTTACTCTTTGGAATTTGAATAGAAGTTCTTGGTGAATATGATCTTTTACATTTATAATGGAGAATAATTATGCTCACTAATAACCTCACTATTTTTCAAGCCTGTCACTATTTTAGAGGTTAATTATATCAAAGGAAAAATTGAAAAGCTAAGAAGAGGTCAAGGAGAAGCTTGCCAGAAGAGCTGAATCTCAGAACATTTCTTAGATTTATCTTTAAAACCACAATTTATTTTTAAAGTTCCTATATCATTTTAATATTGGTGGCATTATATTATACAGAATGTTAATATTAATCTCCCAAGGGTGTTCTTTAAATCATACATAGCAGATGCTGAATACAGTATGAATATGTGAGTATAAAGAAACAGTGTTCAGTGTGTATGAGGAAAGGAAAAAGGAAATACGTTTTAGCTATTCTGACTTCATCTTAAAATTTTTCTCCAAATTTTTGGAGAAAAAAATGGCTAAACCAGTCAAAAATACATATTTTTATTCTACCATGCCTATTCTTTATATATTGCAAGGAATTTGCTAGGAAGTAATTGAAAGAAATTAGGGACTGTATTAGTATATTTACTTATTTTATTGAATATAGCATTGTCAGGAAATGCAAAAATAATTGCCAGCTCTGCCAGATCTGTTTTTCTAAGAAAGAAAAATGCATGATTCCATCTGAAGGTTTCAACGACTTTCTATAGAGACAACTGGATGCAATGAAAGCAAGGCCAGATCTGAAGAAAATGTGTGAAAATTGCTACATTGTTCCAAACCTTTAGCCCTTCTCCCCTTTGATCATTTCATCAGTGTCCAGTAGGATGCTAACTGGATGTTTTGAGAGAAGGACACTTTGAGAAGCAATTAACATTCCATCCCAGGTCCTGACCACCAAAGGGCCTTGAAGTGACTGGATGAAACAGGTTTACACCTCTTCTTCCTGTTCACACTGGTTCTCCCCTTTTCTCCTTTTACAACAGGCCCTCTTATGCTACTATCCCCCTTCCCTCTCCAGGTTATGGCAGGCTGCAACACAGGACTGATAAAAAATTTCTAAGCCAAATGTCTGCAGTAGGCAATAATACCAATTGAAGTATCCTAGAAAGATGGATATCCAACCACTTCATTTAAAAAAAACAAACAAAAACCCAGATCTGGTCTTTCCAGTATTATGATTTGTTGCACAGTCAGCCAGGTGTTTAGATTTGATTTTTATCCACCTATCAAGCTCTTCTCTAGGACTGAGGCTTGATGGTGTTAAATGCATCGTCCCAGGATGCAAGCTATTCCAAGTAAATCTGCCTTTTGCAATTGACCGATGGTGATTTTGTCAATGCTGATGGTGCATCAGATGTTTTGGGATTGCACCAAAAACGTCTATTACTGATGCTATCTTTTTTTTTTCTTTTGCCATTGTCCTTTGGCTTCTATTTGCGATATTTGTACTTTGTGATTTTCTCCAGTTCTCTCTTTTTTTTCCTATTCTGTATCTTATTATAACATTTGTTACCACTTTATTTGACTATAATTAGAGAAATTGTTATTGCAAATAAAAATTTGAAGATTTTCAGAATGCAAATAGATGATTGCACATTATTTTACTATGTAAAAATATTTCTGCACAAAAAGCTATCAAATCAGAATGAAATGTTCTGCCGTTTAACTGCTGTTTCTTAAGCAGTTCAGATTTTTTTTTTTGTGAGAACATTAAGTATACCACATTCTGAAATAGTAATATCTTAGCTTCTTTCCTTTCCCTAAAGTTTTTGGCTTAAATATCATCCTTGTAAAATGACCTAAAATTCAACTATGAACTATTTATGTAGAATATAATTTTTATAACAACTAGTATCAGACACCAGTAATTATAATCTGATGTATACCAAATCTAGTCTATAAGTAATACCATTTCTGCATAAATTAAAGGCTAAATCAGAAGACAAAATGTGGTAAGTACTGTATGATTATTACAATTTTCATAAAATAATGGTATTTCAAAGTTGCCTAACACAAGCTTGTGCCAATATTTCTCTAATAGAATATTTATTAGCTTAAACTAAGCTGAAAGGGGATTTATATCTTGTTTGTTTTTTAACCATGACATATCAAATATTTGGATCTAATATTAATTTCCTCACATTTCTGATTGTGCAATACATCTGATCTATGTGAAGTCACCTGTTTTCACATACAAATAATATTGGTGGTACTATGTTGTACAAATGTAATATTTAAAAGACTTTTGAGCCGAAAATCTGAGAATAGGTTTCTCATATATTAATAATAGATTTAAAGCACAAGAAAGCTAATTAAACAAATATAGGTATATCATGTCAGCTATCTGCTGTTACAAAAAATAATTTGAGAAGTTCCTTAATGTAGTTTTTTTCTTCAACTGAAGCTTTTATCTAAACCTGAACAAAAATGCTGGTAAATATGCCATAGATACAAGTATGAGCAAATTCATGTATTGATTGACTTTATAGACTGATTTCATAGTACATAGTTTCTGAAATAGCATTATTATACTCTGTTGTTCTCCTGAGGAAAAAAATAAATTGGCATTAATTCCATATAATAATTGTTTTTCATGATTTATTTCTGACTGGTTATATTAATCAAGTTGTACATGGCGTGGTTTAAGAGATGGAGTCTGAAAATACATATATTTTTTATTTTGATATCCTTCAAAGTTAAAGGTACACATGCACACACACACACACACTCACACATATGTTTTCCTTCCAAATAATATGATAGTTCATATTTCTTTGAACAATCATATTGTTGTGGTCCATTGGTAGCCTGCAGAGCTGGCAGTAGAGTCGGACAGTGGGGAGAAACACGAGCCAGTCCTGGAGTCTGGGGAGGACTCAGACGAGGGAACTGTGTCCAACACAGAGATGGAGCCAGAGCCATCTAAGAGTTATGTGCTGATTCCGGAGCCTCCAGAATCTGACATCAGTGAGGCAGAGGAACAGGGGGAGCCTGTTCCCAGTGCAGAGCTGCCAGAAGGCAAGAACAGTTAAGGCAAAAGGGACAACTCAGGAGTAAGGCTTGGAGATGATTGGCCCCTCCCATAAGACATAAAGGAGGAGCAAAGGGACATGAGCCTTTGCAGGAAGCAACTTTGTTCATTCTGGTCTGTTTAAAATCTGAAGCTCCATGTTGACTTTGTGCTCCATTTGGCCTTGTACAACTAATTGGCAATTTAGTCATTGGCAGCATTTCAAAGGAGATAAAGGTGGGATCAGCCTTATCCCAAAAGATTATGGCAGACTTTCGTTGGACTATTCATAAACTGTTTGGGACTCATTATGGGCTGTGAATGCACATAATTCACAGCTGTTGAAATAAAAACAAGATTTTTGGGAACAGCATGTGATTATTACTATCTCAGGAAGCCTTGGTCAGAACACATATTCTCATAACAAATATATACAAAAATGTCCAATTTCAAGAGGTACTGACTATTATCAAGTTTTCTGTACATACTGTAACCATTCTACTTAATATGTACTGATTATTACATTAGCAGAAAGAGGAGGTAAGATAAATGCTGAATAGGGCTGGTGTTACAGAGAGGATGGGCACAAAATTCAACATGGACTATGGCTCAAATATAATAAGGTGTAGGCTTTTTTTCTGAAACCTAGAATTGATGGTGTTCCATCTTCAATTCGAAGATACGGTTTTTCATGTATCAGAAACCTTTGACATTTGAGATACATCTATTTTATTAGTGCCTTACTTTTTTCTGAAAACAAATATTTATCCTTTTCTGGTATCTGAAATTTTATCCATATTCTCTTTTTCTTTTAATAAATGTGGCAGAAGAATCTATCCTAAAGTCTATAATATTTGAATTTATGTTTTGCATAAACCTTTTCTTCTATAGAAAAAATATTTTTGGTGCAAAAATACATTAACTGATAATAATTGAATCAAAAATGTTTATCATGATGAACAACGTATTTATGATTTTATACATTGTGCAAAAAGGCAACTGTAGAACATCCATCAAATACTTATGGATTTTCAGCAACCATCTGTTCATCATTTTATTTTTGTCAATGTTTTACTGGCTGCCATGTGTCTAGTAATTTATGGTGGTGACTAGAGATAACATCATCTTGTTTGAACACTTAATGCTGGAATAAAAGTAAATATTACTTCCTAGTTCCTGGTGGGAATGATTATCACAGGAGGGAATTTAACAATTCAGATTTCATATTGCACATTTTACTACAAAATGACAAGCAAAAGTATTTAATCTATCCATCATGATCTGCTACTATGCCTCATTGACATATAACATGGATCATTAACCTCAAAATCCTTTTTATATTCAAGGTTTATTGATAAAATCAACTTAGTTGGGATTTGAGAAACTTACATATTAGTATTAATAGGGGATAGTATAATCTGCATGAGATATAAAACCATAAAGAAACTAGTTGTTTGATGAAATCTACAGGATCTCAGAGGGAGCAGTATTAAGAGCTTACCTGGAAAATGTTGGATATTGAAATTGTCCCATTCTACATATTATATTTAAAATCCACTTTAGTTACATCTATAATCTTGATCACAATACAAAAAAAATACTTAAATAGTTTTACTTTAGTCTTTATTCATACAATGTTTCCAAGCATGAAATTCCCATTTCCTGGACATCTTCATCTTCCCTGCTTTATGGTTTCCCAGTGAAGCTCCTTAGCCCTTCTTTTCTCCCTGTCCATCTGTCTCTTGCTTTCTGGAAATTGTTGCACCCATCTGTTCTTTACTTGTGCCCACTTATTTCTGTTTTTTCCCCTTTAAATAAATTTAAGATTCCATCATTTTTCTCATTTATAGTTTTGATTAGTTTTAAAGATAAAGTTAAAGATTCCCCTCACACATATGTTCTAGTCATTTCTGGCTCTAGTGAGCAATGCTCATCTTCGTTACAAAGCCAAAGAGCCAGCGCTGTCCAAAGACGTCTTTGTGGTCATGTGACCGGCATGACTAAATGCTGAAGGCGCAAAAAATGCTGTTACCAAAGTGGTCCCTATTTTTTTACTTGCATTTTTACATGCTTTCGAATTGCTAAGTTGGCAGAAGCTGGGACAAGTAACAGGAGCTCACTCTGTTACGCGGTGCTAGGGATTCGAACCACTGAACTGCCAATCTTTTTGATCGACAAGCTCAGTGTTTTATCTACTGAACCACCACGTCTCTTTATTAGTTTTACTGTTATATTTATTGGCAGTGAGATATATACTGATATTTTCAGAGCTTGAATCTTCCACCAATATGTCTATTTCCCTAAAGCACTGTACCTATCCTATAATATTCTTTTATAGGGCTTGTCATATATACACTGGGCAAAAAAAAAATAGCTAGGAGTCTTTCTTTGCTAGATAACTGAGTGGACAGTTGACAGGGTTGCTGTTGCAATGGAAGTTTTTTTAAATACACACTTTCACAGATACACACATGTAAATAAATATAGAGATATAAATCCCCCATCTCAAACTTTCCTTGGGAAACAATAGAATAAGAGAAGATTTTCTCCCCCTCCTCAGTTATGAACAAAAATAAATGTACTTTTAGTTTAGTCCTATTATTTTAAAGAACTAGATAGATTGAAATAATAACATACTTTTGTTCTTTGGCACAGAAACTTTACTGAACTCATTTTTAAAGTCAGGAAACAGTTTAAACAGGAAACATGCTTGTATAATATCTTTCCTTCCTTCCTTCCTTCCTTCCGATGCTTTCATGTATCTTTTTATCAACTATTTATTTTCATGCTCTTTTTCTACCTGGATGTAACATCTTCCTACAGGTCTCAGAAACTGTCTGGGAAATCCTCGTTCTGCAGTTTCTATTTCTATATATTGTCTGCCATTCCTGGCCTTCTTTGCTGCCATCATGTCCTTTCAGACAGCCTATACCCAATCTGCTGCTATCCCATTGCCCCTAATTTATGCCTTCACTAGTGTTGTTGGGCCTTAGGTCAGTCTTCTGAGCCCAATTGCTATTGACACTACTACTGGCCTGCTGCCTCTCTCTCTGCTACTCTGCACTGACCTCACAGCTGTTTTTTCTCCACTACCATTACTGAACTCTCACAATTGTGAATCAGTGTTTCTGAATATCACAATTAAGACTCTGGGCTTCTTCACCCTTTTCTGAATAACTGCTTCTGATGATCAGCTGCTGCCATGCCATTGCTATCATTGTATTGTTTTCTGCTACCTGTCTCCTATCATTTTTCTTCCACTTTTCTTCACATGTTCCTATATACTCTGCACCATTCCCTCGGTCTGACTTGGCTGGTTTCTTTCTTTTATACTTCCTATCTCACTTGCCTCTGTTCCACTGAGCTATTTTTCTTAGCTTTCATTTCTCTGTTCTGCCTCAGTATCAATATCCTTCCATTTTGCTTACATTTACTCCCTAATCTTCCCTTCAGCACTATTTTATCCACCCACTAAATCCTTCAAAAGGGAGACAGTTCACATATGAGACTTAGCAGGCAGGATTGTCTCAGAATATGTTTTTTGAAGAAATATATGTATGGACTATTTAACTTGTGTTTCAGCTTTCAAGACCATCTTTTTGTTTTAATAGATCAAATAGAGTATCCCTTCAAAGACATTTCATAGATTCATCTCTAAAATGTAAGATGAAACAGCTGCAGGTCTTTGGTTCACTTGCTTGTAGGGGCTGTCTCCAGAAAGCTGGTTGAAATACTGGAGGACGTTCAAAATGTATGTGAAATGTCCTAATGGGACCAACTACAACATTACCATACTTCATCATATCTGGCTTTTGTAATGGTCTGGGGTAATGGTGAATGATTCCTACCTTGCATGAAATATCTATCAATTGCCATTTACAAAAGTTAATGTAAAATGCCTAGCACAAAACTTCCAGCACTCATCTGTATTTCAGCACAAAGAATCCTGAATACTTCAACTGATTTTGTAATAAATGAATTAATAAATGACTGATAAATATATAAAAGAGCTAGTTGTCAATTTTCAAAGAGACATAGATCCAGTTTTTCAAGGTTTAGATTTGATTTTCAGGTTTGGAACTGGAACATTGACAAATAAATCTCAAGGGAAAATAAAAATACTTCTAAATAATTGAAATGAGTTCTATAATGAATATTGTGATTTATGGCCACTTCCAATTTATACAATCTCAGGAAATGAAATACAAATATATGGTCAACCAAGACACAGATTTTTTTAGACAATCACATTTTTCATAGAGGGAGGCCAATTATTCATTTGCAAACCACATGCTTTTCATTTAATGTTCTTAAATATATGGAAAGCAATAAAACTTGGTTTGAAAATAATGCCAATTAGAATAAATAGATCTTTCTGCCCAATTTAGTGCTTTCCATATATATTCATGGAGTCTACAATTACCAGTTACCATATTTTGACATAATGACACATTTTACTATATCAAAACGGAACTTTTTCTGCTTCTGAAAAGTATTAGTAATTTTGCATATGTTATTTTACATCTGTTAATATGTAATAATTTTAAAATAATTTACATACGTTAATATACATATTTTGGAAAAAATGTACATAAAGATATCAATGTGAGTATTAATTATATTTCCAAAATTTGATATTTTATAAAGAATTTTGAGTTTGAGTTTTGCAGAGATTTTATTTACCGTTAAAGAGGAAAAAAAATATAGTACTGATGCTGGTAGATTTCTTAATTTATGAAACTATTCTAACAGTGAGGAGAATGTATTTTATATGCTCCAGATTTAATATGTTTAATTAAACTAATTTTTAAATTAGAGTTGAATAGTATATAGACTTTTTTCTTAATTTTTAAATTTATATTAATTATATGTATACTCTTATTACTGCTGTATTTTTATTTTTTGACTGCTATATTTAACTAGTATATATTTATATATATAGACAATATTAAGCTAATTATGATTAACTCAATATAAAGCAGTTTTCTATTAGGTCTGCACTATTTTATGCAATGGAATGATTTGAATTATATAGTTTGTAAATCATTTATGAAGTAATCTGTCTCAATTTCAATATACTCTATGGAGTTCTACTTCTTTCTTTATATAAAGGGCAGAACACTTCATTGCATGTAATTTTCAATTAGTGACTGACTCATTTAGTGACTCTTTGCAATTACTATGCAAAGCAAAGGAAACCTGAAATAATATTGTACAATTTTAGTGATTGCTTTGCTTTATAATTAAGTTGCCAATTTCAACGGTGATAATTAAACAAGGATACATGAAAAAAGGTTTTATTTTTTAAAATTACCTTTAACACTCATTTAATTCATTGAATTTATCCCAATTGTAATTTTATGGATGGGTTAAGAGATGATAGCAAATTTTATTCCATTCAGATTTTTGAAATCATGCAGACATACACACACAAAGACACAGAGACACACAAATACACACACATACCATTAGTTGCTTTTCTGTTGTTTCTAATATTTTCTTTATGAATACAATAATCTCCATTTTGACACATTTTCTTATTTAACTATATTCACTGCTTATGTAATTCATTTCCATTCAATTTACTTTTATGAGATTTATTTTGACATATCTAACTCTCATTTTCAAAGTAAGCCATAGCAGTATATTAAGCACAGCCATTCTATCTTATCCTTCATAACAGACAAAGTGCTACCTGTTATTTTTCAATCCGCAGTTGAACATCTTAAAATTTCTCCATCTGTTTTTCAATCTTTAGTAAACATTCTGTCAAGGTACACAAATTCATCTGCTTGCTCTAATCATTTACTATTTATATATAACTTGCAACCATTCATTCCATTTTACTTGTCGAACATACTAACCTTGATCTTGAACATCCATATTCTTTGTTACATTATGCAAACTATTCAGCCTTCACTTTAGCTAACCGAGGTTCTTAGCCAACAAGACTGCATATTCTGCACACAAAAGAACATATTAGTTCACGTTCCCAACTGATGTATTGCAATGTTAGAGGCATTCCTTATATTTTTAGCCATTAGTACATTGAAGAAGGGGACATCACACATCTACCCAATATCTTCCTGGATGGATGTAAGAAATGAATCCCTCTGTTTTTACATTAACAATAACATTCTTCAATCATCAAGCCCAGATGCAGACTTTACAAACACATTATATATCAAAGCACTTTCAAGTTTTCCAGTCACAACACATCTACCAGCCTTAATTGTTTTTCAATCTTTTTACAGCCTTTAAGACATTTTCCCTCACTGTGTCTTGGGTGCTAACATTTATAGTTTTTATTCAGTTCTGCTCTTTCTCTTATTTCCATACAAATCTCTTTTATATGGCAAAAATATCATTCCTTCATTCCAGTTTTATCCCAAAAATATGGTCTTAATTGTTTCAATCATTCTATTGGAGGTCTTTTGTTTAGCCTTTCTCACCCAGTTCAAAAGTAAGTTTTGATTCCAATCAAAATGACATGAAATTAAGCATAAAGAAAAGAAGGGCTATCTTGTAATGAGTAGCAAAATTTAAAACTAAAAGCTAGATAAATTCCACCTCAAATATTTTTTATTAGATGAAATATTGCGCAGTTATTCATAACCTTTTGCTTTTTTCCTCTTTTTTATTTATATTTATTATGAATTTTCATATAAAAAAGCAAATCAAAGAAAGGGAAAAAGGTAAAACAGTACAAGAAAAATAAAAGGAACATTAAAAATATATAAATGACTTCTGATAATTATAATATTATTATCCCTTCTTCCTCTTGGAAATTATATCATTCCTCCATTTAATCCATATATTTTTAAAAGTTAAATTCATAAATAATATTTGTAAGTCATTTGGATAAATTTCTAATCACCAATACTTAAGGATCCACTGACTGAAAGATGATTCAAAGGGTTGGGAAAATAGCCTTTTTTGTACTGATATTATTAGTGTGAGAGGATCTCTAGAAGGACGTCATTCCAGAGATAGATTCAATGACAAAAATGATACAGCTCTTGGGTTGCAATAGAAGACATTATTGAAATACAAAGAACACCAGCTCTGCTTGATCTTACTGGTGGGCAGAAAGCATGGGAAATATGTGTTCTCTTCAATAACTTTATTAGACTTTGTAAACTTGCATGATGGTCTCATATTTATGAGTTTAGATGAATTACAGGAAGTTATGTTGTCTATATAAATGTTTTTAAAATCATTCTTGTAGTTATCCCTCTTCAAAACTAGGAAGGATAGGAAATATACTAAATACAGGATTACTTTAATGTCTTCTAGGTACAAAGAGGAGCATGAGTTCAGAAACCACTCTACACTTAAATAGGTGACAAAAACTTATTAAAATCAATCATTTTCATAATGGTCTGGGAAATGAGAAAATTATATAGCCTTAATAATGTACACTAGTGTACATTATTTTAATACAATATATCACTATTTTTATATGTGATTTAAAAATCCTCCTGTTTATAGACTGTTGTTCCTTCATCAGGATGAACAACTGCATAGTTTTATCATGCTACATTAATGTAAACAACGTCATGTTATTATTATGTAAAGCACAGTCCCAAATTGATATGACAAATGACGTTTTTCAGACAGTTAGAAGCTACACTACATCTCATAAGGAAGTTATAACTATCTTACTGTAATCAGACAATGTATACAGATGATATTTGAGAGGGTGTAACATAATGATAAAATGTAACTCTAATAGAAAAATATTTCTTGTCATCTCATTATCCTGAATTTTGAAGTGGTTCTGATTATCATACAAAAATACATATGGGCTATCTCTTTAATGTCATTTTTCAGTATATATTGATCTTAACTAATGATGGATTTTTTTTGTCAAAATAATCTAGGATAATCTTGAATATAATGCACCAATATGAAAAAAATTGTCTGTAGGTCCAGTTAAGGCAGAAATATATATTCAGTCACCTGTCACTTGGAAACAATGAAAATGAATATCAGTACAACAGAACTCCGTGAAATATTGGATTAGACAAAATATTCTTATGCTGTATATGTCAATGCTTTTAAAATAATCTCAAAATCTGATACAGTAATGTGTTTAGCCTAGTTCATTTAAATGAGAATAATTAGACAACCAAGCCCAAATAAAATGCATACAAGCAAGCAAGAAAAAGTTAAATCACAATATAATTGAAAGATTTCTAATGGCATGCTGTAAGACAAGTCAGTCTTCATCACCTCCTAATCTTTACAGGCAGTTCTATTTGAAAAAGAACATCTTTAATTTTATATTTAAGCTTCTACGTATATAATAATGCGCTTGAATTTTGATAATGAAAATACTTTAAATAAAACCTTATCACAATCTAATTGAAAGAAAACTGTGTTAAGGTGGATTTTGAACAATCACTTCTGTTCAGGGATAGAAACTCCAAGTTTTAAATTAGTGGAACTAAACATAGGTATTTGTGATCCAATAGTCATGACCTAAATATCACCTTTTATAGATGCATTACTATATTATGTACTCTAGATGAGAAAGAAAAAAAAGGAATACAATTTCCCAATATACTCACATCATGGTCTAAACTTAAGACAAATGGTCAAAATGACTATTTCTATGATGCCGAAAGCCTAATAATAAATTATATAACTGGGAGTGTTTTGTTCTTTAATGACAGGTGAAAAGTTGCTATTTGAAATGAGCACAATTATCTAAGTGCATATAGTGGTTCAAGAAAGGTTCAGCAGAGATCTGAACAGCTGAAACATTTATCATTTCCTGCTATAATCAACATTTTGGTTTCATCCTGCCATTTTCCATTATAATGTTTCTGATGGTTATATCAACTTGACGTTTATTGGTTTTTTGCATTTTAATATGTGAGCAGGGCAATTCTGTGCCCATCTTACTAGTGATAAGTATTATTCATTTTCATTAAACTTATATAAAGATATCATCAGGCCAAGGATTTTTTACTTAAAATGAATCAATATAAATATTTGCTAAATATTTTTTCATGATTAAATTAATGCATATTGCTAACGAAGTAGTAACACTCATACATATTAGATAAAATTTAATGTCAGGAGCAATGGATTGCTTCCACGTGTTTTGGTCTAAGGGGATTATTAAACATTTTTTTGAAACTTTCAATTAATAAACAAATTGCTTTTCCAAAAATAGTAACCAACAGACTTTTTAATGTGATTTTGCAAGGATTAAAGGATGTAGCTATAGCTTCAGAATCTTACCTTAAGTTTGTGTAAAGTTCACATTATCTCATCCAGTCAGCCATGTTGGCAACAAATCCATCACCAATGAAATAAAATACAGTTGCTTCAATCAAAAAATAATATTGTCGACCAAGGCAATAAAGCAAGATTTTGTCAGACAGGACTAGAATTCCTGGTCTTCTGATTTCCAGGCCAGCACCTTAAACTCTAGACCCCATGCTCACTTCGGCAATACATATACTAAAATTGGATTGATACAAACATTAGACCCAACTGGCTCCTTACCACATATGACTCTTGTCATCAATAAATGTTACTTGCAAAATTGTGTTCCTTTCTAATTTTGGATTTAATTGGTTAAATTTCCCCTTATACATCAAATATTGTGCCTTTCTTTTAGTAGCTATGACCAAGTAAATAATATTGATAATGGGAAGAAGGCTAGAAGCTAAGAAAAGAGAAATTAACTTTACTATAATATTGTTCGTGATGGTGTAACCATTATATTTCTATGTAAGGATGTTTTGGTTTCAGTGTTTGTCTTAGTATCTGATTTAAGATCTTAGACCTTGTCATTGAAAAAATGATATTTATGCATATTTGACTAGCATTCAAGGTTGATTATTCTTCTTTTGAAACAGAGAGACAAGAATCGCTGGAACATTCTGTTAGATAATTCTGTAAGCTCTCTTAAACCTCACAGTGAGCAGTGGCTATGATATCTAGAAAACTTTATCTTACATTATCAAATTCAATCCTTTATACTTTACAGAAACCCAGTAGCTTCATTCTTATTGCACAGAACTGGCATTTATACCACTAGTTGAGGAAAGTTCATATGATAAGATGTTTATTAGAAAATGAATTACATAAAGAAATAAACTTTTGCCTTGTTACAATATGAGAGACAGAAGTAGTGTACTTACTAAATGATCACAACAGCTGCCCAGGAAGTATGCCTTGTAAATATAAATAGAATGAAAACATGTAGCTTATATTAATTTGGCTAGTGGGAAATTAAATTGGAATAAGAGCTGGCATGTTCCACATGAAATGAACAATGACATGATGCTTTCAACAAATGGCAAAAGATTTAGTGCCAGTTGGATACAGTTTTGTTGGATAGCTATGCTGACTTCTAAGTTGTTAAACAGGGAGAAGTTATACAGATAAAAGTAAATAATCATTTTTGTACCTGGTGCTATAGGAGTGCTTGCACACATAAAAATTAATTTGAATCAGACACATACACACACACAGAGACAGAGAAATAAAATACTATATCTAAATCTACCTTTGAATAATTTATTAACTTGACAGGCAGATTTTAAAGTAAACAACATTATTTATGTTATTTAACAAGAATGGAAAGAATATCTTTGTATTAGATTAGTAAATTTGCACCTGTCATTTTTAATGAATTAAGATGTTATTTGATAAAGTCTAAGACATAATATCATAACTTAACATTTTTTGGTAGAATAGAGTTACAGCTGAATGGATAATTCTAAGAAAAATTAATTACTATAGAAATCATAACAGGGAAGTTAAACTTAATTTATGTAGTGTCTTATTTGCCTCAAAATAAATGATACTCCAATGAATGACATACAGTCTTGCAATATACAACTATTATTTATTTATTTATTTATTTCATAATTTTATATACCGCCCTTCTCCCGAAGGACTCAGGGCGGTGAACAGCCAATTAAAATGCATACAAACAGAGATAAATATGGTTAAAAAAGAATTAAATTATAGGCTGCCCCAATAAAAATCTAAAACCCCCGATTAAAATAAATTAAAACTTTCGTACCCCACCCCAACTAATCTAAAACCCCATTTAAAAATCCCATTTGAGTCAGCTCAGGCTGGCCTGCTCAAAGAGCCAGGTCTTCAGGTCACGTCTGAACGCCCTCAGGTCAGTGGTTGTTCGTAGCCCCGGAGGCATCCCGTTCCAAAGGGCGGGTGCCCCCACAGAGAAGGCCCTATTCCTTGGGGTCACCAGACGGCACATAGAAGGCGTCGGGACCCGGAGGAGACCCTCTTTGTGGGAGCGTACCGGTCGGTGGGAGACTACTGGCATAATGCGGTCTTGTAAGTATCCTGGTCCGATGCCATGGAGCGCTTTAAAGACCAAAACCAAAACTTTACAGCAAACCCGGAAGGCCACCGGCAACCAATGCAGCTCGCGCAGGAGGGGTGTCACGTGGGAGTATCTCGACACCCCCATAGCCACCCGCGCGGCCGCATTTTGTACCAGTTGAAGCCTCCGGGTGCTCCCCGCAGGGAGCCCCATGTAGAGGGCATTACAGTAGTCCAGACGGGAAGTGACCAGGGCATGGGTGACCGTGCGTAAGGCTTCCCGATCAAGAAAGGGCCGCATCTGGCATATCAGGCGAACCTGATAAAAAGTCTCCCTGGAGACGGCCGTGATATGATCTTCCAAAGACAGCCGTACATCAGGAGGACACCAAGATTGTGAGCCCCTTCTGTGGGGGTCAAGATCTCATCCCCAATAGCCAACGACGGAGTCAGCTGACTATATCGGGCCGCCGGAAACCACAGCCACTCAGTCTTGGAAGGGTTGAGTCGAAGCCTGTTCCCGCCCAACTACAAGCAAAGAAGTTCTTATTTGGAAACAGTGATAGGACAGCTGTTGAAGTTGAAGATAAAGGTGGAGTATTTGTGAAGACATGAATGAAGAAATGAAGAAATGTTACTCCCTATTATCAAATTACTATTGGCTCTTTCTGAAGGAAGTACACATTTTCCTTCTTTCATTTGCTACTCAACTGAAGATATCTCAGTAGTTGTCCAAATATAGTATCATCTTCATCTGAGCAATTTAGTGCTGAAACAAGACTACATATATTTTCTTCATCCCCTTGATTTAATCCAATTTCATAACTGCATCTTTGTAGAACTAGAAATATGTAATGACATAGAATGGCAAAATAAATCTAAAATATACTAAAAGGAAGTTCAACATAAACCTAATATTAAATTACTTCTAAGATTATTTACAGACTATTATTTTTTTCTCGGAGATATGATAATGTATTTGTTTCTATCACTACCACTAGAATTATTTCCTATTTTTTGATTAGATACTCTAAAATTCTATTTGTTTTGATGACATTTCAAATGGTTTCCTGCTTCTAACCTACTTTACTTTGACTATTAGCAATTTTGGTAAAATCAGTAAAAAAGTATAGCTTTATGTTTCATCTATATAGTATTTCAAATCTTGTGTACCTAAATGTTTAACATTGGCAATAGAACTGACTTGAGAAATACCATTGGTTAGTATCATACAGAGTAGTTCCAAATATGGAAAAAAGACATCATAATTGATTATCAAATAGCACATCCACTTTTCAGTTTCAGATATTCCATCTTTTCAAACAATTTGTAACTGATTAAGATGGTCAAATAATCAATACAGAGATATTTTCAGCAAAACAGAAAACAAGAAAAACCTTGAATTGTAAACAGGAAGACCATGAATTCTAATATTTACCTAAACATGAAGTCAGTTGTGTGACTTTGAACTAGTCATTATAAAAATGTAGAAAACTGATAGCAGAAAAAAAAGCCCTAGTGGTCTATTGAGCCTACCATTTAAGTGAGGCAGATTTACATTAATATTATTTTCATATCTCTCTCTCCCTCTCCCATTTTTTTCACTCTCTCCTTCATCTGAGAGAGAGAGGGAGGGAGAGAGGGAAGGGGAGAGGGAGGGGGAGAGAGAGAGAGAGAATTCTTGGAGTGGCTTATATCTCCTCCGTTTTGGAACACTACATAGGCATCTGGTTATTAATGTGAGAAATAAAATGATATAGTAAGTAGGATCTTGGCTTTATCTCATAGGGCTCTTCTTACAGTGAAATACTCAAGACTATATATACATGCATCATTGGGACTATGACTGATTTAAAGGCTAATGCTATAATAAATTTGTCCTTTTGTAACAAGGCACAAGACTTTTGCTGTTCATTAAAGAAGAATTAATAGTAATTCATATCCTAAGACAAAGCACAATCATAAAACTATACTTTAAAAAGAGTCTGTAAATAATAATATAATCCTAACAATGTAATGTATAGGTATATACAGTATGTTTTAAGTTAGAAAACAGTTAAACAACTGGGATAGAAAAAGTCTCAATTCTATAGTTATAAAAAGCAGTTATGATAAGATGTTTTGAGAGGAATTTAGGACATGCTTTCAAGATCTAATGAGACAAAATGAAATAGGGATCTTTTTTTCAGTTTGGGATGTAAACCCACTAGTATTTTAAAGGTAAATTGTAGAATTTAGGAGAAACTGTTTGGCAGAGTAGTTAAGGTATTGGCATAGAATCCAGAAGACCATGAGTCCCACCTTGGGTGCAAAGCCAGTTGGGTAGCCAGTCACCCCTTCTTAGGCCTAGGAAGAAGGCAATAAAACATTTCTGAAAAACCTTGCCAACAAAACTGCAGGGGTAGGTGAAAGCTGCCACCAGGGGTCAAAAACTGACTTGTACCTCCTCCACAAAAAATAAAAAAAGCAGAACTATGATTTTGTTTGCTAAATGTAGGAATAGGGCATGCATATCAAGAATGACAACATTGCTTGGAACAGATAATTATGAGATTGAGGCACACAATATGGTGTATCAACTTTTCTGTTCTACAACTCCAGCAAAGGAAATTGTTATGCTTAGTCCATCTTTTCAATTTTAACCTGTCTATTCCCTTTACAGTAAACTTTCTTTCATTTAATTGTTTGTCTACAAACTTAGTAAGAATATATTCATATTTTATTTGTTCTTTCTAGTAAGGCTGAAGTATATATTTGCACATATACATACACCAATATTATGAAAATGTAGAAAACAAACAGGATTTTTGAGAGCAGACATCCAGATCAATCCTTGCTGATTTGAAAAAAAATGTAAGCAAGGTCTTACAAAAACTTGGTTATTACTTGGAATAACTCAAGATTATAGGGCTCAAGATTATAGGGCTGCTTACATTTTACATAACTCAAGATTATAGGGCTGCTTGAAAAGTTAGTGGAAAAGCTCTTGAAAACTATAATGGCAAATCACCTTTCCATTCCTGCCAAGAAATTACATTGGGACTTTATGCATTTCATCAAGAAAGTGATAATTAAGTCATTTCTGATTAAAACTTAAAAGAGCTTGTGTATCAGTATATTTGGAATCAAATATACCATGAATATGTATGAAGTTATTAACAATCTAGAACCATTCTCCAGTAGAGCTAATGCCATTTAATATATTTTCAAAAACTAAAAGATTTCCTTCACAAATTACTTCTGCTTCATGCTTTGTGAGTTGCTTAAGAAGATTTAATCAATACTATTTGAATACACTGCTATCTGACTCAGCACCTCTCTTGAGCATATGGACATCAATACTTTCCCCCTGAGCATCCAAATTTTATTTGAGAATAAGGTTGCAAATAACATTCTTGTCATTCAGTTTTTGAAGTACATTCAGTCAATAGTGAAAAATCTGTATATTACATTTTATTTTTAAAAGATGGTTTAATGGTTTGTATTTAAAAATGTGATCACATAGAAAGAACACTTTAAGATTAATTGATGCTCCTTCCAGATGAGTTGTTCACTGTGCAATGGCTATATATTGTTCACTCAGTTTTAATAGAAGCATTCTCAGAAAATGCTGTGACCCTTCTGTATGCTATCCATTTATTGTTTTCCTATCCAGAGAACCTTTTATACTGTAATAATCTAGTCTGGGATAATAACAATAGTGCAGTCTTTGTAAAGGCATGGCAAAAATGTCCAATTGATACAAAGAGAGAGGAATAGGAGATGGAAATGTGTAGATGTCTTTTCTCTACATATTTGCTCATGTGTACATTCCTAAAGACCTTTCACATTTTGCCTTATTTAACCCTTGTTTAATTTAATCCTGGTTAATTTGTGCTTCCTAAATAAGATTTTTTAAAAAAATAATGCCTTGGCTGTGATGTAAAGCAGCCCTTGTTTGTGGTTCCTCTCAACATCATTAGCACCTCTTTAATTAATACTTCCTTAATTTATTTCCTTCCTGCTGTAACATGTCCTTAACCTAGATACAATAATTAGCTATTAATTTAAAGGATTTTTTTTCTTATTTTAAAAAAAGTATTAATGCTACAGCACAATTTTATTATACCAAAATGCCACAACTATTATAAAGAAAAAAGACTGTCTAACAGGCTGCTTTGGCAGGCTGTTGGCTCCAAAATTATAGATTGTACTCAGGTAAAAAAAATCAAGTATAGTTTATTCATTCCACATTTCATGGAACTTTCTGCCTGGATGTCTGCAGATCTCACTTTTTAAAAAACTTGCCTGTAAATGTTTAAAAACCTGTAAAGTTATTGAATCATAATAGCTAAAGTACATTCTATTCCTACACTGCAGTAAAATGGTGCTAGCCAAACATCAGGCAAACAGTAATGCCGAAGCAAATCCTGGCTCCTGCATTTGGGATATACTTTATTCCATGGGAGAAAAAAATATGGCTTTTTCCTTCCTTTTCTTTTTTAAGGGAAATTTCTGTAATACTCCCAAGAAAAAGGTGAAAAAGGTCTAATTCCAGTATGAATTTGAATTATAAAGTCAACCTATAAAGACAAACTTCTACTGATAATCAGGAAAAATGATCTTCCTGAAAATTTTCAAAGAAATGTGACGCCATTTCCTTTCCTTAATTTTACCTCCTTTCCTGAATAGCAAGAATTAAAAGGCCAATAAATAAGTCAGATAATGATCAGTATCAGGTTTTTTAGATCTGAGATGACATATTCCTTTATACATTTGTACTAGAATAACATTGTAACTTTCCTTTACAAAGGTCAAACAAGGAACATATAAACTAACAACTGAATGTGAATTAAATACACATGAGCTATTTATGCTATGACTTTAAGGAAAAGCTTTCTGTAATTACACAGTGATTAACAACTGTATTTGTATTTTCTTATCTAGGTGTCATAAACATCCTCTTTTTGAAGCTGAATTAATACAAGCTGCGAAAAAGGAATACTGATGGCTCTTTTCAATATAGAACAATATTTTGCTTGAGGATTATGCAAATTAATTCTTGATGTCTCATTAAATGATAATATTTAAGCCCAGTGTTTTGTTTTTTTTTAAATGCCAGCTAAAATTCTGATCAGCCAACTATAGTTTCAAGGTAATACCTTGACAGGTATGTTAAATACAAGCTGTCCTTTAAATACTTTATGTTCACCTAATGTTTGTGATATACCAAGTAATTTGGGTATTTGCGGGACCACCTACTGCCACCATCAATCTCCCGTCGGCCAGTGCGCTCCCATAGAGTGGGTCTCCTCGGGGTGCCACCGGCTGGACAGCTGGTGACTCCGAAGGTGCGGGCCTTCTCTTTGGGGGAGCCCCCCCTCTGGAACAAATTACCCCCGGAGATGAGGATCATCTCTGACCTTTTGACCTTCTGGCACGCATTGAAAACTCATCTATTCCATCAAAAAGATCTGGCCTAGGGTTTTCATTTTTCATTTACTTTAAATTCAGTCGTAATTGATCTTAGTCTTTACTTTTTAAACCCTTACCCTATCCCGATTATTCAACAACCAAATTTATTCTTTAATTATTTTAATTATTGTATTATTAACATATTTTTAATGTGTGTACACCGCCCTGAGTCCCCCAAGGAGAGGGGGCAGTATATAAATCTTGAAAATAAATAAATAAAATAAAAATAATTAATCTATCTTTCTATTTTCCATTCCAGATATATACAGTACATTCAGAAAGTATTCAGATCCCTTTCAGTTTTATCAACTTTGTTATGCTGCAGGCTGATTCATTATTGAAATTCTTTTTTTAAATTAATCTACACTCAGTAACACATAATGACAAAGTGAAAATAAAATTTTAGAAATGTCTGTAAATTTTTTTTAAAACCTGAAATATCACATTGGCATAAGTATTCAGACCATTCATAGAATACTTTGTTGAAGCACCTTTGGCAGCAATTATAGCCTCTAGTCTTTTGGGTATGATGCAACAAGCTTTGCACGCCTGGATTGGGGTATTTTCTGATATTCTTCCTTGCAAATCCTCTCAAGCTCAGTCATATTGGAGGGCAACTATCAGTGGACAGTTATTTTGAGATCCCTCCAGAGATGTTCAATAGGGTCAAGCAGGGCTCTGACTGGGCACTCTAGGACATTCACAGAGTTGTCCCTAATCCATTCTTGTGTTGTCTTGGCTGTGTCCTTAGGATCGTTGTCATGTTGGAAAGTGAATCTTCGGCCCAGTTTGAAGCCCTGAATGGAACAGGTTTTCTTTGAGGATAATTCTGCACTTTTCTCCCTTCAGCTTTCCCTCAATCCTGCCCAGTCTTCCAGCCCACTGAGGAAAAACACCCCCACAGCATGATGCTGCCACCACCATGCTTCACTGTTGGGATAGTATTAGGTAGGTGATGAGTAGTGCCTGGTTTCCTCCAGACATGATGTTTAGAATTGAGGTAAAACAGTTCAATCTTGATTTCATCAGACCAGAGAATCTTGTTTCTCACAGTCTGAGAGTCCTTCAGTGCTTTTCCAAGCAGGCTTTCATGTGATTTACACTGAGAGGATTCTGCCATAAAGCCTAGATCAATGGAGGACTGCAGTGATGGTTGTCCTTCTGGAATTCTGTCCCATTTCCACACAGGGTTTTTGGTGCTTGGTCAGAGTGACTATCAGGTTCTTGATCACTCTTTTACTAAGATCCTTTTCCTCTAATTATTTGACTGGGTGACCAGCTCTTGGAAGAGTCCTGGTTGTGCCAAACTTCTTCCATTTGAGAATTATGGAGGCTCCTGTGCTCTTAGGAATTTTCAACGCGGCAGAAATTTTATTGTACCCTTCCCCAGATCTGTTCCATGCAATAATCTCTCTCTGAGTTCTGCAGGCAGTTCCTTTGACCTCATTGCTTTTGCTCTGCTACAGTAGGCATTGTCAGCTGTGAAGTCTTCTATAGAGAGATGTGTGCCTTTGCAAATCAAGTCCAATAAATTTAATACACCACAGGTGGACACTAGTCAAGGCATAGAAACATGTCAAAGAAAAATGGGAGACACCAGAGCTAAATTTCAAGTGTTGTTGCAAAGGATCTGAATACTTATGTCAATGTGATATTTCAGTTTTTTCTTTTTAATAATTTTACCGACATTTCTAAAATTTAGTTTTCACATTGTCATTATAGGGTACTAAGTGTAGGTTATTAAGAAAAAGGAATTTCAACAATTGTAGAATCAGACTGCAGCATAACAAAATTAACAAAAGTGAAGGGGGTCTGAATACTTTATGAATGCACAGCTACAGCTTTTAAATACTTTTTAAAAAGAAATAATACTAATACTAATAATACTAAAACTACTACTACTACTACTACTACTACTACTAATACTAATAATAATAATAATAACTATTATTTTCCATAACCAATATAAACATCTGGATGACTGTGTAATGAATTATAATAATAAACAAAACCTCTAGTGAGGCACTGCCTTGGTTATGGGTTGTATCCTCTGAGAAAAATGGGACCTAGGTCAGAACTTAAACATACTAGACAGATCTCATAAGAAGAGCCAGGAAAAAATATTTTTCCCATAAACAATATGGCAAGAGTAATTTATAGAAACCTATACCAGATTAGTCATTGCCTGGGTCAGCAAAGAATAATAGAATAACAGAGTTGGAAGGGATCTAGGAGCTCTTCCTAGTCCAACACCCTGCACAAACAGCAGACCCTAAACCATTCTGGACAAATAACTATCTAATCTCTTCTTCAAAACCTCCAGTGATGGAGCAACCACAACCTCTGAAGCAGAGGTGGTATTCAGCAGGTTCTGACTGGTTCTGGAGAACTGGTAAGCAGAAATTTTGAGTAGTTCAGAGAACCAGCAAATACCACCTCTGACTGGAGATTTTACAGTATTCTTTCCCTGCCACGACCACCAAGCAGATGCCACCAATGCCATGACTGTTGCATGAAGACAGATACAAAGAATGAATTAAGTGGCTTTCCTTTCTTCCTGCTGCTTGTCATTTCCTTGCCATCTTGTCCCATGAGTGGAACAATGGTTTCTTTGACTTTTTTTCTTGTTTTTTACATTTTGAAAGAAACCTTTTTTATAAATTATGTTTGACATTAGTTGCAAGTCTTACTACATTCTGAGCCTTAGCTTTCCCGACTTCATCTTTGCAGATTCAGGCTATAATCTAGTATTCTGGCTTAGTCATGTGTTCCTCTTTCCATTTTTTATACTTATCCTTTTTTATCCTTCAGTTTATCAGAGAGTTTTTTTGTGCAGCTGTGCTAGTTGCTTTTTGGATTTCTTATTTTTAATTCTCAGTGGTATTATGCTGGATTGGGCATTTACAATAATATTTTTAGAGCTTTCTAAGTTTCTATGCCATGGACTTTCATCCATGGAATTTTTCTGAAGCTTTCTCTAAGCTTGTTTAAATCAACTCTTTTAAAGTCCAAAGCACTTAGTTTGATTTTGTTCTATTATTTGTGCCTGCATTATATTGGATTGCAATATGACATGATCATTCTTCAGTAAAGTTCCTGCAACTTCAGCTTCTTCTATCATTTCATCTCTGTTAGTAAGAATTAAGTCCAGTATAGCTGACCCTCTAGTTCCCTCTTCTACCCTTTAGATGACAAAGTTGTCAGCTAGACTCACAGGAAATCTATTTGATGCTGAGTTTCCTAGTTGATGTCACAGTAATTAAAGTCCTCCATTATTACTGTGATTTGTTTCCTACAAACATTATTTAACTGATTAGCAAAAAAGCTCATCTTTTTTCTGCTTGGCTATAGTATACACCTATGGCAATGTCATTCTATTTTCCTCTTATTCTAACCCATATGCATTCAAGGAGGCTTTCAGCTAGGTTTTGTCATAGTTATGCCATGCCAGTAGTTGTTATTCCTGGACACCTTGTTACACATGGATTACACAACTCAGGACTTTTGGCATACTGGAGTATTGAAAAAAATGGTATTTACCCATTGCAAACAGACAAATATTGAAAATAAAGAAATAATTATTTATTATTAGAAACCAAGTACAATGAGAAGGTAATATTTGAAAAGAATGCATCAGATTTTTTGGGGAAAAATAAGTTTCAGAAAAGTAACAAAGGTAGATCAATGTCAATGTATAATTCAAACTAAGTAATCACAGAAGAAAAATTGGAAAAACTGCAAAGATCTATCCGTTGCAAAGAAATCAAAGCCCTGCCAGAAGTAGCTTAGACTGTAGAGCAGGGGTATTAAACTGACGGCTCATGGGCCAGATGTGTCATGTTCTGACCACACCCACCCTAGTTCTGTGAATGGGAAAAACATCGCGAAACATGTGATGGCAACATGGCGTGGAAAATTTGACACCAGTGCTGTAGAGGGATTGGCATAGAGAAAGCCAGCATAGATATTGAATCATTTTCATTCCCAAGTCAGGCATCCTTTCCCTGCCTTTTTCTCAGAAAAAAACAAAGCTCTATATAAAAAAAGAGGAACTGAAAAAAGCAATAACTTTGCATCTAGAATAGCACAAAAACAAAGAATAGGTACAGGTAACTGCAATGAAGCTTGTTAAAAAGAAACAGCTAGCATAACTAGCTGTCAGTGTTGTAATGTCAAGAACCAGCTCACTGCAAGCCAATTAATTTATAGCATGGCTGCAGTTACCGGTATAACTAAATACCTGGAATGCAAAATCCACAAGGAAGAAAAAAAGCCGAACAGTACATCACCAAATGGAAGATCTGATTGGAAAATAAGATCAGCATCCTAAGATCAGATGCAAGCAAGATAGAACAGGTAAAAAAATTAGCTGAAGGATAAAAAGACTAATGAAATATATTAATTGCAGTCTTAGGCTAATCTTTACCATAAAAGGAATACAGTAAAAAAGAAGAATAGTTTAACATAGTAATTTGTTATTGGGAAAGGGAAAAACAATACAACAATAAAACACATATCAGTCGTATAACTTGGTGCAGGTATTTGGTCACTGATGTGTGAGCATAGGGTTAGCATCCTTTAAAAAATACTAAACATAAGATTTGTCAGTATGGCCCTTGTATTTGGAATGATTGTGGCATCAGAGAGCATGTTGTAGGGCTACATGGAAAGTGCACTGTGACCTGGGGGGGATACAAAATAAACACAGTCACAAAAACCTGGCAAAGTCCCTTTTATTCCTTCACTTTGCTTCCAAGCTCCAAATATCCTTGATAGAAGACAGAAAACTCCCACACAAACAGTTACAAGAAGGAGGAAAAAAGCAACACAAACAAGGCAAGATAAGGGCTGGAGGATGTCCACAGATAACAAAACACACACTGGGAAGGACGCCAAACTCAGATAGAAACCATAAACTAGAGATATTTCCATGCTTTGGTTCCAGCATTCGCCCATACACATGTCCATCCTCTTATTCAGTTGTCACAGCTGCAGCCCATGAGGAGGATCAAAGCCCTCTCCTTCTGAGTAAACCATATCTCTCCCTTATCTTCTCTTCCCTGCGTGCCCTAGGATGAAGAGGGGATGGACCTGGGTCCTCCTCTGACTGCTCAGCTGGCCTCTGCCCTTCCCCAGCCTCCTCCACAACCTCCTGAGCCACACTTCCACTCCCTGTTGGCTGTTCCTCCTCTCCCTCAGAGTCAGTCTCCACCAGGGGCATGACAGGCACTTTATGAGAAAATGGGTAAAAAATTTCTATCTCCCTAGATCCACAAGGGAAACTCTATGAAAATAAGGAATACCATGAAATCTTCCTGCCAGTACAACTGATGAGGGCATCAAAAGTGGCTCTGGAAAATATCTATCTGTTTTTACTTAGTGTTAAATTATATGGATACCCTGCAATAAAATGTTTGCAACTAGAGGTGGTATTCAGCAGGTTCTGAACAGTTCTGGAGAACCGGCAGCGGAAATTTTGAGTAGTTCAGAGAACCGGCAAATACCACCTCTGACTGGAGATTTTACAGTATCCTTCCCCTTCCACGCCCAACAAGCCATGCCCACAGAACCGGTAATAAAACAAATTGAACCCCACCACTGTTTGCAACCATCTAATGTTTGGTGATAGAATTCAAGGGTACATTTTGGTGATCAATGTCCCTGATTCTCACTTTTACTATTTATTTGGCCTTCTTCTGGGCTAATTGCCTCTGGAAAGCGGCCAAGATTGCAAAGTTCTCCTATGCAGGGATCAAACATAATTCTAAGTTTTGAGTTTAGAATCCTATATCTCCCGTATTATACAGGGCAAAAAACAAAAAAGGTTCCTCTTTTATTTTCTTTATTTTCAATTATTTTTGAAAATCATTATAATTGCATTTGGGATCAGAACAATATGCTAAAATCTTACTTTTTAAAGTCAGTGCTAAATTAGGATGCTGAGATTTATATAAATCTCAGATGCTGAGATTTATATAAAATTGTTACTTGAATTGTTACTATTTCTTATTAAAAGATATGTTACACAATTGCAAGGATTGCCTTTAGTAAAATGCATACCAATTAGATGCCTACTATAATTAGCTTAATTTAAAACCAATTAAAATAGCTCAGAAAAGATCTAGGTGGGATCTGTGAAAGACACTGATAGTTCTACAAAGAAGTGATATAAAACTTGTTGGGATTTGCTCTTTGCTTACTTGCTTTTTATTGTGTTAAAATATAATAAATTTCCATCTCTGGAAAAGAAGAAATTATACTGGTTGATACTTGTCTTAAAAGAAAAACAAAACAATAGCTCTGGCAGACAAATATAGCTGGGAAAGATGAAGATAATGCGCTATTTCTAGTTGAATCTTGCAGTATTTGTTTTCCATTTATTTTATTTACAGAGATTCAGCTTCTTCATCAATACAAACACAACATTACAAATAAATGAAATGAAAAAAATGCAGAACAACTCGAGACATACTCAGCCGATTGCAATTCTCAGATAGAGGCCAAACATATCCTTTGTTTAAAGTAATAAATTTCAGGTCCTGAACCTTTCGTATAACCCTGAATGCATTAACAGTATATAGTGTTCTAATAATAAATGCATTATTAAGTAGCATCAAACCTGACAAACATGTTTATGTTCACATTCATTTCTTCTTCAACTTCCTTGTGTACTTTGATTCTCAGAAATTACTACTTCAGCAATAACCCATAGCTTCCGAAAGAACACCAGTTTATTTTGAAGGGCTTCTCATTAAATGGAATTGCTGTTACACAGAAATGCATGATTACACAAAAAGTGCTGACACAAGTTGGCACTTTTAAGTTGGTTGGTTTTCTGTGAATGTTAATCAAGGACAAACACTTATATTTCTTCATTTGGTCAGCAGAGAAAGGGAATTTTCACCCCATGTGCATTGACAGGTTTATTTAGACAGATTTGATAACAACATTAATATATTTCATGCTTCATGAAATATATGCTTAAATTTCAAAACCATATAGACAAATACTACAATTTAAAGCTGAAGAGCCAGTTTCATCCAATGGTTAAGGCACCAATTAAAAACCAGGAGACTGTGTGTTCCAACCCCACTTTAGCTTTGAAAGCCAGCTGGATGAATTTATCCCAAATCACTTTCTTGTCCAATCCACCTCATTTGTTGTGGGAAAACTGGGACAAAGAAGTATTAAGTATGTTCAGTGCCTTGAGTTATTTATCAAAACAATACAGTAAAATTCAGATAGAAATGGATAGCTATCTAGATAGATAGATAGATAGATAGATAGATAGATAGATAGATAGATAGATAGATAGATAGATAGATAGATAGATAATAAAAGCAGAATAAATATCTTATTCTTTCTTTCCTGCCTCCCTACCTGTAAACCTACTCAATGATTATTTGTAACTTAAAATATAAACAAAAATGCAGAACATGCCCCCAAATCATTTGATAAACTAGATTTGAAAAAGGCCAATAGCAAGTATTAAACTCATGTATCAGGCATCTATGGCAAAGTGAGACAGCCTAACATCTTTGTCTGTACATGGAAAGAAAATTCTGCTGGTTTCTGAGAATTCCTGACCAAGTAATGCGTTGGACTAAAAAACTTCCAAGTTCTATTCTATGCCAATGCGGTGAAAGCCTGATTTTGTGAAAAGATGCAATCCAGAAGTTCTGTGACAAATATATACCTCCTATTCCTTTTTTCTATAAATATTCCTAAATTAAGACATAGCAAACTCCATAATCAGTTTTTTTGTGTATCTTTTGTATCCTAAAACTAGATATGATTTCCTCAAAACTTATTCACTATAATCACATTAGACACAAGTTATCTAATAAACTATTTGTTGCAATTGGTATATTTCTGACCATATTTCTTGTTGTCATAGTAGCTTTTCAGTTCAGCACCACAAAAATGTATTTTTAGCCGTGTATAGGAAAAGACCAGTCACAAAGGTGTGTTCAATAGTTCCATTCCAAAGCGTAGCTTTGTTAGCAGCCATTTGACATGTGAATTAATTCCTAACTGTAGGGCAATCTTCTGTATATTATAGTTCTTTCATTATTATACAGTAAATAAATAACCAAATTTCAAAACATTCATCCTTCAAGTATATGATGCTTGCATACACTATTAAACATTGTAATACAATGTTTTGTTGCTTTGGTCCAACCAATTACATTCATACAGCCAGCTCTAATGCTATTCCATTTATACATCACAGCACATGGGAGATTTTAAACTGGGACACATAATAGCAGTTTATAACTCTTAATAGACAAGGTCCCTACTGAGACTAGTGGACAATAATGGTCTCTTTTCTTTCATTTTTTCCCCGTGGATATAATGAGGCCTTAACTTTCTGTGCTACAGTAAATATTTGCTATTAGTCATAACATAGTTCTTCCCCCCACTTCCCCCACAAACACACACAAATATAAAAAAAAAAAATAGAAAATGGAATAAACATGATATTTATGTAATTTATCTAACCATTCAGTATCTTTCATCCAGTATATGATTTAAGAAGATTCATCATAACGTATTTACTGATACAACTTTGGGGCAAAATTTAGTATTGCTACATCAATGGTTATAAGAGCATCTAATTTTAAAGAACATTCACTGCTATTATTCAAGCTCCCTACCTAAGTCTATGATGAAATCATCTGTTGCCCCACAGAAAATGGTTGTGGTACATTAATTTATCTTTTCTTTTTTTTTCCAGAACATTTTAACTTTTGGAGGCTTTAGGCCATGCAACTCAACCAGAGAAATATATGCTTTTACAACCTTAGGTTCCACCAGGCAAGGTGCCCTTGGCTCACTTTGCTTTCGGCTATGGTACCAGCCTGCAATTTTAGAAAGGTATGTCTTGATAAGATGAATATTACTGTTTCTTTAATCATTGCCAGGATCATTTTGGCGTGACCAATTTAGTCTAGCTCTTCAAGTGTATCTCATAAAAGCACCATGTTAAAACTCTTCCTCTACCTCCCATAGAGCCATGTTACTTTTGGAACTTGCATCCAAATGAATGGTCCTAGCATTGCTTGTTTCTTTCACTGATAACTAATGTACAAAAGGAACTAAGTCTATAGTTGTTAGGATTCTGATTAAAGAACAATAGATATTCAGGGTGGTACAGAAATTCTGGTTTCTATGATGCAATTTATAATTAATATTTTTAATGATATGCTCTGAGTATGCTTTCTCTGAGATAAGGCAGGCAATTTTTGGCATTGTACAGTTTTTTTTTTCAAATGAGTGACATTGAATGGTATTGTCTGACAAATTATACCTTGGAATTTATATTTTTTGGGGAATATCAGTATGATATGTCAGTATCCGTATGATATGTCAGTATGGGTAATTGTTGTGAACTGGACTGCAGTTTCCACTCAGGTCTGTGTTTCAAGCGGGAAACACGGACCGCTCCTATTGGCTGAAGCCATTTGACAGCCGGCTATAAAAAGGACTGTCAAATGGCATCAGCTGTTGCCGTCCCAGCTGGCTGCCGAGTTAGCGCGGCAGCCGCAGCAACCCTTTATTTCTTAAATAAAGTTAAAGCTGAAGTTTGCTCTGGTTGTCTGCCTCAGTCATTCCGCTGCTCCACAATACTGGCGACGAGGGCGGGATACATATAAGAGACGAACCGAACAAAGAGACATAAAAGCGAAGTCACTACAAAAGAGCTGAAGACATTAAAGAGCTGCTGTCACTGTTTGTGAAGCGCGATTTTCAAATCGCCTCAGAAGAAGTGGAACTGCTGAGAAGACGATGATTTTGAACCCTGCATTCCAGCCTTTCAGACCATCGGCAGAGACATGGGAATCATACAGAAACCGGTTTGACTGTTTTTTAGATGCCATTGACCTTGCTGACATTTCAGACCATAGGAAAAAGTCTTACTTTTTAAGCTTCTGTGGAGCCACAGTATTTGACACCGCTACAGCATTATTGACTCCACACTCAATTAAGACTGTTCAGTGGGAAGAATTGCAGGAAATTCTTTCCAATCATTACTCTCCTAAGCCAGGCATCATGCTTTTAGGAGACGTACCCACGCTGAGGGAGAGACTATTAGTGAGTACATGCCAGCACTATGAACAGCTGCCTTACATTGTGGATTCAGAGACTATTTAGAAGACATGCATTTAGACCAGCTAGTTTGTGGAGTCAGGGATTTAAGACTACAAAGACATCTGTTAGCCAAAAGAGACTTGACTCTAAAACTAGCTATAGAAGAATCTTAAGCTGCTGAGCTGTCAGCACTCTCAGTAGCTGAAATACAGGGAAATCCAGTTAGTCAATGTAGCTCAGCTGTTCATTTCGATGAAGCCTCCACAGAGGAGGGCTTTAAAGAGGCTACTGATGTAAATTGCCTCAGACAGCTCAAAACCAATCAGAGGGAATACAGGTCAGTTCCCAATCAACCTCCATGACCTCAGCCTACCTGTCTAAACTGTGGAGGAAACCATTTCAGGGCATTCTGCAAATTTAGAAATGCCATTTGTTTAAAATGCCAAAAGAAGGGCCATTTAGCAAGGATATGTCAAGCAGGAAAGACTTTTAACCAGCCACAAAGGCCTCAGACAACCATGCACTTCCAAAGACAAATCGAAGACTGTTGCACATGCTACCAAGCCAAAATGACAAAAAGAAGTTCTAACAAAATTAGTCTCATTGTTTCATTAGAAGGTAAACCATGCAGGATGGAAGTAGACACTGGCTCTGCACTGTCCATCATTTCGTGGGGCACCCTGAAACAACTGCTTCCCAGAATGACAAGGAAGAAGATCCCAAGCTGCAATTTGATTCTATGTGACTACCAAGGCCGGACCATTCCTGTCATCAGAAAAGGCAAGTTTTTAATTCAATTTCAGAGTTTTAAGGGTCACTTGCCTTTAGTGATAGTGGATGGTGCGCTCCCAAGCCTGTTGGGATTAGACTGGTTCCCTGCCCTAGGCCTCCATATAGGTGGAATCCATTCTATTGCAAATTCAGAAGTGGACTCCCTGTTCAGGGAATATGCTGATGTATTCAGCGAGGGCCTAGGCTGCTATGTGGGAATCCCAATATCTTTCAATGTGGACCCACAAGCAGTTCCAATTCGTTTAAGGCCCTGAAGGGTACCCTTTGCAATCTGCCCTAAACTTGACAAGGAACTAGACAAATTGATTAAACAAGGCATACTACAACCTACAGACTTCGCTAAATGGGAGACCCCAATAGCGACACCCCTAAAGAAAGACGGCGGGTTAAGAATTTTCTCTGACTACAAGTGTACATTAAACAAATATTTACAAATCAGCGCTTATCCAATCCCCATTGTCCAGCATCTCCTGCATTCTTTGGAGCCTGGTACTATTTTCGCTAAACTGGATATGTCACAGGCCTATTAACAGTTCCCTGTTGATGACACAACTGCAGAACTTCAAATCATTGTGACACATAGAGGTGCTTTTAAGTGTACGCACCTCCAATTTGGTGTTAGTGTGGCCCCTAGAATTTTCCAGTCAATTATGGAAAGACTACTTCAAGGGTTACCTGGCGTAATACCCTATTTCGATGACATTCTGATATCTGCCACTGACAAACCTCAGTTGCTACAGAGAGTCATCAATGTCCTTGAATGTTTCAGGAAGTCAGGGCGCTCAAATTAAAAAACGAAAAATGCACCATTGCCATTCCACAAGTCGAATTTTTAGGATACATAATTGATGCCTCTGGCATCCACCCAACTAAATCCAAAGTAAAGGTTATTCATGAGACACCCATGTCTACTAATAAAACTGAACTTCAGTCTTTTTGGGGACTTCTAAATTTCTATGCTTCTTTTTTGTCACATAAGGCTTCCATTGCAGAGCCTCTACACAGGCTTCTAGACAGATAAGCAGCATGGCATTGGGGTCCTAAGGAAGCTTTTGCTTTCAAAGCAGTCAAATCGCTACTTACTTCTGATGCTGTTTCAATACAATTTAACAAAAATTTGCCATTAGTACTAGCTGCAGATGCTTTACCTTTCGGTATAGGAGCTGTTCTAAGTCACATATTGCCTAATGGATCAGAAGCACCCATTGCATTTTTCTCTAGGATGCTATCCTCCACTGAACGTAACTAAAGTCAAATTGATAAAGAGGCTTTGGCTGCAGTTGCTTCAGTAAAGAAACTCCATGAGTTTCTCTATGGACATCATTTTGAACTGGTTACAGATCATAAACCTCTTTTAGGACTGTTATCAGGCAACTAACAAACACCTCAGATTTTGTCTCCAAGGATGACCAGGTGGACATTATTTCTGGCTGCATATTCCTATACGCTGGTTCATCGCTCTGGCAAAACACTCAGTCATGCAGATGCCCTTAGTCGTTGCCCCCTACCAGTTCCAGTGGAGGATCCTGCTCCGACCTATGCTGTATTACAAATCTACGATCTCAAGCTGCCTATCACCGCCTCTGACATTGCTGCCCAATCTGCCAAGGACAAGATAATTTCCCAAGTCCTTTACTGGGTGGGGAGGGGATGACCTACAACCCCTTATTCATCTGAATTCTTACCCTTCAAATTATGCCAGAAAGAACTTTCTTCCTTCCAAGACTGTTTGCTTTGGGGAACCAGGGTAGTGATTACCCCCCGACTGCAGACCTCAGTCTTAAAAGTCCTGCCTGAAGGTCATCCTGGCATTGTCAGGATGAAGGCCCTCGCTCGCAGTTATGTATGGTGGCCGGCATGGATGCTCAGAATGCCAGCTGGGTTAATGCTTGTTAGCCACGCCAAGCCACCAGGCCTTCCCCTCAGCATCAGTGCCAGGATTGTGGGAGGATGCAGGAAGCCCCTGGTCCAGGGTACATGTTGACCTGGCTGGCCCTTTCCATGGGCATACATTCCTAATATTAGTTGATTCCTTTTCTAAATGGGTGGAACTGACTTTAATGTATTCCACGACCACAGAGGCGGTCACTAAGGCCCTGAACAGAATGTTCACCACCCATGGCCTCCCTGATACCATCGTGTCTGATAACAGCCCTCAGTTTACATCTTGTGAGTTTGAAATTTTCCTAGCCAACCAAGGAATCAGACACATATTAATAGTTCCTTTTTACCCTGCTAGTAATGGTCTGGCTGAACGGGCAGTCAGATCAGCTAAGGAGGTCCTGCAAAGACTTGGGCCCGTAGATTGGCACTCTAGACTTGCCAAGTACCTTCTAAGCCAGCACACCACCCCTTGTTCCTCCACAAACAGGTCACCGGCTGAACTCCTAATGGGACGCCGTTTAAGACCACCCTAGATAGGCTTCACCCAAATTACGCCCCAATGCTTCCCCTTGGGTCAAACAGCCAAAATAGGAGTTTTGTAGAAAATGACCTGGTGTATGCCAGGAACTATGCTGGGCAACCATTGTGGATGTCTGGGCATGTGGTGGCAGTAACTAGTCCTAAGTCTTACAGAGTCCAGCTACAAGATGGACACATCTGGCACCGTCATATAGACCAACTAAGAGGTGTTGGAACACTGCACCCAGAGGTCATCTAGACGTTCCCGATGCGGAAAGACCACCGTCAACCGAGGAATCCCATCTTGAACCTGTTTGCAACAAAGGCCTACCTGAAGAAACAGCAGTCCAGCAACCAGAACCAACTCCAGGAGAGCCTCCAGCCCTTCCTTCATTGGAAACCACATGACAGGCAAGAGATATCCATCCATCGCCATTTCCAACAGAGCCTAGAAGATCTGGCCATCTGCGCAGGCACCCTACATACTTAAGACACTACGCATGCTCCGTCTGGGAGGAAGGAGTGTTGTGAACTGGACTGCAGTTTCCACTCAGGTCCGTGTTTCAAGTGGGAAACACGGACCGCTCCTATTGGCTGAAGCCGTTTGACAGCCGGCTATAAAAAGAGCTGTCAAACGGCATCAGCTGTTGCCATCCCAGCTGGCTGCTGAGTTAGTGCGGCAGCCGCGGCAACCCTTTATTTCTTAAATAAAGTTAAAGCTGAAGTTTGCTCTGGTTGTCTGCCTCAGTCATTCCGCCACTCCACAATAGTAATTGCCTTTTTAATATACAAATATATTATTTACAAAGTATGATAAACAATAGCAATGATGTAAAAATGTTGCATCCTCTATTTTTCTATCACCTAGACCAGGGCTTTCAAACTTGATTTCATTGAGGGCTGTATCAGGGTTGTGGTTGGCCTCAGGAGAGCTGGGGGGCATGGCTAGGGGGCATGGCCAGCTCGACATCACTCTGCCAGCAAAAATGGGCTCCCAAGCTCTTTTTCCCTGTAATGGCCTCCAACCCTCTGCCTGTGAAAATGGAGCTCTGGAGAGCCCTTCCAAGCTCAGTTTTTGCTGGCAGAGGCACCACTGGTCCTTTGCTATTTCCAGGGCATCCCCATTGGCCAGGTCTTTTTTTCCTGGTTTTCAAGCTTATCTTCTTTACGCGGCATAGCAGATTGCCACTTGTCAGCTGTTTAACACATAATTCTGCAGATTGCAGAATTGCAGGAGAAGATCAGTAGCAAACCCTCTGTGCACATGTGAAGTGTGCGTTTGGCATGTGAATGTATGCTCACCGAACTGGTTGTTACACCAGTTGAATCACACCCCTGGGATTAAGCAAATGTTGAAGCACACAAAGATAAAGATTGTGAGCATCAATTATTGGATGGGACTAAAAATTTAAAAACAAATGTATGGAAACAACATCAGTTCCATCATAGATAGTAATAGTACTTTCTGAAAGCATGACAGGAAACACACACACAAAAACATACTTCAGAACATCATAGGTTGACCCCCTTCTTCTTTGTGGCAGCCCTAGAGATATTGGAACACTTCTATCATGTCTCCTCTGGTCCTTCTCTTCACGACTAGCCATGATCAATTCCTGTAACCATTCTTCATATGTTTTAGCTTCCAGCTTGAATCAGATTTAGTAATATTTAGTTTGCCAGAATATTATCTTCAAAATATTCATCAAACAAACAAAGCTGCTTTGTTTGTTTCTTTGATTTTGTGCCAGCAAGTTTATAACTCCTAGGGCCACATAGATTTCAGTACAATAAAATTGGGTCCAGTTCTTGGATATTCAGCCAATATTTTACTTGAAAAAGTAAATCATTTATTTCAATCATATAGCAAAAAGTGTTGTTCAAGATGCTTAGAGGTGTTCTGTCTTCAGAGTTTCTTTTCAGATAGGTCATCTTATTAGGTAGACGAGACAAGAAACTAATTTTACTTTATTGAAAGGTTCATTAATAGAATCTTGCAAATCTGAATATGCTTTTTTTTTCTCCTGTGGCCACTATAACCCAAAAATTAGGTGGAGGAATTTCTTTGAATATCTTTTTTCACCCACTTTCCTGATGCAGGATGACCCACCTTTTATCTGACGATTACCTGGGTTGCATAGTTTTGCCCTATCTCCGAAAGCCATATCTGCATAACATGAAGCAATTTTGAAAATTATCATATTTCCATCACAAAATAATTGAAAATCAAATATTGAGTGTTATACAATTTCAACATTTTGAATAATATTTTGTAGAAGTAGAAATGATATTTTATAGAAATGTTTTTTTTTTAAATCAAAGACACTTCTCTTTGCTTATAAATATCAGGGATGTAGTGAGGCAAAACACTATCAACTATATGGTTATGATTTGCAAATACAGTGCAAATGACTAAAACATATACATACATCTTCTTTTATGTATGCTACTGTATAGTTCTTAGCAATATACCCCTTTTCATAAATTACACAATGCAAGAAAACTTTAACAAGATTAGATTCTGGTCCATCTAAAAGCTTTACAATATTTTACTTACAATGTATTTGAGCAAGCCAGAAGATCTCTGCATGCAACACAAAAAGTGTAGTTCTGGATTTACATTCAGCTTGGAAATAGATCATCGTCTGATAAACAGTAGAATAAAAGCGACTTTTCCAGTGCAGAAAAAGATAAATATACATACTCGAGAAGACTGGAAGCTGAGTGACAAAAACTGGACTTGTTTTCTTTTTGATTTGAAATATTTCATGGCTTATCTTCAATCTGAGGAAGAGTTTGGAATTTACAGTACTTTCATATTTGTTAACCAGACACCTGTGCCCCCACTTCCTAATACAATTTTTACTGCATTACTTAAATTTAATTTGTTCTTTGAACTGAGATCTTACGTCTGATTTCATGTTTACTACAAACAGCCACAAACAATCAAAAACATCAGGCCAGTGCCATAGAAAATCTCCATCATTTCTGGTAGTTTGGATAACCTACAGCAGGTCTGTAAGGATTAATGGATTAACCCTGACAAACTTTGACTATTCTTACATATATTCCCCATTAGTTTCTCTGATCTTTAGTAAATACATTTGATAGTTGCTACAATCAATCTAAGTTCTTGCCTACTGTTTTATGCAGACAGATATAAAGATTCACAAATGGTCATAGGATGGAGTATTTTGCAAGATTCACAATCTTTCAATGGCACCACTTGAATACCACCAGCACTGACAAAATCACCATCAATTGCAAAAGGTGGCTTTATCTGGAATAGCTTATGTTCTGATAGTTTCAACTTATTCAAGCAATAACATCCGCCTCTCTTACATCCTTATAAAGCATTACATGATAAGTATTTGATTGGTGGACAAAAATGCCAAATTCAACACAATCAGCCAAAATAATAATAATTTTAACTTGTACTCCACCTGACTCTCAATAAATCAGGAAGGCTCACAATAATTCAGGAAAATGCAATGCAATCAATAAAAAAAAAGCGTATCAACAGAATTACTTATTTTTGTTAATTACAAATTCAGAACA
Source organism: Bungarus multicinctus (assembly GCA_023653725.1). Classification (NCBI taxonomy): domain Eukaryota; kingdom Metazoa; phylum Chordata; class Lepidosauria; order Squamata; family Elapidae; genus Bungarus; species Bungarus multicinctus. The sequence goes on along the minus strand of CM042849.1, from coordinate 48,933,798 downwards.
ACAAGAACAACAAACTAAAACCAACTGAATTAGAAACACTATAAATTCCTTTTACTTATTGCCATATCTTTTGGATTTATGTAGTTGCCCAATTTTGTTTATATAAAAATATGATTTTCTGATTTTGTTTTGTTTTTCAGAAACATAAATCATTTCCACACAGTCTCTCTTTATAGTAATATTTGCTAAGATTTTTATTAATTCACTAAACACATGCACAAGTAGGAAGTAGGCAGAAAAATGACTACAGATTTTGATTTATATGGTCACTTCTAGAATAGCTAGAAATTAATTCCTCCTTTTTTCTCTGCTGTCCAAACCGAAATTGAGGGTTTATGGATCACTAGGTAGTATAGATACCCTTCCTTTCCATACATTTATGTTTATAAGTAATTTTGTTTCTAAATACATTTTCAATTAAATAGAATCTACTCCATTTCAGTGTTCAAAGTATTACATACTGGTACATTCAGAGGCCCCAAGCTATGTTTGGATTGCTGAAAGTGCTTTTTAAATACTTTATGCATAAGTGGAACCATGTAATGCTTTATAACTGCATTCATCTATTTTTCTCCTTTAGTACATAAGCCTAGAAAATAGAAAATTAAACAAATGAAAGACTGTTGAAAGCAGAAGAAATTATTTACCATGATCAAACTGTGTTATAGCTATTTATAAAATTTAGCTGTGTCTATAGACTTGATATTGTCTGCCAAACACAGAAAGTGTTGTTACAGCTTTCAAGTAATTTGCCCGTGAAAATACCTTTAGTATCTTGGCACATAGATTCTTAGCAAGAGCAGAATCTGAGGTTCATTGGAAAGTTCGGCTGAATGTTGTAAGTATACACTAGAAGCCATGATTGTGTCAAAATATTGTTATGGGCCTGATTATGCAAATCACAATTTGTGCTGTATATGGTATGGCATCATGATAAACATGATAAAACTTGTGTCTTCCTCACCTCAACCCTGTGAATATCCAAGTTGGGGTATGATATTTGTGAACAGTCAACGATAAATAACAGTAAGTGAAGTTCATAGGCTAAAAAGCAGTGTTGATATCTATCTGCCTGTCCTCTGTTTTCAAGCAGATTAGACCTATTAATAAGAATATTCTAATGCAAAACATGTAAGATAAAAAATAAACAAGAAGAGTCTGATGTTTCTTGGGAATTAACCTGTTAAAGAAAAACATTTGAAAAGAAGTAGTGAAAATTATAAACCTCTTTTCTAACCAAAGAGCTTCCAGGTGCCACTTTGACACTCGGAGAAGCAGAGCCTAAAGGCATGGGGACTGTTGGTGACACAGAATCAAAGACATGAGCAGGTGCAGCAATAAACTCTCCCTCAGGCTCTGAGGATCCTTTGAGAGTGATTACTAAAAAAAACAAAAAACAAAACAAACACCCAGCAGTTTGCACACAACATTCATGGGTAGTTATTAAAAGAAATGTTTTTATAAGAAATGGATGCTAATTTTCTTCTTGACTTCCCTTTTACAGATGAAAATGAATATTTATAAAAGAATATCATAGGACAATGGCAGATTAGTTTTCAATAGATGTTAGCATATCAACTTGTTTAGGGCATGTTCTAAATAGGGTGGACTTTGTAAAGCTGATCAAGGTTTTGTTAAATTTCTGTATTTTGAGTTCCCCATAATCCTTATATCAAATTATATGTGGAGATAGATTCAACAGGAACAATAAAAACCACTCTATTTTCAGAGTTGAACTATGTGCCAAAGAAAAGTTAACAGAGTATTGTTGACAATTATATTGTAATCAAGATAGAATTGTTACTGAAACTGACAAAAGCGAGAAAGTTTAAAATCCAGTTCCAGTGATTATAAAAGTATGTTGCTCAAATCTCACAAAATCAGTTTCCAAATGTTAGAAAAATAACTCAGTGTAAATACTTCATAACATACTAATGAAGGTCATATTCAATGGTAGTATTTAACCGTAAATATAAATTGAATTCAAAATTTTAGTGCAGAAATAGTGCTCAACAACAGGAAAAAACAGAACTGAATTGCATATCTTTCATGTTGTCTGAATTTAGAATAATGAATTGTCTGCTTCAATTATAAGTTTTAAACAAATATCACTGATAATTGCACTTTCAAGATATTTTCTCTAGCAAAGTGTTGTTTGTAATGAGACAGCTCTCTGCACAACTTCTGTCTATTTCAATGACTGAAAGTTACTTTAAAGAGACTTAAAGTACCATCTAGATACATTCCTGATAATTATATCTGCCATTATTCTAACAATATCATTTCCATAATTAATTAGTCTAAATAAAGTCCTCTTTCCTACAGAAAGGAAGCAACTTGAGACTTTCAAGAAGAGTTTAGACTGCTATTTGCAAGAAATGGTGTAGGATCTCCTGCTTGGGTGGAGGGGTTGGACTAGATGAACTACAAGGTCCCTTCCAACTCTGATTACCTGTCATCTGTTAAATCCACTGATAGCTCAGGAAAAGTTCAGACAAGGTTAGCAGTATTTCACCTAGATATTTTAATAACCACAGTTGACCTAGATTTGCCACAGGTGATTAAATGGAGACATAGGTTTGGCTAATGTCTCTTTCATAGTTTTTTAAAAAATAGGCCAGTCTCAATTGCTTTAAATAACTGCTCTGTGGCCTGACAACTGGCTTCTAGCTGGGCTTCCAGAACTGAGCTGCAAAAATCTAGATGATCATTAGATTGTAACAAAAAGATATAGGAAATTCTCATCCTTTGCTGGTCATGTGGCTGGTTGGCTACCAAAGCTGCTATCTTAGACTATAATTTATCTAATTACAGAAGCAAAAATAAACAATTCTTAAAAACTATGTCAAACAGGAACTAGGGAAAACTGTCTGCATATGTTTTATTTGTGCCTTTAATGAAGCACTGTAAAAATGTCAAATGTACAGTTATTCCAGGGTGTTCATTTCTACAGTTACAGTAGATATAAACATGTCTCTAATTTCCTTTCAATTAAATAATAGCTTTGGCATTTAAGTGCAATTGGCATCATTTCAGGAAAACAAGTTGCATAGATTTCTTTCCCCTCATAGGCAAAATTTTGAAAGTATCTTTCTCATTTGTAAAATATTTACAATAACACAAACTCTCTGAAATCTCTTTTGACATTCAGATTTGTGAGTTAACTTATATAGCCTTGCAGTAACAGAACTCAAATGTTGTAATCTCTTTTTCTGAAGAAATTTTGTTTTTATGATATACAGCAGGATTGCTAGATGCACACTTTTGTTTCCTTTTGATTCCATTTGATGTATGTGAAAGAAACAAGCAGACGAATTGCATGTTAATTGAAATCGTTGGTACAAAATAGCAGTGCTAAAGTTGTTCACGCAATATGACTCAGTAATGGAACAGGGAGAGGACTACCTTTCCATAATAACATCTACCTGTTCTTTCAGATCAGATAAGGTGGGCAAGGTTTCTAGTCCTTAAATATTGCTGTGATGGGATCTAAAGAGTGTGCCTTTTCTGTGGTAGCCTCTGCCCTACGGATTATTTTGCCCCTTGAAGTTTGGCAGTAATTTCCAAGCCTTTCATAAAGCTTTGAATAGCTGGCTTTCCCCCAGATAACTGCACATCAGAAGTTTGACTTCGTGCCATGTTTTGTTGCTTTTAATGTTTATAATCTATTTAGATTTATGATTTTAATATGGTTTTATGTATTGTTTTAACTTTTGATTGGGAGCTGCCCAGAGCTGATTATAAGTCAGAGGCTATATAAATGTTTTAAATCAATCAATAAATCAATTGAAAAATAAGAGATTCAAAGCAAATATATGAATAAGCTAAAAACTAAATAGCTTATACAAATTATAAAAGTAATATGGTTGTTCTCTCTTGTCGGACTTCAAATCTTTATCAGATATAAGAAATAAAGTCCTACACTGTAGATGATATACATAGCTGGTCATTGAGGTTGACAAGTATATCTCTCAGTAGTGGGATGGGGGATAAATTATTTGGAGAACAATTGATTCTGAGTGGAGGAAGGAACCCTCTCACCTTTAATGCTGTCAAATGACTGATAAATCATAGATCAAAATCTTGCCCATGCAATATTAAACTTTTTCAGCTCCTCTTGTGTGAACTGGCCCTAAATGATTTCTGCATACTAAAACCTGTTTGAATTCAAAATACAAGTAGAAAGCTACTTTCAGTTACGATTCCTTTTCTACCCCTGTGCTGTTTGATTTCAAATTTGATGGTTTTTGAAAAATTAACTTCTGTGAACCAGTCTTAATTTCATTAGGAAAGCATGAATATGCAGAAGCTATAGTGTTAAGTGAAACAATTGCTTTTATATTTTGTCCACATTGCTCCTATATTGTGCACAGAATTGTGGCTGACATGCAAGGTGACTATGACATATTGCTAACCTCTTCAGCATACAAATTGCCTTTTAACCTTCTGTTGTACTTGCAGCCACATTGTTTTCTACAAAAGGCATTTGGATACGTGCAAAATTATGTCACCTTTAAAAACAATTGTAGGCCAATTGAGTCCTGACTTGTGTCATCCTTTCTAATAAAAATGTGCATGTGTATGCAAGCAGAACATAATAGATTGCTTACAAATTGGCATGCCAGTGATGAGAAGGTAAGTAATGTTGTGACATTGAGGTCACAAGAGGTCTTAATGTACCTTATAAGGAGAAAAATGCATATTTGTTTCAAAGAGATGACATTTTACCATTTAGAAGAACTTTAATTTTATAATGACACTTTTGAACTGGTATTCCAAACATCATATGAAAGATTTTTAAAAAAAATATCTTTTAAGATGGAATCTCTTTTAATTTAGCAGAATAGAAACAAACCAAAACAAAACTTAAAGAAAACACATATTACTATATTTAATATAATTAAGATATGCTTTCTATAGTGGATTAGGTTTTTTCAATTTTTAATTCTTACAGTACTTTTGATTTTATTATAATGAAGCAGTTGACTAGGATAGATCTTCTGAATATATTATGTAAATGTTCTTACAATCCAATTCTATTTATGCTTATACTGGAGTCATCCTTATAAAATATAAGTAATGCTGTTTTACTTTTGGAAATGTGTATTTAGTATTAACTATCTGGGACAAAGCCCCATTGAATTCCTAGAGCCAAAGAAGTAACAGGCATATTGCACACATTTTTAAAACAATTTTCCCTAATAGAATGTGTTCTTACATTCTATTATGCTTTCATACAGTAATTTTGATGGATTTTGTTTATGCTTTCCTATAATAATAATTGCATTTTATTGTCAATAGGCTCCACAAAATCTGACAATAAGCCCATTTTAAAGGATTTCTATTTTATTTTGCATATTACTTTTAAGAACATTATTCATATTGAAATATAAATTAAAAAAACATTTTCTCTTCATCATAGGTGTTCTTGAGTAAACTACTATATATAATGTTACACTTCATTTCTGCTAAAATGCTGATCCTAAATTACCCGACTTGGAAGAGAGATCCAATTTAAAGCATTCTGTTAGAATTGTTGTACCAGCTTTACACTTCCAGTTTCAAATAGTTTGTACATGTGACTATGTATGCTTTTTGGCAGGATAAAAGGAGATACAGCATTAAGGCCATAAAGTAAGATAATTATTCAAAGCTGGAAAGATGAGCCTAGAAAATTAAAATAAATTAACTTATGAGTGGTAGAAGAACTGAGGCTCTGATGCTTTTTTTTATTTTTTTAAAGGTTTTATGAAATATTTATAAAATTGAGAGAAATCAGTCTTTAGCTGCTAACAAAAAGCTGCTAGCAAAAAAGGAATGTGATGAGTCTATTCTGTTATATAGTTATTTATTGGCTGTTCACATATTATTTGCATACATGTAAATACTGAATAAAACATATGTTTTGCTTTGTTGATAAATAGTTAGAAATAGATGACAATTTAGTTTTTAGTAGGTCTCATAGAAAGACAAGGAAGAGCTACAGCTGGGCTGGTATCAGTAGCAGATGCCAGGCTGTCATTAGAGGTGAAAATACTTCAGAGAGGATTCTGGGAAATAAGGAATGGAGATCCTGTTGTTAATTAAAGATCCTATAGATCAGGAGTATCAAACTCAAGGCCTGCTAGCCGCATCCGGCCTATGTGGTGCTTAAATCCGGCCTATGGGTGGCTTGTGGGAATTGCCTGGAAATAGCAAAGGACTGGCCCATGGTGCCTCTGGCAGCCAAAATGGGACATGATGGAGCCATGTGAGGCCCCCCCCCGCATCCCGTTTTGGCCAGCTGGGTGCTGTAGGTGGCATCCATTCAATCTCCCCCCACCGACTGGCCTGCAGAGAACTATAATGCTGATCCAGCCCTCGAAGAAATCCAGTTTGACATCCAGTTTAACATATAGATATTAAAATCGATTATTGTGGCTTTAGTGGCTCTTGGATATAGAATATGGCCTGTCAATTTCTAACTGGTGAACCTTAAATGAATTGAGAAACTAAAGCCGATTAGAATTTATGAGATAATGATATGACCAAGGCCAAACTTACTGAAATGTTTGAAGGAATACCAATGGAAAAAAAGAGCACTGAAGAGGTACAATGTTGTGGGACACAATGGTAGGTGAACCTAGGGCTTGTCTGTAGTCAAAAACAGATGGGAAAAACAAGATCAAAATTGTATTTGTTTACTGCTTTTACTATTTTAATATGACTTTTTTTGCTATGTAAGTCATCCAGAATTATTTGATTAGGAAGAGCAATCAGGTATATATGTTAAATAAATAAATATATGTTGGAAAGTAATCAGCCAGTTAGCTATGATCTCTTCAACTTGAGAGTGAAAAATGCCCATGAATTTCACAAGTGATGTCCTTAGATTCATAGTAGTAAACATTGTAGGAGGAGGAGGAGTTAATTAAGGACCAAGGGACTGCATGTATGATAGAAACACATATATGATAAATTAATGTCATTAATATTTATTTTAAAAGATTTTGAGAATAAGGATAAATCTAGACAAAAACATAAATGTGCCAGGTTGCCAGATACAGATTTAAATAGTGTAATAGGCTTCTTCCTCCCTCCTTATCCAGGTTTTGCAAATTTGCCTAAGAATAGAATAGAATAGTTTATTGGCCAAGTGTGATTGGACACACAAGGAATTTGACTTGGTGTAAATACTCTCAGTATACAAACAAAAAAAGTACATTTGTTAAGGATTAAGAATCATAATGATAGTCATGGGGTACAATCAACAATCAAATCATCCTAGGAAATAGTCAATATAAATCGTAAGGATATAAGCAACAAAGTTACAGTCCTACAATCACAAGTGGGAGGGGATGGGTGATAAGGAGTGATGAGAACATTAACAGTAATAGTAGCATACACTTTGTAAATAGTTGAACAGTGTTGAGGTAATTATTTGTTTAGCAGAGTGATGGCTTTGGGGGAAAAACTGTTCTTGTGTTTAGTTGTTCTGGTGTGCAGTGCTCTATAGCATCGTCTTGAGGGAAGGAATTGAAACAGTTTATGTCTGGAATGTGAGGGGTCTGTAAATATTTTCAGAGCCCTCTTTGTGACTCGTGCAGTATACAGGTCCTCAGTTGAAGGCAGGTGGGTAGTAATTGTTTTTTCTACAATCCTAATTATCCTCTGAAGTCTGTGTCTGTCCTGTTGGGTTACAGAACCAAACCAGACAGTTATAGAGGTGCAGATGACAGACTCAATAATTCCTCTGTAGAACTGGATCAGCAGCTCCTTGGGCAGTTTGAGCCTCCTGAGTTGGCATAAAAGAATATTCTTTGTTGTGCTTTTTTGATGATGTTTTTGATGTTAGGTGTCCATTTTAGGTCATGTGATATAGTAGAACCTAGAAATTTGAAAGTCGCTACTGTTGATACTGTGTTGTCTAGTATTGTAAGAGGTGGTAGTATGGGAAGGTTTCTTCTAAAGTCTGCCACCATTTCTACAGTTTTGAGTGAGTTCAGTTCCAGATTGTTCCGGTTACACCACGAGGCAAGTTATATAACCTCCTGCCTGTATTCAGATTCATCGTTGTCTGGAATGAGACCAATCACTGTTGTGTCATCAGCAAACTTCAATATTTTAACAGATGGATAGTTTGAGATGCAGTCATTGGTATATAGGGAGAAGAAAAGTGGAGATAGCACACAGCCTTGGGGGGACCCTGTGCTGATTGTACAGGTATTGGATGTGATTCCGCCTAGCTTCACCTGCTGCTTCCTGTCTGTTAGGAAGCTTATGATCCACTTACAAGTGTGTTCAGGTACCACTAGTTGGTTTAATTTACTTAGAAGAGTGTCTGTAATGATGGTATTGAATGCTGAACCGAAATCTACAAAGAGGACCCTTGCGTAGGTATTTGGAGATTCAAGGTGTTGTAGGATGTAATGCAGAGCCATGTTAACAGCATCATCTGTCGATCTATTTGCTTGGTATGCAAACTGCATGGGATCTAACAGCAGATCTGTGATGGTTTTCAGGTGGGACAGCACAAGCCTTTCAAAGATTTTCATAACTACAGATGTTAGAGCAACTGGTCTGTAGTCATTCAGTTCTTTGATGGAGGGCTTCTTTGGCACTGGGATGATGGTAGAACGTTTAAAGCAGGAAGGGACATGGCACATCTCTAGTGATTTATTGAAGATTTGGGTGAAGATGGGAGCCAATTGGTCAGCACAGACTTTTAAGCAAGAAGGAGTTATCCTGTCTAGCCCTGGTGCTTTTCCTGGCTTCTGTCTGTGTAATAGATCTTGCATATGTTTCATTTCCCGCACTTTTAAGGAAACCAAAGGAACAGAGCAGAAAGATCTCAAGGAGCGTTCTGATTAATTCAATTATTTCCAGTGATGCTATTTAGCCTATTTTTACTCTGTTTCAGGAATTTAGCTGGCTGTGTTCCAGCAAAGGCAAGCATGTTAATGTCTTTGTTCCAACAGCCTCTGATTATTCTGTTCCCTTGGATCTAGAACAGGAACAAAGTCCATATCCTCATCTCCAGCTGTGACCTCTGTTGGACAAATAATTATCTCCAGCATTTCTATAATCAACTTGGCTATATACAGTATGTTATTATCTGCTTCAAGTCTGGATCCTGATGTGATATTTTATCATCTTCACGGGATGACTTATTGACTCATTTTGGGTTTTAATATGATAAATGAATGTAAACTAAAAGCAAGTTATAATGTCACTTGAAGTATCCAATATCATATATTTTTCTCTTTGGAAGTACAGCTTTTCATTTCTCACTTTCATTGCCAGGATTGTAAGAAAACCCAGCAAACTGAAGTTTGACCCTATTGCATGAGACACATCTTCCCATTCCTCAAAGCCTAAAAGATGGAAAGGACTGCCAGATATTGTCTGTCTTGTATTGCGGAGATATACCACCAACTTTAAGATCCAAGCATTGCTGTGTTTCCCCTATTTGGATAAAGTCATTATATATCGCCATGCATATTTTGGTCAGAATGTTTGAAAAAGACACCAGAAAAACCTGAGTTCTACATAATTACATGGTTGTAGAAACCTACTGTATGATAAAAATAAGAGGAAATATATAGGTATCAAAAACAAAATCAATGATTAACAATAATTTTCAAAAACTAGGTTAACCTTTGAGTAACAGTGATTATTCTGTGCAGTTAATTTCTGACTGTAATGTTAAAACCTCAGCAAAAGACAGCAATCTATGAATACATGAAATGCTCTTAATAGATATGTATATAGATCTATTTTCTTCTTATTGGAAACATCTCTTCTGATGTAGCCAACCACTCAAAGACTAATTTAAATCAGTGAATGCTACCTCAAAGTATAATTGCCATTTAGCAGCTACCTATGATCATCAATTTTAGACAGGATCAGTAAATACTGAACATCAGTAAGGAAGAATGAGCTTAACTATTTGAATCCCATTCTAGAGGGTTCAAAAGTTTTTTGTAAAAAAATGCTTCTTTTAAAACTGTATTCACTCAAAAAGCAGTACATTGTATTAAACATCTAATAAATAATTTCTATTTTGTCAAGTTCAATAGACTATTACTGTTCTAAATATGTTTGCACTGGCAAGGTCAGTACAGATTGGAGGCAAAAAAGACATTAAATCGTGAGCACTGAAGTGCCAAAAGGGAAGCTTACCAACTTGAAAATACCTGTCAGATGCCAGCCTGTAGGCTTTGACAGCTTCATTAAGTCCTTTGTTTGCCAGCAATGAAGTAATGCTGCTACCATACATGTTTGAAAAATCTATTGGCAAGGAAGAACAACCACCACTTGTGTTATTGCTTGGAGCCAATAATTTCTATTTCCTAGCTTTTGCCTCTGTGGCAACTAAAATTAACAGTCCAATAAGTTAAGTTTTGTTTTAACTACCAGTAGTTGTTAAGTGTTAGATGTCATTCAGGTCTCATGTATTCCCATAATCATGTGTCTGTACTGGATTATATATACATTTATGTGACAACTTTATGTAAGACAACTACATTCTGATTTGGCTAAAATGGTATCCTAAAACATATATTATCCAAAAGATGGTTGTATTATAGTATCTGAAAAGAAAACATTTAATCTGAATGTATTTTCCCTTTTGAAATCTAAAGTAGCAACAGAACAAGAATACATGCTGTATAACCTGATGCACATTGTCTTGAAATGTATATGTACATTCCCTTTCTGTATATCTACAACTTATTTTGCTTGCATAAGCAATACATGATAAGGTTTTTTTGTTGCTGTCTAGAATGGATGAAACAATTCATCATGCAGGTTTGCATCACAAGATATTCAGTAGCCTTTTATCCTTTATTCATTGGGGGTAGGGGGAAAGGGGGGGGATAGCAGATTTCTATCTAGTGGTATCATTTAACTTCTTTCCATATAAATAAACCCTTCAGGAAATGGAAACAAAGAAATGAATGTGTAAGCTTCAAAAGTGACACTGTTCGTGTTCTATTAATATTAAGTAACAAGGGTGTCATCATATTTTATTTCTTCATTTGGATGCACAGGAGATATTTCTTCTAAGGCAGAGTGATGTATAATTATATTAGTATCAGAAAGCATTTAAATGGTTGTCAATATAGTTCTGTTCTTTTACTAATTTTTTTTTGCAACAAATGATGTTAACGAAAAAATAAAAAATCTAGGGACACAATATATTTATCTCTGTATGCTTGAAAAGAAATAACAGGGCAAGTCCATGGCAAAACGTTATGGAAAGGAAACAAAGAAAATAAATATGTTTTTCTTTTGTTCTTTTATCCAATAGCTATCCTGCTCACTTTTTATATTTGATGGCAGTTCCAGTCCTGATAGAACTAAGGACATCCCACTAAGTAGGGATACTTGAACCTAACAGTTTGAAGTGCTTTGTGTGTATGTTTTGTATGTAATCTTTGGCTTTACAGTTGAAATTACCTAAAATCAAAGCCACACTATGGCATCATAGACTAAATGTAGAAGAAAGAGTCCTTGTATCTTTTTTAAATTTGACCACCAAATGTGATACAAGATTTTGCTCAAATATATAAATTCTCCAAAAGATACTTTCATAGCCCTTTTTAACTACAAGGAGAGAAGAAGTCATAGCTATGTTAGAATAAAAAATTCTACAATCCATAGTTTGATGCAACCTTTATTGAGAACCATAAAAAAGGCCAATTGGTCTTTGAGTTTTTCGTATATCTTCAAACAAAGAACTACAAAATCAGAAGATAATGAAAAATCAACTTAGTCCACAAATTAAGCCATGAGGACAGTGGTTCAAAATGCATGTCACTGTAAAGTTTTTAGACTGAATGAACTGGAACTAAATGTTTTTGGTTTTAACTCATATCCAGCATTCAGGAAAAGAAAAATTTTTTAGAGAACAGATAGGGCTCTGTCTTACTGTCCATGCATTGCTTTTGTTACATCTAACTTCTTTTATTTCTTTTTCTTCATGATCTATTTGCCTGCTTTTTCTATAAGTTGCTCTTAACTTTCTCAAAGATAATATCACTAGTGGGATCCTACCAGCATAATAACCAGTTCGGTGAGAGAGCCCTTTGCTGCGCACGCATGCACACTATTTACAAATTACCAGGTCCTGCAAGCACTCACCTTCTCCTGCTGACAAGCAGCATGCAGCTGTGCTGCACAAAACAGCTGAGTACCAAAAGCAGGGAATAAAGCACAGCTTAGAGCCCAGTCAGGTGAGCGAGCCAAACAGAAGACCAGAAGATTCTTGAGGCAAGAATCTGGTTCGGTGTCAACTGTTCTTCAGAACTTCCGGTTCTATAGAACCAGGCCAAACCGGTAGAATCCCACCCCTGGATAATATTTATTTATTTTGTCAAACAATTTTTAGGTAACAGGTATAAGTATAAACTTGGTTATAAATACATGAAATGGATACGAATAAGAAAAAATATCATGCAGTTCCTCTATATACAAGAAATGCAGAAAGAATTTTTATCAAAAAGACAATTACATGAAAATTGAAAGCTCAAGCTTAACTCTTTTCACTCCATGTACACCCTGCAACTGCAGAGCTAACTCTTTTTTTGATGTTGCTTTATAAATCTTACTGGAAGCAAAATTGACTTATTATTCATGGGATATCACTTCAATAAAATCATAGTAAAAAGCCATTGCTGTGATTTGAATAAAATGTATCATAATATCTTTGCTTTTAATGTCAGTAACTACGGAATCTACCTAAACTGAATGTAATTAAACAATTGCTCCGACTTTAAAGAGAAACTGAAGCAATCCCAGACATCTCCATTTCTCAACCCCCTTGCTTGTCACCTTCACTGTTGCCTACCTTGTAATATTAAAACTAAAAACGTTCTGAGCCAATTATTTATCTTCCTCCAGCTGATTTACAAGGCTGAAAAAAATCAATTGGTGTGCATCCTTAAAACTATGGCTGGTCCTGGGTCTACAAAAATGCTTTCATTTCACCTCCACTAAAAAAAGAAAATGAATTTTCACCCTTCCCCTCCATGAAATTCTCAGTGGTTTTCTCTGGTAATTTGCTAAATGAAACAAGCAAATAAAACAGTGTTTACTGTGAGGTTGCCATTCCTTCTGGATTCAAAGTCCAACCAAGAGCTGGGATGTTAGCATATAGTATTATGGAAATTTGACAGTAAGGTGCTTTTGTCAGTTCCTACTGGTCAGAGAGTGTAGAAGAAGAAGTGGGGAGAAGAGTTGATTAGCTCAAAACAAAATGAATACTTTCTAGGCTGCAGCAACTGCAAGTCATTATAAGTGTACTTCTACAACAACACCGTTTCCATTCAGTTGGAATTACAAATTTCCTTTCTACTTGGCACAAAGAAGAAAAGAAAGGAAATTGAAAAACCAAGTAGCTTGACATAGTGGATACCTCTTGTCAGTTTCATCATCTGCTAAATCAAGCCAGAATTCCCCATAAGGATTTACAAAAGCAGCAGATATTCAGGATGGCCCCCTCTCCCTGAATGGCAAGGTTTCTCATTGAAAGAGAATAGAGATAGATATGGAAATAAAGAGATGATAGGTAGGTGATATGGAGGGATATAGATGATACAGATACAAAGATATATAAATATATAGAATTATTAAATTGTTTTGCCACAGCTGTACCACAACAAAGTAATTGCTGAACTGTCTATTGTAAAAACACTGAGATTTAGATCTGCTTATAAAACAGTTCATTTGTGTTCCTTACTGCTTTTAAATTTGAATGATATCCTCTTAAGAAATTGTTTTGAATTCTTATATATTACTTTATTAAATATAGTATTATATAGTGTTAATATTATTATACAGTATTAAAATTAGTTATCTTAGTTCAAGATACTATGCCTGCATCCTTTTTTTACAAAGTGCTATTAGCCCCATACTGTGCTAAGGCAATGTTATGCAAATCCCACTTCCTTTGTATGTGAGCCTGTAGCATGCACAAAATGCTGATTTTGACACCCATTATCTCCATAGTTGGCACTGGCAGTTAGAGAAGAGTTCTTGAATCTAAGGAACAGCTTTGTGAAGACTATTTAGCAATAGCAATAGCACTTAGATTTATATACCACTTCACAGTGCTTTACAGCACTTTCTAAGCAATTTGTAGAATCAACATACTGTCCCCAACAATCTGGGTCATAATTTTACCAATCTCGGAAAGATGTAAGGCTGAGTCACCCTTGAGCTGGTGAGGATAGAGCCCCTGGCAGTCAGCAGAATTAGCCTGCAATATAGCAGTCTAACCACTGCAGCACCTTGTTTTAGAAAAAAAAAGATTCTCACTGTGTCTTTATGACTTTATATACTGCTCAGTTCTATGAAGTATGTGACATGGATGCAGAGCGAAACAATGTGAGTTCTAAACTGTGTAACCATTGTCAAAATATATATTTTTTAATTATCTAAATTTCGTTTGGATTTCACAATCAGGTGAATCAAGATATATTGATATTGTTTATATTATATTATAATATTGTTTTTATTTGATGTATTCACTTCTGGCCATTCAGCATTTTATCTATAGCCATTTTCGCTGCTGGAAACTATAACTGCTGGATTCAAGTGAAATTGTCAGAGTTTGCTAATGTTGATATTTGATTTAGCATTTTAAGCAGCCACAACATTGCTATTTTCCCTCTCTCTCTCTTTCCTTTTTTTGTTTTTCTAAAATATCAATAGGGAGATATTCTAAGAGAGATATTTCTTTATTGGAATAAAAATCTCCATTTGTCTTAATATACCTGATGTTTCAAAGCCCCAACTAGGTACTTACTCCAGGGAAACCCTCCTCTCCACTTCTTTCAATATAAGATTCACAGGATTTTTATGTTTTAATTGTACACTGTGCAGAGTTGCTCTATGAGTGAGAGGGTTGGTCTCCAAATTAGATAGATAAAGACATAAAGGCTAATTTTGTCATTCAATACATGATAAAGTGAAAGCTTAAAACCCAAATGGTGTGTGTGTGTGTGTGTGTACACAGTGCTAATACTCTATTATTAGTATAAAATACAGTACAATTGATAGAATCTCTTTAATTTAACTATTTAAAATTTTAGCAAATTTTGTTCTGATGTGGAAGTAGACTCAACAATGGGACCATTTACAGCATGATGTTTAACATGTTTTGAGCAGTGCACACTGCTCATTATTTTGGGGAATATTCATAATAATTCATCATATAATATTACCTTAGAATGAACTTTCCTTAGATTCTGGGGAAAAAAAATCCTAAATACAGTTAATATCTGCAGTAGCTACAGTAGCTACCACAGAATTGCATCAGTGGATGATAATTAAATATTTGATGAAATAATTTTAATATCATAGAATATATTAAACTAAGATATAATGTGTGAAGGAGAATATTGAAAAAACACAATTTGCCTTATTTTTTCTTAAATCTGGGTAAAGATGTTTTGTTTTGTTATTGAATTAGTATATATGTATTATAGTTTTTAAACTTTGTATCATTGTGAAGTTTATATAATTTATAAATTATTGCATATTATAATAGTACATGCAGGATAATATTAGTGAAATAATTAATAATATAATATTGGGAAGCCCCTCCCTGCCATACACACATATACAAACCTATTAGACTGAAAATCAGAGAGTAAGATTTCTAATTGCTGTTGTTTGCAAGTATTGTGTCCAAAGTCATATATACACATCTAAATTCTAACCTCATGAGGATGTTCAAGCACTTCTAATCCAAAATAATGGAAGAGATTATCAGATGCACTTGGTGTGAAATGAATAAAATGCAAAACAGGAAGCTGTGCTTTGAAAGCTTCTTGCCTGGCGAGAGAAATTCAACAGCAGGCATATTTTCATTCTGAGATATCTATATTCTGGGATAGATTGGCACTAAGTTCTTTAGTACTGGAATATTTAGGCAGGGTGACTCCAAATTATACTAATTTAAATATAAAAAAACATTGTAAGACTAATGAAACAAGAACAATGAGTTTTAGAATCATTAATGTCACTTTTAGGTTAGTATTTTAGATGGTAAAATTATGAAATGCAATTTGTAAAAGCTTCAAGTATAAATATGTCATCACTGTTTTTGTCAGCAAGAGTATTGATTTCAAAAACTAAGCTTTATCATTTTTCACACTTTATAGTTTTGGTGACTGCATGTATTAATACTGTCACTGAATGTAGAGATATTCCAGTTCAAGGTTTTCTTATAAATGAAGTATAAGTTAATAATAAGATATAACTGGACTTTGGTTCAATGGCCATTACTGTGATTCCTTTGCAAATGCGTTGCATTATTCATCAGTTAGCTCTAAAATGTGAAGCAATTTTAAAATAATTGGAAAATTCAATGCAAATAATTTGGCAAGATTATTTAATATCACCTGTCCTTAGCACCTTTATGAGACTGTTTCTATGCAGTTGCCACATGTAATACTTAATGCAATACTATGTATAAAGCATGACAGATCATTTGAAACCTTTGTATTCTTGAACTCTTCCTCTTAAACAGTAAAAGCACAATGTAGATTGGGCCAAGAAATTTTCCACATTTGGGATGTTGCTGAAATTTAATACCCATATTTTGACTTATGTTCTTGAATATCACAGCTCATAAGATTTGGAGGAATAAAGGTTCCATCTGCTTGGCATACATTGCCCATATATGGAATATTGCCTATAGAAAATATATGGAATATATACATGTATAGTGTTTTAATGTAGGTTAGTATCAACTTTAGGCAAAAAAGCTAATGCAATCCTAAATTGTATTAACAGAGGGATACAATCAAGATCAAGGGAAGTACTAATACCACTCTATAAAGCCTTAGTAAGACCACACCTAGCCTACTGCATCCAGTTTTGTTCACCAAATTATAAAAAAGATGTTGAGACTCTAGAAAAAGTACAGAGAAGAGTAACCAGGATGATTAGGGGACTGGAGGCTAAAACATAAACGAACGGTTTCAGGAACTGGGCTTGGCTGGTCTAGTAAAGAGAAGGACCAGGGGAGACATGATAGCGGTCTTCCAATATCTGAGGCACTGCCACTGAGAGGAAGGGGTCAAGCTATTTTCTAAAGCACCTGTAGGCCAGACAAGGAACAATGCTTGGAAACTGAACAAGGAGAGATTTAACCTGGAAATAAGGGGAAACTTTCTGACAGTGAGAACAATCAACCAATGGAACAGCTTGACCTCGGAAGTTGTGGGAGCGCCATCTCTTGAGAAGTTCAAGAACAGATTGGACTGCCATTTGTCAGAAACGGTGTAGGGTCTCCTGCTTGGGCGGGGTTAGACTAGATGACCTACAAGGTCCCTTCCAACTCTCATTATCTGTTAATCTGTTAAAACTTGCACCATCACCTATTTCCAGCAGCTATGGGACCAAATCTCTAGTACTATTTATTTCAAATGCTATTTTGTCTGAAGATGAATCATTGCACATTCCTTAGTAAAATCAGTTTCTTTGAAATACTACTTCAAAGGAACTGCATACAACTTTTATCTGTTGAATTGTCTATTTAATAAATCTTATTTGATGTAGCCCATTGGCTATGTCATAACTTAATTAAATGTATTTGATTCCATAGATGATTAAGACCCAAGAAGATGCCATACCATCCTTCCTTCATTCCAATGAAGTTACTATGCTGCTTTAAGGATTAAAAGATTTTGCATACCTGTTCTAGGTGCATGAAGCCAGTAACAAAACATAAACTGCAATTTACTGGAGTTGTAGGAAGTTAGCACCCACCCCTCTTCTAGAAAATTGAAATAGCCTAGGAAATATTTAAAAGGCGGAATATTATATCTCCCTGGATGAGAAAAGGAGAAATATGTTTTAAAGACAAAGCAGCTTCCTGCAGCTCCTGTCCCCCACTTCAGCTCCAGGGTGATGGGATTAAGGATGGCCCTCAGGAAATGATAGGATTACCCATCTCACCACATGGTCTGAGAAGATTACATTAGCCAGCACTCAGGTAAAGCCATGTTGTCCAGACAAAGTCTACAAAGTTAGCTATGACTCCCGCCCCTGGGAGTCTGACAGCCAATGGGATACATTTCTTACACAGGAATAGGAAACACTAAGGTGGAGCCCAACAGAGGTTATATAAGGATCTCTCAGCCTCTGGATTTCCCTTTTTCCCTTTTTTTTCCCTTCACCTTGAAGTATATGATCAGACTTCTCTGGAACTCCAGGCCATGTGGTCTTGTACACCATTAAACTTTCCAAGCAGCCTCCATGCTTCCGGTGTCTTTTTCCTCACTTGGAACTGAACCCAGAAGGATATTTCTTTCAACAGAGTAACAGTATAAAATGATAGTTTTTTTAAAAAAATATTTGATTCTGTGTTAATGTGTGAAAATACAGCTACTGTAAATGTAAATAATATAGAACAGTATTCCTATTTCATAATAAAAGAATATCGTCTTGAGGTTTTAAATTTGTTTTAAATGTTGTCACACTTCTTCAAAGTATATGCAAGATAAAATAACTGTTTTCATTTAATTAAACATTCTTGATACAAATGTTATGATCTCCAATTTTTAATTTAACTGCCATATCAACAATATCTTCTAATGAAAACTTTGAAAATATATGATCATGTTTATAATAATGCGTTTCTTCTACTGTTGTTTGACAAACTCTTAGCACTTACAGTATGTATTTGCTCAAACAGTCACTGAGGATGCACACCTCCATATGAACAGATATGGTGTTGTCCATTCTAAGGATTCTACATTAATGCTTGTTGATTTGAATTAAAATGTAAAAGGTTTGCAATTATAAATTACATTAATAATTTATCAAACAATTACAAAACAATCCACAAATCATATTCTAAATAATGTTGCATTTGCTGTCTAAAAAAAGATAGATGTATGAAAACAATTTTCAATAGGATGCTGTTTATATAGTTTATATAGTATAGTTCTGACTGTGATTATTTTTATTTCTAACTAACTTCTCATTTCTAAAAGCAAACAATTGTATTTTTGAATATTGCCAGCCCTCAAGCATGTCAATGACCTAATAACCTATTGAAGGGAAAGCTGGCTGAGTAAGAGATTATAAAAATTTTAGGACGCAGAAGTTACTTGCTATATTTATTTTTACTTTTAAAAACAACTGAGAAGATTACAATTGATGTAAATATTAAAGTGTAACAATTTAATAGTAAAAATAAGGTCTAATCGAAGTTTGCCTAGATATTGAAGATGAAACAAAACCGAACTTAGTGTGAAATTTAGTAAACTCTATGTTTTTGTGGCACAGGCACAGAGATATTTTAAGAGTAATTTACCTGCCAGGATCTGAATATAAGTTATGGGTGTTTATATCAGTAAGTAACTTGTGAAAAAAGACAAGTTTTTAAGATTTTAATTGTAGTATATGTTTTTGAATTGCGAACTATCCAGAGTCGTTTGCTGAGATAGGTAGCTATAAAAACCTAATAAATAAGTTTTCACTTTTATAGTAGATGAATAAGTAAATATTGGGTATTATGTTCTAATTCTGTGATAGATAATGACTCAAGTTTAGAATTGTATCCTGAAAATGATTGATAGCAGTCCATTTTCTTTCTTTCTTTCTTTCTTTCTTTCTTTCTTTCTTTCTTTCTTTCTTTCTTTCTTTCTTTCTTTCTTTCTTTCTTTCTTTCTTTCTTTCTTTCTCTCTCTCTCTCTCTCTCTCCCTCCCTCCCTCCCTCCCTCCCTCCTTCCCTCTCTCTCTCTCTCTCTCTCTCTCTCTCCCATCCATCCCTCTATAGTCCATCCTTTTTCTAATCTAAACTACACTATTCCTTTCCTGAAAATTCAAAGTTGAGAAATTATTTAGCTAAAACTAAGTGTGGAGAAGACAGAGATACTGCAGTGATATGCCTCTTCTGGCTACATTATTTGTTCTTATAGTAGCAAATCATTGTATTCTCCCCTTAATATTAATAAACATACTAGTCACAGTAGTGGTTAATAGTCTTGATGATTACATTATGTCCAATATCTGAGGCAGAATGCTTCTGCATTCCAGCTGCTAGTGAAAAATGATTGGGAAAGTATTTATTGCCCTTACACAATGCTTGTGTGCTTCCCACTGGCATCTGGTTGAACACTTTGGGAACAGAATGCTGGATTAGATGAGTCTTTAATCTGATCCAGCAAGGCTCATTTTATGTTCCAACTTATTACAGAATAAATAGAACTCATTTTGCTATATTTACAACATAAATTTCATCAATATCTGTTTCTGTTGCCAAACAACTCATATTCCAAGTTTTAGAATGGCTTGACAAAACAAAGAAGAAGAGAAATGCTTTATGCTTCCAGCCGTTGATGTCCCTGTTAATACATTTCCATTAAAATACTTTTCCTCTTAATAAAATTTCCGTTTTATTATGTTCTTATTCCATCCTATTCTTCAATTCTCAGTCCACAAATAAAACATTAAGAGTGAAATGAAAGAATTATTGTCTTCCACTCTTTAACCAGCTCTTAATAAAGCCAAGCTGCTTCAGGGACACACTTCATTGTTATGGGACAAGTAGTTGTTATCATAATACATATGATATATCTGTATTTTCAGTTCTTTATGTAGGCATATTAAAGTTTAAAGATGGAATTATCTTCACCTTACATATACAGTGCACTTTTATTTCAAAATATTAGATTGAATCTTAATATTTTCCCCAAAGATGAGATAATGAGAAGCTCATACAAAACGTTCTTAACATCATCCTAAATGTGATGTATGTCTTGTAATGAGTTCTAATTAGAAAACCAAAGTTTTTGTGACAGATTTTTAACTGTGGTTTTAAATAGAAATCTAAATAAAATTATATGTTTTGATATATCAGAAATAAAGCACATGATCATGTCTGAGCTCGCAACAAATAATGCATCAAGAATGAATTGATAAAATATCACTGAGCTACTTTGAAATATGGAATGACCTTCCTATGAGTTCCTGTATCACAAATTCATGGAAATGAAGCATATATTTCCAGAAATATTCTAAAAATTCATCTTCTGTTTTGTTATGGAAAGATTCCTTAATAGATTAGTCAAAGTACAGAAATTGAGGTAATTTTCATATTTTTTATTATATCTGCAAGTGTAAAATTAAAAATTGTTTAAATATTGTAAATTATCTGTTAGTTGCAATTTCAAGGTAAATATTAGAAAATGATCTACTTGATTTAGCCAGAGTTTTATTTCCAGTAAACAATTGTACAAAATCGCTTAATTTTACAAAAAATTGTAAAAGAAATGTGTGCCAATTTATATTCTATTTTATTGCAAAATGGCAGAGAATATAAAAATACCTTATTTATCAAGTTGAACTCAGCCTTGAATCCTTCTTAGATCTGTAAATAAGGACCCGGATTGTTGGGGAAAATATGCTGACTCTGTAAACCACTTAGAGGAGATTTTAAAGCACTGTGAAGTGGTATATAAGTCTAAATGCTATTGCTATTGCTATCTACAGACTTAGAAGATGAGCAGTATTCAGGGGTGGGATTCTACCAGTTCACCTATTCTCTAGAACCGGTTGTTAACATTCTAAGCAGTTTGGAAAACCGGTTGTTAGAAGAAATTACTGGCCTAATCCTTTAAGGAAAGCAGGAAGGAAACATTTTGGTGTTGCTTACAGAAACTGCCTTTCCGTTAACCCTCATTACATTCTTGGCAGGACTAGACTTCCTGTCTCAGGAACTTCTCTGGAGTTTTTTTCTCCTCCTTTGCTGGTACTTTGCTTGTGTGGAGTGACCATTCAAAGTTACAATGACACTGAAAAAAATGACTTATGACCATTTTTCACACTTATGACTGCATTCCCACAGTCACGAGAGTCCAGGCGAGGAGATGCGTGCCTAGATGTGAGTGATGTTGAGTTGGCCACACCCAGCCAATAACATGACCACCAAGCCACATTCACCCAGTCATATGACTACCAAGCCACACCCACCACCTAAGACACGCCCACACAACCGGTTGTTAAAAAATTTGAATCCCACCCCTGGCAGTATTCATATTTTGATATACAGTCTTAGCAAAATGTGTATCATTTTGATACATGGCATGGCCAGGAAAAGAGACAATTAACAGAAACTTTTTTGTACCACCACTGAAATCTCTAGCTATGCTTTCTTTTTGGTTTTTTTGCACAGACCCAAAGTTATAATTTTAACAGACATAAAAGATTTCTTATAGTAATAGAGAAGACCACATCAAAATGTATATGTCTGTAATATCTACTCAGACATTGATTGTTGATAAGTAATTTCAATTTCATAATTTCAATTACACTGTTTTGCAAACAGAACTCATTATCTTATTTTCACTATTGGCTGAACTATAATGCATTTATATTTAGAGTCTTTATAAAGAAATCCATGGGGTTTAGTTATAATTTTTATTCCCTGGGTCCAATGTTATGATAATTTCAATTGCTTCTCTAATTATATATAAATCTAGATGAAGATTTCCAATTTCAAAAACTATCTTGTGTTATTTCTTCTGATAGTAGCTCTTCCCAAAGAAAATCCTTGTAAGATCTTTTTAAGTGACTTTGGGAAGTCTGGAAAAGTCTCTAAAAACAATAAACAAAGGCTACCGTGAATCAAACAGCAACCTATCCATTCATCAATATTCTATAAAGTCACTTGATTCAAGAGCATAGATTATTTGGAAATTCAACCCTTTATAGTTAGACTCACTACATATTGCAATTTTTTTTGTTTTGCTATTATTTGTGCTCACATATATATTATGTAGTAATATATATAGCATAACATAGTAGTATTTGCATAGTGCTCTCTGTGTGTGTCTCTCTCTGTGTGTGTTCAGTTTTATAGATTTTAGGTTAATTATTTTATGGCATTTAATTGATGGATTAAAAGTTATCAGGTAGTATCGATTCTTAGCAACTACACAGATTTTGTCTGAGACGATCTGTCCCTAACCTGGTTTTTGAATCTCCCAAATGTGAATTTGAAGTTATATTTTATTTGCATTTGAAAATGCTATATTATCGTCTGTGATTTAATTGTACTCTATCATCTTTTATCTGGGCAATGACCAAAGTAAAAAATGAGCTGAGATGGATCGGAGAGCTCCTAGTCCCAATGAAGTCTGATGAGATCTTGCTAAGTGAACCGTTGAGCCAATGAACTTTAAATTCATTTTAATACATTTTTGGATGATACAATATTAAGGTTACCATATTTCAGCTTTCAGAAAAGAGGATACTTTGTTGAACTGTAGTCTGTAAAGTGAATTTATTTTGTTAGCTATTGTTAATTAATTCATTTTGCTCTTACCAATGGCTCATTGAATCTATTATGGTTCCTTTGATCACTCCGCTAGAGTGGTCTTGGAGCACTGTTTTAAAATCAAAAGTTTCTGCCACTCATAAACAAGGGCTTATTATTGAACTAGTGCCTGAGGTATAAAATCAAAACTCTCTCCAGTTTTAATATTTGTTATATAACATACATCATTGATATGACTAATCAGTATAAAAGGAACACATCAGTGGTAGAATTCAAATTTTTTTACTACCAGTTTTGTGGGCATGGCTTAGTGGACATGGCAGGGAAAGAATACTGCAAAATCTCCAGTCAGAGGTGGTACTTGCAGGTTCTCTGAACTACTTAAATTATCTGCTACCGGTTCTCTAGAACTGGTCAGAACCTGCTGAATACCACCTCTGGAACACATACACAGTCAGAGCATGTTTCCCCCCCTGTTTTGAATAAATTGTGTGAATTAAAAGGAGAAATGGTCATGGTAGCATAAAATACACTTGCTTACAAAAGAAGCACACTTCTTTTGCAAGATCATTTTTCAGATCAATACTTTTTTCCAGTGGGCCATTGTTAATCATATGAAGCAGGATAATGTACTGGGTGAGTTCTTCCTGGTTCACTGCAAATCCTTTCTCTGCTCCACCAATTTGTCAGTCAGGCTATTTTTTTTTTAATGCACTATTCTGGAAGACCTATAGAAATATGTTCAGAAGCAGTCAGAGTAACTGAGCGGCACCGCATTAGTGACTTATCAACCAATGTGAAAATTGTTTAAACCCCCCATTTTGTGTAGCCACACTCATTTTTCAAAGTTCACCCTACTATTAAGGAGAGCAATTTGTGACTTTTTTCCCCCTACCGGCTGATGGCTTATATTAAAGGACAGCATCACCTGCAAGCTTGTAACCAAGAGAAACAAATTCAGCATAGCTTTCTGCTCACACATTGAAATAATTCACATTAACCCAGTCATGAAGAAGAACCTACCATAATGGTTAATCTGTCAGAAAAGTATAAAACAGTTCAATAAATATTTGTTAACTCTCAGAAGCTAAAGGTTGTAATTGTACAGAGGTATCTTTTGTAAAGAAAAGTGCACACTTGAGATTTAAGTTTTTAGCTTTTGCAAGATTTTTTTTTCTGAAAGTTGATAGATTTGCTTGAGGAGACTGAGTGACTGAAGGTACTTTTTAATAATTTTCAAGAAGATTGATTGGTTTGTTTGTTTAAATTATTCTGTCTTACGAGGTATAAATCCTGCCAAATCTACCTTCTAGGTAAAAAAAAGAATCATAATGTAATATATAAATAATTACAATTAGACAACTTCAAAAAATAGCAATAAAATCTCAATGGAATCATGTGGTCCACCCACTAGCAGAACTCATCTATTTTCTTTTCAATTGACACTCTGCATTTATATCTGCAATTGGAATAATGTTTTGCCTTTTTATCAAGACATGGGAAACCCTTCTGCTCAGTGTAAGTGTTCTGGAAGAGATACACTGGAGAAGGCCTCCTTTATCCATGGCACTGTTTGGTATTATACAACTACTGCATACATTTTGAAATCCCATTCAAGTTTCAAGAAGCAGTACTTATTCTAATAAGGTTAAAATGGTGGCAACATTCACCATAGTGTTCAACTCTGAGCTAGGACCATCCCTCAAAGAAGTGCAATAGGGATGGCCCTATTAAAAAAAAAAAACCACTGGCTATTGAAGGATTTTGCTGCACAGGCACATTATGCACAGTGGTTACTATGCCAGTAAGGCAATCCAAATTTTTATGTTCTATGGTTTTTGAGCCCTACTAATCTAACACTGAAACCAATGTTTTATTTTTCTTATGGGATGGGCAGGATTATTCTAATTTGTCTTTATAATGCATGTGGATACTTCTCCCAAAGGAATTGGTATGAAAAGGCACAGTCCAAATGAATTGAACGATGAACTGATTTTGATATCCAGCTTTCTTGCAAAAGTCTTTTGCATGGATATTGAATCAGGCTCTCTAAGCTACCAATGAATATTATGTAGTAATGTTTTCTACAAACATGAAGTAATTATTTATGTGTACCTGTGCAGGGGTGGGATTCAAATTTCTTAACAACCGGTTCTATGGATGTGGCCTAATTTGTGGATGTGGCTTGCTGACTTGGCATGGCTTGGTGTCATATGACTGGCTGGGTGTAGTCATGGGACTGGGGTGGGCTTGGCTAGGTGGCAAACCAAATATAAGTGGTCCTTGCTTAATGGCCAGTTGCTTAGCTAGTGTTCCAATTTACAATCTGGCTTCTCCAGAACCACTTGACCTGTTTTTGGTGTTTTGACAGCGATGCACACACACACACACACACACACACACACACATACACACTTATGACCAGTTACAACATCCCACACAATCTTGTGACTGAAGTTTTCTATGTTTTTTGCCAGTTTCTAACAATTCCTTCTGGTTTCCACTTAAAAATGCCCATTGGGAGAAATGGACTTGTTTAACAACCAGTGCTTGTTTAATGACCACAAGGTTCATTCAGTGACCATGGTGTTTGCCTAACCCAGGGGTCTGCAACCTTAAACACTCAAAGAGCTATTTTTCTATTTTCTTTTAAACAGGTCTCTCTCTCTCTGTGTGTGTTTCTTTCTCCCTCTCTCTTTCTCATCTCTCTCTCTCTCTTTCTCCCTCTCTCTGTTTCTCATCTCCCTCTCTCTCTCCGTCTCATCTATAACTGCTAAGATTGGAAGCTGATTTTAATAATCCTATTTCTTTGCAATTTTTTTCACACATATTTGTGTATATGTATCCAATACTTTTTCTTCCTTTCCGCTATGTATTCAAAATGGCAATAATTATATGTGTATGTGTGTGTGTAGCATGTGTATATGTGTGCTATGTATGTGTATGGATATGGATATATATTTCAATATTAATGTGTGCCAGTGTACTTACAGTAAAAAAATGGCAATAACATTTATCTTATCCTATCTACCTTCTTTCCTTCCCAACCGCATTCCTCCTCTCACCCTATTTTGTGTTGGCCTCCCAGCCAAGTACTTACCAGGTCTGATCCTGTTTAGCTTTCTACTGAAATAAATAACAAACTAAATTGCCCAATAATTTATCTACTATCACTATCTTACACCTGATTTCAATGTAAACAGCCAGTCTGCAGTATTACTAAATTTTGCTAGGCATCTACTGCACGTTATTTTTTCTTCCTTGATAATCTAGTCTTAGCTGGGAAAAACAGTCTGGAGTCACTGGCAAGAGCAACTCAGCACAGAGAAAAGTTGCATGTCTCCCCATATTCCTTTATCCGCGAGCAGCCTCATCCCCTCCTCATTTGTGAAGCACAGGTGCTGCAAGAGCCTGATGCTGAGAGACGAATTTGGGGAGATGCGTGACTTTTCTCTGTGGCAAGAGGGCTGTGTGCTCTCTCTCTCTCGACTTCACTCTTGGCACACAGAAAAGTTGGTGGGAGCAGCGGTTGAAGCGGTCTATCACCCATCCTGGGGCTCATGCTCACCATACCTGCAGGGGGTGGGGGATGCAACGGCAGCAAGGCGGCAATGGCAATGGCAGCAAGGAAAGCAATGGTGATTCTGGCAGCATTGGGGCTTCTGGGACCAGCTTCCCTCAGCCATCCATGTGGCTGTACATGTGGTGCATCGAGGCTTCCAAACTCTGCTCCCCACAGCCGCCATCAGCTGTCTTGGACTCGATCAAGGGACTATTTGCTGACATGAGCCTCTCCACATGTTCCTTCCTGCTGGTCTTGCTAGAAGAGCAAGAAAAATTTTCCTGGCACAGTGAAATGCTTGCAAGTCCCCCTCCCATCAGAAACTTCCCCGAACAGCAGAGAGAAGCAGGATTCAATCTGGCTACTTCTCTGCTGCACAGGAGCCACTTCCAATGGCAGGGGGATTTGCAAGCATTTCACTATGCTGAGAAACTCTCTTGCTCTCCCAGCTAGAGCAGCAGGTAGGAGAAGCAGCTGCTAACCTGGCTGGAGCCTACATGAGCCTCTCCACATGTTGCCTGGCAGAAAGCAAATGGAGGGGAAAAGGCAACCGGTGGCGGCAGTGAAAGGCAAGTGTGGGGGGTAAGGTGACTGGCAGTGGCAGATAGGTGACTAAGGCTTGCATAGCCTCACTCACCCAGGGAGATCAGTTCAGGCAAGGCTGAAGCGGAAGGCAGGCAGCAATGGCTGACCTGGCAGGCACGCAAAAACAGGCTGCAGGCAGTAGTGTCATGCATGTATGCAATGTCACGCATGTGTGATAAGGACTGACTGGGCAGATAGCAGAGAAGCGGGCAGAGAGGGGAGGGGTCAGCCAGAGGCCCGATTTACCAGTTCTCCAAACTACGGAGAATCCTACTGACCTGGTCCGAACCGGTAGAATCCTACCCCTGTATGTGTGTGTTTGTCTGATAGAGAGAGTATGTTTTTTTTGTCTGTATGTTGAAGTATCTTGTCTTCTTCTACTTATTATACTTCCCCAAGGTACTTCCACTATCACAGGGAACCTTTTTTTCCTAGAGAATTTAATGCTACAAATTCCAGAGTCATGATAAATTATTACTCTATGAAGAAGCATTATTAAAAAAGCACCAGACTGTAAAATCCATCATGCTGACATTGGAATTAAGTAGTTGTCTAATGTTCTAAAGCAGAATTGGATTTAATGTACCTAATTATAAGATGCAAAATTACGTCTAACAAATATTTTGAGTTGCTGTTTCAAAAGACCATTCTATACATGTCTCAAAGATTTTTCTATAAGAACAGTTTTCCTTACAATCCCATGATGTATTGTTTCTCCTGTAATGTCAGAAAAATATCACAGATAAAAACTAGGGATAAATATCTACATGTTGCTGCTTTATTAAGTTGATTCAAGTCAGATTTTTAAATCAATTTTAAAAAAGCTTGTGCATATGTGCATATCTAAATCATCCAATCCAATTTGTCGGCATGCAATTTAATTTTTATATATTTGAGTGTTGATTTGATGTGGACATTCTATCAAAATTTTTAAATCAAGTTTATAAAGAGAGGGTTCCTGCCAGCTTACTCTTTAATAGTTTTTCTGCAGAATTTTCAATAGAATTCCAACTGCAGTATGCTACTATCATACTTTATTTATTTCCTGGTGTCACCATATTTTAACATTTTATCCTATTATAGAAACACATTATTTATTTCATGAAAATAGGAACTTAATACTTCTGCACTATTAATTAATTACAGTATGACTTTAAAACATTTTCAGAATCTGGCAAAAATTATATGTAATAGATAACTTCCACCATAGAAAATGTGATGCTATGGAAGAATATAGAAATCAGCTGGATCTTTCAAAAATGGGTATTCCATGGAGATTGCCAAAATCCAGACAACCATTAATTAATAGAAAAACATTGCATTTAAAAAAATTCTCCTTACTGTTATTTGGATCTTGGCAGCCCTAATAACCTTAGCAAAATCAACCTTAGCAAAATCCTCAGCCTGAATACAAGATTAAAACCATTAAACCAAACCACCTGCATAAAACTCAAATAAAATTTATATTAACAAAAAAAAAACAACCAAGGGTTAAGTTGGAAATATAGCAATGTAATAAATAAAAATAAATAGATTTTACACACACATACACCTTTGCACATGCCAGTACACTTTATTTTGAAAAAGCTGCCCCAATCTGGTATTTATTTATCTGGTATGCACTTTTGCCATGAGATAAAGATGTGCATCAGAATAATATAATTTCTCCATAGATTGGAAGATGGATAGACTACAAAAATTACTACAATAAAGGGCAGGGTTTAAATGACATTAGCTAAACATTTCAACTCTAAGACCATTTGATCTGTGAATTGGATACTGAATCTAAACTATTGCTTGAATTCAGGACCTATCCCAATGAGACTGTAAGTCCATTTGTTTTTATACTATGTACTTTTTATCCATTATTCTTTTGTCATCTTTCCTTCTGTTTACTTATTTTATTTAGTTGCTTATATTTATTTTGTTTTCCCCCATTTATTCTGATAAGAATTTCAACTGCAATAGTTTATTTATTTATTTTATTTATTTATTTTGTCAATTGCTTACAAAATAATAGGTATAAGTAAAAACATAGTTATGAATACATGGATACATATAAGAAAAATAAAAAGAAACAATAGGACAGGGACGGTAGGCATGTTGGTGCGCTTATGCATGCCTCCTACAGACCTCTTAGGAAAGGGGTGAGGTCAATAGTAGACAGTCTAAGGTTAAAGGTTTTGGGGTTTGAGGAAGAAACCACAGAGTCAGGTAGAGTATTCCAGACATTGACAACTCTGTTGCTGAAGTCATATTTCCTGCAATCAAGTTTGCTGCGATTAACCTTGAGTTTGTATCTATTGTTTGCTCTTGTGTTGTTGTGGTTGAAGCTAAAGTATTCATTGACAGGTAGGACATTGCATGATTTTATATACTAAGATCAGACTGAAGGCGGCATAGTTCTAGGTTTTCTAGGTCTAGAATTTCAGGTCTGGTGGCATAAAATATTCTGCAACGAGTAGAGAAGTGGAGAACTCTTCTTGTGAAATATTTCTGGATTTTCTCAATTGTGTTAATATCAGATACATAATGTGGGTTCCAGACTGATGAGCTGTATTCGAGTATTGGTCTAGCAAATGTTTTGTATGCTCTAGGTATTAGTGTAATATTACCAGAGAAAAAGCTACGTAAGATTAGGTTAACAACTCTTAGCACCTTTTTGGCTATAATTACAATGGGCTCTAGCACTTAGATAATTAGAGATGAGTACTCCAAGATCCTTGACAGAGTTTGGATCATCAACAAGGTCTTGACTATTCAGCCTGTATTTTATTTTCTGATTTTTTTTTTGCCAATATGTAGGACATATTTATTTGTTGAGATTTGAAGTTGCCAATTGTTTGATCATTCTGATACATAGTCAAGGTCTTTTTGAATGGTAGCAGTATTGTCTGTGGTGTTGAATAGATTTACATCATCAACGAAGAGAATGCAGTTGCTCTTAATATGATCACAGAGGTCATTTATGTAGAGTATGAAAAGAGTTGGTCCTAGAACACTGCCTTGGGGACACCACTGTTGACAGGTACAGAATTTGATAGGACGCTCCCAATTTTGACCATTTGTTGTCTGTTTGACAGGAATGCTTCTATCCAGTTATGCAGGTGTCCAGAGATACCATAGGATTTTAGTTTTAGTAGTAGTTTGTCATGTACCCCTGAATCAAAGGCTTTACAGAAGTCTATGTAGATCGCGTCTATTGCTTTGCCCTGATCGAGTTGTGTAGTCCATATGTTTTTGCAGTGTAAGAGTTGCAGATTACAGGATAGTTTTTTTCTGAAACCAAATTGTTTATTAGAGAGTAGGTTGTCTAAGTGGACGATAATGGATTGGTTAATAACTGATTCCATGACTTTACAGGTGACGCAGCAAAAGAGATTGGTCTGTAATTTTCAACTAGGCTGGGGTCTCCCTTTTTTCTTTTTTTTCTTTTTCTTTTTTGTTCAGCTATTGAATTCAGACTAATTTATATTGCTCTGAAAGTGAAGTGAAATACTGAGTCGATCTTAGTACAAAATAACTTTGGGGTACAAAACAGTTTTGAAGCAAGATGAAATGTATATGTACCAGAACATCAGCAAACAGGAAACCTACATAGAAGTTATTCAGATATCTATTATTTTCTAGAATCAGAGATGATAAATAGTATTTATCCAGTAGAGTTTAATTCTTCTTGGATGAATCTTTTATCAATAAATTTGAAGAATTTGCAAATTTAGACATATGAAACATTGTAAATTTCTTACATTGTCCATACATCGGGGGTGGGGTGCTACCGGTTCTGCCCAGCTCTATAGAACTGGTAGCTCTGAAGAGCAGCAACAGTGAACTCATTCTGTGTTTGCTGCTGTTTGGCCCACTTGCCCACCTGGGCTCTTACCTGTCTTTTATTTCCTGCTTTTTCAACCTCAGCTACTTTGCGCGGCACAGTTGAAGTTGAAAAAGCAGGAAAAAAGAGGCTTTTTAAATGCTGCGCACCTGCACGCAGTGCTTTTCAGCTGTCTAGGCAGCACAGCTTAAGGTACACAGTGCACAGTACGCATTATTTATTTATTTAATCACACTTTTATACCGCTCCCTCTCCCAAAAAGGGACTCGGGGCAGTGTACAGCCTACTAAAAAATATACAATAAATATACAATAAATATAATTAAAAATAGATTAAATAATTTGATCCGGCTGTCTATTCAATTCAATTAAAAATTAAAAACTAATAAAACCCCAATTAAAATTAGTTAAAACCACAAATACAGTTACTGGGCCAGGCCGGCCTGTTTAAAAAATAGGGTTTTCACTGCGCGCCGGAAGGTCAGAATATCCGTCATAGCCCGTATCTCCGGGGGGAGATCATTCCATAGGGAGGGAGCTCCCACAGAGAAAGCCTGAACTCTCGGGGCCGTCAGCCGACAGCGGCCAGGCGGCGGGACCCCAAGTAGGGCAACCCTGTGGGAGCGTACTGGGCAGCGGGAGGTTGACGATGGCAGTAGGCGGTCCCGTAAGTACCCAGGTCCCGAGCCATGGAGCGCTTTAAATACCATCAGTACCACCTTGAATCGAATCCGGTAGGCCACAGGAAGCCAGTGCACCCTGCGGAGAAGCGCTGTAACGTGGGAGCTCCGAGGGGCACCCACAATCACCCGCGCGGCTGCATGCTGGACCAACTGTAACCTCCGGAGACTCTTCAAGGGGAGCCCCATTTAGAGAGCATTGCAATAATCCAGGCGGGAAATAACGAGGGCGGAAGTGACTGTGCGAAGTGCGCCCAGATCCAGAAAGGGCCGCAACTGGTGAATCAGACGTATCTGATAAAAAGCCCCCCTGGCGACGGCTGCAATGTGCTCTTCTAAAAACAGCCGTACATCCAGGAGGACACCCAAATTGCGCGCCCTTTCCACGGGGGTCAAAACCTCTCCCCCCACGGCCAGCGAAGGAACCAGCTGGTTGTATCTGGGCGCAGGAAACCACAGCCACTCGGTTTTGGCTGGATTGAGACGGAGCCTGTTACGACCCATCCAACTCCGCACGGCCTCCAGGCACTGGGACATCACTTCGACGGCTTCGTTGGGGTGGCCCGGGGTGGACATGTACAGCTGCGTATCATCAGCGTACTGATGGAACTCCACCCCGAAGCCACGGATGATCTCACCCAGCGGCTTCACATAAATGTTGAACAGCAGGGGCGAGAGCACCGACCCCTGAGGCACCCCACACAGTAGAGGCCTCGGGGCTGACCTCTGCCCCCCTGTCAACACAGATTGCGAACGGTCGGAGAGGAAGGAGGTGAACCACCGCAACACGGTGCCCCCCACTCCCAACCCCTCCAACCGCCGCAATAAGATACTGTGGTCGACAGTATCAAAAGCCGCTGAGAGATCCAATAGGACCAGGACAGAGGAACAACCCCTGTCCCGAGCCCTCCAGAGATCATCAACCAACGCGACCAAAGCCGTCTCCGTGCTGTGCCCGGGCCTGAAACCCGATTGGAGGGGGTCAAGATAACTCGCTTCATCCAGGTACTGCGGGAGCTGACGTGCCACCACACTCTCAACAACCTTCGCAACAAAACGAAGGTTGGAGACAGGACGATAATTAGATAACAATGCTGGGTCCAGGGACGGTTTCTTGAGGAGGGGCCGCACCACCGCCTCTTTCAAGGCAGCAGGCAGCAGCCCCTCTCTCAAGGAAGCGTTTATAATACCCTGGAACCAGCCTCGTGTCACCTCGCGAGTGGCCAAAACCAGCCAGGAGGGACATGGGTCCAACAAACAGGTGGTGGCATTAAGCCCCCCCAGTATCCTGTCCACGTCCTCAACTCAACCCAATTGACCTCACCGATATCCATCCCCATCCCCCCGCCCGGAGATGGCCAATCGGAGTCCAGTTCGCTCCGGATCTGAGCGATTTTGTCCTGCAGAAACCTAGAAAATTCCTCAGCCCGTCCCTGCAAGGAGTCCTCCCGCACTCCCACCTCCAGGAGGGAGTGGGTCACCCTAAACAGGGCGGCTGGGCGGTTTTCCGCGGACGCAATAAGGGTGGAGAGGTAAGACCTCCTCGCCATCCTTATCGCCACTAAATACGTCTTAATATAAGAACGTAGTAGTGTTCGGTCAGACCCAGAGCGGCTAGCCCTCCAACTGCTCTCTAGGCGTCTTTTCCGGCGCTTCATCTCCCTTAGCTCCTCAGAGAACCAGGGAGCCACATGGAATCGGCACCGGGTCAGAGGCCGCAAGGGCACGACTCGGTCAAGGGCCCCAGCAGCCACCCTATCCCAGGTGGCGACCAAGCCCTCAACCGAGTCGTGTGTGTGAGCTTTGGGAAATGGCCCAAGCTCCGTCAGGAACCTATCAGGGTCCATCAGGCACCTGGGGCGGTACCATTTTAATGGCCCCGCCTCCCTGCGGTCAGGGGGCGCGGAACGGAAGTCGAGCTTCAGGAGCGAGTGATCCGTCCATGACAGGGGTTCCACAACTATATCCCCCATACCCAGATCACTCTGCCACTGATCAGAGACAAAAACCAGATCCAAGGTGTGACCTCCCACGTGGGTAGGGTCCCGAATTAACTGGATCAGGCCCATGGCCGTCATGGAAGCCATGAACTCTTGGGCAATCCCCGAGGTGCCACCGGCAGATGGCAGGTTGAAATCCCCCATGACCATAAGCCTGGGGGTCCCAACCGCCAGCTATAACCTCGAGGAGCTCAAGCAGGGCCGCTGCCGCATAGCAGGGAGCCAGGTATGCGACCAGCAAGCCCACCTGAACCTTGGAACCGAACTTCACGAAAAGGAGCTCACACCCGGTCGTCTGAGATACAGTGGCTTCCCTCGGACACAGATCCTCCTTAATAACTACCGCAACCCCCCCTCCCCTCCCCTGGGCCCTTGGCCGATCAAAGACCCAAAACCCGGCTGGGCACATCTCCACCAGAGGGACTCCCCCTTCCTGGCCCAACCAGGTCTCGGTAACTCCCACCAGGTCCGCACCCCCCTCACAAATCAAATCATGGATGAGGGGGGCTTTATTAACAATGGACCTGGCGTTACACAACATCAGCCGAAGGCCCAGGGCCCGATTGCTCAAACCCCCTGGGGAACGGGAAATAACAAGGGGGTCGGAGCGCGCCACAGCAAACAAACAGCGAGGGCGCGCTCCCAGCACAGAATATGGCCCTCTACAACTGCCAAATCTGCCCCTCCCGCTCACCGTATCAATAGATTTAATTCCACCCTCCCTGATGAACCCCCCCATCCTCAATACAGTCCTGTCCGGATTCTGACTCTCCCGGCAACGCCCAACCCTCGGCCTGGTCCCAGCCTCCGGCGAGTTGTCCCCCAACTCCCACATCTGGTGCACATGCGCAAAAAGCGTGCATGTACACACAAACATACATCATCGAACTGGTAGTAACACTCGTTGAATCCCACCCCTGCCATACATGATACCAATACCAATATTTTTCTTCATGAATCCAGTCCCCCTCCACCCAAAAATGTATATGATTGAAGTAGATGATGAGTTAGCAATGTATTTTGCTTAACTATTAATTAAATAAGACCAAACTAATGATAACAAATAGAACAACCAGACTTAGAATTAACAATGAAGATGAAATTGATGGATAACTACTGATCAAACATCAACTGTAAAGGAAAAAGCAATCAAGAATATATCAAGGCTAGCACTTGGTAGAGCAGCCACGAAGGCTTTGGAAAAGACATTAAAATACTGTGATATATATGTACTTGTAGCAATCAGGATCATGAAAAATCCAATGGTATTCCTATGACAATCTTTAGAAGTAAAAGTGAACTTTAAGGAAAGAAAATAGAAAGAGTATTGACACCTTTCACCACTGATGTCAGAGAAGACTTCTAAGAATACCATGGACAACTAAGAAAACTAACTGATAGGTCACCAAACAAACCAATTTAGAGTTCTTGCTCAAGACACAAATAACAGGTGAAATTATTTTACCTCAGACATATGATATGAAAAATGAGTTTTCTGGAAAAAATGCTCAAAAGTAGAAGAAAAGCAGAGGATGACCAACAGCAAGGTGGATGAATTTATAGTGGTGATAAGTGCAATATTAGAAGTCTTGAAACAACAGGTTAGGGATAGATCATCATGGAGAAAATCTATCTATTGTATGTGGGTGTCATGAGTTGAAAAAGGCTTGATGGCACTTATAACAGTTGTAAACAAGTGTCCTATGTAGATTTGAAGGCAAAAGAAGAGGTATTTATACTGGTTTTGTTTTGATAATTCTTATGGAATGCTTCTGAGGGCAATGCAGGTCTTGGTGTGTTCGGGTCTTTTACCGTGTAAGATTGAGAGTATCTTGGCAACGTTTCAACGAGATCTCACTTGCCATTTTCAGACTGGTGCTTTCGGCTTTGTGCTTGTGCAAGCAAAGTGTGATCTGAGCTGCTATATATATCTCCCTATACATACTGGTGGGGAGGTTGGCTGTGTTGTCATTTCTTGATTGGTTGATGGAGTTGATGTTTGCAGATTGGCTGGCTTTTTCTTAAGAACATGTGTGGCTGAGGTATTGCCTCCTGTGTTGTAACAACTTGGGTAATGGGTTGTGTAATGACCTTCTGAGTTCTATTGTTTTGACATCCTGGGTCTTGTGCTGTAATCTCCTGGGTCATAATGACCTGGGTAATGGGCTGTGTGATGACCTTCTGAGTTCTATTGTTGTGACATCCTGGGTCTTGTGTTGTAATCTCCTGGGTCGTTGGCTGTATTGGAACATCCTGAGGTTTTGTGGTGTAACCTCCTGAGTTCCATGATGTGATATCCTGAGCCGGTATGTGATGTGATGTGTTGTTCTGGTTTTTGGTTTGGCTCCAAGTTTGAGGCCTGGCGATGTGTTCATGGTGTGTGTCAGTTTGCTTGGTTTGGGGGTCGGGATGTGTGGCAGCTGGTGATACAGCCGTGGTCTGGTTTCTGGATGGTGGTTGCCTTTCATCTATGGGGTGGGTTTGGGTTTGAGTCTGGTGAGGAAGATTGGTGGTGGCATCATGTGTTGTTTTGGGTCCGGTATTGGTTTTTGTGGCTGGGACTCATTTGTTGATAAGGGCTAGTTTCCAAATGTCTGGTAGGTGGGAGGCATCATCCTGTTTATTCATGTTATGGGGGTGTTTCTCTATTTTGATGGCTTCCCTGATTATTCTCTTGTTGAAGTGTTCAGTATTGGAGATTAATTTGGTTCCCTCAGAATTAATTTTATGTCCTGTGGCTTTAAGGTGCTGGAAAAGGGAGGAAGAATTTTATTTTTTTCCGACTGCGTTCTTGTGTTCTGCGATGCATGCATTTATTCTCTTGTTGGTTTGTCCAATGTATGTGGCTGGGCAATTGTTTCATGGTATTTCATAAACTCCTTGGTTTTCTAGCTGGATCTTGTCTTTGGGATTTCTTAGGATGTTGGCTATTTTTTGGTCAGTGCCAAAGGCTGTCCTGATATTTTGTTTGTGGAGAATTTGCTGATTTTATCTGTGGTGCCTTTGATGTAGGGGAAGAGGGCGATACCGTTGTCCTGTTTTGTGTCTCGGTTTCTGGGGGGTGTCTCCTTTAGGATTAGGTTGGTAATTGTGTTTCTTTGGAATCCGTTGGAAATTAATACGTTAGTGAGGGTGTGTAATTCTGTTCTCATGTGGTCTTTGTCAGCTAGGCATTTGGTTCTGGAGATGAGGGTCTTGGCTACGGAGTTGATCTGTGCAGGGTGGTGATGGGATTGTGCGTTTAAGTAGCGGTTGGTGTGTGTTTTCTTCCGATGGATGGTATGTCCTAGGAAGCCATTGGGTTTTTTGTAAATTAGGATGTCCAGGAAGGAAGTTGGTTGTTGGCTTCTGTTTCCATGGTGAATTGTATTTTGGGGTGTAGGCTGTTGAGATGTGTGAGGAAGTTGTCCAGTTTTTCTTTCCCATGTGGCCAAATTACTAAAGTGTCATCTACATATCTAAGCCAGAGTTTGGGATTGTGTTTGGATTTGTCTACAGCATTGGTTTCAAAGTGTTCCATGTATAAGTTAGCGATGACGGGTGAGAGGGATGATCCCATAGGTGCTCTTTCTATCTGTTTGTATCTTTGTCCATTGTGGATGAAGTATGTGTTGGTTAGGCAGGGTCTTGGAGTAGGTTGGATAGTCTGGAAACTAACCCTTATCAACAAATGAGTCCCAGCCATGAAAACCAACACCGGACCCAAAACAACACATGACACCACCACCAATCTCCCTCACCAGACTCAAACCCATACCCACCCCATAGATGAAAGGCAACCACCATCCAGAAACCAGACCACGGCTGCATCACCAGCTCCCACACATCCCGACCCCCAAACCAAGCAAACTGACACACACCATGAACACATAGCCAGGCCTCAAACTTAGAGCCAAACCAAAACCTGGAATATCACATCACAGCCACCCGCTCAGGATATCAGTATCATGGAACTCAGGAGGTTACACCACAAAACCTCAGGATGTTCCAAAACAGCCAATGACCCAGGAGATTACAGCATAAGACCCAGGATGCCAAAACAATAGAACTCAGAAGGTCATCACACAACCCATTACCCAAGTCGTTACAACACAGGAGGTTGATAGACACACAGCCAATACCTCAGCCACACATGTTCTTAAGAAAAAGCCAGCCAATCTGCAAACATCAACCCCATCAACCAATCAAGAAATGACAACACAGCCAACCTCCCCACCAGTATATATAGGGAGACAGCAGCTCAGATCACACTTTGCTCGCACAAGCAGTAAGTAAGTAAATAAGTAAGTAAGTAACACAGCAGTAAGCTAGCACCAAATTTAAAACAGAAACGGCTGTGAAAGCTTGACTCATAGACGAACACAATACACAAGCCTGATGATAGCAGATGAGATTCTGCCGAAAACATCACTACAACTTTAAAAGCACAACTATAATGACATGGGAAAATACCCGAACAAAGCTGAATACCATATGTATAAATACCTGTGATATATATATATATACACACACATATATACATATATATATATGCATACATACATACATACATATGCAGGTCTTGGCATGTTCGGGTCTTTTCCCTTGTAAGATTGAGACTATCTTGGCAACGTTTTGACGAGATCTCACTCGCTTTGTTGTACAAAGCCAAAAACACCAGCCTGAAGATGGCGAGTGAGATCTCGTCAAAGCGTTGCCAAGATAGTCTCAATCTTACACAGGAAAAGACCCGAACATGCCAAGACCTGCATACCTGTACCCGTGAAAATCTTATCCTTCTGTTAGTTTGTCCAATGTATGTAAGTGCACGCATTGAAGAACACAAGAACTCAATCAAAAAAGAAGAACCGACCTCTTCCCTGGTCCAACACCTCAAAGCCACAGGACACAAGATTGACTTTAAAAATACCAGAACTATCGCCAAAACTGAACACTTCAACAACAGAATAATCAGAGAAGCCATAGAGATAGAAAAACGCCCACACAGCATGAATAAACGAGATGACACCTCCCGCCTACCAGCCATTTGGAAACCCGCCCTCATTAACAAAAGAGTACCTAACATAAAGGACACCAGACCCACACCCACGAGGGCCACACAAGAAACTACCACTACACTTCCACGCAGAAAGCAGACTCACACCCACACAGAAGATGAAACACGACCACGGACCAGAAGCCGTACCACAGCTGCATCACTACCTGCTTCAAACCCCCCCAACCCATACATGAAGGGAACTGATGCCCACCATGAAGATGTGGCACGACCACGAACGCGAAGCCAAACAACAGGATCACAGCTCACCAGCTCAAATCCCCCAGCAACTGAGTCTAACCTGAGTACAATCAAACCCCCACCAGAACAGAACATACCCCCAGCCAATCAGAACACAGCCAACTCCCCAACCAATCAGAACACAGCCAAACCCCCAACCAATGAGAACACCCCCCCACCCAATCAGAACATAGCCAAGCCCCCACCCAATCAAGTCACACCCCCACTAGTAGTTAAAAGGAAGAAGCAGCTGCAAGCTCACATCACTCTGAGAAGCACAAGGCCGATGACACAAGCCTGAAGATGATGAATGAGACTTCATCGAAACGTCGCCTAGATATTTCCAACTCTACGCGGGAGAAAACCCGAAGAACCAAAGATCCACATACAAATACCCGCGAAAATCTCCGAAAACATATATATATATATATATATATATATATATATATATATATATATATATACTTTGTATCAGCTTAAAAACCTTACACACACACACATATATATATATATATATATATATATATATATATATATATACATACATACATACATACATACATACATACATACACACATAATCTTCATCATTTATAATCTCTTTGTTTGATATATTATCCAGCCCGCCAGGCCATCAGTTTGGCAGGCCTGTGCTAATTAGAGATATAGGACAAACTTGTGCTGGTAGAAGTTACACTTAGTATATTTTGTGAGTCTAAGAATTGTAGAAGATGGGAGGAACAAACCTTTTTTCTTTGACTTGTAAATCTAAGCTTAAGTTTAGTTATTATTGCTATTATTTAAATTAGTCTGCAATACCATTTTGGGGTAAGTTGTATGTTTCTTTTTCTTCATTTGTTTTTGAAATAGTAGGAAATATGGCTATACATTTTTGTACTTAGTGGAAATGATTTCAGCTGCCTTCTTTGTTTCAATTTGCAAAGGCAAAAGATTTCATATGCTACATGGAACCAATTAAAATTAGTGCCTGCTACAGAGAATATGTTTTATAATATATCAAACAGCTTTCCATGTGCTCCTTCATTTCATTGCATGTTATGGCTGCAAGGGAACTCCCATGAATTATTATTGCTTCAAATTCATAGAGATTTAACCATGTGGTTTCCAAACGGCACGGTAAGTAGAAGGACATCCTATACAATTAGAGACCAGTGTTAATATTATGTACTCATGTATAGCACCACTTTGTAGGTAGCTTGTTTTTCTGCTAGGTGAGAGAATTTTCACTTCATTTCCTGCTAGCTGAGAAATTTATTTTAGTTTACAGTAATTTGTGTAAAACTGCCAAAGTCATTGAAAAAACTGTAATACTCTAATTCAGGGTTTCCCAATTCCCGTGCCATGGAACTGGGCCACACAGATGGAGGTGAGTGGTAGGCAAGCAAGTGAAACTGAACCACCATTACCGCCCCATACCTTCCATGGAAAAATTGTCTTTCACAAAACCTTCACTGGTGCCAAAAAGGTTGGGAGCTGCTGCACTACTGTATTGAAATCCACACGTTCTTAATCATTTTATATTAAGTTAAACTTAGGATTTACAAATAGAGGAAGGGAAATAGAATTAAATTTTCTGAAATATTAAAAGCTGATTTTTTTAAAAATGACAACTTAAGACAAATTATTAAAATGATAGCATTCAAGTATTTTCAATAGTAAAGAATGAATTTTGCAGATGCTTTCTGGCAGTACCAGGTCACGGATGGTGTGGTACTCCTAGTGTGCTTTATCTTTTCATAATATCTTTCTGGAGTAGGTCCATAATTGGCAATTTAGGGTTTAGCTTGTATATAGTTGTATTTTTAATTCATGGTAGGATATATGGTCACAGGTAGAGCTGGTATGTAATTGGGAGATTGTCATATCTTTGACAATTTCTCAATGAGCAGGTAGTAGTCATGGCCAAGAAAATGTTGTATAAATCCATAATTTGAATTCATAATGCAAGCCTGATTGTGCTGTATTCACTGTTTATAACCTAGTGAATCAGGGAAGTGTCTATCTGACCTATTTCTGATTATTATTTTGTTTCCCATGGCTTAAAAATATTTCAGCCAACTTTGACTCAGTAATGATTCTTGCATATCTCTAAAAAAGACATCTTTCTTATTCTTTATACTGTGAGGCATTTTTTCCTGTTTGTGTGTGTGCAAGTGTGATTTGGGTGAATTGCTGTACAGGTGTTGTTGTATAGGTCCCAGCTGTAGGCCCTGTCTTCTTGTGGAATCCAGAAGATGCACCTTCAAGATAGTTGTGCCTTTCAAGTGGAACAATGTGCCTCCTGAGGTCTATAAAGACTGGGCCCATTGGGCTTCTATGGCCATGGAATAGGCTAGTGTAACATGTTTCCTGAGAGTGTTTGAACAAATGTATGTTTTAATTAGTGATTTTGGACTATAAAATGCACTTGATCATAAAATGCACCTAGGTATAGAGAAAGAAAACAAGAAAAAATAGTTTTTTGGCCTCTGCTCATCCTGTTTTTGCCCTCTATGGCATCCAGCAATACTTTGCAGGCCAAAAACGGGCCCATTTTGGCCTCCCAAATCCTCTGCACATGCCATTTTTGCCCTTCCCATTGTCCAGAAGCACTCTGCAGGCCAAAAACCTGCCCATTTTGGCCTTCACGGTGCTTCTAGATGTCAGGGAGGCCAAAAAACAGGCCCATTTTTGGACTGCAGAGTGCTTCTGGATGCCAGGGAGGGCAAAAAGGGAACATGTGAGGGTTTGGGAAGCCAAAAATCGTCTCATATTAACTCTATAAGACACACAGACATTTCCACCCACTTTTTTGGGTAGGGGAAGTGCGTCTTTATAATCCTAAAAATATGGTATTCTTTTGCAGATTTTGTTTGTTGTTTCTATTTATTTTAATCCTAATTCATAAGCCATCTGGAGTCCTTTTGTGATTGAGGCTGCAAAATAACAAGATAACAAATAATAAATACATAAGTAATTAAAGTAGTTCTAGTCATGTGAAAAAGAAAGTAGACCAGTGGTAGGATTCAAAAGAATTACTACTGGTTCTGTGGGCATGGCATGGCTTGGTGGGTGTGGCTTGGTGAGCATGGCAGGGGAAAGATACCATAAAATCCCATTCCCTCCCCACTTCTGGGGGAGGGTTACTGCAAAATCCCCATTCCCTACCCACCCCACTAACCTGCTTTCCAGCTCCATTCTCCTTTGTAGGGCAACCAAAGAATACCCAGCCAATCAGCTGGGACTTGGAAGGTAGAGAATAGATGGGGGTGGGGTCAATCAGAAGTGGTATTTGCCGGTTCTCCAAACTGGTCAGAACCTGCTGAATACCACCTCTGAAATACACCCTCTTTGAATTCAATGGTTTTACATAATAGGACATAGTAAAATCATCTGGTCCTTAGAAGTTCTTAAAAGTAGTAAATATAACTTCAGATGAACAACAACACATGACATATTACACCATATCATGTAATTTTACAT
Organism: Bungarus multicinctus; assembly: GCA_023653725.1. Taxonomy (NCBI): domain Eukaryota; kingdom Metazoa; phylum Chordata; class Lepidosauria; order Squamata; family Elapidae; genus Bungarus; species Bungarus multicinctus. The sequence continues at coordinate 48,891,104 of CM042849.1, read as the reverse complement.
TATGTATAATGTTACAAAAAGAAAGCCAAAATACAGAAACTCTGTATACTTTCCTTTTCACATGACTGTATATTCCTAACAATCTTGGCATTTTTTGGATACCTACATTTTCTGAGAATTTAAAAAATCAAAAGGAAGAAATAAGATTTTAAAAATAATATGGAGAAAAGTGTTACAACAAACAATAATGTCCTCTCAATATAGCCCAACATTTATTGAATAATTTATTCAATACTAAGGTTAAAAGGCATGTTACTGACATTTTGAGATAATTCTAAAATGAGGACAAGTCACATGGGTAAAGGAAATAACATTATAAGTCATTCTGAGAAACACATGATAAATATGAAGGGAAAAATAACCCTTAATAAGCATATTAGCCAGTAAGATGACTACAAAGGGAATTGATAGCCGTTCTCAAGTACTTAAAAGGTTTAAATGCCAGAGAAGTAGAAGAATTATGTTAGATGGAACAAAGACATAAAACTTAGGATAATAGGAGAAAAGTCAAAAAGAAAAGCTCCCGCAGAATAGCAGAAGCAACTGCCTGACTGGAAGATTTATGACGCTTTGAAATAATGTCCCCTGAGTATTGGGGAAAGTCTCATCTCTACGCATGTTTCAGATTTTGCTTGACAAAAAAACACAGATAAATGTACAGCAGGGAACTACCCTATATTATCAGGGAGTTCTGGCACTGGGCTGAAAAATCTAGAAAGGCTTTAAAGTAGCTAGTGTGTCTCATTGGTGAAATGAGAGCAATCAGTCTTTTCCACACATTTGGATCATGAAAGAGTCAACAGACTAAGAGTCTTGCTCAACTATGAGGAATATTCTAGCAGATGCTGAAACACACTAGAATATTTATGACCAGATCTTAGGGCTTCAGATCCAAAATCCAAAAACTGGGATCAAAAAAACTGCATCAAAAACTGGCAGATGAAAAGAGCCCTCATAAATAGGCTGGGTGTCAGTTCCTATGTAGGCTCATCTGCCAGGTCAGGGCTCCATTTCTTACCTCAGCATCCTTTTACTGTGTTATTTTAAAAGATCTACTGATACTCCTTGGAGTCTGGTTAACTTCAGCACAGTCTGATTTAGCATGAACAGTTGGATCGGCCTCTCGGAATACCGCCAATCAGCTGTTCCAAGCTGCAGGGATCACTGTCAGCCATCACTGCCACCACCACAGATCGCCACCGCCTATCGTCACTACCGGGCACCCCATTTTTGGTCTCCATGCGTCCTGTTTTTGGCCCGTTCCAGATGGCGTGGATAGCCACTGCCTGGAATGGGCTAAAATGGGATGTGGGGAAGCTGAAAATGGGGAATGCAGAGGCCAAGAATGGGACACACAGAGACCAAAAATGGGGGTATGCGAAATGGGCGATAGGTGGTGGCAACAGCGGTGATGGGCAGCGGTGATTCCTGCAGCCTGGAACAGCTGATTGATGGTATTCTGGGAAGCTAATCCAACTGCCAATCAGCTGCTTGTGGTAAATCAGGCTGTGCTGAAGCTGAGCAGGTGGTTTGCTGTTTGCCACTAAGAGCAGAGGCCGAAGGGTAGAGACTGATGGATGAGCGGGGCTTTAGCAATATTCAATCTATAAGATGCACAGAGATTCTCATCCACTTTTTTGGGGGGGGGATTGCACCTTATAGTGTAAAAAATACGGTGTATGTGTGTGAGTGCGTGTGTGTATATATGTATGTATATGTATGTATGTGTGTGTATATATGTATTATATTATATGTGTGAGAGAGAGAAAGAGAGAGAGGGAAGGAGAGAGGGAGAGATTTCTTTTCAAGAATAAAAGTGTCCTGCCTCTTGCTATATTAAACAATTGCTGCAGGTACATTTCTGTGCCTTCCAGTAATATGTTTATCTTGTTCTTGTATGTCAGCCTTTTATTTTCCTTCTATCCACCTTGTCCAGAATTATCATTTTTAATACTTGCTACTGTAACAATATTGTTGAACTAGTAGATGACTGGCAATCTAATGTGCCCATACTGAGCTCTAATGTGTCAGTGTGCATCTGGGATGGTGCTTGTTTTCAGTCCCTAATGTCTTGTAATATTACAGCACATAAGGAAGCAGGAACAGTGAGGTCCCCATAATGCAAGATCTTGATATGTATTGCAGGCTAAGATCAGCAGAATTTTCCATAACTAATATAAAAAATGCCAAGAACTGGATAATTCTCCCCATTTGCACACTGTTTGATATCTCATTATCTCTTGTTACAAAAACTACTGGAAATGTTGTGGCAGTTAAAGTGCCTTCATGGGATCAGACTGCCTAATTAATACATTTTCTGAAAGTAAAACTGTCTTTTTTTGGCAGAGATTTTTTCCTTCTTTTACTATGCTATGCACATTGCAATAGAACCCTGACATCCATTGGCACCTGCAGGCTGCTCTGCATTTGCAAAAGAAGTTGGTTCTAAACATTTTCTTACTGTCTTAATTTAAAAAAAAAACCTATTTTCACAACGCTTGTTTCCTCCTCGAATAACATTCCTACTCTATGCTAATGATAGTTAACAGCATTCACTAGACACATGAAAAAAAAGCAAAAAAGCTTTGCATTCTACTGTTTAAATTGCTGCTCATTGCAGCCTATGGGAACTAGTACTGATGACTCTTTTTATGCCAAAGCAAGTAACTTATAACTCTAAAAACTATGTTCTAGCTAGCTAACTCCCAGTAGTGGAATATATTTGGACATGACTGGCAAAATATGTCTATTAAAAATAGCCGTGCTTGAAGCCTTTAAAATACTGTATGAGGAAAAGGCTATTTTGTGCTTTATAGACGGACCAATCCACCAAAAGAATTTTTTTTTTCATTTATTTTTCATTCATTCTGCTTATTATTACTAGCACAACAATAAAACAGCAAATACAAATGCTAATTTGAACATACTTTCCAGGCTTGCTGAATGGGACTTCACAAAGCATACTTAACAGATGATTGTAAGAGAAAAACAAATAAAACTTACAATGACCTATACATAAGAAGCTCCTGAAATTAATTTGAAAAGAGAAAAGAAGAAAAAAGGAGTAAAGAAAAGAAAAGAGTGATGTCAAAATAGAATGAAAGGACTCTTCTGAAAGGGGACTGGATGCAGATAGAGTAAAATATTAGTAGAAATAAATAGCTGGAAACAAGCAGTTTAAGAATTGGAAAAGAAGACACTATCCTACCCTCCCTGGAGACATTAAAAGGCCTTTTGGAATAATCAGTACTGTGTCAACTTTAAACTTCTGAGAAGGTGTTCAAACAATACAGAAAGAAAGATGGAAAAAGACACCAGACATCAACAATTATAATTGCTAATTACAGCTCTTTTTATAGGATTGTAACCAATTTCAAACATACACACACACAATCTCCCATCACACAAGAGACTGACCTTTCAGAGCAGCCAATAATAGTGTGTTTATTTTAAGTAGATAAAATAACTCCCTCAAATAAAAATGTACACATTATCTCAGTTGTTTGCAGCATTCCAAAATGAATAACAGAGAGTGGGGGACAGAGTTGAAACCCTAATTACATTTTTTTTAATTAAATAACATCAAAGACTGAATCACTTTTCCTTCAGAAATCTTTACTGTTCATTTAAAAGAGATTAAAATTCCAAGAGCAGAAATAACCTGTAATTTTGCATATGGAAAATGAATCAATATTTGAGATTACCTTCAAATTTTAGACGAGAGCAAAGAACTTATTGACAAAAACTTCAATAGGAGTATTTGAATTTATTTAAACAATTGACCTGCAAGTAGTATTACAAATATATTTTGGTGGTATGGGAAGTAGATAACACAACTGAGTCTGAGTCATTGACCTGTAATAAAGGATTTTATTTGATAAAGAATAAGAGTTCTATGCATAGGATGAATCAGGCTATTATCCTACATTTCTAAGTCTTAATCTTTTTTAGCCTTTATGTTGCAGTGTTTCTTTGTTGCTTTTGCTGATGTGAATCCTTATGAAAATATATACACATTTATTCAGTTATATGTTAAATAATAAAAGAACACTGAAATCTTTAACAACTAGCTTGTTGCTAAAGAAAAAACGTAAGTTACTTACAGAATATTCAAGTAACACAATTTGATTAAATATGCAAGTTGTGATGCTAATTTCATCGACATTTTTAAAAAGAGCCACAGGCAGTTTATTACCACTACTATCTCAACAACATATAGGCTTTGTCACTAGCTATTTTTATGATTGTTTGTTTGTCACATTTGCAAGCTGCCCACTGAAGCTTAAAAACATAAAAAGCCAAACTAACTTTGTTTTTGTTTTGTTTTGTTTTAAAAAGAGGCTAGAAATAACAAAACCTATAACAAACATGCAATGAGTGCCTACCATGTCTTAACCCTTAACCTAATGTTTGGTAGAAGAAATCATCTTTAAAATGTGTTCAAAAGGCAATAGAATTGAGGTTGTCTGGATTTTTGAGATAATGCTATTACAATACACAGTTGATACACAACAATGAAACTTACCTCCTGCATCTAATCAGATGGAACTATTTGATAGATGGATTCTGATTCTGCCAGATCTTATAGGATCTTATTTTTCCCACAAATAACAAGGCCCTATTTATTAGGTTTTTACCCTACCTTTATTATTTGCATAAATAATTCAAGGTGGTAAACATAAGTAATATTCTTTTCTCCTCCTATTTCCCCCAACAAGTCTGAGGTTGGACTGAGAGACAAGGACTGGCCCAATCCAGCCAGCTTTCATGTTATGTCTCTTCTTGCTTCAAAAGTTCTAACATCACCCTTTTTCCCGAGAAAGCATCCATCAGGACACTGAATGACCTTAGGTTGGTTGCTCTGACATCTGTAGTTAGGAAGGGGAGGTTAGTGCTGGTCCACCTGAAAGTCATCACAGATTCATTGTTAGACCTCTTACAGTTTGCCTACTAAGCAAATAGGCCAGCAGGTGATGCTGTCAATATGACACTACACTACATCTTGCAAAATCTCAAATACCTGGGGACCTATGCATGGGTCCTTTTTACAGACTTCAGCTTGCCATTCAATATCATCATTCCAGAAATTCTTTTATTCTAAAATGATTCAGCTTGCTGTGCCTTTGCATTCTTGTAGGTGATTACTAGCTTATTGTCAGATGGGAAACAACAGTGAAGCTAGAGAAAATTACATCTAGTACCCAGGCAATAAGCACAAGTGCCCCTCAAGTTTGTGTGCTTCCTCCATTGTTCTTGTTCTATATATACCAATGACTGTATCTCTTGGGATACCTCTATTAAAATACTGACGTTTCCATATAATACAACAATCATTGGCTTTTTTCAAGATGGTGATGTGTCTTCATATAGATGGGAGTTTGAACAACTAGCCCTGCAGTGTAGTCAGAACAATCTGGAGCTGAACATGCTTAAAACTGTAGAGATGAGAGTGGATTTTAGGAGAGCCCCTTCTATTCTACTACCTCTATATTTGACAACATGATATCTACAGTAGAATCTTTCAAGTTTTTGATTTTATAATCTCCCAAGATTTGAAATGGACACATAACATTAGAACCATCATTACAAAGGAACAACAAATAATATTCTTCCTGCGTCAACCCACAAATGCCCCAGGAGCAACCAAACAGAACATATACAGACTCCAACAGATAGATCTTCAGAAAAAAAAAAACAATTGCAACCAGTTTGCCTTCCATAGAGTACCTATATATTGTGTGGGTCAGATGGTGGACTAAGAAAATATCTACACACCCCTTTCAACATAAATTGCTTCAATTGCTTCCCTTGAGATGCCACTGTAGGGCATTGCATGACAAAATAACTAGACACAGGCAATTTTCCCACTCATGCCATCATTTTTCTGAACATCTAATTCTCACAGTACTATCTAATGCCCATGTAGGTACTATGTACTACGGCTGTATTATTATTATTATTATTATTATTATTATTATTATTATTATTATTATTATTATTATTATTATTATTATTATCCTTGTTATCATGTTCTTTACTACTCTTCATATTGGTATGATGATGATAATGTTGATTATTATGATTCTGTTACTTTACATGTACACTGAGAATTTCTGCACCAGAGACAAAGTCCCTTTTGTCTAATCAAACTTGGTCAAATAAAGTATTCTACCCTCTACTCCACTCTATTCCACTCCACTACACCACTCCATCCCACCCCACGCCATGCCACACCACACAACTCCACTCCACTCCACTCCATTCTTCTAGCATCCTAACCACTATACCAAATTGGCTATGCAGTGTAATCCTATGCAATACAAACTATGCAATGAGGGGTTTTATAAGAATAATCAGTCATGGCATAGCTTCCTGTGCTAACAAAGCATAGACTAGCTGACTGAAACATTTGAGTGATCTTCAACACCAGCACATTAATACAAATAAGTAGTGATTAAGTGATTATGGAGGAGGTTCTGTCTTTCAGGAATGCAATTGAAACACAAGATGAATTTGTGCAAAGGTCTTTTTGGTGACATCTACCACTTGTTCTTAACTCTCAAGTACAAGTTGCTAGCTAAGTCCCCTAAATTGCACATCAATTCCATATGGGGGAATGCTATCCCATTCATAAGTTTTAATATTTCAAGGAGACATTCTATCTTGCATAGTTGAATTTGGGCCTGTCCCTCAAATTTTTACTACCTGCAGGCACTTTAATAAGACTTTTGACAACCTTACTTAATCAGAAATTACGCTATACAGTTGAGCATCATCAGCCCACAGATGATAACAGACCCATGTAGATGTTAAACAAAAACAATGAGAATACTGAGGTCTAAAGCACCTCACAAAGCAATGGGCTTGGGATTTGGCCTGTCCTACCTATCCTATTCTGCTTTGCTAACTCCAACTGGAATTGACCACAGAAGGAGGAAGATAACCATTAGAACTCAATGTTTGATTAATGCTGTTCATTATGAAACTTTCAAATTTTAGTCTAACAATATAGCTTATGGGTTGTTGTATTATCAGGACAGGATTTTGGAACCAAAATCTAAAACTCCTTTTTAAATTCTTAAAATGAATTTACAGATTTTGAAGTAGAAAAATACATAATGCAATTTCCAAGGGTGAAGTACAAAAAAATCCAACTGCTAAATCACTGTATTTATACAGTCTTGAGAAGGAAAAATCACTGAAGATGAAACAGAAATCATTCTGGTCCAGCTGTATTCTGAGCACAGATAACAAAGCCTATGCAAGGTTTTGCTTTTCTCTATTAGAATAAAAATAAAAGATGTCCTTGCTTTCAGGATTCTTCTTTGATATTTAATTCTCAGATTCAGTTGGCCCTCAACTACAAACTATCCCTTTTGCTCCCTAGACTATTTTATTGGATAAAACTATTGGATTCATTATTAATCTTTTGATTCTATTTTTAGACAATCTTCCATAATATTTGTCTAAACAAATCATGTGATTTGCAACACAAAATAAATATAAGAGAAATGGTTATAAAGAAGAGACAAGTTTGCCATAACCATCAAGTCATTCTTCCACCGGCAGTTCCTTCATGTCAGATCCAAGTAATGTGAAGATAGGAAGTGTGTGTGTGTGTATGTGTATGTGAGGTGACTTGTGTACAACTTCGTATAGCACATAGATAAACAGAATTTAAATTTTGGGTAGCATTAATCTGGCAGCTGTCAGTTGCATTAAAGTTGTAAATAAAATTGGGTAGATAAAAAAGACTAAGAAAAAGAGATTCCATATTATTTCTTTGGCTTAATATTTATTCTTCATGACATAAGTCTCAGATTGACAATTTTCATTTCTGTGAAATTGTATAAGATCTGGATCTGTTTCTAGTAATGGGAAGAAGAGAGGGAAAGAAGGTAGGATTCAAGCTAGCTTATTAAAATTTGAACTTGCCTGGCAACTGTTTGTGGCTAAAAGCTACAGTATTACCCAAAGGAAGCATTTTAATTTAGTGTTACAAATTAGTACTGAATTCTTGCTCTTGCTCCCCCATTAGCACTAAATGAGTTCATCATAATTGCTATTATTACAAAATGAATTAATAATGATTAGATCAATATATTACTCTACTCTGCATTACCATAAGAATTGTTTATAAAGTCTCACAATTAAATTGACAATTACTGCAAAGACCCACTTAGGGGGAAGGGAATTAATGTCTCCGCGAATGGAATACACAAATAATTTATGAAGCCCTTTTCTGTTGCTTGAAAATGGGATTCAAAGGGCAGTGACATTCCAGATCTAAGCAGATTTATTGGGAAACCATGCTTTTGATTTCTGAAATGCATTCTTTCAAGTAGACTCTGCCTTAGGATGAAAGCTTTCTGCAAACTCTTACAAAACATAGGAATGGTACAGTGAGTTTCTAACACAAGTACAGAATTCTTCTGTCGTTAAAAAAAAAAACCTGGAAGCTGTCTGATCAGCTATTGATATATTGTACCAACCATGTTTTGCTTGGGACTCTAAGAGGGACAGAATGCTAGAAGCTCTATGCACCTCGGTGAAGTATAGAAGTTCACATACACAAAGCTCCATTACTGAAATTGTAGTAAATGAGCCAGACCACCACAATTTTCCTGCTTACATTAAATTGAAGATACTACTAGCAAGATTAGTTGGCTTCAGTTTTATTTGTTTTATTTTATATAAAGGCAGCTTAACCAGGGGTGGGATTCTACCAATTCGCACCTATTCGCTAGAACTGGTTGTTAACATTCTAAGCAGTTCAGAGAACTAGTTGTTAGAAGAAATTACTGGCCTAATCCTGTAAGGAAGGCAGGAAGGAACCATCCTGGTGTTCCTTACAGAAACTGCTTCTCAGTTAACCCTTATTACATTCTTCGCAGGACTAGACTTCCTGTCTCAGGAATTTCTCTGGAGTTTTTTCCCCTCCTTTGCTGGTACTTTGCTTGTGTGGAGTGACCATTCAAAGTTACAATGGCACTGAAAAATGTGATTTATGACCATTTTTCATGATTGTTGCAGCATCCTCACAGTCATGAGAGACCAGGTGAGGAGATGCGTGCCTGTGTGTGAATAATATTGAGTTGGCCACACCCAGCCAATAACATGACCACCAAGCCACGCCCACCAACTTAGCCACACCCACAGAACTGGTTGTTAAAAAATTTGAATCCCACACCTGAGCTTAACTAACAGATTTAATTGAAAATAGTGCTCATATATAAGATAAAAAAGTTTATTTAATAAAAAAGTGCACTTGGTATTAAGTTCAATTTATTCAACATTGGAAATATAATGAGTAAAGGATATATACTACACAAATGAGTAAAGGATATATATTACGCTTTGAATGAGAAGGACTAATAGAGATTTTATGCCACCCAAGCAGCATAAAAATTACACACACACACACACACACATGCACACTTTTTATGTGCCTGGGTGGCTTAAAGGATAAAACAGTAAAAAATAGTAAAAGTATTAAAAGACTAAATCAATACAAAATTAAAACATTATTAAGAACTATACTATATATTTTGAAAGAAAATAACCTGGTATGAGCTGCAAGATAAACAATAATATAAATCACAGGAGTAAAATCTAGAATAGCAAAAGTCTCATCTTTTATTCTCCTTTTCAATTTTCTTGAAAACCTGATTGATAAGCTTACGCATGTGAATAGAATACACAGATATTATCCTATCTAGGATCATGAGGACATGGCTATAAACTTGAGATCAGGACATGTGTCCCATTTTTTTTATTGATACGAATCATTTTTGGAGATAATATTTATCTGAAAGGTTAAATCAAATATAAAATAAAGGAACAGGTAGAAACGAAGGAAAGAGTGGATAATAAATTGCTGCATTATTTAATAGAATATACACCTTTACTCTATGATTTATTTCAGATACAATTGGGCTGGATGATGAAATGCAACTTGTGAATGGCAGGGGAAAAAACTATATAACTCTTGATCATATATTCTATAAATAAGATCCATTGAAATTTACTGAACTGCCTTCAAATGAAACTATGCAAGATCTGACTTGGGATTGAATATAAATTAAAGTATTTTGTAGGAATTTCAAAAGCCCTTTTATCTTCTGCACTTTCACTGAAGATTATTAGGGATATTATTTTTTCAACTATTTTTGAGCAACTCTGCCCTCTTGGGTTTAACCATGCTTTATTTCAGTGTGGCCAAGGCTGCCTTATGCTTACCATGTACATGAGGAGGGGTCATAGGGGAATGAGCAAATGAACAGGAAAATTTCCTTTCATTAATCTCCATGGTAGAGATCAGAAGGTTAGAAGCATGGTGATTTGCATGATCAGTACGCTAGGGTGGAGGTTAACAAGTCCGTGTTTGAGACCCAAGTGCTGCGATGGGTCAGTGATTCATCTCTTGCTCAAGCTTCTGCTAGGGATATGAAAGGAGCCCCCAACAGAATGACTCTTGGGCAATGATAGTTTCTCCAGCTAATTCTTTCAACCCAAAAACTATTTTTGACATAAGTATCATATGATCTCCACTCTGGGTTTCAAAAACCTTCACCAAGTTTTTTTTTAAAAAACTATAATGAACCTGAATTCAAATAGAATTAATATATGCACCTTTTCTGAATGAAATTTATATGAAAGTATTTTCATAGGTGTTTAGAGCATTATGCACTGATTTGATTTGAAAGAATATTTGACCTCACAATCCAAAAATCATCTATGCTGTTCTGGATGCTTTTCTGACATATTGATTTATTTAAAAGAACAGGTCAGTCTAATAAAATATTTAAAAGTAGTGGTTTTTTTAATGTCACAAGTCAAATGTGCAGCAATTCCAGCTCACAGAGACAATAATTATACACACATCATATACACATGCTGATAGTTCATTGGACAGGAAATATTACCTAGAAAAATACATATAATATACTATTTCCACATTCTAAAAATCACCTTAATTTTTTTCAATGTAGTTACCATACTTGAGAGAAAGATGAGAAAGCAGAAGGCTGTGGAAAGGAGTATGGTGCATTTTAATATTAGAAAAGCAAGAATGGGGGGGTGGGGTTTACTGGGTGAACACTCTCTCATTCTCTCTCTCTCTCTCTCTCAACATTTTTCTTAACTTTTTTTTGTTGTAAGAGAAGATTCTTCTAAACTATTAAAGAGATTCATAGATACGTTAAACAAATACTGAGCAAATGCATTACTCCAATCTTTAAGGAAAAAAAGTAGTAGTTCCACAATGTTTTGTCTAATTTTAGTGTATTTACTTATTGTGTATGTTTTAAAGTGGCTACCATCCACTTTGTTCCCTGGCTGAAACTAAAAAATATGAAATCATACTCTTAAAATCTAATTCACTGAGTATTTATTTGACATATAAAACAACCTGAATGCTTATAACATAGTTTTCTTTCTCTGGTCAACTATTCAACATTGTTTTATGGTCTTATTCCTTTTCCTTATACACCTATTTCTGAAAGTAATGCTGTCTTTAAAGTTGGAGGATTATGTACATATAAAACCTTAGAATGCAAAATAGACTAGAGACAGACTTGCCAGCTACCTTGTGAACTTAGAAAGTTCAGGTTTATAAACAACTTGTATTGTTTCTTCTCTTGACTTTTCTTTACATGCAGAAAACATTAATTTTAAAGGGACCAAGAGGCTAATAATAAGATCTTGAAAAATACAAAATCAATAATTCAGAAAATATATAATATTTCTGTAAGCATACATATAATGCTTTGCAATTAAGCCAAATATAGCACGAAAAAACTATTACAGCTTTTTATGTCATTCAAAAATGTTTCATATGACACATTAGCTGCTATAGAAGGCTATTTATCTATCCTATCTTCCTTTCTTTTCTTGTTATTGTCTTCTCCTTAACAATCCATTTTCATAATTTTAATCAATTATTATTTTGTTTGTGTTCCTTCTGTGAACTGCACAGATCTTCTATATATGACAAAAGAAAGTTTTCATTTGTTTGCAATGAATACATACGAAATTAGCAATATTTCATTGCTTTTCTTAATTTAGTGATTGGGCATCTGTACTTAATATCCATGCTGTATTCATGCTAGCTTAAGAAAATCTTGTTTGGAATGAACACTTTGGCAATAGGTTATACTATAAGATACTCAAGGCATCAATCTTCCATGTCTTCCCATTGGACAATTCCCCTGTTCTCTATCCTCTTCCCTTTTTATATACAAAGTTAAATCATTAAACCATACACATATGCAGACACAACAAAAAGCTTTTAAAAATTCATACATACTGAGCTTTTGTTTGGTAATTTCTCTTGGAGTCACTTTTACTATACATATATATTTATAGCATTATTAATGCTGTAATTCCTCGATGGTTGCATGTTTCTTGTAAACTAGGAGCTTCTGGTTTGTAACCTAAATTACTTTTTTTTCACTGTGCTTTCTACTTTCTGTTTTTCATTGTGTTTTGATGATGGTGTGATGATTGTTTAATAAGTCCAGTGATACACCATTACATTACCTGATGTAAAATTACCGAACAGCTACCAAACAGCATAAAGACTATGTAAATTAAGCTGAAGGAATGTTTCTGCCCCTGTAAAGTAGCCAGTGGGGTTGCCCGATTATTGCTGGGAATAGTGTAAAAAAAACATGAAGCACATGCAAAGCAAGCAACGCTATTAAAAGGGGTAGGGCCCAAAAGATTCAGAATACTTTGCTGATAAAATTAATATTCTGCAAATCTGTTTCAGGAACAGATTGCCAGGCTTTATATCAGATACAACAGCAAATCCCTATTCTCTAGCACTTAACTTTCTTATCAAAGCTGCTCATATGCATGACATGGCTAGATTAATTGGTTCACTTCAGACTTAGTTTAAATGTTAGATTTTTCTTCCTTCCTTTTCAGTCAATGAAAATTCATTTGTTGCCCTCTCTGCCTTGAGTCTGGTTCAATTGTCATATATCGTTTCTAGTTCATCTGGGAACTGCTTGTTCTTGACCCATCAGCTTCATTCCTTATGCATATCACCTGTTCTATTTTGTCACTTATGAATACATCTCTCTATAGATTTTTCTGACATAAAGAACCATATATTTTGTGCATTTTCTTGATTTAATGAATGGATTTAAAAAAAAATGTTTATGTCAACTTATCCAATTTGCAATGTATAATTTAAATTAGAATGTAACTGTGAACAGCATACTTTTTAGATTTTTATAATTTGGCTGGCAACCAAAATGGATTAAAATGAATTTAATACTGAAGAAAAGACAAATCAAAATAATTAATTTAGTTTTTTCTTTCCTTTTTAAAAAACCAAAAGACAAACCTCTAGTGGCAGAGAAGTATTCTTGCCCTGGAATGAATATTTCTTAATCTATTCCTAGCAATGTACAGCCTAGGCTCATTTTTGGCTGTAATTAATAGACCTGATACCCATTTTAATTTTACTGTTCTGTCTACAAATGATCATCAAAGCCACTATATTGCATATTTGAAAATAAAAAATAAACAAAATATATTTAAGAATTTACCTTAATAATTGTGTTTGTACTATTGTTGGAGAAGCAAAGTTCAAATGTAAAATACTAATCACCATAGTCTTACTCACTACAATAATTACAAGGCATTTCCAGTGTACCATTTTATGGGGAAAATATTTCATTCATTAGATCAACCAAGAACAGTGAAATGAAAGATCATTAACTAATGTCCTAATTAAAATAATCATGACTAATTATGGTTATTACATTAATGGGCTTAATTCTCAAGCACAGTGTAAGGGTGTCAGAAGGTTAAGAAGCCTGTGACAAATTGATGTTTAAAATAGGATCCTGTGAATTTATACTAAAAGACAAAATATGAATTGCATATTAAAAACTGCTATATGTCAAGATGTGAAATAAGTATATAATGGTAATCCAATTAGAACCAAATTATTTTTTTGATTGGAAATAGCAACATTTACTTTCTTTTTCTTTTTAATGTAAAGATTTGTAGGCACATTTGTATATTTGAATGAAGAAACATTTATTTGTTGTTTATTATTGTCATTTATTGTTTTTATTATTGATTATTGATACATACACACACCAAAAAAGTATGAGTATATTTGATGTTGATAGTGAGCATCTCTGACTTATCTGGTTTTTTTTCAATTTATTAACCTGTATTTTATTCGTTACCAACTGCAAGCATTTATTTGAAGACTAATATCATTACTTGACAAGTACAGCAAAATATATTTAGATTTCATCAATACACTGATAGATACCTGGATTCAAATCCAAATTTCACATATATATTGAAATATACTGGAAATACAATGGAGTCAGTATATAATAGCTTACACTCAGAAAAGCAGTTATTTTCAAATGACACCTAAGAGGCAGAATAGAATCAATACATTGCAAGATTTCCTATTCCCAGATCTCCTTAATTATTTATTTTATTTTATGTATTTATTTAAATGATTTATACATCCATCTAGATCACAGTAGTGACTCTGGATGACATACAAAGATTAATAATTCTAACAGCATAAATCTACAATGCTCCTCCCCTCACAAAATCACCTCATTGCCTGGTCCAAAAGCTGGGATGAAGAGCCAGGTCTTCGAAGTCTTAATAAAGGCTAAAATAGTTGGGATTTCATGTGTCTCTTTATGAAACTGAAATTCCAACTCACCTGGATATCATTAGATTGGATTTTGTCTTGTTCTCACTAACTCTAGGAAGAAGACCTAGAGAAATCAAACAAAGAAAACAACAAGGGTCTGAAAGATAATTCTGAAACAAAACAAATAAAAAACCTTGCCAAGAAAACTACAGGGCCTTATTCTAGCAGTTTCCATGGGTAAAAAAAACTAACGAGGGGGCAGTGAATTATGATCCAGGTGGTCAAAGTAAAGTAGGTCTCTAGAAAGTTCTTTATTTCAATTGTTCTTGGCAAAGACTAATTCCCCATGGATTGTCTTTAAATTACTCCCCTCAAGGCATTCCTTGGGAGGAGGGGTGACGTGACCTCTTCCAAGCTCTTCTCTGGGCTTGCCTATCTTTCATTTTCCTTGCCCTTGGAGAGGGTGGAGTAGACAGCTGTTCTTCATCAGAGGAAATCAACTGCCTATCAGCACCACTGCTGGTCAGCAGCTGATCCTCCCATGTCTGTGCTTGAAGACAGCTCTCCATCTAATTGACTATCTCCCCCAATGCCTGAGGGACCCAGGACAGCATCGTACCCAGCCCTTGTTGGACAGCTCCAATTCCAACTCCTTTTCTCTCTTTCATCCGAGCTCTATTGGGGCCATCACACACACACACACACACACACACACACACAGACCCAAATCAGTTAAATATCATGAAAACCAAATAGATAATAAAGTAAAATAAATGAAAATAAAATAAAAATATTAAATAAAACATCTTTTTTTGGAGGGGAGAACCCCAACTTTACTGATAGATTTCTGTCTTCATAGAAAACAATTATAGTCAAGAAAGTAGTCTGGTGTGGCCTTATAAATTAATTTCTAATCATGCTAACCCTGAAAATGCCTTTACTGATCTAAATTAAGTTGTCTGTCTTCCAAAGCACAATTTGATGTCTTACCCTGTATGGTGCTGTACCTCAGAGAAGATGTACTGATATTCACTTTCAAGAAATGTCTATATCTATGTTTCAATATAATTCTGCATTGCTGTTTCTATGATAGCTAGTTCTCTGAGTAATAACTCAACATCTAACTGATATTTAGGTTGGCCTGAAGGTGAGACAACAGATATTTTATTAGAGGATTGCTTCACTAATAGCTCAATAAAATAACTGTTTTTTCTTCTATTGCGGTTGCCATCAGGAAACATTTTGAATTTGGCCTTGGGATCAAATTTATATTGTTTTATATTACTCAGTTTTATAGTGGAGTTTTGTTTTTTTCTTCACTCATGCATATATTTGATTATTCTTCTGTTTTTGGTATTCAATCATAAACAAGCAGAAAATAACAGCAATAATAATAGAAGAAGGCTTTGAGTAACAGAAGGTAAGATTGAGGCAGGTCTTGAAACAAAAAAATTGAACTATACTCCTGATGCATATAACCTGTTACTTGATATAGTAACTGTTCTCTAAAATCCTAAACAAATTTATTTTTTGTATGAGTTTATACTAAAATGTGGATTTAGCATTAGGCTTTCTGCATGGTGAAGCACATAGTCACCAAAATATAGCCATTAAAGTATGGCTATTGTGGTAAGTCAGACTGAAATAAAGAAATAAAAACCAAGGGCAAATGCAGAACAGTTTCAGGGATGGGCCAAGGGGAAAATTCTATCAGCCAATTTAATGATATATGGATTAGCCAGAGAATTCATTGACTGCTAGCTTCTGGTGAGCTTGGATCGCTCAGCACTGCTTGTTTATTTATTTTTCATTTTGTTTACCTTTCTTATATGAATGTAAATGAAGTATAAACTAAGCGTATTCAAAATGCATAAAAATTGCATAAATAGTCAATATTACTTAAGAATGTTTTCTCCATACTTTCAGAAGGTCAATATTTCAGACATAGTTTTGATAATAACACTGTTGAAAAAGTTTCAGATGAATCTCATAGTTTCTTTTTCTGACGCTCACTAAGTTATGGAGTGATACATGTAAAACATTACTATCATAAATATAGAAATTTTAAAATATAAGAATGTGGGTACAGATCTTTCAGTATATTATGGTTCATTGCAGTCAGGCAGTTTTTTAGACTTATTTGGCATTTTTATCCACCTTATTAAGTGCTTCCCAATGACAGATAGGCAGATGCTCTTGATTGATGCACCACTGATGCTATTTTGTCATGCCATTGCTTGCAGTCAGTCTATGTAATCTTCTTCTGGTTAGCAGCTAACTAGATGTTCCACTGTTTCTTCAGCTTCTTTGCAGATGTGGCATTTGTTGTCTGTTGCTGTCTGCTCAGTTCTGGCTTTGTATACATTTGTTTTTGAATCTTGGTCTTATACAGCCAAAATTAGCCTCCCTGCTCCTTTCTTCAACTTTTCTGCTCTTAGTCATTGCCAGGTCTTGTTATTTGCTTTGCTTCTAGTTTTTTTTATGTAGCAGCCATGTAATAATTTACCTTGCCATGTTTCTTTCCTGTTCTCCATTTAGTCTTGCAGGCAAGTTTGGTCTCTCCAGTACCCAGTAAGCCTTCAGGCTTCAGTGCATTTTCTTCACTGACCTTCAGATATTTTGCAATGTCCTTTCAAGGAACTAAATGCTGTAATAAGCTACAATAAAATCAAGATGGATCCAGTTGAATTGAAAATAAAAATAATAGTTTGGCTAAATAGCATTCTGTGGATAAATGCATTCATAAACAATAATTTAAAATATGTTAAAATGGCAGGCTTAGAGTAAACTCTATTCTAGACTCATTCAGGGCGACAGTGCTTAAAGTTTATATAAATGTAATGTAAGTTATTTCTATAACTGTCATATTCAATATTTGGTTTACAGTAATACCGACAGAGATTAATATATAGTTTTATCTTCCATTATTCAATGGCTTTGGGTCATAATTACATCCATATTTGCATGAAGGGATAAGCAAATAAATATTTTTTGTTTTGTTTTGTTTTTTTAATGTATCATTTTTCATATCAATTCATGCTGTTATCCTCTAAAAACTATTATTCTTTATATTTTACATTTGTAAAAGTAAACTATGTGCTTTCCTTGGCAGTGTTAACAGAAGTGGCTTGCTATTTAATTTTTCTATGATGTTTTACAAATCTTCTTTGTTCTTTAGTAGTCACTGGTAGTCTCTCAGGTAAAAGCTTACCTGTATCTGGTTAACTTATCATTAGAGGTAATCCATTGCTGAGATCCAGAACTTTTAGTTCATTTTTAAACAGAAAACAAGCATCATTTAAAATGTTGAACACATTTTCAGGAAGCAAACAGTGGATTGATAAACAATTTTTTTCCCTGCAAACTGATGAAGTTTTCTATTCAATATTCAAGCTTTCTACTCACTGGTTCCTTGATCTTTGACATGGTTATTGGATCTGTTTTAGCAGATATTTCTTGAGTCTAAATTCTTCTCCCACAAGCCCTTCCATGATGTGGTTGCTCCAAACATCTGATGGTCTATGAGGAGAATCCATCAAGGAAGAAAAAATGAGAAAGAATCCCACTAATAATAATATATATGGCATTTATTCTTGGCATGCATAAAAGTGAGCTTAGTGTTTTATGAAAGGTACCAACCATAGCTGTTAAGCAAGATGGCTATTCCCATTATCTCCCAGACCCACCTGGGAGGCAATGAGAATTGCCATCTTGACCACAACTTTTATAAGACAATAAGTCCACTAACCTCACTTTTTAATCACTTTTGGAAATTGTTTAAGCTACTAGAGACCTTTGAAAATTCTGGGTGAGTTTGCCTTCAATCCTGAATAAAAGAAAATTTTAATTATAAGCTTAAGAATTTAAAGAATTTGAAATATGCAGCAAAAAGCTAACTATCATTTTGTTCTTAGAAAGTTATAAACACATTAAGGGTCCAAATAAATTTTGAATATTGAAAATTTACAGTACAATTTTGAAATTAATTAAAAAGAATTAATAGCTTCTCATGGGAAATCAGTGAGTTGCCACAGTGGCATAAGGTTTCTTTCACAGTGTATTTGCAGTGCTTGCATGATCAACCTCAAAATCTCTTCCCAGATTTCAATATATTATAGAACAATTGATAAGGCATGCCATAGTCGTTCATTCAGATGACGTTCCCATCTGTCTTATCTGGACTCTGATAATCAGACATTCAATGCTGGCGGACACATGATGCAAAACCTGCATTTATAAAGAATAGTATAACATTCAAATATTCATTTTTTTCTGATTCTCTCGCCTGAATTTTCTTTTCTTTCTTCTAGGGTTTTGTTGTTGTTGTTGTTGTTGCTCCAGCTGGCATCTTTTATTTGTGATATTTGCATTTCTGCTTAAATGTTCCCAAGTCAGTTGGGAATAATCTAAACATTATATATTCTGATATAATGATCAAAGACTTTTAGTATTAATGCATTTATGATCTTGGACACTTTGTAGAATAATTTCCTATTGTTCCTTCCAAACAATATTTCTGCTGAAGTATTTAATTCTCAACTGGCACTTACCTTTTAAATTGTGCATTTAATTCACTAATTGCTGTCAATATTTATGTTGTTGAACTTTTATCTGCTGCATGTTGTATAATTGCTACCATTAGATATTCTCGCATAGGCTTTCTACTCAAATTCATAAACTGCATGAGTATTGTTTTATTTTAAATGTACTGTGGAGCAATATAGTACTTGATTTAAACTTTTAAATATGTAATTTGAAATGAAACCAGCTAATTAATGATAGTACCTGAACTATCCACGCTTTAAAAAAATGAAACCTTTTACCCAAACTAATAAAAAGTTTCTAAAAATCTTAATATACTGTTTTTGCTTTCACTGGTCCATAGAAATCTATAAATATGCACTTCCATAATGAACTGTGTTATGCATGCATTTACTGTCTCCAATGATAGAAAAAAATCACTTTCATGTCTATTTCCCAAAACAATTTCTGGCTGGGTGCAGGAAATTGCATATTACATACAGTATTCTTAATGGACATAAAACTTGAAAATATTAAAGTGAAAAATAATTGAGTAATCATGCTCACTTTTTAGTATAAATACAATATAGCACAATGTGCTAAATAACACAATGAAAATGATTATGCATATTTCTTACTACTCGTAGGTTTTACCCATTGAGTAATTTATCCTTATGCTAGTTATATGGTTAAAAGGGATATATTAGTATCCTCATATACTGTATAAGCATATATTAGCTTAGATTATATATCAGAAAATATAACTTAATAATGCCAAATGTAAATTCTAGAAGGTCATAGTAGAAATTAAGATGTTACTTACATCCCTATCAGCTGTTAGCATTTTTGTGTAACCCTGCAAAAGTAGCTAGACTAAAGGGATAATATCAATTTATGTAATCTAGGTATCCCTATTTGACAAAACCAAGTACTTTTATTTTAGTTTTATATTTTTAATTATCAAACTATCAAATGCATTAAGAAAATCATATAATTAGAAAGTGTTTTTTTTTTCAAACAGAGAAACATTGAGATCAGTTTTTTATCTGAATTCATAAGATTCTTAAATATAAAACTGAAAAGAGTTTTTCTTTCAGGTTTCATGCACAAAGACCTTGGAAGAAAATTTGGAATGTTGCTATACACGCTGACAATGGAGAAAAACATAGATAGGAACATTCATTTCCTCAGTGGAAGACTGGATGACCGATAATGAAGTTGAGGAGATGACAAAATTGATTGTTTTCATTAAAGAAAAAAATATTTTATATAGTTTCTACTTGGAAACTGTTTCTGAACTTTTTGCTGATTTCAGGTTTCATGATTAGAATGATTTTATTTTTTTTAAAAAATAGTGTGAAATATTTTGAAATGGAAAACAAAAAGTTGATGTTGCAATTTGTTTTCTTTTTTGTACTCTACTGCAGTTACAATTTTTTCTTTCTTTTTTCTTTTACATCTTTTTTTTTCTCCATCACTAGCTTTTGCTTCCTTTCGTATTTTTATCTTCTTATTTAATAGTTTTTTTTTAAGAAATCTTTTTTTAAATTACAAAGATTCAGACTTTCAGGAGTGGGCAAGTGAGGAAGGGACAACAATGACCTTTGCAAATTAATCCTTTACCTTAGATCTTATACCCCATGAAAATCTAACTGGAGCTTAAGGAAAATGGAAAAATAGAATGAGACAGGGAAACAATAAAAATAATGTCATCCTATCTCTCCAAAAGATCTGTCTTTAAAGAATGGAAACAGCTTTGACTTCCACAATCTGTATCAAATGTTTTTGATTATTAGAACATCCTGTGCAATGCGAGGCTTGTTCCCTATCTAGTTCAATATTCCATTTATACATATCCTAACTTTTAGGATATTTTGTCAGATAGCAGCCAATGATAGTCTTTCTTTTAAATATCCTATTCTCTTTGGGAAATATTTTTATCATTTCTTGCTCACTTATACAAACTTATATGGAATTCTGATTATTCTGAGCCTA
The DNA here is from genome assembly GCA_023653725.1 of Bungarus multicinctus. Classification (NCBI taxonomy): domain Eukaryota; kingdom Metazoa; phylum Chordata; class Lepidosauria; order Squamata; family Elapidae; genus Bungarus; species Bungarus multicinctus. The sequence goes on along the minus strand of CM042849.1, from coordinate 48,869,944 downwards.
TTGAAGAGAAATTGCACTGAGTTGTTTTTATGTTCAATATATGAAACTATTGAAAGATGTTCACAGATCTCTTTTTCCTAAGATACTTTATAAATACTTGTCAAAGAAACATAAAGTGATTTAAACCCATGTCAAAAAGAGTTATAGTCTTATATATGCTTTAGTCAATTATAGACTTGTTGGAGTGAACTGTGCCCACATGAATAGTAAACCAAATAAATAGCAATTATTGAAATATTATATGTATGAACAAAGGAAAGTAATGTATCATACTAGGAAAAAGCATTTGATTTGTTTAAGCAATTTTTATATCACCAAGAAGCCAGAAATAGTCATAAGTATCAATCTAATTAATTTATTAAGGATAATAAATAAAATAAAAAACAAATATTGAACACATTTGATTCAAACTTCCATTAAAAGTTACTTGAAAGATGATTCTTACTGAGAAATTAATTCTTGCTGTGTGGAAACAACTGATGTAGCAAATAATTTTAGCCTTTGTTTTTGTCAAATTGTGCAAAGTCTACTCACATTCTCTAAGACAGAACTAAACTTTGCTGCAGTGGTGGGATTCAGCCAGTTTACACCAGTTTGGGAGAATTGTTTATTAACTTTCTGAGTAGTTTGGTGAACTGGTTGTTGGAAGAAATCATTAGGACAGAGAACCGGTTGTTAAATTATTTGAATGCTACCACTGCTTTTCTGTTTGAAATATTTCACTTATAAGAGATAACTGGAAAATTCTGGGCATTATTCTCAAGAAAGAAGGCTGCCATAGAGACTACCTAACAAAATATTGCTAATTCAGCTGAAATTCACATGCCATGCCTGGATGACATGGGGATATTTCTGTTGGCACTTGACCTCTTTGGCAGTCTTCCTAAAGATAACTCTGGTGTTATACTAAAAAAAAAACCTTCATTCAAACATAGTCAGAGTCATATGGAATCTGGGAAGAAAATCTGGTGTTATTTTATATATATTAACCAAATAATATTTAAATATATGCTTTAAATATGCTTTAAATATACATATACATATACTTAGAGGTATAATTATCTCAAGATTTGATTATGTGTTTTTCCTGTGTATTGGATTTGGAGTTTTGGATTAGTATGTATAACAGAATAACAGGAAGAAATCTTGGAGATCTTCCAGTGTAACCACCTGCTCAATATCCAATCACCTATTCCATTTCAGAAAAATGGTTGTCCAATCTCTTATTAAAACCTCCAGTGTCAGAGCACCCACAACATATGGGACAAGTTTTTCTTCTAATTAATTTTTGTATCTTTCAGGTAATTTTTCCTAAGTTCTAGGTTGGTTCTCTGCTTCATTAATTTTCACCCTTTGCTTCTTGTCCTGCCTTCAGGTACTTTAGAGAATATGTTGATTCTCCTCCCCTCTTCTTAGATATTGGAACACTGCTATTATGTCACCCCTAGTCCTTCTTTTCGTTGAAATAGACATACCCAATCTCTGAAACTGTTCTTCATATGTTTTAGCCTCCAGTCCCCTAATATGTAATGCTCTATCTTACATATTGGTAAATGTAATCAGAACATCAAGAATAAGCTAGGTGACATTGAACTAGCTGATGACCCTCACTTTGTCAAGGACCTAGGTGTATTTATCTCTGATGATCTATGCTCCACTGTAACAGCATTGCTAAAAAAACATTGAGTTGTAAATTTAATTTTGCAGTGTTTTTCTGGAAACATTGCTAATTAGAGCTTATAAAAAGTATGCTAGACCAATCTTAGAGTATTGTTCAAGTGTTTGGAATCTTCACCATTTATCTGACATAAGTGTAATTAAGTGTGTTCAGAAGTATTTCACAAGAAAAGTCTTGCACTTTTCTATATACAATAGAATTTCCAATGCTACTAGGCTCGAAATTCTTGGTTTGGATAACTAAGAACTGCATCACTTGTGGTCAGACCTAGGTATTGCATATACAAAATTATATGTAGTAATGTCTTACCTGTAAATGTTTTTGTCTTAATCGAAATCATATGTATACTAACAGCCGCTTTAAACTCAGTGTCTCAAAGACACCAACGAATCAGATGACATCACCAAAGTTCGTAATATCATAAGCAACTCAAATACAACAAACATCTCTCCTGAAGATATCATTGAAATAACCAGAGATGGCCCTGGGTGTAAATACAATGACGGTTCTGTGGCCCCCAAATTTTGTAGAGTTGTTTGCAAAAATGAGTCCAGCAAACGCATATTCATTCATACAATAAACGCCATTGCAAAAAACAATCCCAATCACGAAAAACTTCGCTCAAGACCAGACTTATCCATATTACAAAGAATCCACTCCTGTGAACTCCGCAATGAAATCAAAAGACATCTAGACAATGGAGAGAAGGATCTCTATATTGATTACCACACAGATTGTATCAAAAGTAAGTCACACAACCCACAACTTCACATCCAACCCTACCTCATCCAATCCAACATCACTCAAAACTAGGCACTCATGCCCATAACTACCTCAATTCCAACTACAACTGGCCTTAAATGCAAGCTACTCAATGCAAGAAGCCTTGTGAATAAAATACCTGAATTTCTCCTCTTATTAAATATGGCTAAATTCGACATCATATTTATCTGTGAAACATGGCTCAATGCATCTCTCCCTGACTCTATTACCATAGTAAGAGACTATCATGTTTACCGATCAGATTGTGAAATCCGTAAAGAAGGTGGTGTTGCTATCTTCTATAAAAACTCCTTACATCTAAAAAACATCAAGAGCTTGCTCTTCCTGAGACCATGGTCTGTGAACTGTCCTTAAATATCACATTTCAATTCTTACTGTGTTACAGAGCTCCTGATTATGACATTGAACATGTAAACAAACTAAATTCACTACTAACATGGGCAACATCATGCCCACATACTTTTATCTTTCTTGGTGGCTTCAATCTACCTCATGTAAACTGGACCCTAAACGAATGTAAAACTGAACCCATACATGCAATCTTCTACTATGCTATAACAAACTTGGGACTGGAACAACTAGTAACCAACAATACTAGACTTAACAACTGCCTCGATCTCATCTTCTGCAATAGTTTGAATTCAATTTATGGAAAACAAATTAAAGAACCCTTTTCCAACAGTGATCACAGCATGATTGACTTTTGTCTCAACGTACGTTCACACAAAAATCAACACAATGATATGATCTCTAAATATAACTTCAAAAAAGGCAACTATGATCTTATATTTATTTATTTATTAAACTTTTATACCGCTCCCTCTCCCAAATTGGGACTCGGAGCGGTGTACCGCCTAGTAAAAACAATACAATCAAATAAGAAAATTTAAAATAGATTTAAAAAGATTAAATTGGTGGCTGAGGTTAAAATTACAATAGAATAATAAAAAGGGTAAAAAGTTAAAAGTTAGAAAAAATTAAAAACCCTCCAGTGATACTAGGCCAGACTGGCCTGTTGAAAAAGGTGGGACTTCAGTGTGTGCTGGAAGGTTCGCAGGTCAGTGATGGCTCGCATCTCCAGGGGTAATTCATTCTAGAGGGAGGGTACTCCTGCAGAGAAGGCCCACACCCTCGGATCCACCAGCTGGCATCGCCCAGCTGACGGCACCCCAAGGAGGCCCACCCTGTGAGAGCGCACTGGCCTGCAGGAACTGATGGTGGCAGCAGGTGGTCCCGTAAGTACCTGGGTCCCAAGCCATGGAGCATTTTAAAGGTGATAACCAACACCTTGAATCGCACCCAGAAGGCCACTGGAAGCCAATGCAGCTCGCGCAGGAGCGGTGTAACATGGGAGCTCCAAGAAGCCCCCAGAATCACCCGCGCGGCTGCACACTGCACCAGCTGAAACCTCCGGATGCTCTTCAAGGGGAGCCCCATGTAGAGAGCATTGCAGTAGTCTAGGTGGGAGATGACGAGGGCAGAAGTGACTGTGCGAAGTGCATCCTGATCCAGAAAGGTATGCAACTGGTAGATCCAACGGACCTGACAAAAAGCCCCCCTGGTGACGGCTGCTATATGATCTTCTAACGACAGCCGTACATCCAGGAAGACACCCAGATTGCATGCCCTTTCTGTGGGGGAATTTCCAGAAGCCAGAATTTCTCCCCCCCACAGCCAGCGATGGAGTAAGCTGGCTGTATCTGGCTGTATCAATACCTGTTAAGACCCATCCAGCTCTGCACGGCTTCCAGGCACTGGGTCATCACTTCAATGGCTTCATTGGGGTGGCCTGGGGTAGAAATGTATAACTGAGTGTCATCAGCATACTGATGGAACTCTACCTCAAAACCACAGATGATCTCACCCAGCAGCTTCATATAAATATTGAACAGCAGGGGTGAGAACACGGACCCCTGAGGTACCCCACAAAACAAGGGCCTCGGGGCCGATCTCTGCCCCCCCGCTAACACAAGGAGAGGAAGGAGGAAAACCACCATAACACGGTGCCTCCCACTCCCAACTCCTCCAACCGCCGCAATAAGATACTGTGGTCAACAGTATCAAAAGCCGCTGAGAGATCTAACAGGACCAAGACAGAGGAACAACCCCTGTCCCGGGGTCTCCAGAGATCATCCACCAATGCGACCAACTCCGTCTCTGTACTGTGCCTAGGTCTGAAACCTGATTGGAGCGGATCTAGATAGACAGCTTCATCCAGGTGCCGAGGGAGCTGTCGTGCCACCACACTCTCAACAACCTTCACCACAAAACAAAGGTTGGAGACCGAACGATAATTTGATAATAATGTTGGATCCAGGGGCAGTTTCTTGAGGAGGGGCCTCACCACTGCTTCTTTCAAGGCGGCAGGTAAAAAACCCTCACTCAAGGAAGCGTTAATAATACCCTAGAACCAACCTCATGTCACCTCCCGGGTGGCCAAAACCAACCAGGAGGGACACAGGTCCAGTAAACATGTGGTGGCATTAAGCCCACCCAGCATGCTGCCTACTTCCTCTAGGGTCACAGGATCAAACTCACCCCAAATGACCTCCCCGAAATCCGCCCCAGCCCTCCCATTCAGAGTAGCCCAGTCAGAGTCCAGCCCGTCCCGGATCTGAGTGATTTTGTCCTGCAGATATCTAGAGAAATCCATGGCCTGTCCCTGCAATGGATCCTCCCGCACTCCCGCATCCAAAAGGGAGCGGGTCACCCTAAAAAGGGCGGCTGAGCGATTTTCTGCAGACGCAATAAGGGCGGAAAAGTAAGATCACTTTGCCACCATTATCACCACTAGATAGGCCCTAATGTGGGACCGCAGTAGTGTTCAGTCAGATCCGGAATGGCTGGTCCTCCAACCACTCTCTAGGCATCTTTCCAGTGCTTCATCCACCTCAGCTCTTCGGAGAACCAAGGAGCTAATTGGGATCGGCACTGGGTCAGAGGCCGTAAGGGCACAACCCAGTCAAGGGCCTCAGCCGCCACCCTATCGCAGGTGGCCACCAAGTCCCCAACCGAGTTGTGTGTGCAATTCTCGGGAAACAGCCCACGCTCCATCCGGAACCTATCTGGATCCATCAGGCGCCTGGGGCGGAACCATTTTATCGGTCCCGCCTGCCCGTGACGAGGGGCTGTGGAATGGAAGTCTAGCCTGAGGAGCGAATGATCCGACCATGACAGGGGCTCTATAGAAACATCCCCTATACAGTACCTAGATCATCCTGCCACTGACCAGAGGAAAAAAACAGATCCACGATGTGACCCCCAGTGTGTGTGGGGTCCCAAATTAATTGGGTCAGGCCAAAGGCTGTCATGGAAGCCATGAACTCCTGAGCAATCCCCGAGGTCCCGCCGGCAGAAGGCAGGTTGAAATCCCCCATGACCATAAGCCTGGGGGTCCCAACCGCCAAGCCGGCTATAACCTCAAGGAGCTCAGGCAGGGCCGATGTCATGTAGCAGGGAGCCAGATATAATAATAATAATAATAATAATAATAATAATAATAATAATAATAATAATAATAATAATAATAATAATAATAAATATTTATTTATATACTACTCCCGCCAGCCCTATGGCCTCGATAGTCCTCCGACGGCTCCTGCTGGAACTTGCCGGTCTCCCCTGGTCCTCCCCCACCTCTGCCACCGGTGGGGGGACCCAGGGGAAATGGAGGCTCATGCCGAAGACCATCCAGGGCGGAGAAGCCTCCACCGAAAGCATCCGGTCGCCATCTTGAAACGCCCCTGAAGTCATTAACTACCTTAGCCTTAACTACCTTAGGTATGCGATCAACAGGCCCACCTGAACCCTGGAATCAAACTCACAAAAAGGGACTCACATCCGGCAGAGGGTATGTTGAAATCCCCCATGATCATAAGCCTGGGGGTCTCAACCGCCAAGCTGGCTATAAACTCAAGGAGCTCCGGCAGGGCCAATGTCACATAGCAGGGAGCCAGGTATGCGATCAATAGGCCCATCTGAATCCCGGAACCACACTTCACAAACAAGGATTCACATCCGATCATCTGAGGAACAGTGGATTCCTAGACAATGATCCCTCATCCCTTGATTGGCAATTTCTATTCACTGGATGCAATACTGTTGAAGACCATTACAACATATTTTTACTTGAAGTCAAAAGAATCATCAAACTATATGTACCAATAACAACTCCAAAAAACAGAAAAAACAGATTACCCATAACAATAAGGAAGCTTCAATCCAAAAAGAGATCACTTTGGCGAAAAAACAAATCTGGTCACATTGTCAACTTCAAAAGCTGATACAAAAACTTATGCCAAAAACTTATTCATAAAGACTGAATACACCAATTATCACATTAAACAAAAGGGAAATCTTCTATGCACCAATTCCACCCACGCTTTCTACAATTTTGTAAACAACAAATTAAAAGACTCAAGGTCCATCCCACCCGAGAAAGGACCTAATGGTAAAGACTGCAATGATGACACCATTAAAGCCAACCTCTTTAACACATTCTTTGGTTTAGTATTTTTAAACAGCAATGGATAATGCCCAGTATTTCCTAGTCGAACCACAGACAACTACAATGATCTAATACATATCAATTTTACAGAAGACAATGTTGAAAAAGCACTACGCAATCTAAAACCATCTCTATCTATTGGATCAGACGGAATATGTGCCTACTTCTTAAAAAACCTATCCACTGCCATTGCCGAATCTCTAAGCATAATCTTTGAAAAATCTTTCAGGACCAGCTCCTTGCCAAAACTATGATCACAAGCCACGGTCATCGCCATCTTCAAAAAAGGAGACCCCAGCCTAGTTGAAAATTACAGACCAATTTCTTTATGCTGTGTCACCTGTAAAGTCATGGAATCAATTATTAATCAATCCATTATCCTCCACTTAGAGACAAACAACCTAGTCTCTAATAAACAATTTGATTTCAGAAAAAAACTATCCTGTAATCTGCAACTCTTACATTGCAAAAACATATGGACTACACAACTCGATCAGGGCAAAAAAATAGACGCAATCTACATAGACTTCTGTAAAGCCTTTGATTCAGTGGTACATGACAAACTACTCCTAAAACTAAAATCTTATGGTATCTATGGACAGCTACATAACTGGATAGAAGCATTCCTGTCAAACAAACAACAAATGGTCAAAATTGGGAGTGTCCTATCAAATTCTGTACCTGTCAACAGTGGTGTACCCCAAGGCAGTGTCCTAGGACCAACTCTCTTCATACTCTACATAAATGACTTCTGTGATCATATTAAGAGCAACTGCATCCTCTTCGCTGATGATGTAAAGCTATTCAACACCACAGACAATACTGCTACCCTTCAAAAAGACCTCAACTATGTATCAGAATGGTCAAACAAATGGCAATTTCAAATCTCAATAAACAAATGTTCTGTCTTGCATATTGACAAAAAAATAATCAGAAAATAAAATACAAGCTGAATAGTCAAGACCTTGTTGATGATTCAAACTCTGCCAAGGACCTTGGAGTACTCAAGGTACTAATGGTCTAAGTGCTAGAGCCCACTGTAACTACATAGCCAAAAAGGCATTAAGAGTTGTTAACCTAATCCTATGTAGCTTTTTCTCTGGTAATATTACACTACTAACTAGAGCATGCAAAGAAATTGCTAGACCAATATTCGAATACAGCTCATCAGTCTGGAACCCACATTATGTATCTGATATTAACACAGTTGAGAAAGTCCAGAAATATTTCACAAGAAAAGTTTTCCACTCCTCTACTCGTTGCAGAATAACTTATGCCACCAGACTTGAAATTCTAGACCTAGAAAACCTTGAACTATGCTGTCCTCAGTCCAATCTAAGTACAGCATATAAAATCATACATTGCAATGTCCTACCTGTCAATGAATACTTCAGCATAACAATACAGCAGCGAGCAATAGATACAAACTCAAGGTTAATCACACCAAACTTGATTGCAGGAAATACGACTTCAGCAACAGAGTGATCAATGTCTGGAATACTCTATCTGACTCTGTGGTTTCTTCCCCAAACCCCAAAAACTTTAATCTTAGACTGTCTACTATTGACCTCACCCCTTTCCTAAGAGGTCTGTCGGGGGCGTGCATAAACGTACCAACGTGCCTACCATCCCTGTCCTATTGTTTCTTTTATTTTCCTTATATGTATCCATGTATTCATAACTATGTTTTTACTTATACCTATTATCTTGTAAGCAATTGCCAAATCAAATAAATAAATAAATAAATAAATAAATAAATAAATAAATAAATAAATAAATAAATGTAAATCGTTCTGAAATTCATTGTAAACAATATGATTTCTGTAATAGCGTTGTCAAAATCTGGAATGCTCTACCCGATTCAGTTGTTTCAGCTACCAATTTTCACTGTTTCAGTCACAAATTGACTTCCTGGACCTTACATCATAAGTAGTTAGTAAAGGGGAGGTGCATAAGTGCACTAATGTGCATATCATTCCTGTCAATGCATTTTATTCTTTTATTCCTGTTCTCACTTTTGTTTGACAATTTATTTATTTTGACAAACATAAATAAATAAATAAATAAATAAATAAATGCCATATAACATGAGAAATTAAACTTATTCTCCAAGCTATTTTTTTCAGAAGTCTTTTGTTTAAAATTTTCCCTAATAAGCATTGAAATATTTAACATATGGCTCTAATTTATATTTCAATTAATCTTCCCTTAATATTATGCTTTGATATATACAACAGTTAGAAATTCCATGTATCTTTATTTGTTAATGAATCAATTGTTTCTGTGGATGTATGAAGCCAATGTGTTATAATGATAGGGGAAGAATTACATACAGGAATTTCCTATCCAATATAATACAGAAGATTTCTGTGCCACTCAAAGTAAATAACATACAATCATATAATTCAAAACCTCTCATTTTAGCCTGAAAAATATTGCAGCTCACCAGCTGTTGTTGTCAGTGACAAATGAAAAAGATGAAAATTAAGTGATGTAGGCAAAAAAACCATTCTTTAAAATGAAGATTTCTTTTTTAATGAATTTATTTCTTTAGTTTTGTTTTAATTATCCTGACAAGAATCCATCAAAAATGAAACACTTTAAAAGATAAAATATATTTGAAAATCAATCAGTCAATTGAAATATCAATGCAGTTTTCTACTTCTTTTCTTTTGAGATATGGTTTAGGATTTACTTTTAACTGGAGGGGTTTAGATCACTACAATTTAAATGCCAATTATATAATTATATATAAAGTTGTCATGGCACTGTTTCCCACTTTACCATGGTATTAGCAAATTGACTGGTTAGACATAAGCTACTTAATAACAATTCTTTAATACTTTATCTTTTATAGACTGTATTAAAAACACAGATCTTGGTTATTAGAAAGTGAGCATTGATTATATCTTCTAAGTGAGAGATGTTGGATGAATATAAGATATGTAATTTATGTATTTATCTCATTTATATTGCTGCCTATTGTATCAAAAGTGATTGTGGGCAGCATACAACAAGGCTAAAAACAATGCATAACTACATCACAAATGAAAGCAAATATAATTGTTGCAGGGTAATATTGCAGGATCCAATCTGAGTCGGTCACTGGAACCAGAGGTTTAGTCTTCTAAGCTTACAGATTCATTCTAGTTCCATTCTCATTGAACTTCTCTTTCTCAGAATGCATGGTCTGGGCTGTTCTATGCATAGTATTTGTGGTACCTGGTTGTGTGTAACATACAGTTCTTAAATAGGATGTAGATGGTCAGCTATTAAGTTATTGGTTGTTGTTTTCTTGTATTGCTGCATACTCAGCTCTGAAGTATCTGATGAGTTGGTGGTAAATCAATACTCTTCTTGACTGACAAAGAGCCCATTTTCCAGGCTTCAATCATTTCTCTGGCTATTTTTATCCTGCTTGGCCTACAATCTTAGTAGCTGCAAAATTGAATATATGACCTTGTTCGTTGCAATATGATGCTACCAGTGAGTTTGGGTCTCCTCATCTAACTGCTTGCTTGTGTTATTGCAATCTGGTGGTTAGCTTCCTTCTCATCTGTTCTACATTGTCACAGGGGAATCCACGCAGGGGTTTTTGTTGTAACATAAAATATTTATGGAGGTGTATAGGTATGTACTGCTGTTCTGACTTAATGTCCCTTTAAAATTGTACATCAGTCAGGTTTTCTTTCTGAGGAAGATGGGCAGTTCAAAAATGTGAAAAATAAATCAATATAAAAAAAACCAGAGAAAGATTCAGAGTGGGAAATAGATGGATTCATAGGATTCACTTATGTTTTCCAGATGCTGTCCTGGTTGACCTCCATGCCAGGATAAAAAATGCTATTTCTAATACTATTATTCTATTAAATTTTTATGTAGGAGCCAGAAACTATGTGATAAGGTAAGGGACTTTACATGCACTATCAATTATACAATAAGGCTAAAAAAAGACACATAGTTATCACAGTGTTGGTGATTTATAAGGCATGAGACAAATGGGAATTTAACTGTATAAACAATGTGGAATATGAAATAAATAAAATGAAAATTATTTGCTTGAGTTATTATAGTCTAGCTCACTTTTTCAAGGAATTACAAATCCTATCCATTGAGAATCACAGCAGAATAATCTTAAGAATCATGAAAGTATCTGACCTCTTTAGGATAGAATAGACATCGGGCCTTATGAAACGGCAGGGCAACAGAAAATAGGTAGCATACTGAGGGATGAACAGAAATAAGAATATGATGGAGCAAGCCTATTAATCACTCATTGTTTCACTAGAAATATATAAATATCAACAATATATTTAAACTCAATGCAGTTCTGAAAAGAAGTCTACTTAACCCTCTCATGTAGTCAAATCCGAATAAACAGTATCACCATATTCATAACTGTTTTGCATTTGAAATGTTTTTTCCCATAAGTATTACAGTGCATCCAATTATGGTGGATTGTTTTGTTTATAATAAACAATTATGAACTGTGAAACACATGGCACTTAAATCATACATTAAATCAGAATCTTGAAATCAGATATTGCTCTACAGATGAGAACAGCTTTCAGTGCTGTAGTGAATAGCTTATAAAAATATATGAAGCTCACATGCTGCAGGTAATATGATTCATTAGATGAAAATGTTGCTCATTTTAATTGGACCTATAAATATTGAGATCTTTTTGAGAACATGCCAAATACTCCCACAAATCCCATTCAATCATTTTTATATAAGAATTTTTGAATTCCTCTGTGCTGTTGCTAGATAAAGGCAATCTTGGTTTGTAGATTGCTTTTTGAATGACTTTAATTTTGTTTATTAACACCAGTGCGGGTGCTTGAAATTGGTGTGGAACATCAGAAATGTCCAGAAAAATACATTTGCATATATTGTAGAATATTTACCTAATTTGTAAGCTTCACACACAAGTAAAAGAGATTGGAATACTTAATAAGATAACTTATTTTTTCAGACTTATGTGGTCATATGTATTCTGTTCTGGAAAGGTTTATGAAAAAATGTTTGAAATTTATATTTGTTATGATATTCATTTATTTTTTAAAAAATAAACTCAAAGCAAGAAAAAAGGTCACATTCTTGAAATTTCTAGTACTTCATGCAGAAATTTACTCTTTAGTTCACTTAAAAGTTTTTTTCTCTTGAAAAATAAGCTTTTGTCTTTCTACCTCATATTTAGAGCCCTGTGAGTGGTGTTTTTTGAATGAATGAACTGTTTAAAGATGGTGACTGAGTGAGAGTTAGTTTCATGGTTAAAAAAAACTTTTAAAAAGATTCCTTTTATCATTCCTTCTCTTGAAATTCAGTATAGTACAAAAAGTCAGGGAAGTTGACTTCTGATAGGATGATGAATGTATAATGAAATACGAGAATTTTGCTACCTCAAAATTTAATAACTTTCCAGAACTCTGACTTACATCAATCAGAATTTTATCAACTTTTTATTTTCTGCTAAGAAAAATCAAAAATACTTTCTTTTACATCTAACTGGCTGCAAGTGGTTTAAAAATGCAGCAGCTAACATAGCCCAGTCTGAAGTATCCCCAGATTTTGCTTTTCATTAAAAATTCAGGGGAGAGATCATGGATATGGATCTTTGTTAGATTAAAAGATGCAGGAACCAGGAGGTTGCACATTTACAATATTAGACATTTCTGTAATCCAAATTTTAAAAAGCCCCTGCACTGATAGCTACCAAGAAATGATAAATTAAATTTTCAAATCACAATCTTTTAACAATAATCTTCAGGCTATAATCTAAATAATCTAATACCTATATTATCTAAATAATATAATACCTTTTCAAGGCTACCCTTGAAGAGCATCCGGAGGTTTCAACTGGTGCAGCGTGCGGCTGCGCGGGTGATCTTGGGGGCTTCTCGGAGCTCCCATATTACACCGCTCCTGCGCGAGCTGCACTGGCTTCTGGTGGCCTTCCGGGTGTGATTCAAGGTGCTAGTGACCATCTTTAAAGCACAAAAATTAACTTATATTAAAGCACCTTAAGGAGATGACATGTTGGCAGTTTACTTCATTACCACTAAATTCCTGTAATGATATCTTCATTTCTGTAATGTATTTCTAAACCAGATTTTAAGATTAATACTCATTTTTGTTGGTTTGTATTAAACATAATTTTTATAATGAACTAATTTCTTTCATCTGCATACTATTCTACGGTTCATAAAATAGTATTAGATTATCACCTATTAATAACTTTGAGATAGATATAATTTCACTTAATTCTAAGAATTCTAATAAGATATACATGGTCTTTTAAAATTAATAAAATTTATTCCACAGTTATTTGTTCAGTTTTGTAATTAAAAGCAGTAGATTTTCTCTGGCACTATAAATGGAATTTATTATTTCTTCAGAAAAATATTGCATGAAAAACGCGATAAAGCACATACATACAGAATAGTAATGATGGTTTTCATATACATTACAACTGATGTGGGAAAAAATGCAATGTAACAGAAATGTACTCTTTTTTAAAGAATTTTCTAACTAAGGAAATATGTTTTTTGGACATTTTGTGGCCTCAAATAATGTTCCAGACAGAAATCCTGTTCTTCTTCCTTATGAACAGGTACTCAGTTTGATGCAACTGCTGTTTGGAAGATCTTGCAGAAAGTCAACCCATAACTGTACTTTGTTTTTAACAGACATCTTCCATCTTCCACTGCATCAGGCCATGGTTTCATCATGTTTTAAGACTGCAATCATTGTACCAGTCCCCCTAAAATATATATAATTACATTAGAACATCATTAGCTTAATGATTACCATCCAGTTGCTCTCACTTATATTATGATGAAGTGTTTTGAAAGATTGGTAAAGCACTATATTGTTTCCTGCCTTCCCCTACATTGGATTCACTACAGTTTGGTTATCGGAAGAACCGCTCTATAGATCCACTTTCTTGTGTGCTTCATCTTAGTTTGGCTCACCTGGAGGGGAAGAAAATTCAGTGCAAATGCTATTTGTTGCTTCTAGTTCAGCATTTAATCTAATCATTTCTCAGCATCTGGTGAACAAACTGGATCTATTAAGATTTTAATACTATTTTTATGTACCTGGATACTTGATTTCCTTATTGATAGGCCCCAGTTTGTGTAATTTGGAAGAAAAGTTTCCAATTCTATCTCCTTGAATACAAGTTCCCCACAGGGTTATGTCTTGAATCCATTACTGTTCATCTTGATGACCCACAACTGCTGTGCCAAGTCTGTGAATAATATTGTGAAGTATGTGGATGACACAGCAGGGGTGGTGCTTATCTGGGATGACAATGAAGAGTCTTATATGGAGGAGATGAAGGCTTTGGTGGACTGGTGCAATTAAAAAAAAAAACCTGGTTTTGAAAGGTAACAAAATGAGATCACTGTTGATTTTGGATAGATCTGGCATAGTCATACTCCCCTGTATAAGCATGCATATGTACTCAGTACTTGGTTTGGGCCCCTTTTGCAGCAATTATTGCCTCAATGTGGCATGGCATGGAAGCTATCAGCCTGTGACACTGCTGAGGTGTTATGGAAGACCAGGATGCTTCAATAGCGGCCTTCAGCTCATCTTCGCTCTTGTGTCTCTCATCTTTCTCTTGGCAATTCCCCATAGATTCTCTATGGTGTTCAGGTCAGGCAAGTTTGCTGGCCAATCAAGCACAGTAATCCCATGGTCATTGAACCAGGTTTTGATGCTTTTGGCAGTGTGGACAGGTGCCAAGTCCTGCTGGAAAATGAAGTCAGCATCTCCATAAAGCTCGTCTGCGGAAGGAAGCATGAAGTGCTTCAAAATCTCCTGGTAGACGGCAGCATCGACCCTGGACTTAATGAAGCACAGTGGACCAACACTAGCAGATGACATGGCTCCCCAAATCAACACAGACCATGGAAACTTCTACGCACCAATTCTACCCAATTCCACCCATGCTTTCTACAGTTTTATAAACAACAAACTAAAAGACTCAAGGTCCATCCCACCCCTGAAAGGACCTAATGGTAAAGACTACAATGACGACACTATTAAACCCAACCTCTTTAACACATTCTTTGGCTCAGTATTTGTAAACAGCAATGGATCATGCCCAGTATTTCCTAGTTGAACCACAGACAAGGGCCTTGGTGGTGCAGGCTGTTAATCATCTAGCACTTAGTGCAAGCTGCCTGTAATTAGTGCAGGCTCGAATCCCACCAGGATCAAGATTGACTCAGCCTTCCATCCTCTTGGGGTAGGTAAATTGAGGACCCAAGATTGTTGGGGGCAATAAGCTGACTTTGTAAAAATGCTGCTTGGGGGGGCCAAAAGCCCTAGTAAAAGGCAGGCATATACAATGGAATGAAGGCTATTGCTGACAACTTAGCATGGTGCTCCATAGACTGTAAGCCACCCTGAGTCTCCGGAGAAGGGCAGCATATAAATGCAAATAAAAAAAAAACCCTACAATGATCTAATATATATCGATTTTACAGAAGACAATGCTGAAAAAGCACTACACAATCTAAAACCATCTCTATTTATTGGATCGGATGGAATATATGCCTACTTCTTAAAAAAGCTATCCACTGCCATAGCAGGACCTCTAAGCATAATCTTTGAAAAATCTTTCAGGACCAGCTCCTTGTCAAAACTATGGTCACAAGCCACTTCAAAAAGGGAGACCCCAGCCTAGTTGAAAATTACAGACCAATCTCTTTATGCTGTGTCACCTGTAAAGTCATGGAATCAATTATCAACCAATCCATCATCCTCCACTTAGAAACAAACAACCTATTCTCTAATAAACAATTTGGTTTTAGGAAAAAACTATCATGTATCTGCAATTCTTACATTGCAAAAACATATGGACTACACAACTCGATCAGGGCAAAGCAATAGACATAACCTACATAGACTTCTGTAAAGCCTTTGATTCAGTGGTACATGACAAATTACTCCTAAAACTAAAATCTTATGGTATCTCTGGACACTGCATAACTGGAGAGAAGCATTCCTGTCAAACAGACAACCAATGGTCAAAATTGGGAGAGTCCTATCTAATTCTATACCTGTCAACAGTGGTGTCCCCCAAGGCAGTGTTGTAGGACCAACTCTTTTCATACTCTACATAAATGACCTCTGTGATCATATCAAGAGCAACTGCGTTCTCTTCACTGATGATGTAAAGCTATTCAACACCACAGAAAATATCGCTACCCTTCAAAAAGACCTTGACTACGTATCAGAATGGTCAAACAAATGGCATCTTCAGATCTCAACAAATAAATGCTCTGTCCTACATATTGGCAAAAAAAAATCAGAAAATAAAATACAGGCTGAATAGTGAAGACCTTATTGATGACCCAAACTCTGTAAAGGATCTTGGACTACTCATCTCAAATGACCTAAGTGCTAGAGCCCACTGTAACTACGTAGCCAAAAAGGTGCTAAGAGTTGTTAACCTAATCTTACTTAGCTTTTTCTCTGGTAATATTACACTAATAACTAGAGCATACAAAACATTTGCTAGACCAATACTCGAATACAGGTCATCAGTCTGGAACCCACATTACGTATCTGATATTAACACAGTTGAGAAAGTCCAGAAATATTTTACAAGAAGAGTTCTTCACTCCTCTACTCGTTGCAGAATACCTTATGCCACCAGATTCGAAATTCTAGACCTGGAAAACCTTGAACTATGCCGCCTTCGGTCCGATCTAAGTATAGTATATAAAATCATACATTGCAATGTCCTACCTGTCAATGAATACTTCAGCTTCAACCATAACAACACAAGAGCAAACAATAGATACAAACTCAAGGTTAATCGCACCAAACTTGATTGCAGGAAATACGACTTCAGCAACAGAGTGGTCAATGTCTGGAATACTCTACCTGACTCTGTGGTTTCTTCCCCAAACCCCAAAAACTTTAACCTTAGACTGTCTACTATTAACCTCACCCCTTTCCTAAGAGGTCTGTACGGGGCGTGCATAAGTGCACAAACGTGCCTACTGTCCCTGTCCTATTGTTTCTTTTATATTTTATTTTTATTATATGTATCCATGTATTCATAACTATGTTTTATTTATACCTATTATCTTGTAAGCAATTGACAAATAAAAGCATCTTGCATTCTTCGTCCAGACTCTGGGTCCTTGGTTTCCAAATGAGATGCAAAAGTTGCTCTCATCAGAAAAGAGGGCTTTGGACCACTGAGCAACAGATCAGGTCTGTTTTTCTTTAGCCCAGGTAAGGAGCTTCTGATGTTGTTTGTTGTTCAGGAGTGGCTTGACAAGAGGAATATGGCATTTGAAGGATCCGTCTATGTGTGGTGGCTGTTGATACACTGACTCTAGCCTCAGCCCGCTCCTGAAAGTCCCCAACACTTTTGAATGGCCTTTTCCTGACAATCCTCTCCAGGCTGTAGTCATCCCTGCTGCTTGTGCACCTTTTTCTTCCACACTTTTCCCTTCCACATAACTTTCTATTAATGTGTTTTGATATAGCACTTTGGGAACATCCAACTTTTTTTGCAATTACCTTTTGAGGCTTTCCCTCCTTATGTGGGTGTCAATGATGGTTTTCTGCACAACTGTCAGGTCAGCAGTCTTTCCCATGATTGTGATTCCTACTGAACCTAACTGAGAGACCATTTAAAGGCTCAGGAACCCTTTGCAGGTGTTATGGCTTAATTAGCCGATTAGAGTGGGACACTTTGAGCCTAGAATATTGAACCTTTTCACAATATTCTAATTTTCTGAAATTGTGGATTTGGGGTTTTCATGAGCTGTAAGCCATAATCATCACAATTATGACACATCACAGCTTGAACTATCTTGCTTTGCATGTAATGCATCTATCTCATGTATTAGTTTCATCTTTTAAGTTGCATTACTGAAATAAATGAACTTTTGCACGATATTCTAATTTTTTGAGTTTCACCTGTAGAATTATACTCTGATGATGCTGTATTTATAGTTACTAAATGATGTATTTACAGTTATCAGTGGATGAATGAAATATCTATAGATATTATTCAGTATTAGGATATCCGATTAACAACAAGAAGAATCGAACAAGCAATATGTGGAATTTATATTACAAGGGAAAACAACAGTTGAGGAATAATAGGGTTCAGGATTTAGGATCAATATTAAACCAATTAAGTGCCAGGGAATTTACTTATCAAAATAAAACAAATATGTATTCAAAAATAATAATTTGTAGATTGAAAAATATGGGAAAATATCTTAAGAAAGATAAAATAAGTTCAAATGGTGAATATAAAAATATAAGAAAGAGATAAGTCGCAAATATTTTTTTAAAGGACTGACAAATTTTCCAGATATAAAAGAATGAGATGAATTTGTTATACCAAACTTTATAACATATTATCAGTACAAATTGTTTAATTTGATTCACAGATAACATCTTACCAGCATACAGCTGTGTTACTTCCACTGAATGAGGAGAACTTCCAAAAGATTTGTATAAACAAATTATTTCAAATTATTGGTTGAAAAAAATTGATAGATAAGAACTATTAATTGTTTATTCTGACTAATGACTCTTATCATAGTGGTTGCCTTTACTAATTATTGATTATTTCTTTTATTTTTTAAAAATAGTCAAGTGGATGTAAGGTATTTTCATAAGTATTTTTAATGTAACATTACTTTGAACACTCTTGTTCAATTTTTCACTGCCTGTACATTTTTTTTTTGTACCTTATTGCTATTTTATTCCTGCTCTACTTTCCACTTTGGAGTTGCACTTTTTAATATATGTTAAACAATATTACCTTCTTAAGTTTTTAAAAAAGTACTAAAAATAGAACAGAATGGATTAAAAAAGTAAATAAAACATTAAAAGGATCATGTGAAGATCAGAAATGTTCTCTACTGAAAGGAAATATAAGCAAGCCTCCTCAGGATTACATTAAAAACAATTTTTGATGCAATGTAGCAAACTGGATTGCTGGAGACAGGTGTGCATTCCAGAAGAATAAGAGGCAGATCAGTCCAGATATTTTATGTGAGAAAAAATGGTTGAAAACAGCACCTACCCCTCAATAGTTCTCAGGTAGATAGTGGAGTGCTCAATCTGGCCTGATTCTGTCTCTAGGAATGAAAAAGAACTTTGCTTGGAAGAATCATGACACATCTATCCAATTTTTGTTGCCTGGCATAGTTAAATGAATTGGTTTATATATGCAGCACTTTCCTCAAGTGATAGTTATACTCCTGAAAATATTTTGGGTAAACAGTGGTGATCGAGATCATTACCTGAAAAATTAAATCAAGGTATTTTATAGACAATTTCACAAGGGTCAGTCTTAATCTAGTTGAAATCCAGACCTGATTTCTTCTTTGTATCATTTTCTCAACCAAGGTATATTGCTTGATTAGTCATTCAGTCTGACAGCTTGTAACTAGTGCCATGGCATGACAGCAGAGAGGTGGCATTCAGCAGGTTAAGACAGTTCTGGAGAACTGGTAGCAGAAATTTTGAGTAGTTCGGAGAACCAGCAAATACCACCTCTGACTGTCCCCTTCTATCCTCTGCCTCCCGAGTTCCAGCTGATTGGCTAGGTCTTCTTTTGTTGCCCTGCACAGGAGAACAGAGCTGGAAAGCAGGTTAGGTGGTGTGGAGGGTATGGGATTTTGAAGTAACCTTCCCCCAGGAGTGGGGAGGGAATGGAGATTTTACAATATCCTTTCCTTGTCACGCCCACCAAGCCACACCCACCAAGTCACGCCCACAGAACCAGTAGTAAAAAATTTTGAATCTCACTACTGCATGACAGTCACTCATAATATCTCAGACTGCCCAAGAAAGTTATGCAGTTCTGATATATGTTTAATTATTATCTGTTTATTATTCCCATGTTATTCAGAACACATTGAATATTTATTTCATTATTTGCTGCTTTTATTTATATGAGCTCCACAAGAAAATCCTTCTAAAGCAACTATGATAGTTCTGAATAATTTTAACTATTGTCTATGATAGAAATAAGAAGTCACTGAGAAAAACTGAAAATACAATTAGCCACACAGTAAATAAATGCAAAGACAATTATTTAGTCTTGATAATATTTTAGAATTCATCTTTAAAACTTAAGGTCCAATGTTTCATTGCTTGCTCTCAGTACATCATATATAATTACTATACATGACAATTGAAACTATTTTAAATATTTCCATCATTTTAGTTTGCATTCTCAGATTGAGAATTATGCCAATTAATTAATTATTTAATAACATTTCACTTTGTATTGTTTTTCTAACTTTAACACAGTAGATTAAAATGTGTATTCATTCCATTTGTGCATACTTGCTTAAATGAGAAGTTAAGAAATTAATTAGGTGATAATTAAGAAATGTTGCTAAACCTGAGCTGTTAGAGGGATAAAATTTGCAAGATTTTAAACATGCTTAAAAATCCTCCATTGAATTAAGAATGAAAATGAAAATGTTTACAATTTAACATAAACCATTATCACTAAAAAGCCCACACATTTAATAGCTGTAATTATCTCTTATTAAATTTATACACATATACGAAGACATTTTAGGTAAAGTATGAAGCTTTAAAAAGTATGTTTAAACGAGAAAGAAAGAGAGAGGAAGGAAGAAAAATAAAGTTAGTTTATAAGATGTTTTATTTACTACAGGTGGAATGATACACACATTTTTAAATAGTTTAAAATTTTCACCATCTTTATTCTAGATGTCTCTGTGAACTACTAATCATTTAAAATGATTAAAACTACTAATCATTTAAAATGATTAAAAATATAATCATTTTTTTATTTTGTAAAAAATAGTTTTACTTTTGTTCAGTCTACTTTGCTCCTTGTTTCTCCATTATATCAGTACGTAGTATTTTTTCCAATGCTTAAATTGGTAATAATTATATTATCATTAATATTGATGTAATTAAATTGGTAATAGTTACCAATTAATGACATTAAATAAAAAGTATAAATGATTCTTTGAGGCACTATCTCTTGATCCACTTTGATTTGTCTTCCAAAGTTGGACCAGATTATAGCCATAGAAGCCAGTTTGAGGATATTTAGAATGTATCTGGATACAGAAATTCCACTTGCTCGATTAGCTGCATCCTTTCTAGATAATTAAATTTATCAATGGAAGACTATCACATGGTAAAAGAGGGCAACATTTCTTTGTGAGAGAGATGGTTTCACATGCGAGTGATAAAGCTAATAATTAAAAAAACCCTCTTAAACCAGAATGTCTGATATATACAGTATCAATTTTAAATATGTTTTTCTTGAAAGAACTACATCAGATGCCTATAGTTTTCTAGAGCTAGTTTAAGAGAGTGTATTTAGACCATTAATGTCCTATATGAGTGATACATGAAAAACCAATACTGTGAATCAACATGCAAGGGCAAATTAAATAACTGGTCATTCTTTAATTTTAATTTCTATTGATTATATTAGTTGTGGTTTAGATGAACCTTTACTTCTTATTTCCTTATTATTTCAGTTGTCTGTTAAGTCTTATTATTTCAGTTGTCTGTTAAGTCTTTGCAGATTAATTAATGAAATGAATCACATATTGTGAACACTATCAATTCCACTGAACTGAAGTGTTAGTTTCATAGATAGTTTCTTTTGATTTTTGCTGTTTTCCAGGATGCTTGGATTTCTGTATGTTATACAACAGAAAGATGTAAAAAATTCATGGGGAAGAGCTATGTATAATAGGGAATAGGCTTTGTTTGTGTATGTTAATAAGAATAGACACACAAACACACACAAGCTCCAAAGAAGTTTTGGATAATTAAGACTTTGCAATTACACCTGCTCCTTGGGAGCAATTACATTGTCAAAGTTTATCATTTACAAATTACATTTACAGCATTCATTTATGAAACTGTGCTATTGGCCACTCTCACAAAATTGGGACACTTTTATCTCTACATTTGGCCCTGAATTTCTATTAAAAAATTAATTACAAGAAATAATGTTAATACTGTGAGGATCATAAAATCAGAACAACAAAAAAGTATAAATACACAGAGGATATGTCATTTTGATTCAAACTCCTCTGAGGTTCAACATTAGTATTCCAGGTGCAAAAGCATGAAATGAAAAGAAACTGAAGTCAATGAGTAGTGCAGAAATACTTCAAGTTCTATGGAGGACATCTGTAGTGAAATGGTTGTCAATTTTTAAAGAACTCAGGAACTTTTATTTGACAAGCACTAGATAATTTTTCATGTATATGATAGTAGAAATCTGATTAATAATGTATTGCTAATCTTATCAAATAATTAAGTTAAAAATGAATGTCATTCTTTTATGTTGGAAATCTTAAGATTTATGGAGAATTGAGTATAATTCAGTGCTCAAGAAATTGATCATTAAAAGGCAATTTGGATTTTGTTTCAGTTTTTGAAATCATAAAATGTAAGACATTAACAATGGCATAATTTTATGGCTATCAGAAAACTTTTAACAATATTAACATTTGAAATACCTTATAGAATGTAAATTGGTTAGACTATTACCAGCATCCTATTTTCATACTCTGAAGGAACAACCATCTGTTGGATTTTTGGCCTCATTATCTTTATTAACTGTCTTATGATGCAATGATTTATAATTATTTTAAAAGCTCTTAAATATATTTTATTGCCTTCTTAATATTGCCTTCTGGTTTATTTTCCTTTTAGGCCTTTGAGTATTACATAGGGCAAGGAGGAAGAATGCAAAAGTTTTATTGGATTGAAGACTGATAGATCTATTCCCAATTTCCCAGAAGTTTTTGCAGTCAATGATTGCTTCAAAAAGATGATTTGATTAAATTTCCTTCTAATCAAATCATATCTTCAAAGCTTTTCAGGGCACTCATATGTATTTGATGTTGCTTCAGTTACACTTCATTATTGTCCAGATTCTCTTTGTGAATAAGTGTTCTGTGAGACAATACTCTTTCTAGCAAAGCAGCAACTGTAATTTTTAAATTCATGAATCACACTCACAGTTTTGCTTGATCAATTCACATTTCAACTTTCCTGATTCTGTTCTTCCTATATTCATTCTCCTCTTACTTTATAGCATATTCTATTGTTTAATTTTATTTATAAGGATAATTATTTTTCAATATCTATTTTTCTAATCAATAAGTCATATAATATCATTTTCTTTTCCTTTTTTTTACTAAGGGAATAAATGAATACAATATATTATTTGTACCTTCTGCACTTAATTAGAATGAGATTTTCTAATAATAATACTATGTGGGCATGTGTACATTTAAGTGTTAGTATATTAAAGACATTATACTCAGTTCTTTTTGACCTTGTTCATATTCATATGCTTTGTATCTGTCCAGTGTTACTCACATAGTTGTGTTGCTGCTGTGCCTAAGGATAAGGGTAGCATAGAAGACAGAGATAAAAGAGGAAGAAAAGATGACTGTGTTAAGATTGAACCACTTTGCTTCTTTCAAACCTAATGCTTTTCAACTTGCCAATGAACTGGGGGAGGGGGAATGGAATGTGGAGAATGTATGCAGACAGCATGAGAGCATGAAGCCAGCAAGGTCACTATTGCAGGCACTTGAGAAAGACATGGACAGTTCTCATAACAAAACACCATCTCATAATTGGACAATGTGATCAACTAAGGGTGGGGAGAAGGAGAAAGTATCATTTAACAAGGCAAGCATTAGCGGGAAACCAGAGCTAGTTTTGTTTCTTCAGTACCTGGGGTATCAAATAAAGTTTTACTTTTGGGAATTCAATTCTCCTGAAAGTGTTTCCTTTTATGGGGTTTGCTAATTGGACAGTTGACAGTCTGTTTTTCATGTACAAAAGAGTCACAGTATTATTTTTCATCTAAGATATGAGCGGTATATGAAGTGCGTTAAACTATTAATAAATGCCAAAGCTTAGATAAAATTTAATTCAGCAGGTGGAGAAGGAAATGAGTCTTTAAGCAATCTGTAAACATTTTCCAAATTGCTTTGCTTAGAATACTTCTGTTCTTGAGCTTTGTTTTGTGTAAAATTTATATTATATAAAGATTGCTTCCAGTATTAAATAGTATTGAGGTCAGGTATACTGAAAAATATTCATGTATACTGAAAAATAAACTGAATCATTTACTTTGTGATTTGGATTTTTTTCAGTGAAGAGTTTTGTGCCCTAGAAGAAAAAATATATTCATTATAATGAAGAGGTGACATATTTACTCCAAAGAATACTGAACCCAGTATTTCCAATAATAAGATGCAGCTTCTACACATGTCCTTTTCTGTCTACCATAATGTTGGTTGAGGCAGCTGAAAGTAACCAAAACAAAGGAAAGTGATTCTTTGTTCTTAGAAGCAAAGAGTTGTGTTGCTTAATGCAAACCGTTGTCAAAGTGAAGGATCTTTCAAGATCAGAAGAGTCATAATAATTGATTTTATGTGAAAATATAGAACATTATTGTGTTGTTTGTTTAATAAAAATATGTTTTGAACAGTCAGTGAGTTTCTACTTATAGTCAAATTCATTGTATAAGCATATTACTAAAAATAGGCAAGGGGAAAATTCTATTTAGAATTTTTTGTGGGGAGTAAATTTGGACATTTTTCTTCTAGGATACACTGAAGAGAAAACTGCTAACTAGAACCATTTTGATTTTCAATATGTATGGGTAGTCCATTCAATATTTGTTTAATAGCCAATATTTAACATACTTATGGCATACCCATTCTTAGATGATCACAATATTCTATTCCACCATCTTTTAAAATGGTCAAATGAATCTGACATTTCTATTGCTTTTAATTCAAAGATCAGTGCAGAAATTTCCTGAATTAGCTATAAAAGGAAGAATGTAAAACATGTTCTAATAAAGCCTATGCAATGGACACTAGGAATTCTGAGTTTCATTAGAGAATCACTGAAACAATTCAAAATACAATATTTAACTTTATAGAAAAGTCAGATTATTGAAAAATCTAAAGAAGACCTAGATCTTCAATAAGATAAAATAGAATTCAAATAGGACAGATTTGTCTGTTCATAGCTCAGAAATTACTATGAAAACATTTGTGTTTGCACCTCTCATATACCACTAAAAGACTTGATATCTTATTATGTCTGCTTCTGTCAACATGTTCTATTCTGAAGATCATAGTAATGTGATGTTATGTGGGCTGTGACATATCAGTGACACTTAAAATGCTTTCACATTCAATAATTGTCAGAGATGGAGTAGAAGAGTTACCTTTGAGGGTTTTCTCATGTCACATTTTGCTAATGTATTGTTAAATGCAGGAAATATTGTACATAATAGAATAACAATGAACAAGCTATAGTTAAGAGTATGTGAAATAAAGGATACTCTTTTAAAAATTGCCAACTATTTGAAATATAATATAATATAAACCACAGTGATAACTACTGTGGTGACATTTCTTGATGCAGATGAGGCCAAAACTACATATTTGCTTGTTTGCTGGAGTCCCAAGCATCATTATCTGGAGCTGGAATACAAGACAGACATGCAATTCCAGGACTGTCTTTTTTTTAAGTATTGGAGTGGAATGCATTTCAACACTTTATTCTGTTCAGTGTTTATGCTCAGAATATTTCAATGTAGATAGGGAGCAAGAGGCAATGTACTGTATGTTCACCACATTTGCCAAGGCCCTTAAATAGACCTTATTTCCCATATTCAATTATATCAATCAGGGAAAAGGAAAGGATTTGAAAAACACGAATACAATTTCTGTCCCATTAAGAAATCTGATAAATAAAAATTCCCAACTATATATTATTCTTAATATATTAACAAAACATTTCTTATGTCTACTGCATAGTAAATACTTATCAAAATAATGACTGAAGCATTGGCTCTTTTTCTTTCTTTCTTTCTTTCTTTCTTTCTTTCTTTCTTTCTTTCTTTCTTTCTTTCTTTCTTTCTTTCTTTCTTTCTTTCTTTCTTTCTTTCTTTCTTTCTTCCTTCCTTCCTTCCTTCCTTCCTTCCTTCCTTCCTTTCTTTCTTGTAGGCTCAGAGAGCATACAAAACTAAAAAACACAAATTAAAAGAACAAACAATAAAATAAAATTTGTGATAGATTGCTCAGAGTAGAATATTCTGATAAATGACAAAATCAACAAAGCAAAGCAAAAGCCACTGAACAAATAATAAGTATCATCTCCAGCCTGGAACCCAAACCCAGTTTTTAAAGCTTTCTGAAACTCTAGGAGACAGGCACCATCCTTTTCTCCAGAGATATACTCTTTCAGAAGATGGCAGTTGCAACAGACAAGGCATGCTTCCCAGGTCCCACAAAATGTTTAATTGAAGTAACTTGGAATGTACCTGGGCTGGATCATTCTGGGCTTGAGTGATATTGAGCTGGCCATGCCCCCACACAACCCTGATGCAGCCCTCAATGAAATTGAATTTGACAATCCTGTTGTAGATCATCATTTTGCTAATGTACCTTTAAAACTCTTCAGAACTACAAAAATAATATAAAATATCAGTGATATTTCTATTTACATCTGGTACATTTGCAGGCTTCAAAACTCATATGATTTTAAGTATATTAAACTGAGTTGTTTGAAAGTATAAGCTAAAAATGTAGATATATTGAGAGGGAAAAAAAGTTGATACTTGAAAGATATTATTTCCAATCTCAATATGTCAATGCTTTCAGGTTCTTAAAAATATTAAATATCATAAATTCAGAATAATTAGTCTACAAACAAACATACATATTAAGCAGATCTTCTCAATAGCTGCCTTTAATGGGTGAATATTTATTTTCCTAAATTTGAAATGTAATAAATTTGAACATAAATTAACACTTCTGATTTGTGATGGTTTCATATTAGGGTATATATTTTCTATATTGTAAATTAGTTTTCATCAAGGGGTTTCAAGTTTAAATATGTTAATGTGTTATTAAATTATATTCCAAAAATTGAATGTATATATTTCTAAATATATTTCTAGAAATAATATCTCATTCCTGGGGTGCTGCAAAAAACATGGTTCTGGATTCTTAAAAATGAACTTATATGCAAGGTTGCTTGATGAATTTTAAAAAAAACCTGAACAGTATAATTGCATGTGGGCAACCTATTGTTTAAAAAGTGAGTTTTATTAGTTTTTAAGGATATACAAAAACACAGTGTTTTCCCCTCTTTTTGCACTTATATGCAATACAGCTGTATTAAATAAAAATGGAAGAACTATCACAAAATACAAAAGGTTGCAGAAAATTCTAATCCTTCGCTTCAATGTGGTGGTCATCCAATTTTATTTTTTAGCCCTAGGATGTGCAGATTTTTGAAAGCAGCTCAAATTTCCCTTGCTGACTGTGAAGCCTTTTAAAGCCAATTTCTCACCTGTGTTATACTATGAACATGCCAAAAAATAAAAACAAAACCTGCAAAAGAGGTGTATTGTCTTCTTTGCAATCTCTGCAAATGCCACTGTGAGAGAAAAGGTTAATTTCCCCTTTCCTCCTGGGCGCTGAGAGGAAAGGCAGACTTTCTATCTCCCACTCAGCATGAAACACAGGATCCTTTCTCATTCTGACACCCCAAGGATGAATGGAAAACTCAGATGAAGATTTGCATCACACTGGGATTGGGTAGTCAGTCATATTTACTTTCTGATTTTCATGGATTTCCATCAGTGAAAGTTTTCCTAGCTCATGCTGTGTATAGGCATGCTTGCTGTGTTGCTTGTAAATTTTCATTAATATAAAAAAACCTCTTTCCTTACCGCTCTTCAAGATTATGTCTGGTGTCTTTTCCAGTTCTATAATTCATAAAACATATCCTGAGTCATAACAAGTACAAAATAAGAATCTGAAGAATGGTATGTTTTAGTCACCTTAAATTATACACAATATCAAACAAATGTTTATCGTGCAGTATTTCATATGCTGATGAATGCCATCATGCTCTCCGCAATATCCATCAATACATAATTCATCAACAGTGGCAGAACTGATAAAGATGTAAAAATGCAGAACAAATTGGCAAATACATATATAAAAGTAACAGGCTAAAATCAAATGAAATAGTGGAATAATTCAATCTACAGATCAGCCTCTGGAAAAGAAAGAGCCTAAAGGACATTTTAAATCAAATCACAGAATGTTTGTTTTCAATCGTGTAGCATTTTTGTTTTTTCATCTCATTTTGTTGTAGTTTGTTTTTAATTGATGAAAAAAGATGAAAGTTTCTGTTCCTTATGTTAAATAAAAAAAATTCAAATAATATGCACTGCTGTCATAAGCAACAAATCACCTCCACTTCAAACTACTTACATAAAATAATGCCCAAGGCACTGGACACTTTTTCCAATAAACATGAAGGTGCTGACAAGGTACTGGTGATTTGTCCATGTAACTAAAATGAATGATGACTTTTTTTTATAAAAAAAATGTTTTTGCAAGTATTTTTAAATAAAAGACATCATGAACCTAAATGAAACTTAGCACATGAAAATAATGCTAGGGCCAAATTGTTGCATTGTATACTTATCAAGCAATATGTTACTACCAGAGGAAGCATGGAACAAGTTGTGATAAAGGATTTAGTTTAATTTGGTTTACATTCCCTTAAAGGTGCCTGCTGCAGACACCTTACAATTGGACTGTTGCAATACTGTATACTTGACATGGAACTGTCCTTGAAGACCATCTGGAGGCCCCAGCTGGGTCAAAATGTAACAGTACAATCAGTAATGGCTCCTCTCAGTGTGCCTATATGTCATCATTCCTGTGTAAGTAATGCATTGGTTGCCAATCAGCTTATGAATACAATTCAATGTATTGAAATAGTGGGACCAGGATATCTGAGAGCCCAATTATCCATTTTTGGCCATGATGGTCCTCCTGGACTCCGTTTTCGGCTAGGATGGCCTCCTGCATCCCTCTGCCAGCAACAGTGGAGGTCAGGAGGGCTATGCACAGCCCTCCCGAGCTCCTCTTTTGCTGACAGAGGTACTGCAGGCCAGTCCTTCACTGTTTCTCAGGTGGGCCATGGCCGAGGTCTATGCACTCCATGAGCTGGATCCAGCCCCCAGGCCTTGAGTTTGATACCCTGATCTAGAATAGCTTCATTTTGGCTGATGATTCAGTGAAAAAAAAACTTTCCCTACAATTTTGAAAGAAGATATAATTCATTTGTCCCAGATCATCTGAAGCTATTCCACAAAAACTCCTATCACTGTATTTTAAGAATGATGGAGAATGTTTTGTATTTAAATACTTACCCGCGATTGGTTACCATTTCGGCGGGAACTCCAAACCCCTGTCATTGGCTGGCGAGCCGCGAGCAGCCTTTATAAGAAAGGTTGCCGCGGCTCTTTGGCATTCGGATTCCTGAAATAAACAAAAAGAGCTAAATCACTGAATGTGTGTGCCTCGTTCTTCGGCCACCAAAACACTGGTGACGAAGGTGGGATCGAGACAGCAGTAATTCAATCGAGTGCGGAGAGCGAAGATCGAGCGGAAAATGTCCGGAAACAACACACCACCCGAACAGTTTAATCCCGCTAAGGAAGAATGGCAGTCATATGTGGATCGTTTCCTGATGTTCCTAGAAAGCAGCGACCTGAACGGCGTTTCGGAACAGAGGAAGAGAGTGGTTTTTCTGACTCATTGCGGTCCGACCGTTTTCCGGATGGCCAAAGCACTAGCGGCGCCCACAGATGTTAAAACATTGACCTGGCCAGAACTAGAAAAGATTCTGCGGGCTCATTACGCACCAACGGTATCCTGCCTGATCAAGCGGCATGAATTCTACCTAGGGAACCAGAAGGAGGATGAGAGTATCGCCGACTTCGTGGCTGCCTTAAGGGACATCGGCGGTGAGTGTGAATTTCTGAACCTCGATGAAGCTCTAAGAGATCGTGTAGTTCTAGGTTTGAAAGACCTAACGTTGCAGAGCCGCCTTTTAAACCGTCCCAAAATAACGGTGAAGGAAGCCGTGGAGGAAGCTACAGCAGCAGAAGCTACCCACAAATCGGCTGCCAAAAGATAAAAATAAATAAATCGGCAGGCTACAACACTAGGGAATCACCCAGACCAGAGGGTGAGAAAGAAAAGACTACAACTCATCATGAAGACATCGAGACGGGAACCAGTAGCGAGAAGGATGACGTGTGCCATTTAAAAGCGGGAAGAGACAGAAAAGAGCGGGCAAGTAGAAAATTTGAATTCAAATGCAACCGTTGCGGAAGAAACCACCCCCAGTCAGAATGTTGCTTCATTGATGCCATCTGCCAGAAATGTGATAAGAAGGGGCATATAGCTAGAGTATGCCGGTCCAGAGCAAATTACAGCCCACGGCGGAAAGGAAGCCCACCACCGAGAGAAAGAGAAAGAGAGAGAGAGAAAGATAGGAAGTCGAACAGTCGTTGGAGCTTGGAAGGAAGACAAAGACGGAGCAGAGAGACGAGCTATAGAAAAGAGGAAACCCATCAAACAGTAATAATCGGCCATTCTAACACAAGAAATGTGAGAAAAATTCACATTCAAGTGAAAATTGAAGAACAGGACTGCATGATGGAGGTGGATTCGGGATCGTTCCTATCAATGGTCTCATGGGCCACCATAAAGAAACTAATTCCAGACATCCAGCGAGGCGAGTTAGAAACTCAAAACCTAACACTCAAGGATTATCAAGGCAACAGAATACCGGTAGTTGGCGTAGGTCATTTTCAAATCACCTTCAAAAATCATACTGAAATACTTCCGCTCACCATAGTCGACCGGAATAGACCCAGCCTTTTGGGACTGGAATGGTTCGAGCCGTTGGGGATCGGAATGACCGGCGTTAACCACATCGCAGACACAGACTGGGAGGTAGACCTCATCAGAGAATTCCAAGACCTCTTCAGCAGCGGCCTAGGCAAGTACCGGGGTAACCCAATTTCTTTTAATTTAGACCCAAAGGTGACCCCAATTCGGCTTAAAGCAAGGCGTGTGCCATTTGCTTTAAAACCTAAGATCGATGAACAATTGGACAAACTAATCAAGCAAGGGGTTTTAGAACCCATTGACCACACCAAATGGGAGACCCCTATAGTCACCCCTATCAAAGCGGATGGTTCAATCCGTATCTGCGGGGACTATAAGGCTACCCTGAACCACGCACTACAGCAAAGTGCATATCCCGTTCCGGTCGTTCAGCACTTGCTGCATTCAATAAAAGGCGAAAGAATCTTCGCTAAACTTGATTTGGCCCAAGCATACCAACAACTGCCAGTAGATTCCCAAACAGCCGAAGCCCAAACAATTGTTACGCACCGCGGAGCCTTTAAATGTAACCGGCTTCAATTTGGAGTTAGCATGGCACCAGGCATATTTCAATGTTTAATGGAACGCCTCCTCCATGGAATACCTGGAGTCATTCCATATTTTGATGATGTCCTGATTGCGGCTAAAAACAGGGTGCAACTGAGAGACCGCCTAAGACAAGTCCTCAATAAGTTTACAGAAGCCGGTCTCAAAGTAAAAAGAGAAAAGTGCACATTGATTACAGACAAAATTGAATTTCTGGGATATTTAATCGATGGCGATGGTATTCACCCCACTGAAGGGAAAGTCCGCGCAATTAAAGATGCCCCCACCCCTACCAACAAAGGGGAACTGCAAGCCTTCTTAGGACTAATAAATTTCTATCATGTGTTTTTGCCGCAGAAAGCCACGGTTGCGGAACCTTTTCATAGACTTCTTGATAAAGACAATTCTTGGAAGTGGGGCAGTCGGGAAGACGCAGCTTTTAAAAAAATCAAAGACCTTATTACATTTACTAAGGTATTGATACAATATAACGAGACTTTACCCTTAACTCTGACTTGCGATGCATCGCCTTTTGGGGTCGGAGCAGTCCTGAGCCACCTCCTACCCAATGGCAGGGAAGCTCCCATCGCGTTCCATTCTAAAACACTGTCCAAGAGCCAATGCAACTATAGTCAGCTTGACAAAGAAGCTTTAGCAATCATATCCGGCATTAAACATTTCCACGAATACCTCTATGGTCGACCATTCTTTGTCATAACCGACCACAAACCGCTGTTGCGAATTCTAGCTCGGGACAAAGCCACCCCTAATATTTTGTCACCTCGGATGACTAGATGGTCAGAGTTTCTGGCTGCCTATAATTACACTTTGTCTTACCGACCGGGCCAGTCTATCACTCACGCCGACGCTTTGAGCTGTTGCCCATTGCCAGACATTGACACCGACCCTTGCCCCAGTATCTCCACCCTGCAGATCGAAGCCCTGCCTAACTTTCCAATGACAGCCGCAGACATTGCCCGCGAAACTTCTAAAGACTGCTTACTTCACCGAGTGGCCACCTGGGTTGCTAAAGGGTGGCCAGAGTCTGACTTAAAAGACTGCATGAAACCTTTTAAACAGAGGCAAACCGAACTTTCTTTACTTAAAGGTTGCATACTTTGGGGGGATCGGGTTGTTATTCCACCAAGACTGAGAGATCCGATTTTGGAACTGCTTCATCCGGGAGTGGTCAAAATGAAGAGTTTGGCCAGAAGTTATGTTTGGTGGCCAGGGTTGGACAAAGATGTTGTAAATTGGGTTGCTGGGTGCAAACCGTGCCAAGAATCCCGGCCCGCGCCCCCGCATGCACCTATCGCTGAGTGGAAACTGCCCAGAGGCTCCTGGTCAAGGATTCACATAGATTTCGCAGGTCCGATGAAGGGTTGCATGTTTCTGATCCTAGTGGACGCTTACTCCAACTGGTTGGAGGTCAGCCTCATGCAATCTACCTCCTCGGATGCTGTCATTCGACAGCTCCGTAAATTGTTTGCCACGCACGGACTACCTGATGTCCTAGTTTCTGACAATGGGCCCCAATTCACCTCCACAACGTTTGAGGGTTATTTAGCTAGTTTGGGAATACGATATGCCCTAACCGCGCCGGCCCACCCGGCAGCGAACGGCCGAGCTGAACGTATGGTTCGATTTACCAAAGAAACCCTCAGCAAATTAGGCCATGGCCCTATTCAGGAATGCATTGATAAACTGTTATCAATCCAGCATACCACGCCTAGCACAACCACGAATAAAACCCCGGCCGAATTACTCATGGGGAGGAAACTACGCTCCCCTCTGGACCGCCTACACCCTAACTATTCCACTGAAAAACCGGTAGACTCCTCTAGCAAACTCCGCAGTTTTAAAATTGGGGACCTAGTTTATGCAAAAAATCTGGTGGGACACCCCTTATCAGTTCCAGCCACCATCACCCAAATCACTGGCCCACGGTCATACCGCCTTACCACCTCTGACAACAGAGATTGGAAATGGCATATTGACCAGTTACGATCCCGCACCCTTACCAGACCATACGAATACCCTGGGGGGGAAGGGGATCAACCAATCACTCAAGAAGGAGTATATCCCCAAACAAACAATGACCTAACACTTTCACAAACACCCTCACCGCTAGCCCTGGTCGACGTTTGCGGCTACGCACCTGAGACTGAAGAACTTCACATCAACGGAAACCCAACCGATAGCGATGAATGTCCAATCCTGGAAGGGAGCGGCCTAGCCATCTCAACTAATCGAGCAAAGCCCGTTAGGAGCGGCCTGGCCGGCTCGACCCTCCAGACAGTTCCACGACCAGGGACGGAAGGACCAACAGGTCCATCCACACCGGCCGATGGCGATGGAGTGAATGACTTGCGCAGGTCCAGTTGGACCCACAGGAGCCCCGCCTACTTGCGTGATTACGTCACGTAGGCAGAGCTCCTGATTGGTCGGATTGAACCAAGAGGGGAGGGGTGTTTTGTATTTAAATACTTACCCGTGATTGATTACCGTTTCGGCGGGAACTCCAAACCCCTGTCATTGGCTGGCGAGCCGCGAGCAGCCTTTATAAGAAAGGCTGCCACGGCTCTTCGGCATTTGGATTCCTGAAATAAACAAAAAGAGCTAAATCACTGAATGTGTGTGCCTCGTTCTTCGGCCGCCAAAACAGAGAAGAATTGTTTCATTCATACATGATCAGATATCAAGTCTCTAAGGTGCTACAAAATATGGCTGGAGGCCAGATATTGAGTTTTCTTGTGTAAACTGATACAATTTTAAAATCAAGAAAAAAAAATTTTTTTTCATTCTGAACGCAGTTGTGCTAATGAATCACCACTGAATCATCACTGGAAGCTTTGTCACTTCAAACTTCTGTATAATAATAAAATATCTCAAAAGGTGTATTACAGACATCAATGTGTTATATTATTTCTTTACTTTCAATATAATATTTAATATGTCTTAAATGATCAGTTCTTCCATTATGTTTGTATATTTTTTTTGTACAGTATTATTTAATGTAGCCTTCTTGTGTCTTGTAGGATGACAGTTTTTACTGCCTAAATTCCAATAGAAAAGTAACCCTATTTCTTCTTTATCCATTATTGGTGATTGTAGAAATATTAAATAGAATTGTGTATCCATGTCAACAACTTAATCATTCCAACTAAATCAGAGGTTGCCTATTCAAGTCTTCTGTCATACAATGTGAGGTTCAATAAGATGAAGTTTTTGGCTTTCAGTCGATTACCATGGAACTCACATTTTTTTCACAAACTGAAATGAAGTCTGTAGGCACATCATAATGTCTTCTGCTAAGTTTCAGAATAAATAACTTTTAGATCTAGATTATATCCTATCAATATTCTTTTCTTGGATGGATTAGGTAAAATTATTAAAGCTTTTTTTGCATTCTATGTAGGGAAATTATACTGAATGTCAAACTCAGGTTTGAAAAGCAAGTAGGAAGGAGGGACCAAGCGGGAAATTAGTCTGGACTCCTTATGTAAACACAAGAGGGCAAAGTCTGAGCCCACTTTCAATGCCTTTGAGCCTTATTCAGTCTTCCCCAGGCAAAAGCTGCCAGTCTGGGGAGATTCCTGTGAAATAGGCCTAGAACACTAAAACAGCAAATTTGAACTCTATCCATGTGGGTCTGTGTCTGACATACAGTGGAGACAATGTAAAAATGTGGCAGGAAGAAAAATACTTCTTAAAAATCAGTGTTCTTGGACACTGATGAAAGCACAATATTTTTAAATACTTATTCTTGGTAAGTAATCTGTCAGATTATGCATGGCAATTTAATTATTTCCCTTAAATATTATTTCTCTGAGTATTAAGGCTTCGGTTGATAGTCCATCCTTTTATAAGGACCCACATTTGTTTCATCCAACCTACGTGTCTGATCTTTGTATGCTATTATCAAATACAAGAGCAAGGCAATAATGAAAAAAACATCAACTTGATTGCATTATTGAGAATATTATTCAAAATGTTTCCTATGCCAGGGCAAAAAGTTTTGCAGGTTTAAGCACTTTTTAAATACATAAAATAAAGAAAGCTCAGATATTCTGATGCAGAATTAAATGCACCTTCTGCTTTAAATAAGGCTAGTGTTTCTATAACATTTCTATTATCCCTTCATTTGCTTACATTGTTGTTGTCCTGAAAGGCCTACCTTTTAACTTCCAAATGCTTTCTCATTACATGGATTTCTGAACCGTCTTCTCCCAGGCAGAACCAATTACCCCCTGAACTCGCACTGCCCACTTGAGCCCTTGCCACGGATAGACACTCTAGCTCTGGCAAACGAAACACAACCTAGAGCACAAACACAGACTTCATAAACAACCTCACCTTTCCACTTGAAGTATTTCATAATACAACCAACAAACTCCGACTTGGCTTTTCAAATATAAAAATAATTAGGTCCTGTAAGGTGGTGCTTCTTAAGAATGACAGCGTTAGAGAGATTGCAAGCTGTGGGTTTTATACCTGCAGACCAAAACAACGAGAAGACAACAGTCTTGGCAGAGGGCTGCCTTTTATAAAACAAAATACAGAGAGAGAGAGAGGGAAGATCTGGGGTTGAGAAAGAAATGCTAGAACCCAATTCTTTATTAATAGAAAACTGCTTACTCTGCTACCACTTGTATTCAATTATGCCAAGAGCTATCATTTCTTTGTAGCTTGCTGTCCAGATGATTTATATTGTTTTGTTTTAATTTATCTACATAGTGCTCTTTCTCTCTTTCTCTCTCTTTACGTTTATCTACCCAGCAATAATTTTTTAAAATATCAGTTTATTTAAAAAGATATTACATAATAATCACAATAAGATACAAAGCTATAAAACAACACTCACAACTATTAAACAATTCTTACAGCAGGCAGCCAAAGATACAACTTTTAAAGGAATGTAACACGGTATGAAATATTTGCCACCCTTTATCCAACCCAAAGGATATTAAAGTCTATGAAAAACTGCCCAGAAATGAAGGGAATTCTACTAATTCCATGGCTTCAGGAAAGCAAGTAATACTTTTCTTGCAGAGTACAGCACCTAAAGCTACCCGAAAATAGTATACTCAAGTTCCATTGCCTGGAGGCAGCTTAAATATTGTAAGTATTATGGTTGATGTTAACTCTAAAGTGTCCAGAGTAGACTTTATCCTTTATCCACAAGGTATAAAAATAAGTGTAAGTAAATAAATAAATGGTACTCAATAACATAATATCATCAGAGTAACAAGTTATCATTAAGATGACAATGTTATTTTCTGTTCCAAAGGAAATCATAATCAAAATCATAATAAAAAGAGCTAGAAATAAACTTTGACTAAGGAAATGGAGCTGGGATTTTTATATTCTCCTTTAATACTTTTTAATAACTCCACCTGATAACTTATCTTCATAATAACAATTATTATCAGGAAGAGGATGTATAAATGTTATAATTATTTTAGGAGATGTTTTCCACAGTCAGTATCTTGACAAGGAACCTTCAGGAATTTCTATGGATACCATCATAAGTACAAGGTATAGAACGAAAAAGTTAATGGATGAATGACTCTTAAATGTCCAATATATTTGTATCATATTAATAATTGGAAATTTTCCATATTGCTCTTTAGATCTCTATAGTAACCAACTAATTGATAGAATAAGGAAAGCAGTATTTTCATAAAGAGAGTTTTCTACTAGAACTGGGTATATGTACTATATGTATGCAAGTACAGATAGACATAGATAAAAACATTCACATATGCGTATTGTAATTATCCCATCAAACTATGAACTGATTTAATAACCATCTCTGAAGTTCACAGAGTTTACAATATTTTTTAAACACCAGACTGAAAAGGCTTACGTATTGTAGCCTCTAGTCACTATAGAATTCTTGCCTTTGTACAGATGTGGGGCCAGAATTATAATCCATGCAATTGCTACATTTTCATAATGTAAGGAAATTAGTACAGAAAAAAACAAGTATTTATGAAATTTATTTATTACTAATGAAATAACAGTAAGATAAATCAAACAAACAATATATGCCATTAAGTGGTTACTGGGAAACAGGATGCTAGATCAGTCTTCCAGTTAGCTGCTCTCCAAATGTGCTGACTTTTCTCTAGATAAATAATGAACTAGTCTTTTTTTATTTGTTGTCAAAATGAGATGTATGTGGAGTTTTTAAGTCATGGAAAGTCACTAATTATTAAAGCCACAGAAAGCTATAAAGGAGAAAGTAATGGAAGTTTTCTTTTCCTTTTGCCTTTTCTTTTTAAAAATACTTTCATTTTTGTATTACAATATAAAAGACAGAAGAGTCAGTAGAACAACCAGCAGGAAAAAAAACTTTACATCTGATTTTCTTTAGAAATTACTTGAATAAATGGGAAAATTCTGAAAAAGGGAATGAATACAAAGTTTGTAAGCTTGTGGTAAAAGAAGATATTAAAAAGAAGGAAAATTCTATAAAGCAAGTATTAGGAGACATAAAACAGATCAATAATAAAGAAGAAATGAGGATTCAGTAATGTTTTACAAATAATTAATAGATATTAATAGACTTTTCTGGTGAAAGTTGGGAATTTGATGAACAATTGGAGTGGAGTGACTTCCAGCAAATGGATAGGACTTCTAAGAAAAATATTAAAATTACTCAAGGTAAATTAACAAGAGTCTTTTTTTATTGGACGGAAAATTTAGGGTTGGCTGATACTATGTATGGAGAAGAAAAATTACAGTTCACTTCTTATTTCTCAGAAAGATATAGAACATTTTCATGAATAGACATGATTTGGATTTCCAGATTCTTGGCAACTATGGTTTCTATAGTAAACATTCTACCAAAGACTTTATCAGATCACATTCCTGTGAGTTTAGCTTAGAAAAAAATATAGACTTTTAAGATGTAGATCAAATAAAGCATTGTTACAGAAAAGAGTAATTGTTGATTACTGTAATCTTTTAAAAACTATGATGAATTTTATTCTACAGTGAGGAAAAATTCCAAAGGCTTGAAAGGAGTTAATATAACATTACTATCTAAAAATGGTTATGATGTGATAGCTAAATTAATGTGTTTGATTGAAGAGAAGACAACATTAACATGTATTACTGACTGGAAACCCTTTGTAGAATTTGCATGAAACATAAAAAATGAACTTTTGATTTGTGGTTTTGATGATTAAAAATATTAGATACTAATGAACTGTTTTTAAACCATACAATAATAAATAATTATGTAATCATACTTGCATTTGCTGCAGAAGAAATCAAAAGCTTACTTCTATTTCTTTTATCTTTTCTTTTTGCATCTTTGTTCTTCCCTTTCTTCCTTTCTTTTATATATTTCTTTTGTTTTAATTTTTGTTAGTTTTTATTCTTTTTAAAACTTTTATTAACATTTATACAACTCTTCCATAAAAACAACTCAATATATCAGGAGAATATCCTTTCTTAATAATCTTTGTATTAACTTTTTATCTTGCATGATTCCCATAATAGGAAGCTCTGTTTCTTGTATATTTATTATCAGTGTGAAATACTTCAATCTGATGAGCAAAGAGATGCTTAGAAACCTTATTATCTCTTTCTAAACGAAGAAAGAAAAGCTGTCAACTTTGAGGATCCATTGGAAAGGCACATGGGCAGAAATTTTTATAGGCAGCATACTATGTACACTGATATTTTGGATAAAAACTATTACCTTTGGAAGGAAGGTGCCAGTCTCCTTCAAATTAATGGCATGCCTTGATTCCAAGTGCCTAAACTCAGTTACCTAAAGAAAATTTTCTCTACCATTGCTTCAGTGCTACATGATAAAGAATTCAAGTATCACCTCACATACATTTTCATAATGTTATGTTGGGAAAGAAACTCTTAGTGCTCCCTGGAGAGGAAAAAAAAGGAGTGAATTATAATTGTAAAAGGAAATATACTATAAAATTAATGTGATGAGCAGTAAGTAAGAATAAATGGGGCCACAATTAAAATTCTGTACATATACATTTAGCAAGATATTATACAAATCATATCAATTCCAATAATCTGGTTCATTTGCAGGTATATTTTTTGGTATACATTTAGACAACATAAAGAGTATATGAAAATTGTAGAATATAATTCAAGCATATTAATCTCCTAAGGGAACACATATGTTCATTCTATCATCATGTATTACAAGAATTTGCACACTTTCATTAATATCTGTGTTATTTTATAGTTGTTTAACATACCTTAAAGTATAAAAAAGATACGTGTATAGTTGTAAACTTCCTGTCAATAGAAGTTTAAAGCAGGAGTTATTGCACTTTCTTTATGAATTTGCATTTATAATAAATTTCTCTGAGACCAGATATAGGAAAAAAATTCACTGTGTTTTGGTTTTATGGAACATTTGAGTATAAAAGAAACATAATCTTATCAGAATGTACTTGTTTCTTATTCCTACTTATAAAACCTTTTCTTGACTTTTTAAGTTGGTTACCTTAAGAGATAATGGTAGTGCAGTATTTTGAGCAGTAGACCAAGAAACAATAGACCAATCAAGATGTAGTGTCAGATAAGATCAAAAGTCAAAAGTCCAATTTTGATAAGAGTTATGACATTCTATGGAGGAAAATTCTTGAGCTTTTCAAAACTAAAAGTTGATAACTTTAGCAACCTATAGTGTGTTTCTCCAAATATTTTCTTATGAGCTCGAAAATAAGCACTAGGGCTCATTTGAGAGGTCTTATATTTTTCACCTACAGGAGGTGGCAAGCATAGGGCCAACAGGAGTGGGAACGCTGCTACCACCAGCCCAGCCCTGCCTTTTATCCCATTGTCATTTCCCTGTGATCGCAACATACCAAGCTCTCGGCACGTCCTAGACTCCTCCTGCCCTGCCTACTGGCTCTGAGGCTACTGGGACACTCGAGCTGAGATCTTGCTCAGATTGTTGCTATGGTATGATGAGGCAGAAGGCTATGTGGCATGTCAGGATCATCTCCCCCCTGCTTCAGCCAGTGCTGGACCTGCTGCACCTGCTGCTCCTGGCCTCACAGGGGCTCTTTGCCCTCCTGGCCATGCTACTATCAGCCACCCTACTGAGCTGTTCCTGTCTGTCATGGTCAACTCAGCCCACATCTATGATCCTTGGAACATCTCCCCCACTGCTGGCCTGCTAGTGTCTCTTCAGCAATGGTTGCATGCCCCTCCCCTGTTGAATTGCGCATCTTGCTCCAGGGAGAGGGTGTAGGCCAGGGGCTTGGCAGCCAGGGAACATGGGATTTTGGGGCACAAAGGAGGAAGGAGTGTCAGGCAGGAACAGCCCAGCAGTGCAGCCAGGAGGGTGAAGAGCCCCTGTAAGACCAGCCCAAGCAGCTGGAATATCACATCACATGGCCTTCTGCCTCGTTGTTCAGTAGCAGTAGCCTGGGCAGGATCCAGGCCTGGTGGAGTGCAAACTGTAGTAACCACCTACTGCAGAACCATAAGGTGAGCTGCAGAAGAGAAGGGGGTCTAAGCTGCAGAGTTGCCTGGCACCACAGGGAGGGCCAGGGTTGGCACGAGTGTACCAGAAACACCTCCAGGTGCCAGGAGAGACAGAAAGAGAAATAGCTCTGTACCCTCACTGGCTAATCCACCAGACCATGATTCAGGGACTGAATTTCATGATGTGACTGAGGAAAGAAAGGAGCCACTGTAACTCCAGGATCACTGCCCAGGGTAGCCACCCCCACCCTCTGAACTGGCCTTATTTTGGGAGTATGGCTTGTATTAGGTGCATGCTTAAAAATAAGGCTGCAACTTATTTTTTTGGTAGGGCTTATTTTTGGGAATATATGGCATAACTTGTTCTGAAGTGTCGTATGTGTCTTGTGTATAAAAGTCCAAGGTTCTCCATAAAGTTATCTGGTATATTGTGGTTGTTATTTCCATATCTAGCTTTTAGGTACTAGTATCAGAATGTTCAGAAAATTCTGTTTCTTATGTCCAAGATTCTATACACAATTTTGACTAGTGTTATATGTTCTGCTTCACAAGGCTCTCCAGCTGCAGTTTCAGTTTCTATATTCAAATAACAATAGGTACAGAATAATATGGAATCAGGAGAAAAACTACTGTGTGAGAGAGACAGTGTGTTTGAATCAGTGTTGACTTCTGACAACTGTCAGGACAAATCCATGAAATTTGATTGGCAAACTTTTGGAAGTGGTTGCCACTGCCTTCCTAGTCTGAGAGAGACTGATTGGGCCAAGGCCGCCTAGCTGGCTTCATGCATAAGGCAGAACTTGAATTCACATGTTCTGTTTTCTAGTCTAGTGCCTTAATAAAAATACCAAACTGACTCTTATGTTTGATATAGTCATAACTAAAATTAATTAATTAATTATGATTATTCTCTGAGTATTAAATTATTTTATCTTTCTGTTTCATAATTTTTATCTATGGTATCTAACCTGCTCATGTTGTGTTGCTTCTTCGTGATGATTGGGAGCAAACAACAGGAGTGTATGCCAACAGTATACATATAAATAGTCCTTGACTTACAACAGTTCAAATAGTGACCATTCAAAGTTACAACAGCTATGAAAAAAATGACAATTTTTCACTCTTACAACCATCTGCAGCATCCCCATCATCACATGATTAAAACTGGGACACTTGGCAATTGATTCATATTTACAACGTTTGCAATGTTCCTGGCTCATGTGTTCCTTCTGTCAAGCAAAGTCAATGGAGAAGCCAGATTCACTTAACAACCATGTCACTAACTTAAAAACTGCAGTGACTCACTTAACAAATGTGGCAAGAAAAGTCATAAGGTGGGGCAAAACTCACATAACAAATGTCTCAGATAGCAACATAAATTTTGCACTCAGTTAAGGTCATTACTTGAAGACCACCTGTATTTCCAGCAAGTGCACATTATTTTAAAATGGAAATATGAAACATCAAAATCACACTGTGCTGATGACCTACCTTGATAGATAAAAATGTAAAGAATCTGCAAGGGCAGATAAATAAAGGTAATAAAGGTCAAGGGGCAAAGTGAAAAAAATGGAACTAAAATTAAATATAATGAAGACCAAACTAATGACAACAGGTAGAACAAGCAGACTTAGAACTGACAATGAAG
This sequence comes from Bungarus multicinctus, assembly GCA_023653725.1. Classification (NCBI taxonomy): domain Eukaryota; kingdom Metazoa; phylum Chordata; class Lepidosauria; order Squamata; family Elapidae; genus Bungarus; species Bungarus multicinctus. The sequence continues at coordinate 48,827,483 of CM042849.1, read as the reverse complement.
ATTTTGGTAAACATTTGCTTTTCTGGAACAAGGCAAGAAATTCACTGCAGACTAACACTTGTTAGAATACCCCTGAAAGACTTGGAAAAGCTATACAAATTCTATGAACTGTCTATATCTAAACAGTTGAAAATTATGCAAGTCATGCTATTACTGCTGACAACATAAAACTAAAGATGAATTTTGTAGCAACAAGATAGGGAGAGTTTTGACTCTTATGAATTTGGTCTTAGAAGACTCCTGACAATACCATCGATAGCGAAGAAAATGAACAAATGGATCATCAAACAAATCAACCAAGAATTCTCACTCAACATACAAATGACCTAATAATTGTTTTTATTTGGATATATTATGCAAAGATCTAGCGATCTAGAGAAAGCTGTGCTGTTGGGAATTCAATTACAGTGGTGATGTGTGCTCAACCCATCTAAGACTGAGTGGCTGTGCTTCCCAGCACCCCGGTACAGTTCCATCGCTGGCTGTGGGGGGGGGGAAATTCTTGCCCCCACAGAGAGGGCCCGCAATCTGGGTGTCCTCCTGGATGTACGGCTGTCATTGGAAGATCATGTGGCGGCCGTCGCCAGGGGGGCTTTTGGACAGGTCCGTAGGATCTACCAGTTGCGGCCCTTTCTGGATCGGGATGCGCTTCGCACGGTCACTTCCGCCCTGGTGACCCCCCGCCTAGACTATGCCAACGCTCTCTACATGGGGCTGCCTTTGAAGAGCATCCGGAGGCTCCAGTTGGTGCAGAATGCAGCCGCAAGGGTGGTAATGGGAGCTCCTCGGGGCTCCCATGTTATGCCACTTCTGCGCGTGCTGCATTGGCTCCCGGTGGCCCTCCGGGTGCGCTTCAAAGTCTTGGTCACTATCTTTAAAGCGCTCCATGGCTCGGGACCAGGTTACTTGCGAGACCGCCTCCTGCCACCATCGGCTTCCCACCGACCGGTACGCTCCCATAGAGTTGGTCTCCTCGGGGTGCCGCCGGCTGGACGGCTGGCGACCCCGAGGGCGTGGGCCTTCTCATTGGGAGAACCCCCTCTCTGGAATGAATTACCCCTGGAGGTAAGGGCCGCCCCCGATCTCATGGCCTTCCGTCGGTTACTCAAAACGCACTTATTTCGGCAGGCCGGACTGGCCTAGGGGTTTTTAAATTTTAACCGGGTTTTAATCTCTTTTAATACTTGCTTTACAATTTAATTAGAGCCATATTATATTTCAGTTTTTAAATTTTAATATTATTATGTTGTCTCGTGTATTGTACTTTGTATATGTGTTCTTATTGGCTGTTCACCGCCCCGAGTCCCTTCGGGGAGAGCGGGGCGGTATATAAATCGAATAAATAAATAAATAATAAATAAATGAAGGACAAAGTTAGGGACAGAGAAAGGTTATGTATGTGACCACTTGGAGTTGACTAAAGCTGGTTTTGTATGGCAAACTTTGAAAGAGCTCTTAGGGCTATAGCCAAAGTGTTATGTGGTCACAAAATATTTTCTCCTGCCCTAAAACAAGAGGAAAAGTGCTTTTTTTTAAAAAAAAAAATACAGTATTAAAAATAGAATATTAAAAGAATTATGTAATCTTCTTAATGTCTGCTGGTACCATCTTTCTTCTTCCTGGTCACAGCAACTTATTCTAGCACTTTACCAAGCCATCAATGCTTACTACCTTGGCTACAAATAAGCAGGAAAAGAACCAAGAGTAATTATTTTATACTAGTAACATTATTCACGTAGCAAGCTTGTTGGTAATTAAGGCAATTAGTGACTCCATATATCTATTCACTAGTGACATAAGGACATCTGTCCTAGCTGTTATATCTTTATTTTTAGGACATTTAGTACCAAGCTTTTAGACATTATTTTCAGCATGTAGCCTGAAAATAGCTCTGGGTCCTTTGGCTCCATCTACCTATAGCAGCTTGGAATTAATCTGAATAATTTTATCCCTAATAAAACTGAGAAGACAACATTTTGGTGAGATTTGGGGGTCTTCTACTTCCTGGTTATTCTCTCTTCCCAAATGAAATTTTTATCTATATATAGTTTTAGTACTTTTATGCATGTCTGCTCAGAAGAAAACTATGTTGATATGCTATAGCTTATTTTTAACAAAGTTTGTGCATAGCTGAATTAAATCAAATAAATTGAAAAAAAAATAAAGAAGAAAATATCTCATATCTTTTGTCCAGCAGTGGTTTTAGGGTGATGTTCTTAAAGCAGTTTTTCTGAGTTCTGTTGTTCTTAACATTTTCCTTGATCCCCCCAAAAGTTTTCTGCTCCCAAGGATGGAAGGCTGAGTCAACCTTGAGCTGGTCGGGACTGAACTCTTGGCTGTAGGCAAAGTCAGCCTGCAATACTTCATTCTAACCACTGCACTATCACAGTGATTTCCCCCGCCCCCCCAAAATATGCTTCTTTGCCTAGAAAAATAGAAACTTGGAGGAAAAAAAAGAGAGAGAGAGAGAATATCTGAGGCCTAGAAAATTTGATGATTCTTTCTGCTAAAAATATATTTGGTTAAGCCTCCTTGTTCACAATGGCATTGTAAGGATAGAATGATTTATATTTATAATTTGTGTGATGTGTATCTAATAATGCACTAGTTATTTTTCACAGATTAATAGGTATCAGATAGGAGATTTGGAGTCTGGGTATGTGATATAAGGATTTTATTTAAAAAATGAAGACATTAAAAAGGAATAACTTGGTCTAAATTATATCTCATTTGCAAATCACAGAAGTTAACTTGATAAAGTACACTTGAAGCATTGCCTTCTGAACTACTATAGTCCTTGAAAGCAAGTTGCTTAAAAAGACATTGCTTATTTGGAATACTTATCTGTAGTAATAGATAAGCAAACTGTAATTCTCAAAGCAGCAAATTATACATATTTGAGGCTATATGACAGCACACTATGTGCTGCTACAAAGGTCTTATCATAATCCTGGGATTTTGTTTAATTTGCAGGTTAAGCCTGATTGCAATTGTCAAATAATTGAAAGAATAACCTCCTTGGAGAAACAAAAGTCACTAACAACAGGAAGAAGAAAGAAACCAAGTTACTTGTTAGAACAGATTAAAATAAATCTTTAGGTATTATTCTCAAATGTTCCCACCCAACAATTATTTGAAATGCTCTATCATTGTGCTAAGAAATACATACAACTTTATTTACAAACACACACTCCACATACACACACACACACACACACACACTTTTGATATGAAACTTCCAAGTGGTTCAATATTTCATTGAGGCAACAAGTTTCATGTCATAGAAACACTAACAGGCCCTGAGCACAATGATATATGTTTTTGCTTCCATTAAGGATTTCCCAGTCTTCTTCTGATGGTAACCTATAATTATTTTTGGAGACGACTTACCATCATTCTCAACCATCAAGTTTTGGGACAGGAATGATGAGATTCTATTTCAAAAATGTCTGACATGCAAAAGGTGATTTTTGGATTTCTAATATGCTTCAATTTTATATGGATCTAATATAATGCTGTAGGCTTTCGTAATTAGTATTGTTAATTTCAGGGTTTAGTGACTTGGACAACAGATTTCTTAGACTTTCACCATCAATTGCAGCTCACATTTTCAGAGACCAGGTAGACAACTGCAAATAAATTGTCAGGAAATCTATTGTCTAAACTACAGTATATTTGAAAACATTTGACAATTTCATTTTACTAGCTATCAATTTATACCCTACATAAGCTTTCTGCAATATTTCAGAATGGTAAGCATGGTAGGGGCCACACTTCAAATGTTATGCCATTTTGTGGTTTAAATCACCAGGCTAGAAAGCTGAAGATCGTGAGTTCTAGTCTGGGCTTAGCCAGGGGTGATCGTAAATGTCTCTGAGCCCAATTAACATTGAGGGCTTCTGTTGTGGGAAAAATAGGGCTTCTATTGTGGTGAAAAACACTTGAAAATATAATATTTTCATCTAATATGTTGTGAAAATTTCCCCCCAGGAAGACTGAAATATTTTGGGAAATATTAAAAAAGGGCAGGATAGAATATTTCCCCTAAAAAAGAAACGGGGAAAAAATCTTAAGGAAGGGAGAAGCCATCATTAGTCTCCCTGCCCCCAAGAAGAAACTGAAGAGACCAGCTTAGAAATGGAGATTTGGTAATCCATTCAGAAAGACTGGGTCAGATAGGCAACAAACAAAAGGTTGTCAAAATTAGGTCAGACAAACACCTAGGATTTGCATTTCCTCTTTTGCCTAGCTATGACCCTTGCATAACCCCTACATGACCCCATAGGAATCTGACAACAGCCAATAGAATATTAAAGGACATGTTCTTGCACAGGAACAGGAAGCTCAAGTACAAGCCCCACTGAAGGTATAAAAACGCACCCACTCTGCCCAGAATCACATATGGTTAGTGATTCTGATTCATCAATAAAAGGAGCCTTTCTTCCAATCATCCTCCATCCCCCATTTTATCTCCAGTGCTGGACCTGGATATTTCTTCCAACAATATAAATAACATGCATCCAGTCTTCAACTGACTTTTTCTGAAATGACATTATAAAGCATCCTTGGAATAATTTGATAATAACCAAGTTAATGTAGTGATGATGCTTCCTTTACATTGGATCCGGTGAAACAAAGGCTGATCATAGAAATTTGTATTTCTGCATTATGCAGGAGGGTTAGGAATAATGTTTTAAATGATCCTTTCCAACTCTGAATATATCAATGTTTAAAATGAAGATTTCTCCTTCCAGTTGTTCTAGAGTAACTTTTGGTTGCTTGTTTATACTTCCAGATCCAATGTTTTTTGCACCCAGATTAGCCTCTAATATGAAATATAATTTGCATTTCATTTGAGAAGGAAATATTTTCCAGCCCTTTAAATGAAAAGTTTGTGTTCCCATAGAGTTCGGAGTTGATTTCTTCTGTTATTTGATTGAAATAAGAAAGTAGACAAGTCATACTATACCAGAAGAGCACCTGGCTAAGGAACCTAGCATTCTATTCCTATTTTGACCCAAAAAATGGCAATGATAAATCCTACAAGCAAGAAAATTATGCAGAATTCCAACTGTTTATATATTTCAGAAAATGATAACAAGCGACCTACTACCTCTATGATTGGTGATATAATATCACATTATTCTAGACTTTATTTTTTTTTCTAAGAAATTACTATTTATGCAATAATAAAATAAGAGCAGGTAAATTATTATCATGAAAGCCAATTACACATGATAAAGTACTTAATAACAAGGTGAAAGGAATTATTAGTCATACATAAGTAATGAAAAGTGCTAGGTGTTTTAAAGCTGCACTGATGCACTCTAAGGAGACTTTAATACAATTTGTATTGACTTGGAGAAATATAAAAGTATTCTGTTCATTTTTGCTGCCTCTTTTAAACTTAATTTGAATTTAATGTGTAATATTTATTGGTAGATTATATGGGCCATCTTAATTATTTGTTTATTGTCTTTATGAGATACAGGTCCTATTCTGACTCAATGAAGGAACCACTTCAGTTTTTCACTATGCAGTACTCCAGTAACACTAAATGCAGACTGTTACAAATAAAGAAAAAAATGAATTAATCATGAAAATAATATCTGTAATTGCATGACAATCTGGCAGCTGCTTTTACTCACTACAACTGGAGAAGGCAACAGTAACAAAATGTGTTTTGATTCTGTAATATCAGTTTGAAAAAACAAAAATATTTACATATTAAAAATATTGAAATATAAAGACTAACTTGTACACAAAATGTTACACCCAGACATACTTCTGAAATGTGATGTTGCAACCTAGGAATGAAGAGCAGTTGATGGGATAAATGTTGAACAGGTCTATTTGTCAGTCAGAAACTGGATTTAAAAAAAACATTTATAAATAATTCTTTGTAATGTAAGTTGAAAACTTTCAATTCCCTATTTTATACATAGCATAACTAAAATGGCTACCTGTCATTACCTTGAGAGTTCTCAGAAAAAGTGCTAACATGTTGTGATTTTGTTATAACTATATTGCCACAAACAATTTCATTTTCTTGGCATCAAAGAAATCAAGATTTTGTAATTTGTTTTTATAAGCTATATTTGCATACTGTCAGTTTATGGATGAAAATATAAGAAAAATGTTTTTGGCTAGGTGAAGATTCATCTTGACAAGGTCAAATTCTGTTTTCTTTGGTATATGCATCTTTGTGAGCATTCTTACAAAATGAGGTCACTACTATTTTTATTCATCAAATATAAGCATTGTATGTATGTGTATATGTATGTGTGTGTGTGTGTGTGTGTGTGTGTGTGTGTGTGTATGTATGTATGTATGTATGTATGTTTGTATGTATGTATGTATGGGTATATGTATACATAAACACTTGTATGTATGTATGTATGGGTATATGTATACATAAACACATATATAGAACAGCCAGCAGACTATTTAAATACAAAACATGCATATAATGCATACAAAAAAAGCAGAAACCCAAGCCTACATTTGAAAGAAAATTGACCACTTGAGAAAAGAAAAATTGGTCAATGTATTCCAGTCCATTTGTCTGAAGCAATATATTTCCATGTGTTTAGAAAGAAAATCTAATCATTTATCCTTTGTCTTTATCTTATCCTTCCTTTATCTTGTGAATTACATCTGGTCATTTGCAGAGATTCCAGCCTAAAAACCCAAGGCCTTATTTGTTTTAGATGCTAGACCAGCATAAATTTAATGTGACAATTTGCAAATCACATACCGAAAAGCAGAAACCCCAATCTATATTTGAAAGAAAAAATGCCACTTTTTCAGCTATTCTACCACACAATATTTTCTGTTCTTGCAGTTTTCGCCGTGTTTGTAATGCACCATAATACACTTTGAAATCATCCTCATTTTCTTCCAAAACTGCATAAATATGTTGTGAAGGCTATAATATATCTAAAGTCTCTCTCTCTCTCTCTCTCTCTCTCTCTCTCTCTCTCTCTGTGTGTCTTTCTCTCCCTTCCCCTCCCCCATGTGTGTATGTAAAAATATAAATGTTTGGGACTGATATAGAAATGTTAGTAATAAATAAAATATATTTTATTTGAATTCATATTTTTGTTCTTTGTCAGGTTTTTTTCCTTCCACTTTACTGTCCTAAGATGGATAGTTTTGTATATATAGTTTCTTAATATTTATGCAATATTGCAATGTGATATGTATGACCTATTTTGGAAAAATGCAGATTTTAACATAGAAACTCATTCTAATTCATATATAAAGCTTTTTGCGTATAGCTTCAGGATGCCTCCATTAATATTAACAACTTTTTCTACTAAATTAAATCTCATTGATTTCAATTAGTTTACTCTAAGGATAGTTCAGATCTGGATCCAATCCAATTATAAACATTTTAGCACACATTTGTTAATATGAAAGATCCTAGGAGTTTTTTCTTCTTTGGTTTCCTGTTTAAGAATTAAAATACAAAGAAAAAGTTGTTTTATAGAGGTTTTAATAAATAAAAGTGCCTAATAATCCTTACCACCAGGTGAAATAAACTAATTCTCACTTTATGTACTATTTTTTTTTATCATTTCACTTATTTTTGTATTTTTCCAAATGTTGAAAGGCAATGGGTGTCTAAAAATACTTTTAAAATTGCATTTAATTAGATAAAATGCATTTAATATATATATTTCATAAAATATGCAATATACTCAAAATATTTCTTTAAAAATTAAAGACCCCAGTGAAATTAAACAGACTTACTATATAAACATGTGAAAAAGAGTCAGCCTGGAATTAGATTGTCCATATCTAAAATCCTATGTGTAAGTATAATCTAACCACAAATCCAAAATGTTTCTTGTCAATAAATTTAAAAGGGAGAAGAGAAAGGAAATTTAAGATAATTGTTTCATGTCTTCCAGCAAAACAGTGTCCAGATAATACCATGCATTAGGGTTTGTTTTATACTGTCATAACATAATTAACAGCAGCTAGATTTGGATTACTTAGACTTAAAATATTGGCACAAATTAACAGTAGATCTTTCTTATGGCAAAATGCCACAATGCCATCCAATTTCTGATAAGCTGTATGGTAATGGCACAGCCATCTGTTTGCCTTGATATTCTTTTCTTGGCAACCCTTACATCCATATGGGTTATTGGTGCCCTCATCTGTGTATTTCATGAACAAAATAAAATAAAAACCTACCATTTCCGCTGAAATTATACTCTGAATGATCGCACTGAAAAAGATCATTTCAGCCTTATGCTTTTCTTTGTCACTTTTGGTTGGGTGCACACCTGCCTTTTGTTCTCTTTCCACATCCATAGGATTTCATTTCCAGATTTCTTAAAAGTCTTCATACTAGCTGTCAGGTCTGAGGCATCCTAATCATCTCAAAGGACTGATAGCTTCTGCTTTGTGGATTTGAAACTTCACTAAAGAGATGGAATGATCTCTTTAAATAGTGACAGGCCAGCAATTTTGTCAGCCAGCAGAAAGATGAAGGCATTCAGACAACAAGGCCACACTGAATAGATGTGGAGTCCTTTTGTGTTTTTGTGACAGCAGCTTTCAATATTATTTGAAATATTTGGCATGCACTACTTAGAATAATGATAAGTAACTGAAAAAAATATATCTTCCAACTCAGTATATAATTATCAGTCTGAATTAAGCCATCTTTAATACTTCATTGAGAAATCTACACATTTTATTTTTTCACTTTAGATAAAAGAATAGTTGTAATGTGGCAGCTTACCCCCACATACCTATTTGTCAAACTAGATAAATATTTTCATTCAGACTGACTCATTAGCATCACTGGCCTCCCTTTCTCAGTAGTTGAATATATTGTAGCAGACACCAGACAACATGTGAAGATCCTCTGGATGTGGCATACTGGCTATGTGAAACATCTAAGTTATGTGCATAATGAATTGGTTTGTATCTCCTATCTGTGTGTTGAGTAATGAAAATATTGATTTGTTGCATTCCAGTTGTTTGTAACTAAACTTATTCATGAAAAACAAGAGCTGATTTGGCATGTTTATTGCTCTGGGTATGAATGATATTGTTTCAGTATATCATATTGGTTACATTACACATTGCACCCTTTTATGATGTTACAATTGATTATTTCACATTTAAACCACAGTTGTTTAGTTCACCGTTCTGTTTTGCTTTTAAACTAAAACCATTGGATTTAATTATAATTATGCTGGGATATATTCCTTATTTCACTGAGCTGACTGATTGACGGTGATGGATTTCAATAAAGTTATTCACAGTGCCATGATGTCCTAGTTTGGTTTAATTATAAACCAAACAATAATCTTTACTTTCACTACTTAACTAATTCATTGATTAGTAACATCATGAATCTTGCACTCTATAGGTAAATCTGGCTTTTACAAATATTATTATGCAGCGGCCACAACATGGCTCAAAGATTGGATAAATTTGAACAACAAAAGAGTACTAACAATAGAGGATCATGACTTGCAGCTTGGTTGGCACACCTTTATCTGGGAGGGGAAAAACAAATTGCATTCATATTTCCAGAGACATCAAGGAAGGGATGACTTGTTATTTGTTTGGGACAGCATATAGAAAAAACATTACATGAAAATTCCAACCTGGTTAACAACCATGGAGACAATGATGTATCCCAATGTATTAGACATAAACAATATAGTCAGATATAGTTATTAGATGAGCAATTAAAATCTAATCAAGAGTTAAAGGCACAAGGAATAGAGATAGATTGGTAGCCATATATACAAATCCAGACAAGGTATAAAAAAGATTTATAGCAATATGGTTTTTATAAAAACCAACAAATCCAGACAAGGTATAAAAAGGATATATAGCAATATGATTTTTATAAAGACAAAATATTACAAGGGACGGACGAAAAAATGATTACCAAAATACACAACTATCTTTTAAGATATAAAATCGAGAAAGAAAGTTAAGGAGATGATGATAACCTTGGCCAAAAATTTTGGATATAGTATCTAATTGGAATATTGGGAAAAATTATGGGAGATAAATTACAAACTAACATTGTCAGCAGCTTTCAAAGAAAACTTATAAAATATTCTATTGCTGGCATTTACCCCCGGCAAGATTGGCAAAATGTTACAGATGTGACCATAAACAAGGAACCTACTTTCATATGTGGTGGACCTGCCCCAAAGCTAAGAAATATTGACGCAAAATTAATCATTGGTGATATATATGAATAGATGATAGAAAATATAAGGTAGTATTGTATGTTGATGCAAAATGTTGTCGAAAATGTAAATATGATTTGTACTGGTAGAAAAACAATAAAAATCATTTGGCAAAAAAAAAAAAAAGAATTGTCTAGAAGAAACCACGAAACAAAAAAATGAGATGAAACCTGAGATATTTTAATTCAATATAGATGATGCTGTTAATATGGCTCTGCACTACATCCTACAACACCTTGAATCTCCAAATACCTATGCAAGGGTCCTCTTTGTAGACTTCAGTTCTGCATTCAATACCATCATTCCAGACATTCTTCTAACTAAATTAGTGGTACCTGAACACACTTGTAACTGGATCATAAGCTTCCTAACAGATAGGAAGCAGCAGGTGAAGCTAGGCAGAATTACATCTAATACCTGTACAATTAGCCTAGCTCCCCCGCCCCCAAGGCTATGTGCTTTCTCCACTTTTCTTCTTCCTATATATCAATGACTGCATCTCAAATGATCCATCTGTTAAAATACTGAAGTTTGCTGATGACACAACAGTGGTTCGTCTCAGACAACAATGAATCCGCATACAAATAGGAGGTTGTATAACTTGCCTCGTAGTGTAACCAGAACAATCTGGAACTGAACACACTCAAAACCATAGAAATGGTGGTAGACTTTAGAAGAAACCCTCCCATACTACCACCTCTTATAATACTAGACAACACAGTATCAACAATAGAGACCTTCAAATTTCTAGGTTCTACTATATCATATGACCTAAAATAGACACCTAACATCAAAAACATCATCAAAAAAGCACAATTAAGAATGTTCTTTCTGTGCCAACTCAGAAAGCTCAAACTGCCCAAGGAGCTGCTGATACAGTTCTACAGAGGAATTATTGAGTCTATTTATTTATTTATTTATTAATCAGATTTCTATACTGCTCCCTCTCCCAAAAAGGGACTTGGGGCGGTGTACAGCCTACTAAAAAACACACAGAATAAATACAATTTAAAACTAGATTAAATATGCAAATCCGGCTGAATCCCATCCAACTACAAATTCAGACATTTAAAATCCGGGATTAATTAAAAATTTAAAAATTGTAAAATTTAACAATTAAAACCCAAATTAAATTTAAAACCCATAGACCATTTACTGGGCCAGGCCGGCCTGCTTGAAAAATAAGGTCTGAGCGCCGGAAGGTCAGGATGTCCGTCATGGCCCGTATCTCCGGGGGAAGATCATTCCACAGGGAGGGGGCTCCCACAGAGAAAGCCCGCACCCTTGGGGCCGCCAGCCGACAACGATCAGGCGGCGGCACCCCAAGGAGGGCAACCCTGTGAGAGCGTACTGGGCGGCGGGAGGTTGTTGATGGCAGCAGGCGGTCCTATCATCTGCATCATATATATACATCATTAATTTTGCACTTTATAGGTCAATCTGGCTTTTACAAATATGTCACTCATCCATTTTGTTACTTTATACAGCAGCAAAACTCAAGGGATTTTTCTATGGTAGAAAAATAAACAGTTAAGTTATAAGCAAAACATAGTCTTTTGAAAAATATAGTACCCACTTAACTCCGTTTTCTGACAATGCCAATAAAAAGTATACATCACTGAATGACAAATCAGTAACTTACACAAAGTTGGCTGGACTCACAATTATTGATTTAACATTTTGAATGCTTCAGACTTTATTCTGCCAATTTAAGATAGAAACTGATATATAGGATTATTATCTGGCAGAGTATTGTATTTAAATGTTATTTTTTCTATTGAACAAAAGACACTGGAATAGAAAGGAAGTCCTCTTTAGTGAAACTTCTAAAATAACTAATTTCCAAAGAATCTGCAAAATTGGAGCAAATCCAGTTAATTCAAGGTTCATGATAAAAAACATAAAACCCACCAACTTGTTTGATCAATCAGCGCTCAGAATAATACTTCTTCTTTGTCAAGCTACATATCCTATTGTATTTACATATTCATGTTGCTTTTGTATTAGAATACAGTAGGATAACATTTCTCACTACAAACAGGAACGTTGGTATATGCGGTGGTACTGGCAACTATGGAATAAGTACTTGTGATGTCTCTTCATTGGGTTGATACTGAAGGTTATACTGAAGGCAGCTCAGGAATTATAGAAGACTTCAATCCCATTAGATTCTATAATTCCTTCAAATTAGATTTGACCTTGATCTGAAATTGTGCATAAGATATAATCTAAGGACCACATCAAGTCCAGTTCATTTTGTGTTGTCTGTGTTGTACTGCAATATGCAAACATAAAATTTTCTTTTTCAGCAGGTTTCAATCACAAATTCTTGTAAAACATCTTTTAGTACTTCTATAGTGTATTTGGCTATTATTAAGGTAATTGGAAACACCTATAGCTACTGCATCCACTGCAATTGACATGATTGTGCCTATAAATGGTATTAGAAGATGTATGTGAATTCTTGTCATGTCATTCCCATGATTTCAATGATGCTGTTTTGATTGTCTGCAATGAGAAACTTATTGCAAGCTGTTCAATTTGTTGTTTTAGAGTTAGGCACTTAAAAAAAAACCCTTCATACTAGTGTCTTCACTATCCATGATGCCAACATATAGTTTCTCCAACACTTGTATAGTATAATGATGCTCAATATCTAAAAAACAGAACACCTATAAAATATGTTCATTATGGTATTCATAAAACTTTATAAACCTATATTTCTGCTGTGTAGATCTGAGAAAGTATTTGTTTCTTCCTACTTTTTCTTTAAATAATCTCATCTAGATGGGAAGACTCAATTTTGGTGTGATAAAATATGCCAAAAGAATACATGGATTTTTCAGTCTGTTTATATTGTAGAAGGAAACAAGACAGTCTATCTACACTGTGTGTCCTTTTCAATTCTATTTTGTACTGTGACTTCCAAGAAACAAAACTTAACACTTTGTTCAGGTGGTGCTGTAAAGATAATCTGTAAACTGAAGATAAGAAAACAGGAATGATTATTTCTACCAGGGTAGACTCCATTATACGCAGTACTAGTTGAAGTATTGATGTCTCCAAACTAATTCAACTCTTTCCTGTATATTTCCCCTATAATTGTATTACAGTTGTAGGTAAACATGATGTAGAAACTTTTGGATATTTACTGCTATTACGTTTTTGTCAGTGACATAACCTCTACAATATCAATTTTATAAACCACTATAAGCCAATTTGACTGGAAATGTAGGCTATAATCTATGAACACTGATGTCATAATTGCCTTTGCTTCTGTAAAAGTTTATTTTCACTTGTCCATTGTCATGCCTTATCTGCTTATAATAAATTATTCAAAGAGCATAATACATTGGGTAAATTTTGCAGTAATCTATTACAGTAAATATAAAATATTTATGTGAACAATTGTAATAGTTTGTGTGATTTTAGGGCATTCACACCTGCCTGGATTTTGTTAGATATCTTGTGTAAGCCTTGAGCAGAAATAACATAAGCACAATATATAAAACTAGGTTTAATAAACTTTCATTTGTTGTCACATGCTCAAAGGTCATACCAATCTCATATAATAACTGGTGATTTTAATAAGGCATGCTTAAAGACTATATTTCCCGAATTTACTCAGTATGTGACATGTGCCACCAGGGGAACCATCACACTTGATCATGTGTATTCTAATGTAAAGCATGCATATAAAGCAGTATCCCTTCCACATATGGGACTTTCAGATCATTTATCACTGTTTCTTATACCAGCATACACCCCCCTCAGAAGGAAAACTAAGCTTGAAATCAAACTCATCAAGATCTGGCCAGAGGGAGCCCTTGATCAACTGCAGGATTGTTTCTCAAATACTAATTGGAATTTATTTGAACAAGAGAATTTGGAGGAATATATAAAAATTGTACTGTTTTACATCTTGATCTGCATGGACACGGTTACTGTGAATAAGCGCATCCAGATTTCTCCAAACCAGAAGCCCTGGATGAACAAGGACATGCAATTACTTCTCAAGACATATGATATGGCATTCAGTTCTGAGGACAGGGCTTGGTATAACAAGGCAAGAACGGAAATGAGGTGGGGCATCAAGGAGGCAAAAAAGGACTATAAAAGGAAAATTGAGGATTACTTCACAAATAATGATCCATGATGGGCTTGGCAGGTAATTAAACACATCACTAATTACAGGAGCAGCAACCCCATATCAATCAATAAGGACACATCACTGGCCGAACAATTGAACTGCTTCTTTGCCTGATTTGAACTGAATAGGTCTTCAAACACATTGCCTCTACAAACCACTGGTACTTAACTGTTCACAGTACAAGAGTATGATGTGAAGCAGGTGCTTAGAGCAGTGAATGTGAAAAAGACAGCTGGCCCTGATGGGGTACCTGGGAAGGTACTCAAAGCATGTGCTAACCAGCTCGCAGGTGTGTTTACAAATATTTTAACCTTTCTCTTACACAAGCCATTGTTCCATCTTGTCTCAAAACTTCCATTATTATTCCAGTTCCCAAAAAGCCCTCTCCTGATACTTTAAATGACTATAGACCAGTAGCTCTCACACCCATAATTATGAAGTATTTTGAAAGACTGCTCTTAAAATATATACAGGATTGCCTCCCATCAATCCTTGACCCATACCAGTTTGCCTATAGGAATAACAGATCCACAGAGGATGTTATTGCCATGGCTCTCCACATTGCAATGAACCATCTGGATCATAACTAGGAGCTATGTAAGGATGCTTTTCATTGATTATAGCTCAGCTTTTAATATTGTCATTCTGGATATACTGATTAAGAAGTTGCTAGAATGGGTCTCTCCTCTCACATATGCTGTTGGATAAAGGACTTTCTTACTAACAGACCCCAAACTGGTAGGATTGGCAGCTATTTTTCCTCCACTCTTGCTGTCAGCACTGGATCTCCATAGGGTTGTGTGCTTAGCCCCCTTTTGTATTCACTCTACACCTACGACTGCACACCCTCTTTTCCCACTAACTCTATAATAAAATTTGCAGGCCACACCACATTGGTGTGACTCATATCAGGAGAAGATGAGATGGCCTATAGATCAGAGCTTCTCAGACTGGTCTTGTGGTGCAAGAGTCATAACCTTGCCCTGAACATCAAAAAGAACAAAGAATTGATTATAAACTTTAGACAATGTAAAGCAGAGCCTCTTCAGCTATATTTCAATGGAGATTGTATGGAAAGAGTTCATAATTTAAATTTCTAGGAACTCATATTTTTGACAATCTTACTTGGTCAGTCCACACTATGGCCACTGCAAAGAAGGCCCAACAGCGCCTGCACTTTCTGAGGCTGCTGAAAAAGAGTGGTCTGGGTGAGAAGTTGCTGGTTACTTTTTACCATTCCACCATCGAGAGCATTTTGGCATACTGTGTAACGGTGTGGTATGCTGGATGCTCTGTAGTGGATAAGAAGATGGTCCAGAGAGTTATAAACACAGCACAAAAAATCATCCTTTGCTCTCTTTCTTCTTTGGAAGAGATTGCAAAGACCAGACTCCTCTCTAAAGCACTAAAAATCTCCATAGACCGTTCTCATCTTGGTTATTCATATTTTGAACTGTTACCATCAGGGAGATGCTATATGTATCTTAAAATGAGAACTAATAGACTGAAAAACAGTTTCTTTTCCAAAGCAATAATTGTCTTGAATCAAACAATGCATATGTGATTTAGCCCTATGTATATAGTGGCATTTTTAAACTATCTAACTTACTATATGTTCTATATAGGTTTTTGACTTATTATTATTGTTGTTGTTTGTAGTGTGATTGTGATGTGGTGTTTGGGGCACTGTGCTGGAGTAGCTTTCAAATTTCATTGTATTTGTAGAATGCAATGACAATAAAGATATTCTATTCTATTCTATTTCTGAGAATGTAAACTGTCATCCTCAGTATAATTGTTTGGAAATGTCATCTAACAGGAACTGTTTGACAGGACAATTTGTATTACTTGTGCCTTGTTTCTCTGTCAAAATGCTGTTGAAAATATTATTCCAAATTCAAGTTTGCGTAGCATATTGAAATTTTTCTCCATTTCCATCTAATAATTGATATGTCCATACCACTGAAATGGTTCCCAGTGAAATTAGCAAAAATGACTTCAGTTCTATGAAAGAGATATTGTTCATCCTGTAATAATGGATTAATGATACCTTTTAAATCATGATTAAGTCAAGTAAGGAGGTGAGGAAACCCCAAATTGTGTAGAATATTTCTGTGAAATAAACATACATTATGGAAATTGTAAGCAAATCATTTTATTCAAAATTGTCAACTGCACCACATTTTCATTGTTGATCTTTTAGAAGAGATTTAAAAGAAAAAACAATGAAATATCAGAAGTCATACAATTTCATAGATCACTTGCTTTACTCTTATAATAGTAAATGAAGTTCTCGCTAAAAACTTGCTAAACAAAAAAAAAGAAATTAAATGATAAAAGTAAATAAGTATTTTCTTTTAAGTTATTTTAAAAATGCTTTTGTTTAGATAATGACTAGTAAAATCAAAGCCATGGAATGTTTCTTCTTGCAAAACAAAGCATTATTTTGTTCTAAATTTAACTCTGTCTTCGTCTGTTCCTTTTAAATTCAGGTAAACTGTTGGACTCTGTGTAAGATTACATTGTCTCCTGGTGAATATTAATCATTGCAGTGTTAAGAAAACCTAAAGATGAGTTCATATTAAGGAACCTTTTTACAAAAGTAACCCTGATGTTTCAGTCAGCTGAACAAAGCAAGAGAAAGAAAGAGTGACCATAAAAGCATCTTAGTAATATTGTTACTAAAAGAAATGGCTTAATGTGAAAAAATAGTGAATGAATAAAGTATCAGATAATGATTATAATATAGAGACCAGTGAAAAGGACAATGCAGATTAGTTCTTGTGTATTTTGGACATGGTACTATAATGATCTTTTTAAAAAATGGATATATATAAGACCATGCTTCTGTTCACTTTATTTATATAATAAGACCTAGATATCAAACAATACACAAATATTGAGTGCAAATGAATAGATTAATTAATGATAAAAATTTCTGCTGAAAGAATATGGATTGAATATTAAAAAGAGTATCCAACATGAAATAATTATAATGAGTTATTTAGGTCATATTGAAAAATAAATGAAAATGAATTAAAAAAATAAAGAATGTAAGAGTGAATGGTCAAGACAAAAGGAGGAAATGATGGTAGGATGGAGATGATGCAATCCTCAAAGAAGTTTGCACATATTTGAGAAGTTTGGAGAACAAGAAGCAGTGTATAAAACAGTACATGCAAATGATAGAACCAAATATATTTCGCAATATACAATATACATGGAGGAAATGATAGGATGGAGATGATGAGATCCTCGAAAAAGATGAGAGGTTTAGGGAACAAGAAGCAGTGTATAAAATATAAAATACCACAAAATATTATCCTAGCTTTAAAATGATAAATATTACAAAATTTACTAACATGTACAAATACTTTCAATGTAGAAAAATTATAAGGTTATACAACCAGTATTTCTTGTTTCTATTAGTATATTGGCTTGGTTCCAAGAATTTAGACTTATCTTTCTTAATAGAACATTGTTCCTTTCTTTTACTTGAGGTTTTTTAAATGTATTTTTAAGGCATAGTTGAAATCAAAATATACAAGCTCATATAATTCTAACCCAGCACATCAATCATAAATAAAGTTATACTCTTGGGAAAGGTGGTAGATATATCATCTCAATATTTGTTTATTTTAATGATCATTTTATAAGTACAAATGAATATCTAAAGCACTGATTAATTTTCCTAACCATGATGGAACTCTTTCCCCAACCATCACCTGAATTCCATGTACATATTTCAATGTCATCATGAAAGATTTTAATTTGCCATGCATGAGAGATATGATTGATAATGTTTATTTTAGAAAATATTTATAATAAACACATTTGGCATTACTCAACATGCGTCAGTTCAAAGTTCTTTCTTCTCAGTTGAAAGTGCTCTGAAAATATGTATTAATTAAACTTTGGATGTAGGTGATTCAAATTTGCTACTAATACATATTCTTTATCAACAGGTGGCTTTATTCAAATTTGCTTTTTAAAAATTCCCATGTATTTTACAATAGTATTTTCTAAATCTTATAAAGCTGAAGCATTTTTTTCTTAATTAGATTTGAGTGGAAGAAGATCATTGGTGTGCTCTCTGATTGACACTGCCAATCCATCTAAAATGAAAGGTATATAAAACAATGGTGAGCCCAGAAGTTCTATATATTGCTGAGTGCTGGCTAGTCACCAAATGTATCGAGCACATTTTACATGTCAGGGAAATGTGCATGCTTCATTGGATGTTAGGTGTTTCTCTTCCTGACCATGTCAGCAAGGATACAGTTCAGAAGCAAATGTGTACCAGGCCAATATCAGAGTAAATGTGGTAGAAATATTTACAGTGGTACAGCCATGTTCTACAACCAACACCACATACCATTACCTACATCAGCTTCCACTATACATGGCAAGCACTCACATGGAAGGCCAAGGCAAAGATATCAAGATACAAGACATGTGGACATGAAAAATGACCAGTTAGACTCACATGCTGCATTTGATCGCATAAGATTGTGCTTGTTGATCTGAAAAGCAGACCTTCCACCTGTGAGGAAAAACCTAGGTTGATGAAGATGATGATGAATAAAAGTATTTAAAAGTACTTAAAATAAAGAACACTTTTGCCAAAAACACAAGTCCTTGTGTTTGTGTTTTATTAGATTTTTCTCCCTGATTTGGAATCTAGGCCTTGATTATTATGCAAATGATCTCAGGCCATTTTAAATTCTGTTTGTATCATAAAAAGGTCTAAAAGTCTATTCAGATCTATGCTTGACCCACTTGTTAATCTATTTCTTGCTAAAACTTGTTTAACAATGAAAGTGATAAAAGTCATGATAATATTACATACATGACAATTGCAACAGTTGCAATGCAATGGAAATAAGATCCTAGCACTGGTGATTTGTAATTAATTTGTTACTTTGTCCCATGACTTGAAACAGCTATATCTGGCAGGTCTTTTTATTGAGTCTTACCACTGATAAGTAAGTTCTCACTATAAAAAGAGAAGCTATTGTAACAAATAATCATACTTTTCCTCCACTACCTTGTAGTTTAGCTGTTGACATAGAACTTGAGGCACTCCCACCAGCTATGAAAACCCATAGGGAAATTTTGGGCCAAATATGTGCACTTTATTCTCTCATTTTCAAATTTTATTGCAGTATTTATTGAGTGGCAGATCTATATATTATTTTCAGAAGATAATACATATATAGTTTAGGATTGTATTTATATAGTTTAGGGAATATATGTAGCTCAGAATTGGAGTACAATTACTTTTAGATGAATTGGATGACAATGTTTCTTTGTCATCACATATTTAATAAAGCTTAATAAAGTTCTATGGTTACAAGAGTTAGTTTTGATTCAAACAAACTAGAACCCTTTTTGTTTACTTAGGTCTGCAATCTCTTGGCAAATGCCCAAAGAGGATGTAGAAAAAGGACTAACCTGCATACCCCCGTGGCTAATGTATTTTTAGGGCTCTACAATTTTTAAGGTTTTATCAACTTTCCTTTTGAAGATAAAAAGTGACCCAAGCTTTTTCCTTCTCACTTCAGAGAACTCTTGAGACTCTGCAACTCAGTAAGAAGTACAAAGAGAATAATATATGCTTTCCTATTTCATAGGCTGGTACTCAATTTGTCTTGTGAGGAATGGCATTTTGGCCTAATCAAATTGTAGGAAACCTTAAGTAACAATTTCATGATTGAACTGACCTTCAAATGTTAATTTTGGCAAAATGTTCTTAACATCTTTAATTTTAGATTGTTCAATTTAATCACAAACAGCTGAAGAGTGTGTTTAGTATTTTATTAGCTACTTGGAATGGTTTTTCAGATGTTAGGCTTCTGTAAAAGAAAAGAAGCAATTTTCTTCCATTTGCTTTTTATGATCTTGCAATATGAAGACTTTCTGCTCATTTTGAAGTTTTCTATTGTGAATAAACATAGTGATAAGATTATGATAAATCAGGAGTGGAACCCCAATCCAGGGCTTGCCATACCTGAGGGTGGGGAGCAGTGGTGGGATTCAAATTTTTTTACTACCTGTTCTGTGGGTGTGGCTTGATGGGCATGATGTGGATTGGTGAACGTGGATTAGTGGGTGTGGCAGGGGAAGGATACTGTAAAATCTCATTCTCTCCCCACCCCACCCCACTAACCTGATTCCCAGCTCCATTCTCCTGTGCAGGGCAACCAAAGAATTCCCAGCCAATCAGCTGGGACTTGGAAGGCAGAGAATAGATGGGGAAAGGGCCAGTCAGAGGTGGTATTCCACACTACTCAAAATTTCTCCAAACTACTCAAAATTTCCGCTACTGGTTCTCCAGAACTGGTCAGAACCTGCTGAATATCACCTCTGGTGGGGAGTGGGAATACACAACCAATAAAGCAGCACACAGCCAAGGGAGAGATGGGAGCGACAGACGGAACTGCGACTGCAACCGTGGGACTTCCAGGTGCTGCAATGCACAGCCGCTCGCCAGCTGACTACTCAACAGCTGATTGCTCCGATGGTCAGGCCTCTGGTCAGGAGGAAATGCTGCTGCCTCCAAGGGTGCTAGAGGCCCGAAACATGCCTCCAGCAGGGAGGGAATACTACTGCTACTGGAAAGAAGAGAAGTCTGCAACCGCTGGCTATTGGATGTTGGGTGACTGGTGGGTGTGGCCAGATGGCACAAGGGTGTGGTCCCTGGACAATAAAATGCACTGGGAGGCAAGAGCTCCCAGTGCTGACTTTGTAAAGGACTTTGTTCCCTACTCACTGCATACTGAGGCTCTGGACCATTTTTGAGGAATAAAGTTTGGTTTGCTGTTCCTTTTGATTACTGAGCATGTTGGCTTTGGTCCTAACCAGCCTTAGACCTTTGAGAGAAAGTCAGTGCTCCCTCTCTATTTTTTTTTTCTTTCCCCCATTTCTCTTCCACAGCCTCTTTTGGGGTTCAGCAGATAGGAGGAAGGAAACCAGTGCGATGGCTGAAGGGATTGTGCTAGAGTTGGATAAGGTGGAGCCTGCTTTGGAGGAGGAGATGCCCAAGCTGGAAGTTTTGGAAGAAAGTGCACAGCCAGCTGTGAAGCTGAAGGAGTGTGTGGCACATAGAGTGGTGCAGCCAACAGAGGCTTGGAAGATCTTGGAGGCTGTCCAGGGCCGGAGGAGTGGCGGTATAGTTCATCAGTAACTGGGGCCACTGTGAGTGCCAACCCCCACTTCTGGGGCTCTATTAGGCTCTATGATAGCAGTGCTTCAATATTTGAGGGGCTACCACAGAGAAGAAGGGATCGAGCTATTTTCTAAGACAACTGTAGGCCAGATAAGCAATAAAGGTTGGAAATTGAACAAGGACAGATTTAACCTGGAAATAAATTTTCTGATAGTGAGAACAATCCACCAATGGAACAGCTTGCCCTCGGGAGTTGTGGGAGCTTCATCCCTTGAGACTTTAAAAAATAGATTGGACTGCCATCAGAAATGGTGTATGGTCTCCTGCTTGGTCAGGGGGTTGGACTAGATGCCCTATAAGATCCTTTCCAACTCTGTTAATCTGTAATCTGTAATGGGGGAGCACACCCAATGGCAAGTATTGAAGAAACTGTTGACAGCAAAGTTATATGTGAAACTATCCAAATGTGAGCTTCACCAATAGCTAGACTATTTGGGCTATTGCATATCCAGCATTGGGGTGAAAATGGATCCACATAAAGTTCAAGTCATTTTGGAGTGGCAAGTGCCAAAAACACACTGACAATTGTAGAGTTTCCACAGTTTAGACAATTTTTATCGGCAATTTATCCCATCGTTTGCCAGGGTGGCATTGCCATTGACTGACTTACTCTGAACAAAGCACATTTTAATGAAACCTCGACCTGGACAACCACTCCAGTAGATGATGGCCCCAAATTGGCCCCAAAATACCTGGTCCCATTCCCAATTGTTAGGGTGATTGTTGGGGTGTTACCATGACAGTTGAAACTCCCATCCGTGCTAGGAAGGGTTCATCCCATGTTCCATAGCAGCCTACTGAAACTTGTGGAGGACTGCAATATCCAGCCATTTCCCCTGCCACCAGGTCTGGAAGGGGGGACCAGTACAAAATAGATCAGGTATTAGACTCCTGACTTCATAGAGGTAAACTACAATACCTGGAAAGGTTCCCCCTCCACCGATGTCTCATGGGTGAGGGATGTGATAACCCCACAGTTGCTTAGGAAATTCCACCAGAAATATCCTCACAAAAGGGGGGAGAGATACATGCTGTATTGCCTTGCCTAATGATTCTGTCTCCTGTCTTTCAGGTACAGTCCTGGTAGGAGGGAGCTGCCTGTTGAGCCCCAATCCAGGGCTTACCATACCTGGGGTGGAGGTGGCCATACACAACCAACAAAGCAGTATGAAACTTAGGGAGCAACAGGAGTGACGGACAGGACTGTGGCTGCAGCAGCAGGAGTTCTGGGTGCTATAACGCACAGCCGCTCATCAGCTGATTGCTCAACAACTGATTGTCGAGGGTTGGGCCTTCAATCAGGAGGAAATGCTCTGCTGCTGAAGTTGTGAGAAACATGCCTCTAACAGTGTGGGAGTGCCACTGCTGCCAGAAAGAAGACAAGACTGCAACCACTGGCTATCAGATATTGGGTGATTGGTGGTTGTGGCCAGACAGCATGAGGGTGTGGTCCCTGGACTATAAAGTGCACTGGGAGGCAAGAACTCCCAGTGCTGACTTTGCAAGGGACTCTGTTCCCTACTCACTGGGTACCGAGGCTCTGGATCATTTCTGAGGAATAAAGTTTGGTTTGCTGTTCCTTTTGATTATTAAGCGTGTTTGCTTTGGTCCTAATCAGGTCTGGCTTTGGATCTTTGAGAACAGCTTCATATGTGGGTACTTTCAATTTATTGATCTATTTTCTAAGTTTTAATTTGTTTGGAATTTGTACAATACAGCAATTCTTATACATTTGAGGATTTACTAATATTATTTTTTGTTTTATTTTAATTTGAAGGCAAAGAAATCCCAAAAGTTGTCATGAAATTATTTTAATTGTTCAAATCATTTACTTTAATTGTAAACATTTAAAATATATTAAAACAAAAGAGATTAACACAATTTAAGACCATCAAATTTTTAAAATCTGCAAATTTGTCCTTACTATACTTTTCTATATTTCCTGAAAAGTTACAGAAAATATTTTAGATTTCAGAAAACCTTTGGAAATTGTTTTATCGTTAAAGGGGAAATTAACGAAAGATGACAGTTACTTTTTCTAATTCTAAATAGCAGAAGCTATTTATAAATCTAAGTTCCTTTTGGATCAGGAGCTCTTCAGTTTATGAGACTGATACTCAGAAGGCAAATCAGATTTTAAATTCAAATTTCACTTGGAAATGTTCAATACCAGAAGAGATAACAGACTTGGCATGAAGTGCTTATAAATAAAGAATATATAAATGAAAAGTATGAAGTTAAAAGAGACAAGACAGAAAAACAAGACAAAAAAAAAAACAGATTTCATGAATTAAACTTGAATGTCTTGTTTACCGGAAGAACAGAATGTCAATACCATATCTTTGATTTCCCCACATTTTTCTTCCTAGCCTGACATCATAAAAGAGATGTGTAAAGGATATAAGGAGACTGAAACATGAATATTATCACATTTAGAGTTTTATTGGCATTTTTTAAAGACTTTAAATGTGATTCAATGGTAAATTGATAACTTTTGATTCTTTGTAAACATGACTAGAACGATAATTGATAATGAATATATTATGTGGTAAAATTATCTGCTCACTGAAAAACATTGGAGAGATCTAGTGACAAGCAATAATGTTTTTGTGTCTCAAGGACTGATTAATTACTTTGTAACTGTCACATAAATTAGAAAATTCAGTTAGGACTAAATGTAATAGTTTAGTCTTGAAAGATCAAATACAGAGATGTATGAATTGTTTTATATATCATCTATTTAATCTCAAATTAAATAGCAAATTATAACAGCAAATTATAAAATATTTTGTTCATATTCTATGGATAATTTTCTATTATGTAGATTATTCTATACATACATTTACTGCAGGTTACTTTATTTAATTTCTATGCCTTAATGAATTAGACAATATTTAAAGACATTTTCAATAGAAATATGTAGTGTGCTGACCCCATATTATAGGAACTGTCTTTCAAAAAGTATATTTCTGCCTATTGGATTTTGTGAAAAATTCAGTTCCTCTGTTTTGACCAATAAAAGTCTTGCCATATGAAATGTTATCATATGCAATCTTTTTCGTTGAATGATGCCTTAGTTTTGGATTCCTATTACTGCTATTGATTGCATCATATATAATTTCCAATTAAATAGAGTCTATAGACTTTGGGCCTTCCCTTTTGTAAAGAGAGGCAACTGTATCAAGATGAGATGTTTGAAGGCAGAGAATAGCTAAAAATGTTGAATGATGGGACTATGTGTATTGGTAAAACCTTTATGTGCTCTGTCAGAAAAAAAACCCAGAGGGCTTTGTTATATTAATAACATTATTTTCCTTTGTTTCAAACAACAAGCCTTCTTGACGTCCTTTGTAATTTGGTCAGATAACACTACAAGCTTTTCAGAAATAATTAGAATGAATACTTACATTTATTTAAACAGGCACCAGTTTACAAAGTTGACTATTATAAAATAACATCACTTTCCTTCATATTTTATTACTGAACAATGAATTTCAAATGTTGTAAGGTGCTTTGATGTGTCGTAAGGTAGAGTAATTTTAGTGCAATTATTGTTAAAAAACTTTTATTGAAAGCATGCATGGAAGACAAATACATTATGACAATGCACAGGCAAATAAAGACTTTTTTTCTTAAAATTCTATGATTAATTTATTAGATCTTTGATTTAGCCCCCCCCCCCCCCCCCACATATCTCAATTTCCAATTCCCAAGAATAAATCGGTGTAAGAAATGTTACACAACAAACACACACATACACACACAGAACATGTGGGTGTTGAATTTTCTATATTTTTGTAAGACAAAGTTTTATTATTAGAGCATGTTGTTAGGGATGTCACAGTAGAGTCTGTCAATATTTCCATTAACTCAGTTTCAGGGCTATCTTAGCTTAAGGGTTATGTTCTGAATAAAAGTGGATAAGATGTGAAAGCACTTGTGACCAGCTGGAAGCTAATGTCAATATGTCATGCTTTGATATAGGAAGTGAAAGAAGTACCTACTAAAAAAAGTTAAATCCACATTCCCTAAACAAATCATTAAATTGTATACAAGCTAATTATAACATGTCTCATAGTCAACATCTTGATAATTTCCTCTTTGAAAGTCCAAATGGTATTATTGAATGGGCTTAATTTGACAGGAATTAGTTTAAAAGGAGGAACTGAAAGCAAGAAAATATAGATGTAAACAGACAGCTAGCTTCTATGCTTGATGTTAGTTTTTTTCCTTATGAAAACAACATTACCACTAATCTAAACATTACCATCCCCAAAGTATATGATAAATTCATCTTGTAATTTCTCAGCATAATTCTCAGTTGAATGGATATTATATGTGAAGAGTTATAATATTAAATTTGAAAGTGTGGGATTTTTTTGTGAAATTTCCTATGATGGAGAATTGACTGGAATTACTATGTTCACATTAAGGTACATTTTTTTCTTCAGATCATCCACATATTTAAAAGTATAAGTAAAAGAATCAGACTAGAGACAATTTGCTTAGAAAGACATAGATACTTCAACATAAATCTGAGGAAAAGCTTTTTCTCATTTACTAACTAATTGTGCCTAGTTCTATCATAAGACTTTTTTTCCAATGATAACTAAACTGTTGTACATTAAGAGAGGTAATTCTAGAAGAGTCAATTATTCTCCCAATTTTTACCAAATTAGTCATCCCTTTTAAGGACTAGCCAGACATATCATATGAAATCCATTAAAGTATTTTTTTAAGAAACAAGGAAATTAATTTGGATCTGTAGTGTGACACACACATCACAACATAGTGATAAGATGTGCATGAAGATGAGAGAAGGTCAAGGAAAGATAGAAAGCAGAATTAATAGCGATAATATTATTGCCTTTTTGATTCCAGTGAAATACTGGAGGAGATCTACAGATGGTTCATGATGCACTACCAATGACTACATCCTCAGTGATAAAAACAGAGCAATGATTGTACAATGGTGATCTCTGTTCCCACCACTACTAGGTAGGATATTGTCTGTCCCTGTTTGAGAAGTTACAGAACAGATCTACACAGATACATATTTTTTTAGGTTGAATAATGAATACATATCTTCTTAATGAGCTCTATTCAGTATGTACTTGGTTCAATACTTTCATTATAATGACATGTTCACATACAGAATTGAACATCGCAGGTATCATTTTTTATAATATATCAATCTTAAAGTGCATTCTTCTTTCTAACGTATTACCAAATTGGGAAAAAAGTGCAAGAGGAAATCCTTCCAATCATAAAAATAAAAGAACATTACATTAAGCAACAACAAACTATGGATGAATGTGCAGAGTTTTCCAGATGACTTGTTTCAGTATAAGATATTCCTATTCACTACATGTTGCTGGATTTCTATCATGTACTTTGAATGAGTTAGGATATCCTAACTCTCTGGAGCATATCTGGGGTAGAGGAGAAATAAAATTACGTTTCATGGAATGGAAAGGATGGCTATTAGATACAACCTATGGTAGGCATAGTTTCCTCATTAATATTGTTCATATGAATATTAAAATAGGTGAACAGAAAATTGGCATAGCTTATCTGAAAGAAATAACAGATGGGTGCTAATTATATCTCCTTCAGAGGTGAACTAATGGACCATTTGAAGGGAGAATTATGCTAACCTCATTCCAATATTCATCCGGCTAATTTTATTAGCACAAGGTAAAAAGCTATAGATTACATTTTAGCATATACCCCTTCTTTTGTTACATACTCTTTAATAAAAAAATTACTTCCAAGGAAAAGATAACATTTCCTTTCATGG
Source organism: Bungarus multicinctus (assembly GCA_023653725.1). Classification (NCBI taxonomy): domain Eukaryota; kingdom Metazoa; phylum Chordata; class Lepidosauria; order Squamata; family Elapidae; genus Bungarus; species Bungarus multicinctus. The sequence goes on along the minus strand of CM042849.1, from coordinate 48,800,070 downwards.
TTTCAAATTTATTTGATCTGAAACTGAAACAGTTTTATTTTGGAGCTTTAGAGCAATCTTGTGCTATGGTTCTGATCCAACTGCTATATATTAGTTTTAATTCATTGATTTTAATATGAAAATAAATAAACAATATCTCTTTCCTGCTTTGGCAGAATTAGGTAAGTATTGGACTTCCATGGAAACAATGGCAGACTGAAGGTAGCACTGCTTTCAGCCAATGTCTACAGTAGGATGAGTACCTAGCAAATGGATCAGAGCCTCAAATCCCTTTATGGATAAAAGAAAGGACCTGGGATCACCTCCAAGTGCTGCATATGAAGGTCCCCATGAAGAAACCATGAAATAATGGTCTTCAGAAGCTTTTATAGTTTTGGGAACCAAAGAAAATTCAGCTTTGCACTTGTAAGTGTTTGGAGGGTTCAAACAGATACTACGTTTGGTAACTTCCTTTCTTAATCACTTCTAGAATTTACTTGTTAACTGCTTTTTGCATATTAAGACCTTCAGAATGACAAGTTTCATCACACCAGGTTCTTCTCCTGTGGACAAGACAGATGGAAGAAAGAATGGCAACATATTTTTGAAAACAGAAAAAAATGATTTTATAAATTTTTGTGACTAATGTTTTTATAATTCAAATTTATTTAGTATATATTGTAAGAAAATGTGGCATTTCGAAATGTAATGACTTAAGCTCATCTTAGAAACAAAGGAAATGTGAAACAGATGTTCCTCTTCAATACAGTTGTTGTAAATAAAACAGATCACTAAATATGTCTATTTAAAAACAAGTTGTTTAATTAGAGGAAATGTTAGTTCCTGGGGAAAACAAGTTTTAAAATACAAAATTCAAACCCCAGCAATTTTGCCTAAATATTTATTGTAAATCCATCTGCTTGCACCCTAAAATAGCCTACCTCTTAGATGACAATGGCATTTCAAACAGTTAATAAACATTGTATCAATTAATCTGGTAGGCCTTGAGTCACTCATCCAATAATTTTTATAGCAAGTATAATTTTTGCATAATATATATAATATGTAGAAATGTTTATTTTTCCCCAATTTTAAGTATGATTGTGGTTTATACATCAGTTTGGAATTAAAAATATATACAGTATATTATTGATATTCAATTATATATTATCTCTAGTGAATTAAGATATCCTGTGGCAATCCTATCCTGGTGACTGGGGGCTAAGAGGAATCTGGTTGAGGAACAGCAAGCTTCAACTGACCCCTGGCAAGTCTAAGTGACTTTTTGCCCCTCTCTGATTTGGAACTTTACCATTGTTGGTACTGAATGAGATTACATTGCACAAAACAGTCCCTGTGGGCGTTCTGGAGTCTTCCTAGATTCGTGACTCTTTCTCAAAGATCAGATGATGATCATGGCTAGGAGTGCCTTTGTAAAACTTTGTATTATGTGCCGTTGTACACCTTCCTAGGTCTGGGGTACCTACTTATGTTTACTTGTATCCTGGCCATCTTCTGGTTAAATGATTTCAATGTGCTCTCTATAAGGCTGTCCTTGAAGAGTATATGTAAAAAAGCTGATACAAATTATTTTGATATGAGCAGTTACCAAAGCATTAAATGCATGTTAGAATTCTGCTCTGTTAGTTTCAATGGTTACCAATTTGTTTCTGGGCTAATTCAAGGTGCTGATGTTGTCCTTGAAAACCCTTCATGCATGGTATAAAGTTATCTGATGGATGGCCTCTCCCTGATTTCATCCACCCTAACTAATAAATCCAGCAAAGAGGTCCTGTTGTGGGTTATGTTGCCTAGGGAGTTACTTTTGGTGGGCTGCAGTGTCCACACTGTGGAATTTTCTGAATCTACTTCCTGCGGAGAAGTTGCCTTTTTACTGTAGAGCTTCCAGAGACCCCATTTTTTTTAAAAAAGTTTTTATTTAGTTTGTCAATTGCTTACAAGATAATAGGTATAAGTAAAAACATAGTTATGAATACATTGATACATATAAGAAAAATAAAAGAAACAATAGAACAGGGATGGTAGGAACATTGGTGTGCTTATGCACGCCCCCTACAGACCTCCCAGGAAAGGGTAGACAATAGTAGACAGTCTAAGGTTAAAGGTTTGGGGGTTTGGGGAAGAAATCACAGAGTCAGGCAGAGTATTCCAGACATTGACCACTCTGTTGCTGAAGTCGTATTTCCTGCAATCAAATTTGGTGCGATTAACCTTGAGTTTGTATCTATTGTTTGCTCTTGTGTTGTTATGGTTGAAGCTGAAGTATTCATTGACAGGTAGGACATTGCAATGTATGATTTTATATACTATACTTAGATCGGGCCAAAGGCGGTGTAGTTCTAGGTTTTGAATTTCAAGTCTGGGGGCATAAGGTATTCTGCAATGAGTAGAGGAGTGGAGAACTCTTCTTGTGAAATATTTCTGGACTTTCTCAACTGTGTTAATATCAGATACATAATGTGGGTTCCAGACTAATGAGCTGTATTGGTCTAGCAAATGTTTTGTATGCTTTAGTTAGCAGTATAATATTACCAGAGAAAAAGCTACGTAGGATATGTGGTTATATTAGAAAGCCTGTGAACCCCAGCAGATAGGTGATCTAGTGAGGTGGCTGCTGATTTTATTATCCCTGTGTCATTTTTTTTGGGGGGGGGCATTATATATTTTAGCAGCTTCAGTGAATTAGTTAAATGTTTTTAGCTCTGTTATAGATCACCCAGAATTGCTTGTTTATGAGATGGGTGGTTAAATAAATAAAACACACACACACACACACAAAAGATTGCTTGCACATTTTCCTCGATGTTCATTTTGATACATGCATTATTGTATACAAGTTTGCTCTCATGTTTATATGAAATATTTGCATAATTCAATGTAATGTTTTATTACTTTTCACAAATATGCACATTTTTTTTAATTAGAGACACATATTTTAAAGAACTGCGAGTTTAGGGTACAATTCCTTTAATCTCAAATATTTATTTAAAATATATGAATTGCATAGATATACATTAAAATGAGTATTATTATCATTATTTTTACAAACCCTGCATCAGTCTTGATCTGCTTAGGTTAGAATACAGTATTGCAGGCTAACTCTGCCCACTACCAGGAGTTCAATTCCTGATGCAGCTCAAGGTTGACTCAATCTTCTATCCTTCTGAGATCAGTAAAATGAGGATCCAGATTGTTGAGGGTAATATACTGACTCTGTAAACTTCTTAGAGAGTTCTATAAAGGACGCAATATGTAAGTCTAAGTGCTATTGCTATGTTTGACAAACTTTATTGTGTGTAGAATTGCTTTCAATAGTCAATCATATGAGAAAACCAGTATATAACAAATGACGCTCATATGAATATGCCCTTTTTATATACTTGTGATCATAGTATATTATGCAATTGGATGCTGACAAGGAGTACAGCTATTGGTTGACTACTTTTGCATTGCTACTTACAATTCCACTTAAAATTTGCCTAATGATGATTCTTGTCTTACCATTCATCAATAAATAATTCTCCCATGTGTTTTAAGCTACTATTTGTCATATAAATTTTGCTAGAGCACAAATTTGTAAGGCTTTACACATAACAGACTGCTACATTAATTCAAAATATATTTCCTTAACTTGCTTTCTTCCATAGTAAATTGATTTCCAGCTGTCTATAGACAAGAATAATGAAATGAGTTGCATTGATCCTACAAACTGCATTGATCTTACAGGTGGTTTATCTGTATAAAATATGTACAGCCATACTCTACATCCTAATGGTGAATGTATTCAGAATCCTGTGATTTCTGACATTTTATAATAAAGAATAAAAAATATTCTTCTAAACTTTTTTAAGGTGAAAGTGTAAATGAAAGAAAGCCACTTGAATCAGATTTGAATAGTTCATTGTTCATTTTTATTTTTTTGAATTCAGAAAAGTCATTCCATAAGGTTAAATGTTTTGATAAAAGTGAATTATTTTGCTAAAATGTTTGTCATACAGTATATTTTTCTTGCTTTTTAATAGTAAGTCTGCTCAAGATATTCAAATTCAATGTTTAATATAGAAAAACAACATGAGAATGAAACCTAGCTTGCATGGAAACATTAACATTAGAGTTTGAAATCCTAAAAGAGAGAAAGTCCTATTGTGACAAAAAAAGAAGTGGCAATATTTTATAGGTAAATAATTTTTTTCAAAGAATGCAGTATGATTAAAATTGCATGGTTTATAATTTGCAGAAGGTTTACAATAACAATTTATTGCATGGATAAACTACTAAAATTATCAATCTATGTTTGTTAAAAAAACAATATGTTATGATAATCTTTTGAAAAGTCATTTCTATCACAAATACGCTGTGCAGATTGAGTCAGATCCAGATTTCATGAATTGAATTCGACTCAATAAGCATCATATGTGTGTTTGTGCATATATGTGTGAATGATGTATGTGTACAAATCTTTGCTGGATTATTTTCAGTTTGAATTTATATATCAATTCAATCGTAATTCTGAATCAGATTTCTGAATTGTTATCAGATTGATTAGGGTTCAATTAAGAAAGTTTACCTGATATGGAGAACTATATTTATACATGAAGAAACTAATTCAAACTTCCAACATTTGTTTTCTTAAAAGTCTAGACTAGGTGGGCAAGACACTTACAATACTTACATTGATCATCATCCTGATGTTATGTAAATATTTTATTTTATGCAGCCCATTAAATTGAATGGCATTATTCTTTTGTACTATTCTTCTGTATAAGTTTAGGCTTACACTAATTTTTGAGCATGCTTTAAGATGACCATGAATCTGAACATTTTTAAATACTTGAGTGATGTAAATGCCAACTGAAATGAATGTGGAACTTATGCTGAAGTCAAAGATTACTTTTAATATTGCTTGTGCCAGAAGCAAAATGGTAGCAAATTACAAAATCAGACATGCCACAAAATAGGTCCCAGAGTGTTTGTTTAATGGTTCTTTCCATTTCCTTTTTTATTGTCAGTACAAATACTTGGCTGTTGAAAGCAGCACGATAATAGGATTTAATTTGATTTGCTGTTGGCTGAAAAATGTAAGCCACTAAGGATATAACATGCTTGGCCACAATTCTGAGTGCAAAGTGTTGCCTTTGTTGGTATAGTTTTGGCAAAGATATTTATCCATTTTGAGTAGAATTACACTAGTTATGGACCATCACCAAACCAATATTGTGGCTTGTTATGTCCTTAATTTTTCCACTTTCATTTTTGTTATCACAGGTACAAATACAAAAGAAATGTGCCATATTACTGCACCAAGCTGTGTTTATGAAATAAGAAGTGTAGAGACAGTTAACATACATGCTTGATCTTGATTCTCATTCCATGAACAATATGCTTCTCTTCTTTCTACATCTTTCTTCCCCGGTTTCCATTTAGTCTTCTTTGTATATCACATACTTTACGATCCATGAACGTGCAGTATTCCTGAATTCATAGAAGCCTATTCAGCTATAGTAGAATATTCATTATACTGAAGCTTAGATGGAATTACAGCTATTTCTATTCAATGAATAGAGTAACTAAAGCAAAACAAAAACAAAAAAACCCAACACCTACTTAATCTCTTGCCTATATGTCTCAGTTCAAGTGTGCCACATATTAGAAAAAAAGTAAAATGGGCATGTTCACACAAATCTTAAATCCTTATGTAGTTTATTTGGTTTTGGCTAAGTGTATTTTCTGAAGCTGGTCAATTGTGGGATTTTTAATAAGGTATACCAGATTTATCTCAATGCACAAACACAGTAATAAAATTGTTTGACATAAACAAGAAGTGCAAAATATTCCATGAGGGAATAATCAGGAATATTAATTCTTATCTTGGAAAAGGCCAATTTGTATGTTTCAATTTGTGAAAATGGAGTCCCAGAAGAGGAAATGGTTAATGTGTTCTAGATATAGTAGACCTGTTCTGGAGGAATTTTTTATGTTCTTAATTATTCCCATGTGAAATATTTACAAAATTAATACAAACTAGCTTTTTCTTCAGTTTATTTAATAATCTATCTTTATGATCTTTCATAACTTGAATGTCACAAATTTATTATTTCATTGTTTCTGAATGGGCTAATTTAATAAAAAGCTGAAGAGGTTAGGCTAGATTGGAAGAAGCAAAAATATTATGGATTTTAAAAATGTTTGCCACGATACAAAGACCTGATAAATAATGATCCATCTACTAAAATCATTCTGCATCTATATAGATTCCATTTTTTGGTATATATGCAAAACAAAGGTAATGTTATTTAGGAGAAATGTTTCTCTTTTAAAATACAGTAAAGTCAGTCTTATTATATTCAGAAAATAAAATTTGCTTTATATTAAAGTATTAAGGTAAAGTGCTAATATTTTTTAAAAAATTGGAACCTTTGCTCCAACGTTCCTAGTATGTTTATCTGCCAATCTATATGCCTGTCTATTGGAATAACCTTTCCCCCTTTTGAGAATTGACATACTGTTGATCCTCATCTCTATTAAAATACATCTAGAAAAATATATTTTCAATATTAAACAGTGATTTAGTATGTGGCTTTATTAGCCAAAGAGTTTTTGTATTGAAGATGGTTATTAAGTGAATAGGTTTTATTCACTGCCAGGATCAGGGCATTTTTCATACAGTTGCAGTTGTCTTACAGAAAGAAGGCATATAAGTTGATGGCTTAAGTATTTCTGCCAGAGCCTACATATCTTGTCAAATGATAAAAGAAATATTGTGACTCCTACTTTTTTCTAGAAAGAAGTGATTGAATCACTCACCCATCTAAGTAGAGGAGGGTTTTTGTTTTGTTTTTTTCAGCTGGGACCACTTTCATTTTCTAAAATGTTTTAGCTGCAGACTTTGATCAGTGACAAAAAAGACATATTTGGATTGGGCTGAAGAGTGAAATTAATGCATTAAGCACTGAAAACAAGAATATATCCATTTCACTTCTTTATTTTAGCCTGCTCCCCCACCCCCAAAAAAGGAAGGGACAGCAGCAAAGCAGATATAAAAAATCTGCACATATAGAAATATAGATATACAGACATTTACACCAATTTGTTTCTCAGCAAATTATATGTGCCGGAATCTACTAGCTCTGTAAGTTATTTTTGTAATTATGTGGGATTGTCTATATATTTACAGTTTTTCTTTGTTACAAATATTAAAATTTCTATTTTTGAAAAATAGGTTTTGCAAAGAAGGGAAAAGAATGATAAGTCACTTAAAATCTACTCCACTGTTTGGAAACTCAGAACCAAACTTTCTTTAAAGTGAATTGCAACTGACCTGTAGAGCAGAGTTCCTCAATCTTTCTGGCTTTGCGGACCAGCGGGAAGCAGGGGACGATTCTGTGTGAGTGGCAGGCAAGCAGTGGGCATGTGAGCAGGTCCCTTTGCTCATCCAAATGGAAAGTGTGCACACTTTCTCGCCCACTGCTCATACAAGTGGAGATGTGCACAAGCGCACAATCGCCTACCACTTCCATGGCCCAATTCCAAGTGGCTACGCCCAAGAATTGGGGACCCTCACTGTAAATGTATTTGGAAATGTATGGTGACCAGCTTCACAAGTCTAGAACAGTTTCCTGTTAAACCAGTGGTTAATGTAAGAATAGTTTTATCAATATTTTCAGGTACATCCGAAGCTGAATACTCACATATTACTGATATTTTCCCCAAATGTAGACTCTCTGAGCCAAGTTTACAACTGTACAGATTTTCTGACCCAAATAATGTTTTCTAAGCAGGAATCATACATTTGTCTCCTTAAGGTGGGGGGGTCATCATGTAGGAGAATTTTTGTTTCTAAACATCTTGTTCAGCTCTGAGATAAAAAAGTAATTTTATGTTCAGTAAATGATTATGGGCTCAATATATTTCTTAACGAATTGACAGTAACATATCAAATTCATCAAATAGGAAACTACAAATTTGTCAGATACCTGAGTGGACCATTTAATTCTGTCTCCTACTCTTGCAAAGATGTGAACTGCTATCGGTCTAAAATTTATCAGATATAAATCTGGCAAAAACCAAATGGGAAATTTTGAAATGATTTGCCTTGCCAAATATATTGAAAGCTCTTAAGCACAAGATCTTGGATTACCCCAATGCCATGGCTGAAACCATTACAATTAGCACCACATGAAAGAAATTAAGCAGTAAATTGAACAGTTCACTAGTAACCACACATAGCAGCATTTATTCAATACAAACAGAATGCAGGAAGATTCGGTCAGCAAAATCAAATTCTGATAAACCAGGGCCACTCCACCTCTATGCTCTTAAATACTAATATGCTATTCATATAGTCATGGAATCAATTATTAATCAATCCATTATCCTCCACTTAGAGACAAACAACCTATTCTCTAATAAACAATTGGTTTCAGGAAAAAACTATCCTGTAATCTGCAACTCTTATAGTGCAAAAACATATGGACTACACAACTCGATCAGGGCAAAGCAATAGACACAATCTACATAGACTTCTGTAAAGCCTTTGATTCAGTGGTTCAGAACTAAAATCTTAAGGTATCTCTGGACACCTGCATAACTGGATAGAAGCATTCCTGTCAAACAGACAACAAATGGTCAAAATTGGGAGTGTCCTATCAAATTCTGTACGTTGTGTCCCCCAAGGCAGGTTCTAGGACCAACTCTTTTCATACTCTACATAAATGACCTCTGTGATCATATCAAGAGCAACTGCATTCTCTTTGCTGATGATGTAAAGCTATTCAACACCACAGACAATACTACTATCCTCCAAAAAGACCTTGACTATGTATCAGAATGGTCAAACAAATGGCAACTTCAAATCCCAATAAATAAATGCTCTGTCCTACATATTAGCAAAAAAAATCAGAAAATAAAATACAGTTGAATAGTCAAGACCTTGTTGATGATCCAAACTCTGTAAAGGATCTTGGAATACTCATCTCAAATGACCCAAGTGCTAGAGCCCACTGTAGCTACATAGCCAAAAAGGCGCTAAGAGTTGTTAACCTAATCTTATGTAGCTTTTTCTCTGATAATATTACACTAATAACTAGAGCATACAAAACATTTGCTAGACCAATACTCGAATGCAGCTCATCAGTCTGGAACCCACATTACGTATCTGATATTAACACAGTTGAGAAAGTTCAGAAATATTTCACAAGAAGAGTTCTCCACTCCTCTACTCATTGCGCAATACCTTATGCCACCAGAATCCAAATTCTACACCTAGAAAACATAGAACTACGCTGTCCTTTGGTCCAATCTAAGTATAGTATATAAAATCATACATTGCAATGTCCTACCTGTCAATGAATACTTCAGCTTCAACCATAACAACACAAGAGCAAACAATAGATACAAACTCAAGGTTAATCGCACCAAATTTGATTGCAGGAAATACGACTTCAGCAACAGAGTGGTCAATGTCTGGAATACTCTGCCTGACTCTGTGATTTCTTCCCCAAACCCCCAAACCTTTAACCTTAGACTGTCTACTATTGCCTACCCTTTCCTGGGAGGTCTGTAGGGGGCATGCATAAGCGCACCAACGTGCTTACCATCCTTGTCCTATTGTTTCTTTTATATTTTTTTTAATTTTTCTTATATGTATCAATGTATTCATAACCAAAGTTTTATTTATACCTCTTATCTTGTAAGCAATTGACAAATAAAAATAAAAAACAGAATAGCCCATTGAATAAAATTGTGAGTGGTGTAGTATCCCTCTTCTATTAGCCAGATCTCCATTTTCTAATTCATTTTAAAAAGGAGAGTGGGAAATAAGAGGTGAATTCTTCCTATTTTAGCATAATTAGGAGTTATATCTCTTTCTCAAACAACTGTTAATTAAAAAGAAAAGTCCGGCAACATGTTTATGAATTGATTGATGATACATACTGAAGTTAGGAGACATGCTGAATTCATTTATTCATTAAATAAATATATTTGGTCTTAAAGAAATACACTACCATAAAGACTATGACTCCATTGACAATTATTTACTGAATTTCTAGATCATCAAGTAACCAGAATTCTTTCTGCAATATACATTACCATTAAAATAAAAAATATGCCAATGAAACATTTTATATTATATATAAACATGGCTAACACAATAACAAACTCATAAAAATCAACAATTTCACCAATAGTTTGTTCTTTTACATTTTGTAAGATCTTTGTATGCCACACAATAATTTGCTTAAATTTTATTTTATTTCAATTTGGAGGAGGTAGGGAAACATGTCATATAACAAGAAAGATTGACTTTAAAAGCTAGTCAGGAAGATTTCCCTCCCCCACTCTTTCCTGCAGAAACAGCACTACCACAACTCCAAAGATTAAATTTCAATTGGGATTTTTTAGGTAACTTTATTATCACTATCATTATCTTATCATTATCAACCATCTTACCTTGTGAGTTATGAAGAATTATCAAATGTTAACCATAACTAATTTAGTATTTGGTAAGCCATATACACACTTTCAGAAAAAATTATTAGAGGTGCATATGATTCATATTTAATGAACAGTTGCTAGCTTGTGTGTGCACATATGTATCTTTTGTATTAAAAAAATTCAGCAATATGGAAAACATTTGAAATCATTGCAAACAAATAAGGTATTGGAACTATTTGTTTAGCCCATCTCACAAACATTTGATATTGATGACGAAGGATTATGTTTGAAGACCATCACAGCTGGAAAATATCTTGTTAAATTTATCGTTTAGTGTGGTTTCTTCCACCACCCCACCCCAAATCCATGAATATTTAATGTGAAAGTTTGTATGGAAAAATTATAGCAGAATTCCCTTCCATCTCTTTGTTTCCAGTGCTGAATGCTTAACTAAGAGATCCTGACAATACTTTTCTTTATGTAATAAATTTTGTTGAAGCTACTTAATTCTCTTTCATAAATTACATATGGAATATTTCTCTTTGGATCTTTGCAAACAGAGGCCAATAAACAGTTTCTGTGTCACTTTTAACTGCTGAAACTGAGCAAGTATTTGCTCATTATCTTTTGAAATAACAAGTGATAATTTCATGATTATACAATTCATTTAAAAATAGAACATTATAAATACATATTCATTTAATTATAAAGTGGGCAATTTACCAAATGCATGAATATTGACTTAAATTTTGTTCCAAGAATTTAAATATAACATACTAAGAAAAGCTAAATCTTGTTATTTATTTCTATAACATCAGTAGTACTTTACTATTGAATCCTTATCCAAAGAGAGAAAGTGCAAACTAACTGTCACTCTCAGCATAAATGACATATACAGATGTCCCTGAAGTCAATAAGAAATGCAGGCATATGTAGTTATGGAATATGCTTAATGTTAGCTTGCCAAAGAGACTTAATTAAGGGGTCTTCAGAGGGTGATTTGTTGCTGGTTAGAATACATTTCTTAACCTTGATTTCCCCAAACCCTCCAAAATTATTTTTTAAAAAGCCAAACATCATCTCCTTTCAGAAAAACTAAGACAATACCAGACATAGAATTATATATTTAGATTGATATATTAAGTAAAATGTTGCATAATACATTTTTTTTTACAAAAATATTGTCTGCTGTGATCAAGCCAAAATTCTTAGGGTGTATCCTACACACAGGTCACAATTTTACTGTCTAAGGGAATAACAAAAATGCCACCCCTCCACTTTAAAAAAAATAAGCATAGTTTTTACTGGAACATCCTCTAAAAGACTTCTAATAATGTTAATTATGTACACTGACTGACTGTCATATTATTTTAAATTGCATTCATTATCATAGCCCAGAAATGACAATCCATCAGAGGAAATTAACATTCCCAAAGTCTTCATGGATTCACTTTCCCCACATGAGGTTAAATTAAACTGTTTTAATTTCTGTGGATTTTTCTGCAGTGTGGAATAGGTCCCCTTGTGGAATTTTGATCTGAACCAGAAAACATCTAAAAACATACTTACTTTTTTTAGCTAGTGAGGCTTTAACAGACCATCATGTGTCTATTTGGTTGTGTTTATCTTTCTATCTAAATGCATCAACTCTATTCTTTTGTCACTCTACAAATTTCATACATAAAATAAATATAACAAATGACCAATAATACTTGCTTAATGATACAGAAAAACTCAAAATGCTATAAAGCAATGACCAAAAGTATTGTGCTTGCATCTATCCACGTTTTTTCTGAATTTTATGCTGATATTGACATAAAAACTTTTTAATATTGGCCCAAAACAATGAAAATAAAGCAGCAGAAATTATATAGTTAATTGCAATTAGTAACAATAAGGAGGATTGGAACATATTGGGAAGGAGAACCAGGGGAAGGAGAGAAAGAAAAAGACAATCCTTCATTCCGTTGCAAATGATAGCTCTGTTGAACTAAATATTACTGTACATTGTAGCTGAGAATGCAAGCCCTAAATTTGTCTTTCTCTGAAATGTGTCATAATTCCATATTAGGCAGTAAATGTCAATGTATATGAGCAGTTAAGCAGTAATACTGCAGAGAGACTGTAGAGGTAATAAAATACATGTCTGTCTTGAAAGGCTGAAGGCCAAGTGATTTCATAAGCTAAGAAGGATTATTGTTTGCATGCCAGGGAATGTTTTACCACAGCTATATTTTATAAATAAGTAAGCTAGATTAAAAATATGCTTTTTTATGAATGCTAGATTTTAAGCACCACATTTGCATAAACTGTATATCTATTTCAAACTGAACTAAAAATCAGTAATCCACATATTAGCCTTTTTCAGTCAATCAGATAGGGCTGGTCCGATATTTTGTTGCATCTAAAAGAGATGGAGCAGAATAATATTTATCTCATTTTGTTTCTCTAAATCAATATTGTATTTCTTTAAGAATATTCCAATATAACTATTCTTAAATCAATCTGGTCTCTTCATCTACATTGGACTACAAATCTCATATTTATAGATCAATATATTTGAAGGACTCAGACTAAACAAGGCTAGCATATAATGTGACACTGTAGCCACATATTAAACTATGTATGACTCAGACCCCAGACTGTGTGATGAAAGTCATGAACATGTGTATGTGTCTAAGATTACATCTCCATCTTTATATCTAGAATAGATATAATTCAGAAAATCAGTTTGATTTGAACATTCAGATTGATTCATCAGGTTTAATCTGGTTTCATCAAATTTAGATCAATTAAAATGATAAAAAAGGATCCATTCCATTTGCATTTTTATTTACAGGTTAGCATACTTCAATTTTATTTTCTACTTACATATAGTTCTTCTGTGATAAAATTTCTTTACTCTTACAGTTGACTGTTGTACAACTGTGATACTATAAAAGATAAAATATATACAACGATTCCAGGGCAGAAAAGCATTTGCTCCATAATACTAGTGGTATAATAGAATTACTATGGACTCTTGATTTGAACATTTGACCAAATGATTCTTATAGTATGCTTGGAATGTTAATGCTGAAAAGCAAGGAAGCATGCTTATTTCTTCTGTCCAAATATCTTCTCTTGACCTTAGATACAAAGCATCTAGTATTCTGTGGTATAATTTCAATATTTCAATATTTTAAGGGTATGAAAAGGAATAAAATCCATATAAAGGTAATACACGTTCTTTTGAAAGCCCTTAACACACACACATATACCAATTTTAAGGGTATGAAAAGGAATAAAATCCATATAAAGGTAATACATGTTCTTTTGAAAGCCCTTAACACACACACATATACCAAGTTCTAAGTCTATAATGGAACATTGATTTTTATTTATGTATTTATTTCACATGCTTGTATACTGCAATTTTTATAATTCAGACTGGTATTCAAGAAGAAAAACCTGAAAAAGAAATAATATAGAGAATCTTTTATAAAATAGTGTAGTACAAAAATAAGCATGGTTGACCAAGAATTATACCATGGGCCAAAGTCCTCTTGGAACAAACTAGTCTGCAATGATTTTCTAAATAAGGGTCAAAAACAGCCATACTTCTAGGGATCAAATATTCTAAGGGCAGATAGATAGATTACTGAATGATTCTGTGAGAAACTCAATCTGCCTGCCTGCTTTGCCTGATTTTAGGTAAAAGTTGCTCTTTTTTAATAAAAAAAATCAATATTTACATACATGGTGTGTTGTGAGTTAATTTTGTGAGCTTGCTTGCTAGCAAATTTTATGTGACAGACTGAGGTAGCCAATGGCAGATAGATAGATCTCTGAATGAATCTGTGATTCTGTGAGCAATTTAATCTGCCTGCCTGCTTTGCCTGATTTTGGGTAAAAGTTGCTCTTTTTTATAAAAAATTCAATATTTATATAAATATTTATAATATTTACATACAAGCCATGCCCAGCCAGTCACATGACCACCAAGCCACACCCACAAATTAGGCCACACCCACAGAACTGGTTAGTGGTCCCTGGGATTTAAAATTATGAGTTTGGTGGTCCCTGAGGTCCAAAAGGTTGGCGACCCCTGCTTTAGGGTTTACAACAATGATTTCAGAATCCTTCAACATCACCAGTTAAGCCCAGGGTGGTGATTTACAATTCAGTATCAGCATATTAGAATAGATAAACAGATAAATGACCATAATGATAGATAAATGAATAGGTAATTTCTCCCACTAGTTTTATATAAATGTTACTAACATATGGGATAGGTTCAAATTCTGTGGAACATACACAACCTGTTCAACTACCCATCCATGGGCAGTGGACTATTGACTGGAATTATGCCCTGAGCTAAGTTCACAATCACTATAGACCATTGAGTTTAGACAGAATCACCACCATGCCAACCACCCCCAACCTGTGTATTAGTCCAGCAGGATGCCATGGACAATGAATTCCAATTAGAATATTTTCCATCCAAATCCAGTGAAAATTATTTACTAGAGATAGCAGTATGGTTTCTGTCCCATGGACAGCAGATTATCTGTTTTCTCTAAGATCCTCTATAACTGATTCACTAATTTTTCAAAACACTGCTTCTAAAAGGGAAAATAGGGTGAAAGTTATCAAATATAATTGAATTGAAATATGATATATTCAAGGGAGCTGAAAAATTCCTATTTCAAAAGCAACAGCAAAATACCCTCCCTGTGGAAAAAGTAACCATCTCCTGAATCCAGACCACCCATGCTCTATCTGATGTCTAAGTAGGTCAGGAGGACATAGCTCAAGCAGATAGGTGGCAGAGATTCAAACCACTCCTATCAAATTCTGTGTATCCCAGAAGTTCAAAGTAACTACCCACTCATTTTTACTGGACTTATCCAACTGGCACCAAAACCAGAGTAAATATGAATACCAATAAAGTGCAATAGGAATACTTTTATGTCCAGAGAAAACAAAACTGATCACGTTCCTTCTTTTACCCATTCTTCTTCAAAAGGACTCCAGACATCAGAGCAAAATCATTTGTTTGGAATTTTACAACAAAACAAGAATGAAGTTGTAGTGATATCTTCTAAATCTTGGCACCACTAAATGGGCTAGAATCTGACTTTTGTTTTTTTTCCCATTGTTGTTTTTTGTATCTTTTAAATTCTTTCTTCTGGCACAACTTTCAAAAAAATTGAAACTGCCTGGAACAGGCATCTGCAAAAAAGAAATCTCACATAGAAATTTCATGATTCAGAGATCTACCATTGCTTGCCAAATTATCAGGAGCACCTTTTGGAAGACTTTAGATCAATAAGATGCTTGGTCTGGATCATTCTGATAGAATGTAGAGTTCAGAGATGCTACAGTTTGCAGTTTGGCAATAAAATTTGACCATGAATCCTAGCAAATGACATATGTTAATCTTTTCCACATCCAGTTCATATATGTCTAAGATTAAAGATCAGATCAAATGTTTTTTTGTCTATCTGCATCAAAGGTGGAATTATTTGAGTCAAATCTATGGTCACCATGGAGACCTTAAACTCATGAAGCATTCTGATACTCTCTTGTGACATAAAGGTTGACATCACCCAAAACATAAGCCTTGTGAAGTCTACCTACTAGTTCATTGAAGACCATTGCTTAATAACTTATTAAGCAATGGTCTTCAATGAACCAGTAGACAAACTAGTAAGTAGTTGGTATATCAACAATTCCCATGTTGTTTCTTTAGCACAATTTAACATGCAGATGGTCAAACTCAGTCATCTTCAGAGCATCTTTATCTTTTCTGATTAATTTTGTACTACATGAAATTATTAATTGTATGAATGACTTAATATTTATTGTTTCCATTAGCAAACATAATTATAATGAAACCTACTCCAGATAAATCTCTGATATTTTATACTGTGTATGGCCTTGGTGTGTTTTGAAGTAGATCAGATCTGTGAAGGTACCTGCTTCCTCATCCTAGTAACAATGATGTATATTTGAAACTTTTATTCAAGTCATTTAACTTTCATGCCTTAGTCATTAAAAGCTTAATCAATTTTAGGCAGCATACACATTTAAGATCAGTACCCCTTTATGCCTACTAGTGACAATTTAGTTGTGATTTATTGGTTTTTTATAATGTCAAGACCATGTATCAGTATTTGTCCCTATTTTAGCAGACTTCCCAAAGTCTTTAGTGGTTCAAATGTAACTTGGGGAAAAATACCTAGGAAAACAAAACTAAAAACACTCAAATATGAAATTCACATTGTGGCTGTAATCATACCTCTTCAGATTTCTGTTCAGATATAAATATGCCCTTAGTGCTGGATAGAATAAGATGGCTGCCTCAGGGAGTAATTGCTTAGAGAGAATAATAAAATCAAGGGTTATAAACCTTGGGTGGTGAAGGACCAAAGTTAACAATTTTGAAGGAACCCTGTTATCAAAACTTTATAATGTAAGAAAATGAAACAGTTTTGCTTATGACATTCGGACATTCCTTGGCAAAACATTCATGTGGACTTGCATGACATACAATTTTTCAACCCAAAGACAAATCAGTATAACACTAGAGATTTTCCTCATTTAACTGAGTTCACATCTGAAAAGTGAAAAAGCTGTTTTAACTAAACATACTCTCTCCCAACTCATTCAGTAGGAGTGCATATAATAGTACCTCCATAATATCAATTACGTATTTATATTAGGCACATAAACATGATATTAATCATATTTTTTGTCTTTCCAGGTGACTCCATGTTCTACGTTTTTTACAAGCAATCAGCTGCAGTAGTTGAAATGATAGCTCAATATTTAGATTTTCTCATTCTCAGAACAGCAGCACTGAAGCTCATCTGGAATATCTTGAGAGTAGTGTCCTGGACAAATTTTTTTTAATGTCAGCATGAAGTTTGTTGTTTATTCCTAATTCATTTACCAAAAGGATGTATATCCTGTCCCTGTGGTAGCTGACTTTCTACTGCTGAGTCTCTAGCAATGGAATGCCAGCTTGCTGGGAATATTTTTTTTCCAAACAGTAAATGCAATTCATCTTAGCCTTTTTACAATTGGATTTCCATTTAGTTCTCACAGATAAATACTATTTCTTTTTATAGTCAAAATTTAATCAACTCTATATATTCATTGCAGATTACAGGAGAGAAAACTATTATTAATAGAAATATTGTGACTTCAAAATATTTCCCTTATGGAACATTCCCCCAAAATTAGCTCTACGATAAAAGAAATAAACAGATACGGCTATACACTTTGGTCTTGGCCTTGGTGTTATTGATCTTCCAATCATGACATTTTGATGCATGAATTTAGCTTTTTGCTTAGCAGATGATCTTTTTTTTTCTCAAAATCTGAATTATATTTTAATAATTATTGAATATTTGCTCATTTTGTTAGTAGTTCTAATACATAAGAATTTGAAATAATACTGTACTAACTTAGATCTTAGTTAGGATCCAAGTTGCAGATGTAGTGAAGCACCATGAAAGACAGGAGAGATTTCAGTTTACAATATATTTTATTCATTTGTTTGCACAGAGAGAAGAGCTTTTTTTAGAAGTAAATTTGTGTAATAAAACCAAGTACTACTTTGTACATCTCTGAGTCCCTGAAGAATGTTACTCTTCTCAACATTCAACACACAGTTATCTAAAGCAAAAATTAAAACTAACTCTTATGGGAGGAATCTTACTGTTCCCTAAGCCAACTCTCACTGACTTTTGAATTCCCAGTCAGTATATAAATGAGGTTCTCCTGATGGTAGATTGTGCCCAATAACATAAGTTCTCTAGGTAGCTGCTACAGATATAATGAATAGATTAATTAAATAATGCTCAGTCTGTTTCTTCCCTGAAAGATTTACACTTGAGCAAATATTGAAATATTGATGGAAAAGGTGGAACTCTAGAGATTTTTCTAAATAAATTTATGACCATAGTGTTTAAAAGATTCATGTGTAATGTTAACCTCATCAGTTCTTGCCAGCCTTTATACTTTTTGCTAGCTGAGAAGGCTAATAATCAGAACCCAATATTTTAGATTCATAAGTATTGGGGTGCAAAACCAGTCCTGTTCAAACTATTCATTGTGGTTGTTTATTTCATTTTCTCTTACTTTTCTCCATAAAGTGCATTCATAGCAACAAACAATAAATAAGATGGCCAAGAATGAACAGAGGAATTTACAAAGACTACTTTCATAATGAAACACTGAGCTAGAATTTATTAGGATCCTTAGCTTTATACTCAAAAATTAAGTACAAAAAACCCTGTTTCTTATCACGCTTATATCTGTAAAATTGTCCACCAATACAAAAATGTCTTCAGACTAGCAAATTCTCATTGTCTATTGCTAATAATCTATACATCTTATATTTTGTTTCATGATGATTTTCCTTTTATTAGTCCATCCACTAATGGCTGGAAGAAGAATAATTCTTTCTCAGAATAATATTCAGTCTGTCTAATAAGGTGGATTGGTAATACACACAATGTAAGCCATAATAAATACGTTTTTATATAAAATATAAAACTCCTAAATATTTGTTTTCAACATACCGGCAGGGTTATTATTTACATAATAAATATGATCAGGTTGTAACAGCTAACAAAATAACAAAATGTCAATAATAAAATGATTTTGGTATATCATTACTAAAAAACAAGAAAAATTATTTCAATAAATGATTATTTGAATAAAAAAGTTTTACTTTGGGGAGATTATTTGATGACCATAGGGCCATCATTGAGAAAGTGTTGTTCCTAGTGATTAATCATATTTCTGGTAGAACTGAAAAATTAGCCAGAATTTCTTTGATGAAGTTTAATCTTAGACTGATACATAACAATCAAAAAGAAAATAATAAAAATAATCAAGCCATTAAGGACTATAAAATTCAATATCAGCAATCATTGAGATGTATATGTAATATAAGTGTTATGTTATCTTTTACTAGAAGTATGTACATTAATAAATTATTGTTTAAAATAATATTCTAACTATAATATCTATTGTCTGTCTGTCTGTCTATCATTTATTTCATCTTTCCAGACACAGAAGTTTAAATAAGGGCAGGATAATTACAATAATTTTGGAACTTTTTTTTTTTTAAAAAAATAATAGTTCATGTGGAGTAAATCTTATAACATTCATCCAGTGGAGCTTTCTGAATAGGAATGTAAAAGATGTCATTATTGCCTTTCTTAATCATATCCATGTGGGTATGGAGGCATATTGAATGCACCTGACAAGTCTTGTCTTCAATTAATTTTAGCCAAAGCCATAATAAAGGTTCCAATTTGATCAGAATCCATTGTCAGCTTATCTTGAAACGTTATCTCCCTTAAATGCCAATACTGCACAATTTTAGGCACATATATGAGAAATATCTTCAAATATGGCAAATATTGACAATTATTACAGGGTAATGTTTATGTGGAAATCTTCCCTTATTCCTTCCCTTATTACCATTTCTCTCTATCCAGATGTGCTTTTGCACAGATTTTTTTCCAATCTGCCTGTAAGGATAAAACTTAGAAATAAGACACAAATGATTTTATTAAACTACAAATTGCAATTCCCATCCAATGCAATATTTAAAGACTTGAAAATAAAAAGATAAAGAAATAAGTAACAGCAACCATACGATTAGAAGCACTCTCTTACTTCAATCAAAAGTCCATATAGAACCATATATCACATAGTTACGAAATAGACAGAAATCTCCTGCTTAAATGAGCATTAATTATGTCATTGCCATTCAGAGACATGTAATCTCTTATTTTAGAGGTTACTTAAAGATTATTTAAGTGATTACTAAGCTTGAATAACTTTATGCCAAGAATATTTTTTATCACTTTAATATTTTCTTGATAGGTTCACTTTGAAAACAGGGTCACTGCCATCTTCATTTATTCCTTGGATCAATACTAGGAGGAGTAAGGCCTATACTTACTTTCTTTCCTTCTGTTCTATATTTACATACTCACCCGCAATTGGTTGATCCAATGGCGGGAAGTTTGAACAACTGTCATTGGCCAACAAGCTGCGAGCAGCCGGCATAAGAGAGGCTGCCGCAGTTCCGCCGGTGCTCAGTCCTAGAAGAGAAATAAAAAGGAAACAATCAACTGGAGTGCGTGTCTCATTTTCCCGCCACAGAACACTGGCGACGAAGGTGGGATATGAGACAAAGGAATCCAGTTGAGCATATAGCTACGAAGTTCGACCGAGGCATGATATCCAGTAACAACTCGCCACCCGCGCAATTCAACCCGGCCAAAGAAGAATGGCAATCTTACGTAGACTGATTTCTAATGTTCCTGGAGAGCAGCGATCTAAACGGAGTTTCAGAAGACAGAAAAAGAGCTGTTTTTCTGACCCATTGCAGACCTGCAGTATTCTGGATGGCAAAGGCACTGGCGGCACCCATGGACGTTAAAATCATAATGTGGCCAGAATTGGAAAAGCTCCTCCGGGCTCACTATGCACCAACTGTATCAAGCCTAATAAAAAGATACGAGTTCTACCTGAGGAACAAACGGGAGGATGAGAGCATCGCCGATTTTGTGGCAGCACTATGGGACATCGGCGGAGAATGTGATTTTCTCAATTTCGATGAGGCACTGAGAGACCACATGGTCCTCGGGCTAAAGGACCTCACGTTACAAGGCCGTTTGTTAACCCGACCTAAAATCACCATGAAGGAAGCAATAGAAGAAGCCACTGCCACAGAAGCCACCCACAAATCAGCCGCAACGATGAAAAGAATTAACAAAACAACTGGAAATAACAGCAAAGAGTCCAGAAACCAGAAGTGGACAAAGAGACAACCACCACGCACTACGAGAACGTCGAATTGGGGACCGGAAGTGAGGAAGATGACGAAGAAGAGGTATACCACCTACGATCGGGAAAAAACAGAAGGGAGCGGAGCAGGAGAAAACTCGAATTTGAGTGTGCTAGATGCGAGGGGAACCATCCACGCTCGGAGTGCCGATTCAGCGATGCTATCTGCAGGAAATGTGATAGAAGGGGACACATAGCGAAGGTATGCCGCTCCAGGAATAATTACAGCCCCCGATGGAGATGGAGTCCACCTCAGAGGGATAAAGAAAGAGACAGGAAATCTGGGAGCCATTGGAACCACGAGAGACAAAGAAACAACATATAGGAAGGAAGAGACTCACCAAACCGTGACCATTGGACATTCAGATGCAAGAAATGCGAGGAAAGTCCATATACAAGTAGAAATAGAAGGAAGGAAATGTGAGAATGGAAGTGGATTCCGGTTCATATCTCTCCATGGTGTCATGGGAGACCATAAAAAAATTAATCCCTGACATACAATAAGAAGAACTAGAAACCCAAGACCTAACACTTAAAGATTGCCAGGGAGACAGAATCCCCGTGGTGGGGGTAGGACATTTTAAAATTAACTTTAAGAACCACACAGAGATCCTGCCATTAATCATCGTTGACTGGAACAGACCCAGTTTACTGGGACTGGAATGGTTCGCACCATTAGGGATTGGAGTGACGGGAATAAACAAAATCGACGATGCAGATTGGGAAGAGGACCTTGTGACGGAATTCCAGGACATATTCAACGGTGAGCTGGGCAAGTACCAGGGAAACCTGATCTCATTTAACTTAGATCCTAACATAGCCCCGATAAGACTTAAGGCAAGATGTGTCCCTTTTGCGTTAAAACCCAAAATCGATGAGCAGTTAGACAAACTCATAAAACAGGGGGTGTTAGAACCAATGGACCATGCAAAGTGGGAAACCCCTATTGTGACCCCCCGTTAAACCAGATGAGTCCATAAGAATTTGTGGGGACTATAAGGCAACCCTGAATCACGCGTTGCAACAAAGCACATATCCGGTTCCGGATACATTTATTACATTCTATCAAAGGGGGAAATTTTTTTGCAAAATTGGATTTGGCCCAAGCCTATCAACAACTGCCAGTGGATAATCAAATGGCCGAAGCGCAAATGATTGTAACGCATCGGGAGCGTTTAAATGCAACTGATTACAATTTGGGGTTAGCGTAGCCCCCGGGATATTCCAATGCTTGATGGAATGCCTCCTACAGGGAATAAAAGGAGTAATACCTTATTTCGACAATGTACTAATAGTGGCCAAAGACAAAGATCAGTTAAAAGACCGCCTAAGACAAGTCCTCACAAAATTTAAAGGGGCAGGACTGAAAGTTAAAAAAGAGAAATGCAAACTAGTAACTAACTGGGTAGAATTCCTGGGGTACCTAATAGATGGAGATGGCATCCACTCCACCAAAAGTAAAATCCAAGCAATCAAGGAGGCACCTGTACCGAGCAACAAAGTGGAACTACAAGCATTTTTAGGACTCATTAACTTTTATAATGTGTTCTTGCCGCAGAGAGCGATGGTAGCGGAACCCCTACATAAATTGCTCGACAAAGAGGCGACCTGGAAGTGGGGGAAGCGGGAAAACACAGCGTTTCAAGAAGTAAAAAACCTCATTACATCCAGCAAGGTACTAATACAGTACAACGAAACACTTCCCATAACATTAACCTGCGACGCATCACCTTTCGGTGTGGGGGCAGTTCTCAGCCACATCTTGCCGGATGGAAGGGAAGCACCCATAGCCTTTTATTCAAAGACCTTTTCCAAAGCTGAGAGAAATTACAGCCAACTCATAAAGAAGTGCTGGCCACCATATCGGGAATAAAATGATTTCATGAATATCTTTACGGGAGAACCTTTTCATTAATCACAGATCACAAGCCACTATTGGGGATCCTAGCGGGGAATAAGGCAACACCACACATTTTGTCACCACGAATGACTAGATGGTCCGAGTTCCTGGCCGCCTACAGTTACAATTTAAATTACAGGCCAGGAAGAACTATAATCCATGCTGACGCATTAAGCCATTGCCCTCTACCTGATAAAGACAATGACCCCGCACAGAGCACATCCACATTCCAAATCGAAACCCTACCAAACCTACCTATAACAGCTAGAGTCATTGCCAGAGAAACTACAAAAGACAACACGCTGAACAGAATCGCAGCATGGATAAACAAGTGCTGGCCAGAGTCAGGGGCCGACGAAACTGTGAAACCTTTTAAAAACAGACAAACTGAACTTTCAATCTTAAAAGGATGCATACTTTGGGGGGATTGGGTTGTTATACCCAACAAACTAAGGGAAAAAATATTGGACCTTTTACATGAAAGACACCTGGATATAGTGAAGATGAAAGCTTTGGCTAGAAGCTATTTATAGTGGCCGGGATTGGATAAAAACATAGGGGAGTGGGTAGCGAACTGTAAATGTTGCCAGGAATCCAGACCTGCACCCCCACAGGCACCAGCTACAGAATGGGAAATACCTAGGGGACCTTGGTCGAGAGTACATATCGATTTTGCGGGACCAAAAAGGGGGTATACGTTCCTAATAATTGTGGATGCTTACTCAAATTGGCTGGAAGTGAGCATCATGCACTCCACCTCCACAGATGCAGTAATCAAGAAACTCTGAACATTATTCGCAACACACGGATTACCGGATGTATTAGTATCCGATAACGGGCTGCAATTCACGGCAGCGACATTCGAAGGATATTTCGCTAGCCAGGGTATAAGGCATGCACTAAGCGCGCTGGCACATCCGGCAGCGAATGGGCGAGCAGAACGAATGGTTTGTTTTACTTAAAAAATTGGGCCTGGGAGAGATACAAGAAAAAATAGATAAGCTGTTAACCATACAACACATGACACCAAATATAACAACTAACAAAAGTCCAGCAGAACTATTAATGGGCAGGAAACTAAGATCACATTTAGATAGATTACACCCCACATACTGCACAGAGAAACCAACAGATTCCTCCAGCAAACACCGAACATTTAACACCGGAGATTTAGTATATTGAAAAAATTTCTCAGGGGACCCATTGTGGATACCGGCAACAATTACACAGATAACCCCGGTCTTACAGACTAGTCACCGCAGACAATAGGGACTGGAGGAGACACATAGACCAGTTGAGATCACGAACACTACAGACAGACACTGACAGACCAGGAGGAGAAGGGGGAGACCCTTCAAACACAAACCGCGAGGGAAATAAAAATCAAACCACAAACATGAACAGGTGAGAAGGGGGAGACCCTTCAAACACATACCAACAAATACAAGTAGAAGCAGGCAGGAAGGGGGAGACCCTTCTGGCATAAACCAAAAACAAGGGGATGAACAACCCCAAGCAATAAAAAATACCCTAACAATCTCACAACCATCACTAACACTACCCCCAGTCGAAGTTCGCAACAACGCACCTAGAGCCGAAGAGAGTAACACCTCGAGAGACGTGGAACAGGCACGAGAAGAGCTGCCGGGAAGAAACCTGGGAGGGAGAGGCCTAGCCAACTCAACCGACCGAGCGAGGCCCGGCAGAAGCAGCATGGCCGGCTCCACCTTCCAGGAGGTTCTACACGAAGAGACGGAGAAATCAACAGGTCCATCCACATTGGCCGCTGGCAAACTCATGACTGACCTGCGCAGGTCTAGTCAGAACCATAGGAGTCCCGCCTACTTACGTGACTATGTAACCTAGGGGGGTTCCTGATTGGTCGACTAGATCAAGTGGGGAGGGTTGTTCTATATTTACATACTCACCCGCAATTGGTTGATCCAATAGCGGGAAGTTTGAACAACTGTCATTGGCCAACGAGCCGCGAGCAGCTGGCATAAGAGAGGCTGCTGCGGTTCCACTGGTGCTCAGTCCTAGAAGAGAAATAAAAAGGAAACAATCAATTGGAGTGCGAGTGTCTCATTTTCCCGCCACAGAACACCTTCCTTTCCTCCCCTTCCTCCCCTTCTCCTCCTACTCTGTCTTTTCTTCTCTCCTCTTCCTCCTTCTTCTTCTGCCTCCACCTCTTCCTCTCCTTCCTCTCTATCTCTGTAATCATCATCATCCGCTCTCTCGCTCTCATCTATCTATCTATCTATCTATCTATCTATCTATCTATCTATCTATCTATCTATCTCTATCTTGTGTGGTTTCTCAGTGCTGGCAACAATGCATATAATAGTCTTTGTGGTTCCTAATAAGGCATGATTTATCATCAAGAAAGACTATTATTCACACTAACTGAACACAACTAGAAACTTCATTTGTAGTCTGTCACAAATGGCAAACATGGCAAAGTCTGAACTAAGGAGTTAGGTACAAATGCAACCAAGATGTCAGAGTCAACGTTCTTAAGTTATAATTAAATGTTACAAATAACATTTGAATAGTTTCAAATTAAAAAACTTTCTGGAATAAGCATATCTCATTTTCCCTGGTCCTAGTTTAAAAAAATAATACAAACAAATAATATGTAGTCAAATGTGTAAAAAGGTAATAGCTAATAATGTGCTTCTCAAATTCAGTTAGGGTGTTTGCTTTTAAAATTTTTAAATAAATGTTTTATTGGAATAAAATATGAAAATTAAATTTTAATTGACCAAGACTGAAATCCTATACCTAGTTATTAGCTTCAATGAACATTCTTGTACTTATTCACATAGCGCATAAAGCACTGCAGTTTAAGTTTATTACTATTATTAGTACCTTACTTGTAATACTGACGATAGACAGTAGTCTTCTCTCTCCCCCCCGTCTCCCCCCACCACTCTCCCTCCATTTGATGACTTGTTAGAATGAAAATTAGCATCTTACTTAAAGCATGCTTCAGGCTATAATTTTATTATAGTTTTACTCAGACACTGGTACCTGTAAAAAAACTTGTAGATAATAACGGACTAAGATACCCAGGGATGATAAAATAGATTGCTTGGCTGTAGGTGAAAAGTCATTGTTATCATTTATAATATCAGCAGGAATTCATATGCCTTCACTGTATGCAAAAAATAAATTTGAAGTATGTCCTACTGTGTCATCTAGAAGCTATATATATATATATATATATATATATATATATATATATATATAAGTTAGCAAACTCTAAAGGAGACATCGTTGCCACTCAAAATGAATTATTGTCTACTTTCAACTTAAAAAGTCAGATACAAGAACTTGTGCTAAATTAAAGCAAAACAACTTTAATATAGACTCGTATTCTTAATATTGTGGACAAAATGTTTACTAATTTGCCCCATATAGCCTCATGTCTAAGCATTACAAATAATAATTGAAGTGAAAAAAATATCTTCAATGGGTCAGAACTTCATTCAGTTGTAATTTGGCTTCTGCCAAAATTCTTTTGTTAGAACTACTATTGTGGCATTTAGTTTGAAGCTCTCTTGCAAGTATCTAGGATGAAAAATAATACAGTTTACATAATATATGCAGTTTACATAATATATAAATTGTTTTTAGTCTGTGATCCATATAGGGTCCAGAGAATAGTCTGAGTAGTTATGCTGCAGGCAGTGATAAATTCCTCCAAATCATTTATTCTTTTCATGGCTTCAGATGATTTCTCTGATAATTTTTAGGATTGTAGTATGTCACACAGAAAATTAACATTTCTGCATTAGGACATAAAATGAAAATAAAATGTTGCTCATGATCAAGGCAAATGTTATTGTTACTGAAATGTTACTATTATTGAAACATCGGGTTTGAACAGGTTTAAAATATATCTGTTTTCCTTTATGGCAGACTTTATTTTTCTGTATGTGTGAATGCACAAGTCTTTTACTTACAGAAAAAGAGATAGATGGAGATTTTACAATGTTTAAAAGAGTCTTAAAAGATGACTTTTAAAAAGTACTGATTTTTTTTGGTCTAAAACATAATTAAAAACAAATTGGGGATCAATAACATCTACAAGGTTGGTCTTGTCATTACCAAGATTTCACCAGAAAAAGCCACATTGAAAGTCAATCTGAAACTTGAGCATTTTCTTTTGAAGAAATGAAAAATCATTTTAAGAAGCATGGTAGAATTTTACACAAGGCCATGGATTGCACATTTTTATTGTTTAAACTACTAGTAATACTTCTTACATATTCCATTGGAAGTATGCAGGATTTTCAGATTATTATTAGTTCCATATATTGAGTAATAACTTTTAAAATTATGATGTATGGAAATTTATAGTACAAAATTGTTTGCATGGAACCACTGTCTACAGAAGGATTCTTCATCATTAGATAGTAATTACTCTATTTGTTTTCTTCTGTTCAATCATATTCAATTTTTGGAAATTGTCCTGGGCAAGTCCCTATAGTTTTCTTGACAAGATTTTTCAGAAATGGTTTTGTATTGCTTCCTTCCAAGGGCTGAGGGAAAGTGACTGGGTCAAGGTCATCCAGATATCTTTGTAATGAAGGTGATGAGGCCACTTGGAGATTTATTTGTGTTCTCAGAATACACCAACTCAAAGATGGAAGATGAGCAAATAAAGGAGACAATGATAGTATGGGCTAAAAAATTTTCTTATACAATATAATTAGATAAGTGGCAGAAACTGTGGGATAGAAATTATAAAATAACAATGTCAACTGCATATACAGAAAATATTTATAAAATGTTTTATAGATGTGAGTGATGTCGAGTTAGCCATGGCTACCCAATCACATACCAAGCCACACCTTCCAGCCAGTCATTAGGGCAAAGAACCAGTTATTACATTATTTGAATCCCATCACTGCCTCAACAACTCTATAAAATGATGCAAATGACCTACAAGGAATATAAATTCTTCCTTTCCCCACCACCCAGTCAGAGTTGAAGAAGCTTCTTGAGTGAGAAGCAAAAGGTCTTCAAAGAAAAACACAAAAATTCACTGGCCTCTTAAAAAAGCACTTTTGGGACATCTGCAATTTATTATAATCTCCCTTATTGCTGGCACTAAATGTTTAATGAACAATATCCATTTATTTCTCTTTAATTTCATAGACAAACTTCAATGTTTTCTTCATCTTGAAAATAAGCTTATCATACAAAAATATTCTATAATGTTATATTTTATGTGTTCCTCTCAATTAATAATATGTCATTAGTTTGCTTATTTTCTTAATATCTAGCTCCTGGTAGTTGTTGAACTATATGCTAGATGGAACTGAACCAATGTCAAAATCCCAAAGTAACTTCTTAGAAAGCTTTTACCAATACGGTTTCAGCTGTCCATTGTCCATCAAATTACAGGTTACATGGTGCCAAGCCTTTTTACTATAGCAATAATCTTGGGTTGTCATATATTATATTCAGTATAATATGTTGTCATATATTATACTATGTTTTCTATTTAAATAATAGAAAAATAAGTGCTCTTGAACTAAATTGAACATTTTCTAAAAGATATTGGACACTGTCAATAATGGAACTCTGTGGCTCTAGTAATTTGGAATCACAATATATTTTTATCTAATTGTTATTAGATAAAATAACACTCAAAACAATTAAGAATAAAATTCAGATTAAAACAGAACAAAAAAGTCCTACTACTCCACTACCACCTCCAGTCTGAGAATAACTTTACCAACAAGATAATTTAAACACTGAAAATCTATTAGAATAAAAATATCTTTACTTCTCAAGAGCCAGCTGTATCTAGTTTGGAGAACAGAAGGTGACTTTAATTCAATTCAGTTTATTGCGGTCACATTTATCATTTATTTATCATATGATGAAAACATGACAGAAGAGAAGTAAACATATACACACAATCCATGTAATTATATACAAAACTTCTATGGGGTTATGGCAGTGGCTTCATAGCTGGATGTCCAATTCAGCTACCCAGCTGTTGCTTCATGCAGATCTTCTAGGGAACCAGAAAATGCACATTATGGGCAATCTTGCACAATGTGTTTAACAGCTTGCATATCAACACCACAATCACAAAAAAGGGAAACTTCCCATTCCCACTGATAGAGGGCAGAGGCACTTCTTCCAGTATTATACTTAATTCTATTCAGTTTTGACCAGACAGAATGAGACATGTCAAAACCATGTGGTTTGGTAGAGAGATCACTAATGGTCAGGCCACAAGATGGTACCTTGGACCATTCTTCTCTCCAGGCATTCTCATGGTTAAACTGGGTAGATATTATGTGAATAGCTGTTTTCCATGCTGACCTATGGGATTTCAATCTTATGATGGGCTGGGCATTGTCCTGGTGAATAGTCAGGGTCTTGTTGTTCATCATCTTGACCATAGCCAAACAAGAGCTTGTTTTCTTCTAATGTGGGCAATATAATATTGCTAAGTAACTGGTAACTGAAGATACTCATTGCCTTGCAGAGCTGAACACCAATCATTTGAGTGTGGATGCTGTTAATATTCAGCTGTGGAATAAACCAAAGCTAAGGCTGTTGTTTGTAGGGTGTTATGATTAGCACCTCAGGGTGTTAAGTAAATTGTTGTGGCTTTTCAATTTTATAACTGTTTTTTTTTTCAGGTGTTATTGGAAAGTTAGTGATCTGTCCAGTGTTATCCGTGGGTTCTTCAGAGAGTTATTGCATTGTAAAATATGGTTCTAGAACTTGACTAACGGCTAATAATTTGTGCATCTAGTGCTGAGGTGGAATGTGGTTACTTCTTGTTTTTGTTAAGCTTGTTGAGAGGTGCCATTGTGGCCATCCAGCTTTTGGAGAT
The DNA here is from genome assembly GCA_023653725.1 of Bungarus multicinctus. Taxonomy (NCBI): domain Eukaryota; kingdom Metazoa; phylum Chordata; class Lepidosauria; order Squamata; family Elapidae; genus Bungarus; species Bungarus multicinctus. Next base: position 48,770,011 of record CM042849.1, on the reverse strand, counting down.
CTTGAGAGAGGATATCCTCTGCATCACTGAAGTTGATTCTTTGGTATGTGAGATTGATATCATCGGCATAAATAACTGTCTGGGAAAGTTTCAGACAGGTCATGGTTGTACAAGTTGAAAAGAGCAGGGAACAGCACTGATCCTTGGGGTAGTCCATTATTCAACTTATTATATCTGCTTCTATTGAATTAAGTGAAATAGCCTATTACTCAGCATGTTGCCAATCAAGGCAATGGTGTTATGATAAGGTATAACCTGGATTACTTTCAGGAGAAATCCTTTTCTTCAGATAGTATCCTAGGTCACCAAGACATCAAGAAAATAGAGATATTTTTCATTTTCCATTCTTCAGGTAAAACGTTAGTGCAAGCACTTAATCACTATAATCACATTTGGGGTGAAATCTAGCTTGTTCTACTTGGATTACCGATTCTATTGCTGTGTAACACAAATCTTTCTAAAGGTTTGTAGGTGGCATAAAATAAAGCAATTGGCCTTTAACTTTGGGGAAGTTTGGATCCTTCTCTGGTTTTAAATTTGCAAAAAATTTAGTCTTCTTGAATAGAGCAATCCTGAATATATTATGGAACTAAAAAAGGAGACAGGCCAACATTTAGTTTTTGGTCTAAAGTTCTTTAGTAGTTCTGGATATATGCCTTGAAGACTTGCAGCTTTACCATTTTGTAAACAATCCAGCCCACTCTGCAGTCTTCTGGTATAAATGGGGTTGGCTATAAACATGTGATGGAAGATCATGCTTCAACAGCTTCTAAAAAGATGTGAGTAGCCCCTGGTATTCTGAAGAACATTTTTAATTCAAATACAAAGGATTACACTGCTCTAAATATTACCACACAATGGTATGCCAGCTAATGTCATCAATCTATTGTCACTGAAGGTCAATATATCTGTCATCAAAAGAACAAAATCTGCATGCAACTTTTACCAAAGATGGTAAAATAGAAAAAAAAACCTAATACTCTACTAATATCCCTTTGAAAGGATTTCCAGAATTTAGATATCACTAGTTGAAAATATATCTATAACTGTCTGGTTTGGTTCTGCAACCCAACAGGACAGACACAGACTTCAGAGGATAATTAGGACTGCAGAAAAAACAATTACTACCCACCTGCCTTCAATTGAGGACCTGTATATTGCTCAAGTCAAAAAGAGGGCTGTGAAAATATTTACAGATCCCTCACATCCCAGACATAGATGGTTTTAACTCCTTCCATCAAGACGAAGCTATAGAGCACTGCACACCAGAACAACTAGACACAAGAACAGTTTTTTCCCAAAAGCCATCACTCTGCTAAACAAATAATTCCCTCAACACTGTTCAACTATTTACAAAGTGTACACTACTATTACTGTTAATCTTCTCATCACCCATCTCCTTATCACCCATCTCCTCCCACTTGTGAATATAGGACTGTAACTTTGTTGCTTGTATCCTTATGATTTATATTGTTTCCTAGTATGATTTTATTGATGATTGTACCCTATGACTATCATTATGATTCTTGATCCTTAACAAATGTACCTTTTCTGTATGTACAGTATACTGAGAGTATTTAAACCAAGACAAATTCCTTGTGTGTCCAATCACACTTGGCCAATAAAGTATTCTATTCTATTCTTACTCATGATGAGAATAGATGTACCAAAATGTCTTTAAACTGATTCAGCAATCCAGGAAAAATGACATTGTAATATTGATTTTTCTTTCTTTTCTTTCTACACTACTTGCAAAGTGAAAAATGAAAGAATGCACTGATTGAAGAATTAGAATTTTATTTATATATTACAATCTAGACTATATAAATAACATCTCATCTGAAGTGCTTCAAGATAATTCTTCTCCTTCTTTCAATGAAAAAATGTTTTTGAATGCCGAAACAGAAACAAATGCAAACTTGTGCTCTCCTGAGCACTAGGAAAAACATTCATGGATAGTTTGTTTTGACTTTATTCTTTTTCACATTTTTCTTATGAGCACATTTATGTTATGATTCATTAATTCTTTTCATGTATTTTGCTTCATTCTTCTTTGGAAGTAAACATTGCAATAGGTCTTCTTCTCACTCTTTATTCTCAACACCTATATTTATTATTTCACATTTATTTGTTTGTGGATTTTGTTAACTTCTTTATTATTGTTTTTGTTTCTTATTTCCTCAGTGATAGTAGATTTCTTTTCTTCCCCATGCTTTACTATATCCTGATTCTTTTTTTAAGTTGTTAGACAACTTAAGCTGGAGCCAAAGAATGCTTTATATTAGAAACATGGCAATCACTAAAAAAAGCCTACGTTGCTATAAATATTACAACATATTATACAGCTCTTTCCTATTCTCACACTTTTAAAATCAAGTTAGTTTTGAACACCTATGTTCTTACGAGTCATATGTTGTTTTCTACATGGTGCTCAAAAATCTCGTGGGATGGGAAGCTCCATTAAAATCAAAAAAGTAATAAAAAGCAAAGCATAAATAAAATGATATTTAAATTCAGGTTTATTAATGATTGCTTGCCTGGTTTTAGCCACAGAGCAAACCAATATTTCAATTATATAAATACTACATTGGCAGCTTTGAGGTTATGTTTTCATCCCAGCTCCACCAGGGAAATGTGATGAGCTCACAGATGCTTCTAAGGAAGCCTTGAATGAGGGGAACTTCATTGCTACTCTGCATCAGCTGAACAGCAGCTGTGACACCCAGCTTTTTTTTTGTTTTTTACTGACATTTCTTCCATGTCCTAAAGGATCATTCCAATCCCAAGGGCATAGATCATATCAGCCTCAGAATAAAGCCTTCTCCTTTATGCAAAGCTAATTGTGAATTTTCTGTTCTTCAATAACTTAAATCTACTATATCTAGGCTATAAAATTCTGGATGACTAGATGCTACTGGTTGACATCAAAGAGTTAGCAAAGTGAAAACCTTTGATAATTAGTGGGAAAATGACTTCATTTATACTTGATAAATGACCTTCCTTTTTATTTTATTACATATATATAGAAAGTAGGATAAATTCAGACATTAGTAGATTAACCAGTCCATAGTAGAATTAGAAGTGTTCTAATCTTAAGAAATGGGTATGATTGCCCTCCGTCCTAGGACTTCGTGTGAGTTTGGTATGCAGGCATAAAACTTTATCTTTGTCATTTTCAGGTTTTTAAAAAAATGGTTTTTACTATATCAACAGTAGAAGAATAGAATTAAATTGCTTAGTGAAATAAGACAAATTCTTTCATACAATTCCTGGGGTCAGTTAATATCAATTACAAAAAGGTATACATTTTCCTGACCACAGTAACATTGTCTTAAAAAAGATTAAAAAATGAATTGTGAAGGTGAATAAAAATCAACTTCAATTGAAAAAATGAAGTTTTGAACTCTGCATTTCTCCACTGTTTTGGTTAGCGAGTCTTATTTGATCATTCTTACCTATCCTCATGGGTTGCCTGAAAAGATATGTGTTTAGTGGGAAAGAGAGAAGTTGGGAAAGAATGGATATATGAAAGAAACTGTATTGCAGTAGAAGTGTAAGATTCAACAAGAGTACCTTGCATGACTGTTTCAGGACAGTAATCTCTGCTAAATTTCCAAATGCTTATTAGAAATAATATTCTTACTGTGCTGTACATAATTCAAGAGAAGATTCTTGAAGCTTTGAGCCAAAATTTCACAAGCTTTGAGTCTGTGAAAGTGTTATCTTTCTATGACAACTACATGACTCTAAACAACAATAAAACAAAAACAAAAAAACACATGCTGCATTGTGCTTGTTCTTTGCCTTTCACTATTACAATAAGTTTAGGCAGGTACAGACCAACTGTCAGGATTTTTTTTTATTGTAGCAAGTATGTATACAACAAAGTGTTTCTCTCTGAATGCAAAAGTCTGATGACTTGTTTCTAAGAGTGGGTTTTTCTTTTACATCTTTTTGACAATTAAGTTTTATCCTCATCTTAGTTAAAATAACTTTCACTCCCACTGAGTTCTCAAATCAGCAATTGATAACCCATAGCAGAATTAATTTGCTCTGAGCTCAGTTTGCTGATTATGGGATGGGGAACTATATTTTTATAAACTTTCCACTATCTCTAGTACTTGTCTAATACTTGTAGCAGCCTTTTCCATTACTGGCCAACTGCTGCCAAATTGGTCTTGCCTGTCACTCTGGGCCTGAAACTGGAAAATCTTTCTATTCTGATCCCATACATCCTTATTTGGAATTAATTCCTTGGTGTAGATACTGCAGATAATCTTGATTACTAGGATTCTTTTTACCTGTTAGAAGAATTCTGTTGTTACTCTGGTCAAGCAATCCACACAGTTCCTGCTGCTTGGTTCTATGGCTATGCCCTTTCCCCTTTGGCTTCAGTTTCCTTCAGAAGAACTGTCTTTGGCTTAGCTAGCTTAAGCATTTGTCTCTCTTCATTACAAAGCTACACTCCCTCACTGATTCTCTATAGGTTAAATATCAAGCTGACTTTTCTGGTTTGTTTCTAGTCAATGCCTCTATTCTTCTCATCATTATCAACTTGTCCCCATGTTACAGGTTTTCATCTCTCAGATTTATAATTTCTTCATTTGGACGCTAGGTATGATGAAGGCCAAACATATAGTTTTATTTATTTATTTATCTATTTGTTTGTTTGTTTGTTTGTTTGTTTGTTTGTTTGTTTAAATTTATATACCGCCCCCTCTCCCAAAGGGACTCGGGGCGGTGAACAGCCAGAATAAAATGCACATATAAAACACATATACAATATTTAAAAATTAAAAGAATTAAATATATTGGCTATTACAAAGATTAAAATAAAGGGATTAAGAAAGATTAAAACCAGATTAAAAAATTTAAAAACCCTGAGGCCAGACCGGCTTGCTGAAATAAATAAGTTTTCAACGCACGGAGGAAGGTCATGAGATCAGGGATGGTCCTCATCTCCGGGGTAATTCGTTCCAGAGAGGGGGTGCCCCCAATGAGAAAGCCTGCATCCTTGGGGTTGCCAGCCATCCAGCCGGCAGCACCCTGAGGAGGCCGACTCTATGGGAGCATATCAGTCGGCGGGAGGCCGATAATGGCAGGAGGTGGTCTCGCAGATATCCTGGTCCCGAGCCATGGAGTGCTTTAAAGATGATAACTAAAACCTTGAAGCACACCCGGAGGGCCACCGGGAACCAATGCAGCTTGTGCAGAAGTGGCGTAACATGGGAGCCCCGAGAAGCCCCCAACACCACCCGTGTGGCCGCATTCTGCACCAGCTGGAGCCTCCGGATGCTCTTCAAAGGCAGCCCTATGTAGAGAGCATTGGCATAGTCTAGGTGGGAGGTCACCAGGGTGGAGGTGATGGTGCTAAGCGCATCCTGATCCAGAAAGGGCCGCAACTGGTAGATCCTACGGACCTGGCCAAAAGCCCCCCTGGTGACGGCCGCCACATGGTCTTCCAATGACAGCCGTACATCCAGGACAACACCCAGATTGCGGGCCCTCTCTGTGGGGGCAAGAGTTCCTCCCCCCACAGCCAGCGATGGAACCGGGATGCTGGGAAGCACAGCCACTCAGTCTTAGATGGGTTGAGCTGAAGCCTGTTCCGCTCCATCCAACACCGCATGGCCTCCAGGCACCGGGTCATCACTTCGACGGCTTCATCGGGGTGGCCTGGGGTAGAGATGTACAGCTGAGTATCATCAGCGTATTGATGGAACTCTACCCCAAAGCCACGGATGATCTCACCCAGCGGCTTCATATAAATGTTGAACAGAAGGGGCAAGAGCACCGACCCCTGAGACACCCCACAAACCAGGGGCCTCGGGGCCGACCTCTGCTCCCCTGCCAACACGAATTGCAAACGGTCAGAGAGGAAGGAGGAGAACCACTGCATAACAGTGCCTCCCACTCCCAACCCCCCCAGCCACCGCAATAAGATATTGTGGTCGACAGTATCGAAAGCCGCCGAGAGATCTAATAGGACCAGGACAGAGGAATAACCTCTGTCACAGACCCTCCAGAGATCATCCACCAATGCAACCAATGCCGTCTCCATGCTGTGTCTGGGCCTGAAGCCCAATTGGGTGGATCCAAATAGACAGCTTCATCCAGGTGCTGGGGAAGCTGTCTAGCAGGACATCATACAGCCTCAGCAAATATTTTTCAACCATATTAATCTTCTTTTACCCATTGTGTTTTGTTACACTGAAGGAGGCAATGGCAAACTACTTCTGAAAAATCTTACCAAGGAAACTGCAGATCGCAGACATGATTGAACAGAAGAAGAAGAAAGACATACAGTGTGAATGAATGTTTATAATGTTGCATCTACTTTCAATGGGTCTTTAAAATTAAGATTGAGCAGGAATATGATGTTATTGACTTCATTACAATCCCTGCCTACACTAAAACTCAATAAAAACATTTGTCTAGCATTTCATAGAATATTTGTTAACAAGTTTAATTGATTGGTGGTTTTTAAGAGAACAAATCTTACAAGTAATGTATTCTTTTTCTACAAACATAGCAAGGAGAAACAGAAGAGACTTTTATTATTTACTAGTTTTAGCTCAGTCCACCATGTAATCAAATCTTTTGAGAAAGCATCCTGCCACTTACTCAGATCTTATGAAATGTGTACGCGTATGGGATCTTTTTGATATGCAGTAATTATATATATATTATTTATATATATATAAATCATCCAATTTCTTTTCTTCCAACACAAAACTTCAATTCTTTGAGAAATTATAAAGTGGACTCCAGTATTTGATAGTTTATCCATTATTCTGCAGAGAATTTTAAAAAACTCCTAATCTAGTTATAATAACCATGTTTTTTGGATCAGGATAGTTAATTAAGAAAACAATGCAAGTATATAGATGAAAAAGTTCCCAGAGTTGTCTCCATTTCCATGCAACTTCAGTTGCAGTTTTGTAGATTGAGCTGAACACCTTGTGAATTTTTTATTTACTTCAAGGGATGTCTTGGTTTTTTTTCCCCATAAGGTTCACTGTATTGATTAGAATGACTAAGTCCAAAATCAATTCTTAACCTCTTTGTAGAGAAAATGGTTGATTCACCACTAATAGAAAAAAATGGGCCCTGCACAAACATTCACAGCTGGTTAAAAAAAACCTCTACATGTTCTTTTAAGAACTGAAATAGAAGACAAACCAAATTGCTAGAAATGTAGATATTCCCTGAAGAAAATACATGGGGAATGTTTTAAAGCATAGTTTAATGGTATGCCCTTCAGTTGCTCATGTGTCAGTATTAATCAGCTGAAAATGAAATATATACCGGTGAGCATAATATATATAGACTTGTAATAGTTTTTATACAGTATCCTATTTGCATGTATAAAGTAGAAAATGAGCATTCAGTGTTTTGCGCTCCAATTAAGGAGGGAATTGTGGGAATTGAGACAAGGAAATATTTACCTGGTTTACTTGGACAGTTTTCCATTATAACAAAGACTGTAGGGAAACCTCAAGTGGTCCATATTTCTTTTGAACATAAAACATTATCTACTGTATGGCTCATTTTGTTTGCAGTATAAAATGATATTATTTGAGACATTTTTAAATAAATTCATATATAAAATTATCTAGGATTTGATAAATTCATAAAAGTGGATTTCTTATGGTTAGAATGGGGCTATTATTATTCCAGGGCTATATTAACTGACACAGATAATATTCAACCATGCACGTACACCATTTACAACTTGATACATGCTGACTTGCATCTGGTTTCATAGAAATTTGCTGAGTTGAGATCAGTCTATCTTCAATATTTAATCTTAATGCTTCATTCATATATGGAAAGCAATACTGGACTTGGTGAGAGAAGCAAACAATGAAGAATTATGGAACTTGTACTCTAGAACTAGTGTACTGCATGCTGGGGATATCTGCCTTTTCCAAATCTGTCTCAATTGCAGATTTGTTTTTATGAATGTTGACTTGGAAGCTTTCAAACAAGCAGATTAGAAAAGGTTTTGAAATAATTTTTCAGTTTCTAAGAACTAAGACCAAATCTTATAAGAAAAAGAACCATTAGATAGGTAGATTTCCAAGCTGCTATCTCAAACTTGTACTTCTATAATTCATGTATTAGAGTCCAAACCCATGGTGCTGGGGCTTATGAAAATTAAATTCCAATAGAACTTGAACTATCATTGAATTTAATTCCACATTTTTTTTTTAAAAAAAATCTATGTATGAATGTAAAATTTGCATTAAGAACAAATTATTATTATGGTACTACAAATTACTACAACTGAATCTGTAAATAATTGCTCTAAAATATACATTTAAAATACATTTTATATGATTTACAAATGATTATAAATCAGTGTGATTATATGATGGTTGTGTATAACTGGCCTTCCCTGGCAAATCAGGCAGGAAACATGACAAGATGAGCTAGTAATATAGTATTGTAAGGCTACATTAGTAAAATCTTGCAAGTGTGGAAATGCAAATCTCCTACTATCTCTTTTTACAGCTGGATTACTTACTGTAGAGGGAATCCTTTCTGGGTTTCTTTCTGTTGCTGTTATGCAGCTGACCACCCGCCCTTTTTTAAAAAAAAAAATCTGATCATTCCTAAGCATCATCTCTTCCTCTCAACTATCAAGGCCATCCTCCCATAACCATTACAATTACCCCTTTTTCAGGCCATTAGGGCTGGGCAATATTTTTATGTTTAGTTCTTAAAATAACAAGGGTAAGGAAAACATAAATTATGGCAAATTGAATTGCTGATAATGCTTATTATCTTATATTGTGAAAAAATATAGTTAATAAGTAGATTCTCAGGAAGGAAGGAGTGCATTCCAGAGGAGCAAGATGAAACTTGACTACAAATTATGTGTCAGATAAAGAGGATAAAAACATTTCTTCCCTAATAGTTCACAGAGTCAGCCTGAAAGAACTTCCACATTTCATTTTTGGGTTTGGTTTTATTAACATGATTCCCATGTGGAGAGGAGGGGTGAGGAAGGAAGGAAGGAAAATCCACCATGGACTGATCAGGATGTTAGAAATATAAGGTAGAGAAAATGAAAAGAGAACCCATTTGTGCATGCACTGAAGCATCATTCTTTTCTTATCAACAGAATTATTTGTCAGAATTGGTTGATCAATACAAATTGGTCAACTGGATTGAGTAATCAAGCCACGTTTTACTGCTGTAGTTGTCAATGACTTTATAAGCTCATGCCATCCATCCTACATGGCATGCCGTGGCTGATAAATTGTTAGTCTGGTATATTGACCTTTTGGAATCAATAAATTTAGAGACCAAAAAAAAGTGCTCAGTGGCTTCATTTTTCTTGAGTAGGTCTGTCAGTACTTTATAAATATGTGCTTACACTCCTCTTCAAAGGAGAGTTGAAACTGAATAAAAGAGTTATGTCTTGGGAAGATCAAATGCTCCTAATCAAACCAGTGGAGCATGGGTATCAGGCTTTTTTAATGTTTATGATACATGTAATTACTATATTGGATATTGAGATACATGTGTCATTATATTTAAAACTGAGATGAAATAGACAGCATTATATCATCACAAAACAGAGATTTATTTAAATGAATTTGTAGGGAAAGCTGATAAATAATACAATGGTTTCATCAATGAAGAAAGAAAGTATTATCCGCTGCTTTAAATCTGATTGTTATGTCATATTGCAGAGGAATGATACATATGGTCATATTCTCATTGATATGCCTGGCATTGTTAGTATGCCTAGTCTGAATAATGACAATCTTTCCAGCTCACACTGAGGTTGGATTTGTTACATTATTACATAGCTGAAATGGTGAAGTTATCTCAAGTCAGATACAGAGGTAAAACTGAAAAAAATCTGAAAATCACGTCAAATGAAGGATAGATTTTAAAAGCTCTGACATCATTCTATTACCTAAATTAAAATACTGAGCAAATACATCTGACTCAATTTCAAATTTCATCTTAAATTTTACCCAGTTGTATATAAGAAGCATTTGTGGACCTGTGTCAGCTATTCCCTCAGGAAAACGTGATTCTTGAAACAATTAGTTATCAAAAGGAACTTTTACTGAGAGAAAGTGATTTCAGAGAAGTCAGGCAGAAACTGAAGTTCTCGTACAAAGCATTAAACCATTCTTTCAAATCCAAATCCACACCGCCTTCACCTGTCCACCAGTAGCCAAGGTAGTAAATACTTATATGACTGCAGCACTGAGAGTTTGAAGGCATCATTTATAGAGAAGCACTAACAGGGAAAATCTGTACTGTTTGTTTGGTAGTACACTGATAATGATTACAATCATAGAAGCAGATATATAAAAATATTTATGAAACAAAATCAAGGTAACCTTTTTTTCTGAAAAAAATACAGTACAAAAGATAAAGAATACTACAGTTGCATCAAACACGCTTCCAATATATATATATGTATTTAATTGAATCACAACAAATGCAACACAAATCACTTATAAAAGCAATGAAGGTTAAGAATTATGCTATATATTGCATGTGATTTGTCAGTAATTAATATATTTATGATGTGGTTTCATTATGTTGATGTTAATTGAACAGGCAACCTTTCTCCCAAAATGTTTTTCTTCATCATATCTCTGTCTCATCTGGCACTATAAGTTTATGTAGTCTATTCACCTAAAGACACCCTTATATCAATAATCATCTACAATTAAGATGTTCAAATATTATCAACAGATAAAGGAACAGAAATCCTTCCATGAAAAGTTTCAAAAATCTGTCCTTCTGCAAAAAAAAACCCCTCTAAAACTCACCTATTATTCTTAAATTCTCTATGTAATTTATACCAATAATCACAACAATCCTTTCTGAGAAGCACGAACACTGAGACTTCTTATACAGAAAAATGTATATGCTCATCATCAAATGTGGAAAACTTCTTGGAAGGTGCAACTCTATTGCAACATCACATGACTTTATTTAATTATACAATCTGGTGTGAAAAAAACAAAATATTATAATAATGTGTTGATTTTTTCTTTACAATTAATTAGAGTAAACCTAGACTTCAGAATTTCTAAAATGATATCCTAAAACAGCTGGCTTTCAGTATCAACTTCCTTCAGTACATACCCTTTCTCTGAATACAATTATCAGCTGGCATTCAAGCTCATCTAGAATTTAGAATTTATTTGATTTGTCAATTGCTTACAAGATAATAGATATAAGTATATATATAATTATGAATACATGAAATGGGTACATATAAGAAGAATAAAAGAAACAATAGGACAGGGACGGTAGGCATGTTGGTACACTTATGCACGCCCCCTACAGACCTCTTAGGAAAGAGGTGAGGTCAATAGAAGATCTAAGCTAATAAATGTTGTTTCTATGTTTAATGTTTAAATTCTTGTCTAAAATATTGCCAGTGATGTTTGTAACAATATTTCTAAAAAGTTATTAAATGTATACATATTTCAGGATCACTTTTTGTCTTGTTATGCTTGGAAGTATAAGCTGAATAAAGATCAAGCTATATCAGGATGAATAAATTCAGGTAATAATGTTGACACCCTGTCCTGTTGACAGATGGAAATGTATCAACCCACAGTGGTGTTTGATTAGATTTTTTATCTAGGGATGACAGAATAAAAGAAAAGGTGCATGCTCTTTCATATTAAATATTTTTATTCTAGAGATTGTGTAAATGAGCATTAAGATGAAAGACAGCAACACAAAAAATATACACATTACAATGTTTATGAGAGGTATATCTCATTCCAACAAGATTGCAGATGAGTCCCATTGATATACCTTCAAACATTACAACAAAACTAAATAAATAATAATAATTCATGCAGGAGAGTTGAGTTGCTGATAAATTTTCCCTGCTAGAGCAATACATGAAAGCATTCCTTGGCAAAATGATTATGTGCAACCAAGCAGATATAAATATCTTTGCTTGCTCTTTATACCAGAGCTTTTAATTGCCCTTTGGGGTCACGAAATTAATTAAGAAATATCTTATGGCTTCCTATCACTTAAAATAAAATATTGATTTAGCTAATTGAATGGCTCCTAGTTGTGAGAACATCAGCAATAGTTATCATTTCTGAAATCTGGAAGCTGAGCTTTGCTTTTAGCCTTATTTTCAGTTATGTTGACCTTCGAAGCGTAACATTGCTGAGTGATGTGAAAAGGAAAAAAAAAAGGCTCTTTATTGTTTCCAATGAGGGTGCATGCTAGATTGCATTAACCTTTACAGGAAATTTTCGGAACACTTCTGGAAATTAAACTGTAAACACTTTTTATCTTCCCTTCCACTTCAACATTTGTAAATTAAGTAAGGTTCTTATCTGTTTTCATCACCACTATGGCCTATACATTCATTTAATCATATATTATATCCTTTGAACTGCCAAAGAACATTTGTAAGCAGAGACCATCTATACTATCTCTTTGATAATAAATATGGAACTATACTCCCTGGATGTTTGATCTGCATCAGACCATAGGCATTTATTGGTGTGCAGAAGTACTTGCTTATGCTATATGACATTTATTTGTGCTATTACATCTAGGCCGCAAAGATAATCTACCTGACTTTGTGGTTTCTTCCCCAAACCCCAAAAACTTTAACCTTAGACTATCTACTATTGACCTCACCCTTTCCTAAGAGGTCTGTAGGGGGCGTACATAAGCACACCAACGTGCCTACCATCCCTGTCCTATTGTTTCTTTTATATTTTATTTTTCTTATATGTATCCATGTATTCATAACTATGTTTTACTTATACCTATTATCTTGTAAGCAACTGACAAATAAATAAATAAATAAATAAATAAAATATCTGAATGGCTAGATAATGAAAAATAATTACATACTACCATCTAGTCTCATCCAGAGTTCTTCAGTCTGGATATATGAAGCCTGCATTTAGTGTTTTATATTTATCTATCTTATTCAATTTTATCCTTGTTTCTAGAAGTGCCTTACAGTGATAGTTTTATGTGTTATGCTAATTCAGTGGAAATGGAGATGTATTCAAATAGAAATGCCATTAATAAAAAGTTAGGGAAAGAGAGCGAATTTGAAAGACAAAAAAAATCTATCTTTATTCTTCTTTAAGATTTATAAGGATAACTCTTGAGACCGTTTTAGCCTTTAGTTCTCATATTCTCTATAGTTCCTTTATCGCACCAGGTATTTACTAGCTTCTCATACTCCTTTTTCCTGCTGTTGGTACTGTTACCTCTATCATCATTTCTATCGTCTGGTCATTGTCTACTACCATGATACTGTAAGTGATTATTGGCCATTACTATCTGTCTGGATCTGGAAGGCCACAAAATCTTGCCCTCTTTTTTTCCACAAATGTCTCTGGAATCTTCCATTTGGACTTGGGAAGGCTCTGGTCCATAAACTGTGTAGATGTTCCTGTGCATTAGAGTTCCCAACCTTTCCAGCTTTGTGGACTGGCGGGGGGAAGAGGAGATGGTTCTGTTTGAGCAGCATGCTGGACCCTAGTAACCTTTTCTGTTTACTTACAAGTCTGATTTTTTTTCCTGGGGCCTTTGGTATTTTAATCATTGTAGTAATGCTCTCTAACATCATGAGATTTGCTTACCTGTGTGTAAAATACTTATTTATTTGATTGTTTGTTATTATAAATTATTCAAAGCAGCAAACATATTTAACACACCTTGATTCTCCGTTTTCCCTACAACAACAATCCTATGAAGTAAATTGGGGTGAGAGAATTACTTGCCCAAGATCATCCAGATGGTTTTCATGGCTAAAGCAGGACTGAACTCATGGTCTCCTGCTTTCTGGTGCTTTAAGAACTAGACCAAACTGCTCCAATGTGTGTTTTTATTGATTTTATCCATTAAAGTTATGATAAATAAATACATATGACCTGATTAAAATCTTTTTTATTAAAAAACATAAATACTAGATTCCAGAATTTAGAATAACATTCATTTACCTTTGATTAGCATGTTAATGTTCGTAAGCTAGTAGATAATCATTACTCAGTTTCAATGATTATTTTTTCCTAAGGAACATGGGAAAAACAATAAAAGCAATAAAATATATTAATATTTCACACATGGTATCAGATAAACTTCACAATAATGCTGAAACGGGATGCAACAGGATCATGATAAATATATACAGCACATATTTTATTATGGGTAATGTTATAGCACTTCAATCATTTTGACTAGAATTAAAAGTGGATTTATTGAAAAAAAAAGTATACAAGAAAAAAACAGCCTGATAAATGATCTTTAAATAGCATTCTATATACGCATATCTCAACCATAATAACTTTAAGATGAATGAACTACAGCTCCTAGAATTCCCCAGCCAACCATACTGACAGGGGAATTCTAGCAGTTGAAGTCCACTTAGTGTACCTTTATATTGCTAAAGTTATAAACACTGGTCTATATGATATCAATTTATTATTTACACATAAAGCATTCAAATTCATTCCTAAAATGACTAATAATTTATTTATTTTTCTTGAATTACCAAATAAAATCTTTCTTCTCAGATAGTATATAAGTTACTTGTATTGGGTAGTAACAACCTGTATAAACATTCCTTAATTACCTTGATTATTTGTTTAATAAAACATGTACAAGATAACAAGTATAGGTGTGAACATAAACATGAACAAAGGAAGTAAATACAGATAAATCGGGACAGTACGATAGGGGCTGTAGGCACGCTGGTGTGCTTATGGATGCCCCCTTTAAGGACCTCTTAAGAATGGGGTGAGGTCCATGGTAGACAATTTGAGATTGAAGTGGTGAGGGTTTGAGGCTGTAACAATGGAGTCGGATAGAGCATTCCAGGCATTGACTACTCTGTTGCTAAAGTCATGTTTTCTGCAATCGGGTTTGAAGTGGTTTACCTTGAGTTTGTATCGATTGTTTGCCTGTGTGTTAATGTGATTGAAGCTGAAGAAGTCATTTCCAGACAAGACATTGTAAGAGACAACTTTGTGTACTATGCTTAGATCAGACTGCAGGCAGCACAGTTCCAGATTGTTCAAGCCTGTATATCATACAGTAACATAATTGTGTGGGTTCAGAGGTATTGGAAAATTTCAAGCCTGGAGGCATAGGCACAATTTTATTGTGAATAGAGGAGTGGAGTACTCTTCTTGAGAAATACCTCTGAACCCACTCAATTGTGTTACTGTACAATATACAGTGCGGATTCCAGGCGGATGAGATATATTCAAGAATTGGTCTGGCAAAGGTTTTGTATGCCCTAGTTAGCAATTCAATGTTACCAAAGAAGAAGCTTTGCAAAATTAGGTTAACAATTCTTAATGCCTTTTTGGCAATGCTGTTACAGTGAGCTCTGGGGCTTGGATCATTTGAGATGAGTACTCCTTGGTCCTTGACAGAGTGAGGGTCATCTACGAGATAGTTTCTGCCCAACTTGTATTTGATGTTCTGATTTTTATTGCCAATGTGTAGGACAAAGCATTTATTAGTTGAAATTTGGAGTTGCCAATTACATGACCATTCTAACATATAGTCAAGGTCGCTTTGTAAGGCAGTAGCATTGTCAGTGGTATTAAATAATTGTATATCATTGGCAAAGAGGACACAGCTGCTTTTAATATAGTTGCATAGGTTGTTGATGTAAAGCAGAAAGAGTGTGGGTCATAAAATGCTGCTTTGGGGAACACGGTTGTAAACTGATTTGATAGGGCCCTACCTATTTTGACAGGAATGTGGCTATCCACTTGTGCAGGGGTCTGGAGTTGCCATAAGAATTAAGTTTCAGCAGTAGTTTGTTGTGAATCACTGAATTAAAGGCTTTGAAGAAGTCTATGTAAATTGTGTCTATTGCTTTATCCTGGTCAAGATGTGTAGTCCAAATGTTTCTGCAGTGTAGGAGTTGCAGATTACAAGACAGTTTATTCCTGAAGCCAAACTGCTTATTATAAAGCAGATTGTTTGTTTCTAAGTGGAAGGTGATGGATTGATTAATAATTGATTCCATGACTTTGCAGGTGATGCAATACAGAGAGATTAGTCTGTAATTTTCTACTAGACTAGGGTCTCTTTTTAAAAATAGGTATGACCGTGGCTAATGACCATAAGTCAGGCAAGGAGCTTGTTCTGAAAGATACCACATAGATTATGCATAGAGGCTCAGCTAGGGCACTGGCAAGCTTTTCAAGAAGTAGACACATAATCCATCAGGGCCAATAGATAAAGATGGCCTTAGGTTATGTAGTGCTGTTTCAATGTTATCTACTGCAAAATTAATATGTAGTAAATTGTTACAATTTGTTATGGTACGACTAGGGAATTAGGGGCAACAGCCATTTCTGTCAACAAAGACTGAGCTGAAGAACATATTGAAGAGGTTGGCCTTAACAGCTTCATCGTTACAGTCTTCCCTATTTGGCCTTTTAAGGGTGGGATAGTTTTCTAGTCTTTAAGTTTGGCAATTATGAAATTATAGCAGACTCTGGTGGATTTCAAGTTTAACAACTCTTCCTCCTGTTTGCAATGGTAATTGTCCATTCTGCCTTTATCTGGTAGCATAAGGCTTTGTAGCAGTTTTTAAAATTAGCTACATAGCCAGTTTTGTTTTCTTGCCAAAAGATTTTTGGGGATAGTAACTTTCTTATTGTTATGGAAATTTTTTTTTTTTTTGGTTTGGTTTTAGGAGTTATTTTTGGTATGTATAGGTTAATGACTCTATTGACTTCAAGCAAAGAAGTGTTACAATGGTCTTCTGCAGTATTACAACCTTGAGCAAAAGGTGCCAATCAAGACATGCCAGGTCAGCAGCTATGAGATCATAGTTGGCTTTTTAAAAAAATTAATTTGGAGTCACATCATTATGACCCCCTTTGCAAGGACACAAGTTGAGACAAAAATCAAGCATACTGTGATCACTGTTGGAAAAAGGTTCTTTAGTTTGTAGGCCATAAATTGCAGAAGATGAGATCTAAGCAATTGTTGAGCCTAGTGTTGCTCGTTACCAACTGCTCCAGTCCCAGAGTCATAACACATTGTACAGAGTTGCATGTATAGGTTCAGTTGTACATCTATTTAGGGTCCAATTAATAAAAGGCAAATTCAGGTCACCAAGAAAGATAAATGATGCGGGCTGGAAGCTTCCCACGTTAGTAGTGCAATTAACTTGTTCGTATGACCAAGATCATAATCAGAGGCTCTATAACCATGTTGGCAAACCTATGCCACATGTGCCAGAAGTGGCATGCAGAGCCATTTCCACCAATACGTGAGAGGTCACCAGAAGAGCCGCACTGCGCATGCGCGCGCGCCACTACCTGATAGCTGATTGTCAGGTATCTGGCACACATGCACAGGGGCGGAGAGGTGTGTATGGGAGTGATGTGCGCATGTGCAGGGATGTGCTACATGCAAGATGTTTAATTAATTTCATCTTTTCTGCATCCTGAAATCTGCTCCCAAACAGGTGCTGGTGCAGCCCACTATTAGAGAATAGCCCATATGTATATTTATAATGTACTGAGCTGCTTCCTTTGTTTGCAAGAGTCTGAATTTCAGTTCCATGAAATTTATCTGGACTAGTTCTGTGCTTAAAACGCATGGAAGTACCACTATCATATCTAATTTGGCCTTAATATCATGTTATTTTTAAAGGAAAACTATTTGGGGGGGGGGAGGGAAAGGTGTCTGGAATCCTATCTGTTCAATGCATTACTTCTGCATAAGGGTTATGAATATGCCTTTAGCTTTGGGCCATAAGGGTAGAACAGTTAGTATACAATAATCACAATTCCTTTCAGATAACTAGGCACAGATACAGCTGTGTCTCTAAGCACCCAAGGGACAGTTATCAAGATAAAAATACTACTGAGTTATCGTCACTATTATCTTAAAATGACCTGCATTTCCTTTTGTTTTTGTATAACACAGCATTTTTGAACATTATTTTGACATAGAAAATTGCTAATTAATACTGCAATAGTTAAGCAATTTATACCCTGGAACTACAACAAAAATCATTAACATGCAGAATCATCAGTAGTGATCTTAGGTGTATCCTCAGTAAACGTGGGAAACCTTGCATAATGTATTTCAGACATTGAAAAAGAACAGAGTAAGAGTGTGATTTATATTTATGACTTGCATGATTCAGGAACTAAGAAATAGCCATTGGGATAATTTGACACTTTATAGAGTAGTTTCTTCTTTATAGTTCTCTGATATGAATTTCCATGTACAAAGCATATAATTTAAGGACACAGTATGATATCCAATATTGAATTAGTTGAACATTTCATCATTTTGTAATATTTAATCATTTTGCAAGAATCCTTAGATGTAAGGATTTTAAACATGATGAATGAGCACTGGATAATATATATTTAGAAAAAAAGTTGAGTTCATAATTCTGACATGGTTATAAGAGTGGTGAACCTGATGGCTTTGAAGAGTACTATGAAGTTTGTCATTACATGAGATACAAATTAGAAATAAGCATTTACAGACACCTTATTGCATATGTTTCAAATCCTTAACAATTATCAGATGAGTAATAAAATAAGCCCAGATGCATTCTATCTGAGTTGTAATGAAAATTTCAAAGGACAGAATCCACTATTTATTCTTTTATCATATTTTAAAGGATGGGAATGCATTCAAGGACAGTGAGTCTCTGAACAAAACTTCACTGTAATCAAAAGTGTAAAAACTTTAAAGTTTCTAATTTCAATTGCTTATTTTCAACTTTACTTCTCAATTTCATTGAGAAATACAAAGTTTCACTATCTGCATGATTATAGAAATTACCACTATGTCTATTGTCATGATAAGACAATATATAAAGCAATATATTTTGATGTTATACTAAATGGAGCAATGAGACGATGACTGTGCTGTTTCAAAACTTTTGTGTGTCCCAAAATATACAGTGTTCTTCCCCAAGCTCCTCGTATAATTGATGCTGGGAAAATTATTAAGTGTGTGATTATGGCTTGAATGTGGAAAAAAGATAACAGTATGACAGTTGTATATTGTTAAAAAGTACAAGGCTATATCAATGAAGTCACCAGGAATGAAGCTTGACTTGACTCTTGAGTCTATTCTAATATTTTAATGTATTACTTATAATTAAACAGATCTAATTTGTTCTAGAATTTATCCAAAGTCAGTGTTTTACAGTTTACTCAATTTATTAAAATAATGGAAGGTGAAAGGCATAATTTGGCCTGTTTAGATACATGAAGGAAGGAGGGACACTGAAGCTGAATGTGTCTGCTCCACCAGCTGAAATTAGCCATCTCAGTGGGATTTAAATAGGGCCAGAGACAATTAAATGGGAATCCTTTAACAAACTGGTTTCTTCATTGTACAAAGGAAACCAAGGACAGTAAGATACAGCAAAAGGAGCTAAATAAATCACAAATCAGCCAAGGACCTATTGATTTATTGTTGTTTTTCTCTACTGTTAGAATTATAAGAAAAGAATCCCATTCACCAGAGTTAGAAGAAAGAGATTGATCTCACCAGTTTTTCTTTCCTATAAAGAGCAAAATCATGCTAGTCAGAATACCGTCGGCAGGTACAGATCTCTGAACAATAGTCATAGTCTCTTGCAATGGTTAATCCATTGCACCCAATAACTCTGTAGGACTCTAGAGTCATACTTTATTGTTCTCTCCTGCAGTCAAGTTTTTACTTTCCAGAACACCCCCCCCCCCAGTAAATGGACAATTGGTAGTTCAATAAATTAAAAAATGCACCTAATCACTGAAAGATAATTGAAATAATTTTTGATATACAGGTCTGGGTATAATGCTAACATTTGTCTTTCTTATCTATTATTTAGTTAGTTAGTTCAGCATTTCCTACACTGGAACTCCACAAAAGTTCCAGGTACAAAATAACTGAATATAAATTCATAAAATATCCCAATCCCTCCCCCAAAACTGGGTTCCCATTGGTAACTGCTCTTATTCAAAATGTATTAAGAGCTAGGAACATTATTTTAACAGACTTTCAAAACCAAATAGGGATCTTTACAAGAAAAGATGCATCATAATGCTGGACTGTATGTGCTTATACTTGTTCAGATGTAAAAAAAAAAAGCACCTTTCATCTTTAACAGTTGTACCTGTGCTGCAATTTTCTTTTCTACATTACTTTTAACAATGTAAGATATTTCCTTTTGGAAGCCAACCTACCTGTTGTAATAAAAGATGAAATACTGCATTTCACTGGAAGGGTTTGAATGATGTGGATTTTGCTTTTTGTGTCTCTGTCAAATGAGAAGTTTAATAAAATATTTTTATATAAGCTGTAATGGATAACCATTGAATACTCTGGATTGTATTTTTAATTGCTTATACATTTGCAATGCCTATTTTTTCACACCAGTTAAGTGGTTTAACTGTGTCATATTCAAAAACATTTGATATCAAGGTTTTTTATTTTCAAATCTTAAATTTATTGTTTTAATTATAATAATTGCTTTTTAATTGCATTGCAAATATTTAAGCTTTCATGTTTGAATCTTCCATGGAGGATGTTCTGCTATGAAATAAACATGCAGGAAACAATTAACCACACACAAATCAGCTTATTCTGTCATGGATAGACTATATGGTTTGCATCTAAAAAGCAATATAATTGACATAATTAATTATTTAGATTATTTATTAAAATAAATAATTGAAGCAAATAAGATGAAAACTTTAAAGAAGTTTTTTTCTGAGAAAAGTAATATCTTCTTTACTCTTCTTTATATTCCTTTCTTAAAAAGAACAATATATAAAATTATCTCAATATGCTTCACCTTTCCTTTTCTTTCCCTCCCCTCCCCTTCCCTTCCTTTCCCTTTTCTTTCTTTCTTTTCTTTCATTTCCCTTATCTCCTCTTCTTTCCTCTTCCCTCCCCTCTCCCTTCCCCTCCATTCCATTCCATTCCTTTTGGTGGCATTCACATTTTCACCAACTGCAATGCAAGGAAAACTTCCTTGCATTTCAGTTGTTTATTGTGACTTATTATTGAGAAACTTTATATCCATCTCTTGAAATAGTAGGGTTATTCTGGTACTTTATAATTCAAACAGACAATACTCAAGTACTAATAATGAAGAAGAAAGAAAGAAAAAAAATCTGGACAGTGGACAGTTGTCTTCAAGTACTGCCAGATCCAGTATCTTTCTTGAACTTGACAGAGACTGTCACAAAAGCAATCTAATTTGAAGTAATGATTGGAAGGATGAAGTCTCTCTGTCTCAACTTCTCAAATCAAAATGGAATTACTTCAGTCAACAAATTCACTTTTAGTAAAACGGGGTCCCACAGCAAGTTCCAAGCCTGTAGAATGGAAAGAAGGTGATTTGTAGGATTAACTAGTTAAATGAAATCAAAGCTTTACAAAATATTCTGAAATAGATCTGTAAACTTAAAGTTTCATAGATAAAAGCAAGTGAAGTTTGAAGCATCTCTATCTTTATCTTAGTATTCTATAGAATCACAATTCTTGACTGATTTCCATTTCTAAAGTTCTATTATAGCTTACTCTTACTGTTCTCAGTACCAATCAAATAATTTTAAAGTGGGTGAATTCAAGGGAATAATTTCTGGAACATGCAAATAAACCAGGAAATTTTGTAATTAACAGCACTTGCCTATTTTAGCTTATGCAGATGTAGGTTATTTAATTGCTATTTTACTAGCTGTGCATAGATTGGATGCTTCCTAATGGCATCTGTACATTTTGTGCTTCACTAACATTATAGGACCAATCTATATAGGAAAGTATATTGCTTCAGCTTGTGATGGCATAAAATTACATACTAAATACTTAATAGAAAGGTTTCTTTCCCTTTTTAAGTATTAGAATTAGTTTTAAAATGCTTTACAGGAATCTTTCTCTTTTTTTATAATTAGTTATATAGCCCCAACCAATTTGATTTTGCCTCATTAGAAATAAAAAGATTTTATCTATAGTAAATGAAAATTTGGAATCAGTTAAATATCTATGTCTGCAATTACGTTTTCCCTTAAATTACTCTAATTCATGATAAGAGACTAAGAAAAAACTCAAAATCATTTTCTCTATTCTTATAATAGGTAAAGATTGTTAAACATTTATAATATTGGCTCTGATGACTATACTCACAGTGAAAAGTTGTCCCCCTTTAACTTTGAAAATACTGTTTGCTTACTTTTTTGTCTACATTCAGAAAGTGGGAGTATTTTGTATGGATCAAATAGAAGGATATTTGTCCTAGTTCTGGGCAATTTAATTTGGTTCATTACTAACTGCAAACCTGTATAAATCATCACAGGACAGCAGCTCCCTTATCACCAATATCATGTAATCCTTAGAAAGTATTGATGTTTTGTTCAGGATATAGAATCAATGCTCTCTCATGATCATTTCATTGTTAATGATTCATTATATTTACTCTATTAGTAATCATAGGCATGCATCTATTTTACCAAACAGATGTGGCAAAATTATAAAGAAATTATTAATCCATTTAATTGCTTCTGTCAGAAATACTTCATTCACATATATCTGTCAATCCAGAAAACAAAAGTGTTCCTAAACTCTGGAACAAAGAATCTTATTCAGCAAATTTACCCTCTCTTACTTTATTAATGGATAATTAGTTGGTGTGATAATAAGGGTTAGTGTGAAATGGAACCAAAATCTGATTTCAGGATTAGGCATTTAACCAGCAGGAACATGTCAAGCATGCCATATTCAAAGTCCTTTGAAATTTTTCTAATGTTGTACCACAGAGAAAAATGGGAACACAAAATGGACCCCTTGTTTCCAAACATTTTGTCCCAATCCACAAAAGTAGGGGAGGATTGTCATCTTGTTTACTCAATATCTTCACAATTGGGAGATAAAAACACCTGATACCAGTGTCAGACACAAATCAGAATTGCATTGTATAGCAAAATAGCTTGTGTGGTTTTGATAGGAACTGTAGTAAAGGACGAGTAAACAATAAAAAGAGGAACAAGAAGGATAGAATCAATGTTGCTGTTGGTTCTCCACTGTCACTGTCAAAGACCTCGGAGTACTCATATCTAATGATCTAAGCACTAGAGCTCATTGTAACAGCATTGCCAAAAAGGATTAAGAGTCGTAAATCTAATCTTACGAAGCTTCTCCTCTGGAAATATTGAATTGCTAACTAAGGCATTCAAAACTTTTGCTAGACCAATACTTGAATACAGCTCATCTGTCTGGAATCCACACTGTACTGTATATCAGACATTAATGTAATTGAGCGAGTCCAGAAGTATTTCACAAGAAGAGTACTACATTCCTCTGCTCGCAACAGAATATACCACTAGGCTTGAAATTTTGGGCTTGGACAATCTTGAACTACGCCGCCTACGGTTGGACTTAAGCGTAGTATACAAGATTATCTGCTACAATGTCCTACCAGTCAATGACTACTTCAGTTTCAACTGCAACAATACAAGAGCACACAACAGATACAAACTCAATGTTAACCACTCCAAACTTGATTGCAGAAAGTACGACTTCAGCAACAGAGTGGTCAATGCCTGGAATGCGCTATCTGACTCTGTACTATCCACTATTGACCGCATCTCATTCCTAAGAGGTCTGTAAGGGGCGTGCATAAGTGCACCATCATGCCTCCCGTCCCTGTCCTATTGTCCCCATTTATTTGTACCTATTTCATGTATTCTTACTCATGTTTATACTTATACCTATTATCTTGTAAGCGATTGACAAATTAAATAAATAAATAAATAAATAAATAAACTGTCAGCTATGATCTCAAGCAACAGCAACCCCACCAGCTTCTTTCTCTATTCATATATTTATACTGAGCCACTTTTCTTTTCTTTCTTTTTGCCTTTATGTGAAATTGAATATAGCTATCCACCAGCTGGAGAAAGCTGTTGTCAGATTACTCAAAGATGCAAGCATGATGAGGATGACAATAGTAAAGTGATTCATAAGATAATGAGAAACTATTCAGAAGTTTGGGGGATGAAAGCAGTGTTTTATATGCCTCAGTGACTGTCACATTCTGTGCTTACAGTACCTAAAAATGCACATTCTACAGAATAAGTCAGAATCAACAGAATCAACAGAATCAAGGCTCCAATAAGCATTTTCCCCAGAAAATAAAAATATTTCTTTTTTCCCTTTGGAACACTAGACTCCTTCAATGCATTGAGTCATGATTTCCCTGTAGGCTTAAAGAAAAAGGGAAACCTATGCAATTTGGCCTTTGAGCAAAAGGATATTTCTGACAAGAAATGAAATTAGATTACCTTTAGGATCTTTAGGCTTTGCAATCCTATGATTTCAGAAACTGGGCCAAGAAGATATTTGTCCTCCCAAAATTGCCAAAAGCAATTTATTGGTCATACAATCATCTTCAAAACAATCTTTCTCAATAACATTTGTGTGTGTGTGTGTGTGTGTGTGTGTGTGTGTTTATACAATATAAGATCCCCATTTCAAAAAAATACTTATGTGAGCAGTATTTTGTGATGCCAGGTATTTATTTCAGGGCGATTATGCTTTCACATATATTATCAAAGCACTAGTTTGGGGTATTATTATGCAGTTCTCATTCACAGAAAATTCAAGGAAATAAATCTTTCCAGACTTGAAGTCAATGCAACTATGTTGGCACATATACAATCAGGAATCATGCTGCAGGGGACTGAGTCCATAAGGAGAAATTTTGGAGTATTTGCCTATATATAACTATGTATAAATGTGTATTTTTATGAACATTTTCTTCTGGACAATTTGCAAATCACTCATTTTTTTTCTACATGAAAAGATCTAAATGAAGAAAAAAATATATTGATATGGCAAATGTTGATCTTTCTAAATGGCAATGAATACTAATGTTTCCTTGATGGATGAAACACCTAAAGTCTACATTCTATTTATCTCCTGCTGAGTACAGAGAAAGGGAACTGACAATGGGATGCAGAGTTTTCTAATGACTTGACTAAACATTTAGTTTGTGATGAAAGAGCGATTGAAAGCTATATCCTTACTCTAGGTTTCAGAGTTGTTCGTAATCCCAAAATATTTTTTTAAATTACATTGCCTATGACATTAACTTTATTCATTTACTAATCTAGTCTTAAGACCACAAAACATTATTTATATAAATTAGAAAGTGGAAATCTTCCCTTTTGCAGCCCCAGGAACTGTCTTCAAAATTGAAATATAAATTGCTTACAATAGGAAAAACAGTTTCCAGCCTTTAGAGATATTATCTGTTTTCTTCTGCTAGATAATAATATAAGAAATGCTTTTTTATATAAATCTTCCTTCAAATGCCAAAGTGATTTCATTGTTTACAGCTCAGTTTGGCTATCTAGACCATTTCTGATACTTCAGACTAGGATCAAAAGTAAATACTGTGACCTCTAATGCATCTCATAGTTCTGAATGGTCCTTTTATAGTAAATTAAGTGTATGTCACTTTTCTAAATAACTAGCAATATATTGCATTACAGCAACATATTGAGCAGTACCTTGGTAAAATGTGAGCAGCATCAGATATTTATCCTGTATTTTGAATATCTTGAAATATGCTATTTTATATAAAAATATTAAAATTAGATGAAAACGTTAACAATTAGAAAACTGGTTAAGCATAATCTGTAGCCAGGCTTATGGTGAGGATTGTGGTAGACTAAACATGTCTGAAGAAGTGAGGACAACCCTACTTCCAAGAATACTGGCCAGGTGCTGATGATGATACCTCTACAGATAAAGGAAAGATCATGAGATGTCTCATTGTACTCAAGATAGCTGCTCCTCAAATGTAAATTACAGGAATAGAAGGTTCTTCTTGGAAAGTGAAACTCTCCCCCCCCAAAAAAAAAATTAGGGGAAACTTTAAGGATTTAGAAATATTGGGGATTTAAAGATTCAAGAACTTCTGGCAAAAATTTAACAAAGAGATGATTTACAAAAGTTTACAACGGATAAAGGAGACCTTAATGTTTTGCTATTTTTACTTTTGGAGAAAGTGATTTTGAAGGTGCTTGAATTAATCTAAACTTCATGCAAATACTTTTTGTTTTCAATTAAAGAATCCAATAAATTATCAGATTTTCAAAACAAAATATAAAATAATATGAGCGAAATTGTGATAGAGATATGGGTTGTTATATGGATTACAACTAGAGTACACATACATGATGAAAGTGTTAAAGGCACATAAAGATAAGAGAGAGTATGCCTTTTCCTTTTTTCTTGTTTTTTATTTTTGTTTTATAATACCAGAATGGCAGCTGCCAGAAAAGTGACAAGAGTGGAAGGAAGGAAGGAAGGAAGGAAGGAAGGAAGGAAGGAAGGAAGGAAGGAAGGAAGGAAGGAAGGAAGGAAGGAAGGAAGGAAGGAAGGAATCATTAGAAAAACCTGCAAAGGAATGACACCAGATTTACTTCAGAAAACATCTGAGCAATTGAGTACTAAGCTGAAATCACTTGATATTAAGTTGACAGTTTTAAAAAAAAGATGAAAGATTTGTAAAGATGAAAGAAGGGGTGAAAAAAATTAGGGATATGGAGAACTCTGTACAATAAATGTCTGGCGAAAAAAAACAGATTAATGACAAAATTGAAATTTTATAAAGCAAGGCAGGAATATACAGTAGACAGTGTGGTCAAAAAAGAATTAGATAAGTTGTCTCTATTGGAATAGAGAGAGAAACAATTGTGTTGAAAGTTAGAACCATCTGTGATGATTCAGATGACTATATTACAAAAAGGATTATCAAACAAATAAATAACAATTTTTTGGGATGGGGAAAAGAAGGATATTGAGGAAAAACTGGACAAAATGTAAAATAAATTCTAGATTTGTCAGAACAAGAAATGTTCCAAAGGAATGTTTTGGAAGTCATGATTTTTATTTTTAAATAAAGATGTCTTTTAAATAGTAGGTACTTTGACTGAATTCTATTCAGAAAAGTTTCTAGGAAGAAACGTCTAGTTTCAAAAAAGAATTGAAAGAGATTCAGATGAAGATGTCAGAAGAGACTATACAAAAATCACAATAGATGTAACAGGAGTATGAAAGAGCTGATACTGAATTAGGTGCTACTGCTATTGAATTTTTTAAATTTTGAGCTAGATTGTGGATTACAAATATTTAATGTGCATTTTGTACATCAATGTAGCCTTAACAGATTGTGAGGCAAACTTCACAGGAACTAGTGAAACTAATAGTATTTTCAATTTCTTTAAGTCTTCATAACAATGTATGTTGGGTAATACCAATAAAGTACTGTGTTATTGATCCATCCGTCCCAGCAGCTTTATAGCTTCAATATTTAGAAATAGCCCTCATGATTTGTAAAATGCAGTCATTATAAACCTCCCACCTGCTGGGGAAACTGCTTTAGGCTATGTCTGTCACTTTCCCTAGAGTTCCAATTCAACTTAGCTTCACCAGATAAAAACAGATGAAAAACATAAATGGAAAAGGACAGAAATTAAAAATGAACTCCTGGGAGTGGATTATGGAAACAATAAGAATTTTCTGAAACCAGTTTTTTTTAAGTAGAAAATAACAGAAAGGAGTTAACACAAAACTTCTGCTAATATTAGAGAGGCTGTTTTGATAATATAGCAAGATACTATTGTGTAAAAAGAATTATTCAAGTACAATCTTCCTCAGACCAGATTTTATATTGTTGTTTCCTGGAGAAAGGAAAGTGTGGATGACTAAGATACCTCAACAAGAATGGAGTTCTGTGTCATACAGGATAAATATACCTTCTTTGAACCATATAATATCAGTTTCAGTCTTATTTCACATATCCTACACTACAAAAGGGAATATCTCTTTGGAATCAATAATAAAAATGGCAGCAGTGATTTTTATTATTTTTTCTGAACATTTTATTCAATTTAGAAATGAAGTGAGAAAATTAGAAAGCAGAAGAAACCTAAACTTGTCAAACAATACCTATTTTCTGTCATATTTTGGGAAAATATATTCTACTTTCTGAACATATCAGTTTGATCTTATGTGTAACATTCCAAGGTTACCAACCAAGTAGAGACACTAAGAAAAAGCAATGAATTGATTTATGGAATTTGGTCATTTTTGTTGTTGTTGTTCCAGACTGCAACAACTGCATTACTGGTAGAAAGTCAAACAATTGTTTTATTTACTTTAGAAACTTATATTTGTATTAATAATTTGATTTTGTGTCTGAAATGTTATAAAAATAGTCATACTTGAATGAACTGGGTTATGAAAAATTTTAATATAAAAAAATCTAATCTAAGGAGCAAAATTCTTATGCGATCTAAATGTAGTTTACTTGTCTCCAGCATAAATATATCAAATGAAATGATATTTGCTACCTTTGGTTACTTGTAGATTTCTTACTTCATTTTTTTACAATTTATCTCCTTCTCGTATTTGCTACTTTGCAAATAGATCCAAATTCATACGGATTATATGATCTGCATGGAATGATTGGTGTGATACATAGAATAAGGAACTGGACAAGGCAGTGTTCTAGAATTTTCTTAGTGATATTTTTTTTTTAAATAAGCCAATTATATTAATTTTATTGATAATCTGTGTTTTACTAATTTTCCTAGAGTAATTTTAAAATTCTAATTATAGTCAAACAAAGTATATATAGTTTTGATGTAGCATGGTGATAACCACCAAGGACCTTAGTTATAGCACTATCTACTGTAGGTTCAGCAATTCAGTATCTTCATTTCATTTGACATACAACTCCCCCAATACTTTGGCGCTCTCTATGATGACTGTTGTGGTAGAAGGTGAAATCCAAATAGATCTACCCCACTTGTGCATCCAAGCTTTTATTCCTTATTAAAAATAATATTTGGATTTATAAAGTCATTCTGTTTCTATTCACACATCATTTTAAAGCCTCTTTGCTTATCACCAGTCTTTTTAAAGTGAAAGTAAAGCCAGATTATTGTTGAAAATTGTCAAAGTCATTCACCAGACTTAGAGAGTATTCGCTGAACAGGATAACTTTAATATTAATCTGCATGCATTGTTTTTTTGGTACTTATATATCCATCCTGTTTATTTTATATTTAATGTTTAATTTGGGATTATATTTTATATTTGTCATTATAATTGCAATACTACAGTCAATAATATATACTTTATGAAATGGAAATAATAATTAGGAATATCAAAAGTATAAGTAAAATTTATTGTGGATTTGGGATATAATTTTGTTTAAGCTTTATGTGCTAAAATGCCATAGTTTTCCTTTTCTTCATAATTAAATATTATGACATGTTGCATAGAAGTAAAAGAAGCTTTTCCAGAATCATGTATCAGTTAAAGATTTCTAGTTCCTTGACATAAATTATTCTTCCTGTAAAACAAAATCATTTTTTCTGTTGCCTAACAATTAATTTTAGTAATTTGTGTTGATACTATATAGGTTCCTAGTTCCAAGTGATTTCTTGATTCAAGTTTTTCCTCTTTTCCAGAATAACAGCTGCCTACTCTCATCTATTGAGAGCAGTAGTATTTAATGTATAGGGTGTAGTCAAAGCTGAGATACTAATGTGGAATGCAAGTTTTGTTTACCTGAAATTTTTGTTTTCCAGATGGAGCAGATGGCCTAAACCTGTTTCATTTTATTTCTAGCTATCAGTGAAGCTGTGTTTGTAATCATTTTATCCATGATTGTGGCATACTGGAAATAATAACTATTCTAAAAGAGACAAAAATATGTCATTTGCATAGTTGACCACAGGAATACAAGAACATATAATAACAGAGTTGGAAGGGACCTTGGAGGTTATCCAGTCCAGCCATCTGTTCAAGCAGGAAACCTTATACCATTTCAGGCAAATAACTGTCTTTTCTTTTCTTTGAAGTCTCCAGTGATGGAGCAACCACAGCCTCTGAAGGCAAGCCATTCACTGGGTGAGTGTTCTCAATGTTAGTTCTTTTCTTAGTTCTATATTATGGGTCCTGTGATGGGTCTTGTGATAAGGAGATTATGTCAGGTCAGGGTCATTGGGATGTGAACTGCTGGAGGATGGATTGCCTGGGTTGGTTGAAGGTTGGTGCTGTCTCTGGTCTCTGGCAGTTGATTTGGATTCCAAAGGGTTTTTTGGATGGTTTCAGATCAATGTATCTGTTGATGGAATTGCTTGTGGAGTGCCAGACTTCAATAAACTCATGAGTATGGTGGGCGGTAGTGTGGCCAATGATTGTAAAAATGTGGGACCCCATTTTCATCTCTACTGGTTTGATAAGGAGCATGGCAGGGACCACCACCACCCCACCATGGATTCATCCAACTTAGAGAAAGCTATGAGATTGTTCAGCTGCCTGAGTCATATTCCCAATTTCGTTACCATATTCTGACTAATTAAACACCTAGTGTACCCCCAGTCTAATAAACACTCCCTTATGCCCTAAAGATGATACAGTCACTTCCACCCTAACAGTCACTGGACTGATTCTCCCACTTATTATGGGATCATTTTCACTCCATGGTTGCTCTCCAAAAGCTGCTCAAACTCATTGGTTGGAGTTCCCTCATCATCTCTAGAGAATGGAATGAACTCATCAACTTCTATACTTTTTCATCTCCTTTCCTTGGGTTTGGGACCACATGTACCTCGTCACTTAGTTCCCTACACAGGCATAGATATGGGTCTGGGACAGTGGGGGGATTCAAATTTTTTACTACTGGTTCTGTGAGTGTGGTTTGGTGGGCATGGCAGGGGAAGGATACTGTGAAATCTCCAGTCAGTAGTGGATATTTGCCGGTTCTCCAAACTACTCAAAATTTCTGCTACTGATTCTCCAAACTGGTCATGTACCACGTCTGGTCTGGAGCCTAAGCATTCAGCTGCCCAATGACCTGCCTAGTCACATCAGAAGCACTCTGTCACACTTCATCATGGGTTGGCAGGTTGTTGGGACTCTGATCCTCCCTTCCTCAGTTTTGGGAGATTTCTGCATCCATTCTGGTCATTCTCGAGCACTTCATTTGTGGAACAGGGTTAAGTTGATGTCAACCTCACTGGCTAGGATGTACCATCCTTGCAAGTTTCTTGGGGCCCCTCAGGATAGGCATATATACTCCAGTTCCAGGTTTAGGCCCTCTTGGAAGTAGTTCATTAGCAACTGTTGGGGCCATTCCCCCAACCAGCTGACTAATATCCGGAATTCTTGAATGTAGTCCACCACTGGCTGCTTTTCCTGATTAATGACTTAGATGCAGGCCTCTGCCTGGCAGTTAGCTAGTGACTCTTAAAATTGTCTCCAAAGGGGCCTCATGCATGTATCAAAATAGTACAGTTTATTATCATCATCATTGTGTAGAGTCACCTATCAGTCACCTATCTACCACATCAAATGCCAGTCAATTCACACAGTCAATTCAGGCTGCATCATCTAGATAGAGTACTCCATGTCACTCCATTAGTATCAAGTCTGGGCTAGAAAATATGCCAGTTATTTCAAGCTCCCTTAGAATTTCACTACCTGAGTGGGGGGAGGTAGTTTCTCCAGCTCAAGAAAACAGCTGGTACTGAGAGTGCAGCTTAGAGGCGGTGATGCTGGGGTGGCTGGCACAGTGGGATGGAGAGAATAGTGATCAACCTCCGTGTCAGTCAGCCATCAGGAACTCTCTCTGGGCTTGTTGGGATAGATCTCTCATCATTGGAGGCTCCTCTCATCTCTTAGGGCCCCAGGTTATCAATGTTTGCTTTCATTCTCTTATGCTGGCTCAGCAGGCCAAGAAGGTGGTAGCTCTTGCTAAATTCATCACAGCTTTAGGGCCTGAGGGAGCTGTAGGTCTCCTTATGTGCCCTGCAGGCCACAGGGTAAAGAAAAGGCCTTGCTGCATTCCTGATAGGGGAAGAACTTCTCTCTTATGTCAAGGTTTTCACAGCTGCCCCCCCCCCCCAATCCTGTTTCAATTGCCTTTCCAATCTCTGTCTCTGCACGGTCCCTGAGGGAGACAATCCCCACAGTAGGTTAGCCCTCTAGATGGATTGATGATGCAGTTCTGGCCTAATGTCAAATTTGCCTCAACTTCGGTTTCTAGGAAAAATGATCCTTAACTCCATTTGTTGAGAAAGGTACAGTTTACTAGAAGTCAAGTGAATTGCAGTAGTGTAAGGCCAAAACTGAGAGTCCATGCCAGATTTCGCAGATAAATCTTCTCACAGTTCAGCTTCACTTTCTCCCAGACCTTCCCTTCCAGTTTCCTCCCATGGTTCAAAGAAGATTGACAGTGAGGTGAAAGTTCTGACATCTATTCTATTCTCTTCACTAGACTAGATATACCCAATTCGTACAGCCATTCTTCATATGTTTTAGGCTCCAGCCTTCTAAATATCCTTGTTGTTCTTCTCTGCACTTTTGCCAGAGTATCAACATCTTTTTTATATTGTGGTAACCAAAACCGGAAGCACTATTCCAAGTGTGGTCTTACTAAGGCTTTGTAAATCAGTACTAATACTTCATGTCACCTTGATTCTACCCTAGAGTTGCATTGGATTTTTGGCTGCTGCCTGCTGCACATTGTTGATTAAGTGATTGTGCACTTTGATTCTAAGATCCTTCTCACAGTTACTAGCATTTAGCCACATTTTACCTAGACTGTATCTTACTTTTATAATTTCATTTTTGGGCCCAATGTTCAAATATGTAAAGATTCTTTTGAATCTTAAGTCTATTCTCTGCAATGTTTGCTATTCTGCCAGTTTAGTGTAATCTGCAAATTTGATGAGTTTCCTTTCTATGCCATCATCTGGATCATTTATTGATCATTTATATACTAAAGAGAACTGGGCCTGAAATGAATCTTGGGGTATTTTACTGCTTATTTCTCTCCATGTGGATGTAGTTCCATTGAGGACTACACATTGGGTACCATTTGTCAGCTAGTTCAAATGCATGTGGTGGTGGTGTTGTCTATACCACATTTTTCTAGTTTATGATGAAATAGGTTGTAGTGTACTTTGTCAAATATCTTACTGAAATCTAAATATACTGTGTCCACATCATTTTACTGATCCATTAATTTAGTTACTTTGTCAAAACTGAAAATATTTGTTTTTCATGAATCCATGTTGGCTTCTGGTTATAATTGTTTGATTCTACCATAGGTGTTTGCAGATTTGTTAATTAATTATCTTTTCCAAAATCTTCCAAGTATTGGTGAAGGCTGATTGGTCTGCAGTTTCCTGGATCTGTAGGAGCCAGATAAGAATTAAAAATTACAAGTATGTCTTCAAATTAGAATGAACATTGCAGAATCAGAATCAGAACCTCCTTCATTGCCTCATTTACATTATCCTATACAGAAGATAAATCATGGGTGTCTTTGTTCAAGAAAGAGAGATTTGCTTCTTTTTTTTGTCTGTTCTGTGGCTCATTATACCTCTGTTTTTCATTATAGGGAGTTTGAACTAATTTGGCTTACGAAACAGTTAATAGACCCCTAACCTCATTTGTTTCTGATTTATCAAAAATGCACAGTCAATTAGTGTGAAATTTGGCATGAATTCTCTTACAGAAAAATTATTATCATTGTAAAATTCATTATGTTTCATTGTCTCAAAGTCACAGGTACTTAAACAACTGAATTTTAAAAGAATAAAGCATATAACTCCACATTGCATTGCATTGCACTGCACTGATTTCTTATCTGCGTAAAGCTTTAAATAATCAATACATTTCATCCCATTCTACTGAAAATATTGGTACCAGGTATTCAGTTTTGAAGTGGCCAGGACCAGATCAAATAATTTAGTACATATTTAGACTTGTGGGCAAATGTCCAAATCATCTCATGTACACTATTAAAGGTAGTTCTCAATGTAGCAACTATTCAGTTATGATTCTAAGTTATGGTGGCCCTGAACAAAGGGACTTAAGTCTGATCTCTAAAGTTGTGGCCAATGCAGTACCTATCTGACCACACTATCGACATTCAGGCATTTGGCAACCTACCTGTCCTTATGATTATAGGAATGCTTCAAATCCTCCCATCCACCTATATATCTTCCCATCTATGCCCTTTTAGATCCCTGCACACCACAATCCCTCATTCCCTAAATGACCTTCTCGGACTTCTTTCTTCCTTTTCTAATCAAGAACACACTTTGTGAGACAGCTACTGATTACACAAGATTTTCTTCCCCAGGTCATGCATAGATATTTACTAATGAAAACTGGGGAAGATGTGTCCAGTAGCTGTCTCACAGGGCAAGGCCATCTCATCAATAGTAGAAGAAAGAAGATGATAGAGCTCAGCTGGGTCTTGGCATTCCATTCCACCCCAATCTTCTAACCACCCACCTCCTGATTGTTGTCAAGCTGAGAGTGAAGAAGTAACTAGGTGAAAGAGCAAATGACTCTTGACACCTAGCTCAAGAACTGTAATTGTGAAAGGAATCTTGGAGTCCTAGTGGAAAATCCCTGAAATATGAACCAGCAGCATGTGTGGCAGCAGCCAAAAAGCTAATACAATCTTTGTAAAAACAGGGGCATAGAACCAAAGTATGTGAAGTATTAGCACTACTTTATAAAACCTTAGTAAGATCATACTTGGAATACTGAATGGTCACTGTATTATGAAAAAGTTGAGACTTTGGAAAAAGTGTAGAGAAGACCAGTGTGGAATTTTGTGTTTCAAATTAACAGCAGTGGTAATATATATTTTTTAATTTATTATTTAAATTGGTTATAACTGCAAAATCTAATGGACTTAATACAAGCATGTTTTAATGCCTCTATATATATATTGACTGCATCTGAGAAGCTTGCAGTGTTTATATAATTGATGGAATTAACATTTGAGATTAAATTTGTACCTGTTTTGTCACAAAAACCGAAGAACATTTTAAAAGTTGACATTTAGTATATCCAATCATAATATATTAATGGTTGTAGTTTTTTTTAAAAAATGATAAATTTGCTTGATGGATTTGAGATTAAAATGGACTCATCAAAAATCTTATTTTGAATATAGTAGACTTCCCAAAGAATACATTTGTAAGGATGAATGCATACACTCTCTCTCCCTTCTTTCCTATTTCTTTTTGTTTCTTTCTATTTTTTTTCTTTCTTTCTTCCTCTTTATTTCTTTGTCTCTTTTTTTCTCTCTCTTCCTCTTTCTTTCTTTCTTTCTTTCTTTCTTTCTTTCTTTTCTTTCTTTCTTTCTTTCTTTCTCTCTCTCTGTCTCTCTCTCTCTCACACACACACACACATACACAGAGAGACAGAGAGAGAGAGACACACACACTAACCCTAACCCTAACCCAACCCAACCCTAACCCTAGCCCTAACCCTGCACAAATGACAGTCCTGGCCTTTTGCACGGCCAACCACACAAAATGGCGCAAACTCACTACAAAGTAACCCACACAATAGCACAATTCCCGGCCCTTCCCTTCCCCCTCTGTCCCAGCCAAGTCTCCCGAATCCCTCATGCCAGCAAGATCATCTCCCCTAGTGGGGACAGGAATGAATCTCCCTGCTAGGCCCTGGGAGCTTAGGATGTGGCTCCCTTCCTCCTCCCCATGCACCGGCTCTTTTACCTGCTGATCTTCTGAGCAAAAGGAAAAGCGTGTCCTCGCAATCTCATGCCTGCAGACAAAACCGGGTTTGGAGAACACATGCTTGGGGTGGAGGAACAGTCCTTCTTAACAAGCTCCAAACTCTTACTGCTGCAAGCCATGAATTCAGGCTTGGAACAGTTTTGGAGCTTAATGGACCACTCCTCCACCTGAGTCATGCATTTTGAACTAGCTCTTTTAAACTGCTCCAAAGGCTGTATTCCTCATGGGTGCTGGAAATACCGGCTCCCCCCCCCCCCCCCCCCCCCCCCCCCGTTAGCATGTGCTCCCTCTTACTCCAGGCACTTAAACTCACAAGGGGAAAGTGATATTTCCAGTGTCCATGAGGAATCCAGCCTTGGAGCAGTTTTGGAGCTAAGACTGCTCCTCCACCCCCAGTCATGCATTTTCAAGCAGCTGCTTGAAAATACATGGAGAGGACCAATCCTCCTTTAAACTACTCCAAGCCTCGGTTCCTTGTGGACACTGGCTAGTTGCCTTCCCCTCTGCCACTAACCGCGGGGGGAAAGTAAGGATGCAGGGATGGTGAGGGGCCCGCGGCAAGCTGGAATGGAGCTGCGACTGGCCATGGTGGCTTAGCCAGCCACGTGAGCACGGTGGGGATGATGCGGGGGGGGGAGCAAGCTCCGGAGATGGTGGCCATTGGATGACCAGGTCAGGGGCGTGGCCAGCCAAAAGTTGCTATCGGTTTGGCGACCCATGTCTAATTATCACTACCAGTATGTTGAATCGGTTGAATACCACCACTGATTGAAAAGCATAATTACAGTATATTTAATACTTTCTTATTAGGCCAAAGAAAAACTGTTTCTTACTGAAGTTAACATGGAAAACTTCATCAAATAAATGCAGAAAATGCTTACAAGACAATGTATGTATACACACAAAACACAAACAAAATGCAAGTGTTTGTTGCACAAAATTTGATAATACAGAATTAGCATGCAGGGAGTTTTGTTTGCTGTTAAACTCAAATGCAACTGGTAAATAAAGTGCAGTGAAAAGCAATAAACGTCTTAGCAAGGTAGGAAATTCATTTATATTGACTCAGGAGCTTCTTCCTGATTTTTGAAGGCAATTACAACTGTGCAAAAGACTTCCATTGAACCTCTTGTGCCTGTTTTTAAATTATTTACATGTGAATATCACAAAATCCAAACATCCTATTTTTTTTCTTTTTGTCTTTTGGTAGGTCTTAGCAAAGTTTATGATCATCAGTATCTAAACATTTAGTGATCTATGTTACTTCGAGATGGCAGTTGTGGTTCTTTTTTATTTTTATATGTACTTTAGGCAATAATAAATAGCAGAATAGAAGTTGTCTATTTTATGTGAAATACAAATGATAAGGGTGATTAAATAAATATTGTATTGTATTATTACATTTTTAAACTTCAGAATAATAAATTGCCCCCATTTTCCAAATTATAAAATAAGGAAGTCAATAGACACAAGAATTTTGTGAAAGCTGTGTTAATGAACCACCTGATGAGTTAAAGGCCAATCTGAGACTAGCAACTTCTCAGTTAACATTCAGGTTGAACTTCAATACTGTAACTCTGGATGTTAAAAAAGTCCAAACTCCTTGCTGTAAAATGTGAAGGAAACAAATGTCCAGTGTAATTACTCCTACAAACCTCAGCAATTGGATCTATGTAGCTGCAAATGAAGAATAGTTTTTTTCTTCTGAGAAGAATAAACTCAAAGCCAGCAGGGTTACATTTCTTGCATGGAGTTGAGAGATCTTCAATCTTCTTTCTTTTACACATAAGCTTCTCTGAGAGATAGACTCTTCACCAACTGCTTATAGATGACCCAGATGGCACAGGACACCTAAGCAAGAACTCCTGCCAGAGATTCTGTATCAGGAAATGGCCCACTTCTGTAACAGCCACAATAGTTTTTGTTTTTGTGATTTATGTATTGAAACTTGTAGTGATTGTGTGTCAGCATTCAACAATATTTTGGCACTCTTTTTGACATGATCTGGAGAACAGCTTGAAGAAATATTATCTGATGATGAAAGGTTTTCACTTGCCAATCACAATGTCAGAGTTTAAACAAATCATGCTATGTTTTACAAGAGTGAGTCATACTGTTTGACTTGGCAGCATTCAAACCGAAGATCAAAACAAAATAACCAGAAGTTGTTTTATTTTTAATTTCTCAATTAGCTTCATGAGCTTTAAAACGTTTGTATTCTTGAAATTGTACCCCATGTGTCAGTATGGATTAGCTTCAAATCTAGCACTGACATTTCACATACATTTGAAATAGCTGTATGAATAGGTTAATATAATTTATATGGATC
The DNA here is from genome assembly GCA_023653725.1 of Bungarus multicinctus. NCBI lineage: Eukaryota > Metazoa > Chordata > Lepidosauria > Squamata > Elapidae > Bungarus > Bungarus multicinctus. The sequence goes on along the minus strand of CM042849.1, from coordinate 48,732,058 downwards.
AAACTGAAATACCAACTTGTTTGCCTGCCTTGAGCCCTTAGAATCCATTCCTCCAGATTATTATATACCTTCTATTCCTTGCTATTGAATTTTTCGAGATCCAAATGGGAAATTAACTTTGGTTGTCAAATTTTTCTTAAATTTTTCATTCTTTCCTTGCAATACAAAAGCTCTCTTTCTACCAATTTCTCTATGATTTAAACAAGCTTACTTGAGATAAATGGAAAGACTGTATTGGTTAAAATGGGGAATATAACTTATAATTTTACTGAGGGTAGAAGGAAATAAACTGGAATAAATTCATGGAATAGTAATTTAGAATTATGTGAATCACAGGTATTTAGATGTTTTGAGTTCAGCTAAAATCATGACTCCCCGTTATAAACTTACTATATTGATAGAATAGAAAATAACTTTCATAATTGAATCTTCTAAAAACCTATGTAAGGCACCTATGTCAGATAATCATATTATTAAGTAGCCTTTTATTTTTCAGTCAATCATACAATATTTGAAATGGAATAGAATAGAATAGCTTTCCTTTATTTGGCCATGTGTGATTAGACACACAAGGAATTTGTCTCTAATACAGAAGAACTCAGTATATTTGCAAAACAACAGAAAAATAATAATCCTTAAAGTGTGCAATCAATAGAAGGGGAAATAAGAGGTAGTAAAAGGATAAATAATACTACAGCCACACTGTGGATGTGGATAATATACATATTCATTAAACAGAACTTAGTAGTCACTATGTTTTGCAACTGTGAGAATTACTTGTTCAGCAAAGTGATGGCAAGAGGGGAAAAACTATCCCTGTGTCTAATTGTCTTGGCATACAATACTTTATAGTGCTGTACCAAAGGAAGGAGCTGAAACAGCTGTTTTCACAATGTGAAGGGTCTGCAAATATCTTCTCAGCCTTCCTTTTGATCCAAGCTATGGAAGACAGGCAAGTTACAATTGTTCTTTTTGCAGTCCTAACTATCCATTGGATTCTGTACCTGTCCTGTTTGCTGTACCATACTAGACAGTCATAGAAATACAAATTACAGAATCAATAACTTCTCTGCAAAATAATATCAGCAGCTCCTGAGCAGTTTGAATTGAGTTCCTGAGTTGACGTAGGTTACATTAATGCTGAGTTCTTTTTATGCTGATCTATAAAAGTGATGCACAGAGTGATATATGTAGAATCTCAGAAAGTATCTATTGGTTCTGTTCCACATTTTGTGCCACACTCTGCTGTTTATTACCGAAACCTTTGCCCCAGGCAGCAGTAATTCATCAGCCATTCATTTTTGTAATACAGAAACTGCGCTAGAAGGTATGGATGTGGATGCATGTAGATATAAAATAAAGCAAAGGAGTACTTTCACCTCATCCTTTTGAGAAGACATAGCAGCACTTGTTGAAGGGCTGGTTTTGCTTGGAGTGTCATTGAAGCAAAGCGTATTTTCACTATTTGCACTGTTTGTATTATTTGTACCATTATTACTTCTCCTTCTTCCCATAAAAAGGGCTGCTTTGGGCAATAGAAGATTCAACTGGGACAGTTGAAAGAACTATGGATGGATTTAGAGTCTTCAGTCAAAAAGTTTACACTTTAAGCATTTTCTTCTCTGCTTTTCTTGTTTCCCTACCAAAGTAAGCAAACCTGCTCTTTTGCATTGCATATTACAAAGTTACAAACCTAGAAAGTGTTGGTTGTATTTTTATTCTTATAATTTACAAAAGTAAAGAAGAAAGATTAGTTTTTACTAATGTTAACTATCATTTTAGACAGTTGTCCTGTTTATTTTTTAGAAAAAGCAGAAACAAAGTTGCTTTTTGTCTCTATATTGATCAATTTTCTAAAATAAGTCCAACTTTCCAGAACAAGCCTCTCAAGACTTTTTCTTTAGCTTTCTTAGTTCTTAAGTAACACTACAGCCAGTTCTTGGCAGAATTGTTTAAAATACTATTCTAAATCCATATTTCATAACATGTCATGGCACAGTTCAGGAAAATACTGACTTTTGTTATTGTTGTGGAAATGAGTATTGTAGGTTTTTTTTGGTCTCTAGATTTGAAAAGTTAGTGTCAGTTCTGCTATCTTCGGCTGGATGCCTTGCTGGCATCCTGCCATCAAGTGCTGGGGGGGCAAGGGACAATTGGGAAATAAATATGTATGGGGCAGAGATGGGAAAATAGAGAGGGGAGATGACAACTGACAGACCAGAGGTTCACAGAACCAGCCGGTGCTAGTCTTCAAGGAAATGAGGACTGAGAATGGAATGTGGATTGCATCCAATCAATTCTCAAAACACATACGTAGCTCTCCATTGGGTGAAGATGAACTGGTTAATGGGGAGGACCAGGATGATGGGAAAAGTTTCTATCCTTTTGTATGGCAACTTTAGTTTAGTTCCTGTGACCAACCCAGATCTTTAGTTCTAGCCTGATTTTATTGCAGCCAGCAACCTTTAGTAAAAGAATCCAACACTTCAACCAAATGGAGTTGAGGGTCTTTCTTTCCTTAGAGATCTGACTGGGGCAGGTCTGACAGTTTATCTCATAAATGTCTTGGTTCCTTAAAGAGAACATTGCTTAAAAGTTACTAATAAGCAACTGTGAGTAACTAAAACAAAAATACATACTAGAACAAAAATACAACTCCAGATAGATAATTTTTAAAAAGGGGTGGTGGTGAAGGAATTAATAATATGAGATCAGGGATCAGAAGAAGCAACAAAGAATAAGAAAGTTAAGTGACATGCAGCAAATTAGATTGACCCGACAACTTAACAGGTCAATAAAAGTATAAGGTGAGGTAGAAAGCAATGTGTGATAGATGTTGCTGGCAAAGGAGCTGCACAAAAACTCCATTTTCTGTACACTATGAAAACCCAGGCTACATAGATGTCTTCCCTTACAACCGAAGTTGAGTTTGGCTTTTTCAACTGTGGCTAGATATGAAGGTAATTATGAGTGAATACATGTTTGAACTTTATTTAACTTATACTTAATATATATTTGTTGAATCCCAGTTCTTGTGCTGCTGTTTGGTTCTTTCCTTGTTGAGGGATTTGGTTAAATCATACCATGTATATTTCATTGTTATCTCTGTAATCATGTTAATTCTGATCAAGTTAATGAAAATGATAAAAAAAAATATTCTTATATAGAAACCCTTTCAGTATAGATTGCTGAATATAGATTGCCTACAGAAAAAGACTTAAAACCACGAAACCAACAATTAAATCAGTGAGGACTTGGTCTGATGAAGCAAAGCTGAACTCCAGGCTTGTCTTGATTGCACTGATTGGAATATTTTTGAAGATACCTCTGCAGACCTAGATGAGCTCACAGATACTGTAACATCATAGTTCATCTTCTGCTAAGACTTATGTGTACCATCAAGGAACCTGTAAATATATAGTAACAATAAACCTTAGCTCACAGCTAAACTTAAGCACCTACATCATCCCAAAGAGGAAGCCTACAGAAAAGGTGACAGAAGGTGAATGCTATACAATTAGGCCAGAAACATATTAACAAGAGCGATCAGAGCAGCAAAAAGAAGCTACTTTGAAAAGTTAAGGAATCAGTTCTCAATAAATGAACCAGTAAACATGTGGAAAATTCTTAAAAACATCACTGGCTACAGCAAATCTCCTTCCCAGGAAACCAACAACTAGTAGATGACTTGAATGTGTTTTACTGAAGGTTTGAAAGGAAATTACAGCCACCTATTTCCACAATCCCCATCTCAAACACACTAACAACAGCCAAGCCTCCTACAACTGTTTCCAACCCATTGGGTTCACAACCTCTGGCGATCAGACAAAAAGAAGTACAAGATCTATTTCACAGACAAAAGCCAGGAAAAGCAACAAGGCCAGACAAGATAACTCCTTCTTGCTTAAAAGTCTGTGCTGACCAATTGGCCCCCATCTTCACCCGAATCTTCAATAGATCACTAGAGATGTGCTATGTTCCTTTTTGCTTCAAATGTTCTACCATCATCCCAGTGCCAAAGAAGCCCTCCATCAAGGAACTGAATGACTACACACCAGTTGCTCTAACATCTGTAGTTATGAAAATCTTTGAAAGGCTAGCGCTGTCCCACCTGAAAACCATCGCGGGCCCACTGTTAGGTCCCATGCAGTTTGCATACCAAGCAAATAGATCGACAGATGATGCTGTTAATATGGCTCTGCATTACTTCCTACAACACCTTGAATCTCCAAATACCTACACGAGGGTCCCTTTTGTAGACTTCAATTCAGCATTCAATACCATCATTCCAGACATTCTTCTAACTAAATTAAAACAACTAGTGGTACCTCAACACACTTGTAAGTGGATCATAAGCTTCCTAACAGACAGGAAGCAGCAGGTGAAGCTAGGCAGAATCATATCTGATACCTGTACAATTAGCACAGTCCCCCTCCCCCAAGGCTGTGTGCTTTCTTCACTTTTCTTCTCCATACATACCGATGACTGTATCTCAAACAATCCATCTGTTAAAATACTGAAGTTTGCAGATGACACAACAGTCATTGGTCTCATTCGAGACAATGATGAATCCGCATACAGACAAGAGGTTGTACAACTTCCCTCGTAGTGTAACCAGAACAATCTGGAACTGAACACACTTAAAACCGTAGAAATGGTGATAGACTTCAGAAGAAACTCTCCCATACTACCACTTCTTACAATACTAGACAACACAGTATCAACAGTAGAGACCTTCAAATTTCTAGGTTTTGTTATATAACATGACCTAAAATGGACAGCTAACATCAAAAACGTCATCAAAAAAGCACAACAAAGAATGTTCTTTCTGCACCAACTCAGGAAGTTCAAACTGCCCAAGGAGCTGGTGATATAGTTCTACAGAAGAATTATTGAGTCTATCATCTGCACCTCTATAACTGTCTGGTTTGGTTCTGCAACCCAACAGGACAGACACAGACTTCAGAGAATAATTAGGACTGCGGAAAAAACAATTACTACCAATCTGCCTCCAATCAAGGACCTGTATACTGCACGAGTCAAAAAGAGGGCTGCGAAAATATTTACAGACCCCTCACATTCCGGACATAAACTGTTTCAAGTCCTACCCTCAAAATGACATTATAGAGCACTGCACACCAGAACAACTAAACACAAGTTTTTCCCCGAAAGCCATCACTCTGTTAAACAAATAATTCCCTCAACACTGTTCAACTATTTACAAAGTCTGCACTACTATTACTATTAATCTTCTCATCACTCCTTATCAACCATCACTCTCCCATTTGTGACCGTATGACTGTAACTTTGTCCCTTGTATCCTTACGATCTATACTGACTGTTTCCTAGCATGATTTGATTGCTTATTGTACCCTATGACTATCATTAAGTGTTGTACCATGTAATTCTTGACTATTGATGAATGTATCTTTTCTTTTATCTACACTGACAGCATTTGCACCAAGACAAATTCCTTGTGTGTCCAATCACACTCGGCCAATAAAGAATTCTATTCTATTCTATTCTATTCTGAAGGGTGAATTAATTCCATGAACAAATAGAATTAAACACAAAAATAGGCCAACAATAACTTTACTTTATAGGTGGTCTTAGCCTGATAAGGAGAGGAGATGAGGGGGAAGGGGAGGAAAGGAAAGGAAAAGAAAGGAAAGGAAGGGAAGGGAAGGGAAGGGAAGGGAAGGGAAGAGAAAGGAAGATGTAGATGGAGACAGAGATGAAGAAAGAGCAGTAAGAAAGAGAGGGGCTTGTTAATGGTGAACTCATCCTCTTTTTGTCTCTCATCCTGCTCATCATTGGTATTCAGCACAGTCTCCAGTAGCACAGCTGCTATGGAAATGTGGCCTTCAACACTCCTGATATGAAATGAGATCACTGGAAATTGATTTATATTCAGTGGCTATTCGTCCACATCACCAAGTGCTATCTACTTAAGCAGGCAGCAATTTCCCTGGATTTAGCAAAGAAAGATCTTTCATAACATCTGTTGCTTGATCTTTTGTCTTCTTTTTTTTTTTAGTGGAGATGCTAGAATATGGATACTCTCTGTTAGCAATCCTTGGTTTGTAAAAGAAAGCTTCCCTTAATCATTGCATTTCATTTGTGAAAGTCTGCCATTTGAAATATTGAAGGTTATTGAGTTTGTTTTCTAGATTCTTTGCATTATAAAAGTATTCATTATGAACATATTATCTTCAAAAATAAAAATAAGTTTGCCAGCAGAACTTTTAATTAAAGCAGCCAAAGCAAAAGAATAAGTCCTTTTTGTGAGTAGGTAGGGAAATATAAATTTTACATTGAACAGAAGTGTGATTACAGATGAATGATTTGGGACTAATTTGCATTTGTTGTTTACAAAGTTAGCTATTAGCCTGGTGTGATAAGCTTGTCCCCAGGTGTCATAATTGTATTTTCATGCTGCCCATTTTCCTCTTTTTGTCTTTAAATAGATGTTTGCCAAATGGCCCAGCAACTGTTGGTAGCCCATGGCAGTGGCACTATTGTAATTCACCTAATGCTTACTAAGCGTGACTAGAAACTTAGTTGGGAAGATACAGACACACACACAAACACATGCACACACAGACCTACATGGATTCACATTCACATACATGTGAGCAGACACTGAAAAATAATTTGGATAATAATTTATCATCCAATTTTCACTATTTATATAACTACATACTCACTTGTTTTTCTTTCAAGTGTAACTTTTTTTCTTTAACTCTAACCACTATTACTCCACAGGGCTGATATTGTAGAAAAAATGAATTTCTTCTTGAGATCCTGAACAAAAGATGGGATATAAATAGAATTTAAAAAATACAAAAACTGATGAAAAAAGTTTTGTATTATGACATTTTGATGTTAAGACTCATAGTCAGAACATATTCTAAGTCAAATCTTCACAGTGAAAGAATAAGTGCATCAATGTGAAGAGTTTTGTTCCTAATAAAACACACCTTATGCCTCTGCCTAGGCCACATTGGTTGCCAGTTCAATGTAAGGTCTAATTTAAGGTGATTGTGTTGACCTTTAAAGCTCTACTGTCATTGAACTGGAATATTTCAGGGACTGCTTCTTCCCAATTTTATTTGACCATCCTACCAGATTTAATAGAACAGGTATGTTACAGTATCTTTCCTCTAGGGAGTGACATTTAGTGGTGTCCAGGAAGTGGGCCTTTTAAGCTGGCACATATATTGTTCAGTCTTTTCTCTAGAGATGAGGTCAGCCACATCACCTCTGAGCTTTCTAAGATCCCTTAAGATCTGGTTCTACCAGCAGGCCTTAGGATCCCAGGAGATGGGTAAACTCATGAGATGGCTCTATTATTATTAATATCCCTTCATCTATTATTTTCCTTTTTAGTTTTTAATGTTTTTAATAATTTTACAGTGGTTTTATGCATTCATTAGTTTATACAGTATTTATTGTATGTTGCCCAGAGTCATTTTCGGTGAATTAAATTTGATAAATAAATTAAACAAATAAATAAGAAATTTTGCCTTATACATATGATTCATTATTTCAAAAATAAAGTATCTCAATGCCTACTTTTTATGAAACATATCACCCGGAGACATAGATCTTATTATATGATTTTTCCCCCAAAGACACCATTTTCTGGATACTTTATTTCCACTGTTTATTGTGTACATTTTAGATTAAGGCATTCTATTAAATTCTCTTCATTTGCAATCCATCACTGTCATGAAAGGAATACATTTTGGCAGAACACTTCATTTACTTTCCAATGAAAACCATGGCAGATTTCTTTTATATCTTCATAATTGTGTATGGGCCATTAAATGAATGATACTTGGGATCTGACTGCCTTATCTAACAAGGTTTAATGCTGCAGCTCAGCCCTTGCTCAAAATTACCATGATTATCTTCCTCCCTCCCACTCATGTTCTATAAGTAACATAATGTTTCTGGAAATAACAAAAAAACATTATGTCCAAACCTTTCAAACTGCAGGCATCAAATTTCACAGCACATCTGGTGTGATAGACGCAAGTAGCCCTTTATTAGGAATATGGCAAGACTATTAAATAAAGCTGTAGTTGATAACTGAATTTTAAAATTTCAGTATCAAAACAAGTGGCCAAAATAGAATATTTTTTTATTAGGAATTCATCTTTTGGAAATTCAGTAAGATTACCATGGGGAACAATTCAGCCATTTGCTATAAGAATATTACATTCATATACATATATAATTTATGTATTTATATTCTGTGACACTACTAAAAGAACTTTATGGGTCTGGAATTTGGATACCATTCAGCATATACTTTCCCAATGCTTTTTCTGTTTTTTTTAAATAGGAGCAGCCATATCAGTAACCTTTACCACTATCTTTATTTTTATTGAATCTGACCAAATAATTCACTTTTCATTTTAAGAGAAGTATTAAATGTGTATTAGATATATAAATAATGCATAAGTCCCTGTAATGGAAGAGTTAACTTGTATATGAATTCCATTTTGTACATAAGAGATGTAATTTTGTGCGCTGAGGAAATATTCAAATAAATTGGCACTTCATTCCACTGTGGGAGTTAGACTTCCTTTCTCAATCAGAGTTTTTCACAAGAATTAAGCAAATTAGGGAAATAAAGGTCATTAGCTAAAATTAGATTGCTCACTATTTAACAGGTGTTTGGTCTATTTTACCCTGAGGGTAGATCACAGTGCTGTCCAAGAAGTTAATTGTGCAATAATTGTACAGTTTGCACATTAATTTCTGACAGTTTAGACTATGCTGTACTTTTATTGAACTTATTGGCAGTTGCTTTCTTTACATGTGAGCAAGGGTAATTTAGCCACCATCCCAAGATGACTTACCAATTTATTAATCTAATTTTGAGTAATATAATAATGTTTAAAAAATCAGGAGAACACAACTAGATTTGGCAGCTTAGTATTAAGCAAACCTGTGGTGAATTCTTGTATTAGGATGAATACACACACACACACACACACACACACACACACAATTGGTTTCCCCAGAAACATGGCTATCCCAAATCTTCTTAAAAATAAAAGTTGCTAGTCCTTCTGAAACTCCTGTGGTTCTTTCAGGAATTTTATTATATCAATATTTCATTTAAATGTGTCCTAGGGGAGAAGTATTCCTAATTACAAATTGATTTTAGAAAGTTCAATGGAAAATTGTTTATCTAAAAGGCCCCATTGCAGTTTAAACAATGATTCAAATGTTTTATATGATCAGCTCGCAGCAAATTTGTCTTGACTTTTACATTTGATGGCAGTCTCTCTACCATGCAGATTCATCAAAGAACAGCAGTTGTTGTCACAGATAAAGGACTTCCCATTACTCTGACTTAGAATGTTGAGTTCTCTGTCTACACTAATGAATCACAAAGGACGATGCCCAGATCATGAGATTTGGTTGGAACACATTATAAAATGTAATATATTGCAAGATGACTCATTGTACCAAGTAGAGGTTCAGCTACATTTTCCCATTTCAGAGGCAAACTGTGTTGTGTTGCAATTTAGATGCAGGAACACTTTCACTCTATGAGACAGGAATGAACAAAGACAAAACAAGAAAAAATGATTTTGTTTGTTAGTTTCAGATGTAACTGTGGATTTCAAACATGTAGTTTCTTCTTCAAGGGAATTTTTCTATTATGCTGAGTTTATAATAAGGGAAATGGTTTCTCAACAAAGCAGGAAGCTATTGTTGTGCAAACAGGCATTGATATTGATATGTGACAACTCTTCCTGCTGTTTTCTGGAGCCCTTTATGAGAAAATAATAAACACAGGTCATAATAAGAAGTTTATACTGTGAACAATTTAGGTTGTATAACTGTACTTGTGGCCCACAAAGATAATGTTATTATCATTATACCAGCTTTGGTGGCACAATGTGTGCAGTACTGCAGGCTACTTCTGCTGCCTGCTGTCTGCCTGCAATTTGGCAGTTCAAATCTCAAGGTTGACTCAGCTTTCCATCCTTCCAAGATTAGTAAAATGAAGACCCAGATTGTTGGGGACCTTATGCTAACTCTGTAAACTGCTTAGAGAGAGTTGTAAAGCACTGTAAAGCAGTATATAAGTCTAAGTGCCATTTCTATTGTTTAGATGAACTATATATTCATTATTGTTGTGTCCAAGACAGTGATATTTTCTGCATTGCTATCATCAGTTACATTGAGAAAACAATATGGTATCAGGTTAAAAATAATTTTGCAAAATATTAAAGTACCTGTGTCCTTTTATCAGCTTGGATATATACTCCAGAAGCTGTCTATAGCTGGGGCCATATATGTGTACAGGCACAGTTACTTTGGTGTTTTGAAGAATTTGCATGATCATGGTTTGGAAAATAAGAACTCTTAAGTTAAGATTTCTCTTTGTTGCAATTTTACTATGTGATTCCATTTCTAAATTAGCTGATAATAGATAAAACTCAGAGTTGCTTTCCTGTACACTATAATTAGACCAGGGTCTTCAAATTTGACAGCTTTAAGACTTGTGGACTTCAATTCCCAGAAATCCTTCTCAGTCATGTTAGCTCAGGAATTCTGGGAGTTGAAGTCCACAAGTCTTAAACTTGCCTAGTTTGAAGACCCTTGAATTAGAACCTTTTTGCAAAAACAATTTAAGGAGACTAATTGGCAAAAATACCATATATCAGCAGTCTCCAACCGGTGGGCCATGGTCCACTGGTGGGCCATGAGAAAATTTTGGTGGGCCTCAGAGAAATCTCATCCCCAGAGCAGCCCCCCGAAGCAATTAATCCAGGCCGCGCAGAAACACAAGGCTGCTCAGCCCACATGGCCCGCGGGAACCCTCCCTGCCAACTCACTCTTTACCCGGCAAACCTGTCTGCTAAGTTGCTATTTTTCCTTTTTCCGACCATCATCTGTTCTGCTGCACCAGGAGACTTAGATTAGCTAGGAAGCAGGAAATGGTTGGATTTCTTGCTTTCTAGCTAATCACAGCCAAACCTCCCTTAGGATTGAAGGTTTGTTTGCAATCAAATTCAGTGCAGACTCACGGCAAGAAAATTTGAGAGACTGAGTTAGCCGATGGTAGATAGATAGATCACTGAATGATTCTATGAGCAACTTAATCTGCCTGCTTTGCCTGATTTTGGATAAAAGTTGCTTTTTTAAAATAAAAAAATTCAATATTTACATACATGGTGTGTTGTGAGTTAATTTTGTGAGTTTGCTAGCTAGCAAATTTTATGAGTTTGCTTGCAAGCAAACTTTATGTGACAGACTGAGCTAGCCAATGGCAGATAGATGGATTTCTGAATGAATCTGTGATTCTATGAGCAACTCAATCTGCCTGCCTGCTTTGCCTGATTTTGGGTAAAAGTTGCTCTTTTTTTTTATAAAAAATTCAATATTTATATAAATATTTATAATATGCACATACAAGCCATGCTCAGCCAGTCACATGACCACCAAGTCACACCCACAAATTAGGCCATGCCCACAAAACCAGTTAGTGGTCCCTGGGATCTAAAATTATGAGTTTGGTGGTCCCTGAGGTCCAAAAGGTTGGCGACCCCTGATCTATATTGTACAGTTAAACCTGCAGGAAGTATAAAATGATGACATGTATTATCATCACACAAAAAATATGAATTACAGATCTTTCTGCTCCAAATCACATAGCATGATGATTTCATTTGTTTATTAAATACATTTATATAGATGCTGATTTATCATACATATTCTGAGCAGTAAACAAAGATGAAAATAAAAATTAAATCCATAAAAAAAGAAAAATAAGTTGACCTCCCAGAATATCAACCTGCTGCACCCATAACCTTTCCAGAGCTCCACTAACATTTTGGCCCCAATAACTTGGGGGTATCCTGGACTTCATGACACTTTAAAAGACCAGTGGGGTAGAGGCTGTCTGTGCTGATTTTATGGAATGGGCAGAAACCATTGGGGAGTTCATGAATCTAGAACTTGACATTAAATAAATGTTAGAAATAAATACCAGTAAACAGTCATTCAGTGTCTTCTAATAGGGTATTTGCAGTATCCAGAAGTAAAATGTATTAAGTCCAAAGAATCTCAAATAAGTATGAATAACATAGCAATCCCACAAGTTTCAAGGGGTACTTCATCCAGAGGTGGTATTCAGCAGGTTCTGACCAGTTCTGGAGAACCGGCAGTGGAAATTTTGAGTAGTTCAGAGAACCGGTGATAACCTTCCCCCAAGAGTGGAAAGGAATGGAGATTTTACAGTATCCTTCCCTGCCACACCCACCAAGCCTCACCACCAAGCCCTGCCATGCCCACCAAGCCAAACCCACAGAACAGGTAGTAAAAAAATTTGAATCCCACCACTGACTTCATCCAAAATGAAACTTTTCTTTATAGCATTATCTATTAGTCAATGAGATAATGTAATAAATGCAAAAGGGACATTTGGTTTTATCTGTCCAGCAGCCATTATAAGTGTTTTGAACTGTCCATTCCAATTCCCTGTATCTGTACTTGATGAAATATGATCTTGTAAATCATCAGTGAATTCAATACAGGATATTTTGGTATGGCAATCCATCCAAGAGCTTAGTATGCTACTGATGCTAAGCTCCTGAGTTAACTGATAGATGTTTTTCAAGCCACATAGAAGTTATAGTTTCAAATCAATTTATTTTTTAAAAAAACTTTAAGAAATACTATCTGGTTTTGTAACAGCTTTATATTCTCAAATGTTTTAATTAGAGAACATGAAACTGTTCTCTGAAACTTCAAAAGTTTTTAAAGAGCTTCATTAAGCTCCTTAATATTACAAACACCACTATACTTTCATATTCTTTCAAAAAGCTTTTTCAAATGGAGCTCGGGCAAAACTGGGCATTTAAATACATTCTAACGATTATGTTTTAAGGCCTAATACTCAATCGTCCCAAGATGTAATAGCTGGAATTAATGAGGAAAAATTTCCATTAGGGACACTGTAAAACTTTAATTGATCAAAGTTGCTTCATTTTCTCTTGAACACCATTCAACAATAATAGGATTCCATCATCAGTATGGTGCAGCTTCTCTTTTTGATATTTACCTTTCATGAAGTTTTAATATCAGCATGTTATGAAAGCCTGTGAGCTTAAAAGAATGGCATAAGGCAGAAAATGGCTTTTGAACTACAATGGACATCAGAGGAATATTTTGATTGCAGTAGACCAGTGTCCAATTTTTCCAATATTACCAAGGGAGTGCAGTATTATGGCCTTTTCTTTTTCTTTTAATATAATTTTTATTTCATATCTCTACCAAGACATCCATACACACAAACACAAGGCACATACATATAATGTATGACAAAGTTCCAGGATCTTTGGCACAAAGATTTGGAGTAAAAGTGTACAATACTCTGAACAATACCCTGCTATGTTAAAGCAGTGGATCACATTAGTATGCTTACTTTTTTAAGTAAAATGTTCTCTTGTCCTTTTAAGGAGATAAGGTCATTAGTGCCTTATGTTCTTATTTTAGGAAACTCTTCTGCCTGTGAAACAAAATTCTGCATAATCCTTATTTAACACTAAGTAGCACACAGAGAACACCATTACCACTAACAGCTTGTGTTATTGGCAAGAGTACAATAAACAATGTGCAGTGTATTTGCTTTGTTAATTTCTTATGCATCATGAGTTTAGTAGCTGCAAATGCCAAAGGAGGAAAAGGAATTTTATTGGCTGATAATATATCTCTTTGCCCTACTATTTGGTCCTTAGTATATGAAAATAATTTACAGGGTTGGATCATTTGAATTTAAACACTTTCTAAAGTTTGAATTGATAGTATTCCAATGTAATTTTTTTTTAATGTTTTCAATTGTAAATGTATCCAGATGTACTCAGATGAAAATGTTTTAAAAAGGTCACTCACATTATTTCTCACTTTAATATAATTATATTACATTTCTTAGACTGGCATTTCCTGATGGCTTCCCATCTGGTTAGATTCTGCTTAGATTTTTCTAGATGAACCTAAGATTGTTCAGCCTGCCAGCTGGTATAGGCTAAACCACTTAAGGGTTTATACAAATGTGAAATATGTTTGGGTTGGAGCACATTTAAGCAGTGGTGCGATTCAACCGGTGTAACAAGCGGTTTGGTAAGCACGCGCTTTGCACGCATACAATATGCACAGCATTTAGAAAAGACCATTTTGAGCTATAATACTTACCTTCTGCTGCAGTCCCAGTGAGTAAAACAGCTGATGCATGGCAAGCCACTCTGCTGCGTGAATCAGCTGTGCTCAAAAACAAGGAAATAAAGCAAAGGAAAAGGGCAGGGGTGGTGGTGGGCGGGGCCAAATAATCACCAGAACTACTGGTTCACCTGAACTGCTCTAAACCGGTAGAATCCAACCCCTGCATTTAAGGGTCTATATGTAATCACCAGGACTTAAAATCAACTTTATGGAGTTACATCTTTTTTACAAAATAGTTTATAATAATGCTAAAAAACAACAAAATAGAAGATAGAAGATAGAATACTTTATTGGCCAAGTGTGATTGGACACACAAGGAATTTATCTTGGTGTAAATACTCTCAGTATACATGAAAGAAAAAATACATTCATCAAGAGTCAAGAATCATAAGGTATGACACTTAATGATAGTCATAGGGTACAATAAGCAATCAAATCATACTAGGAAACAGTCAATATAAATGGTAAGTATACGAGACAAAGTTACAGTCATACAATCACAAGTGGGACGGGATGGGTGATAAGGAGTGATGACAAGATTAACAGTAATATTAGTGCAGACTTTGTAGTAGTTGAACAGGGTTGAGGGAATTATTTGTTTAGCAGAATGATGGCTTTCGGGGAAAAACTGTTCTTGTGTCTAGTTGTTCTTGCGTGCAATGCTCTATAGCATCGTTTTGAGGGAAGGAGTTGAAACAGTTTATGTCCGGGATGTGAAACAGTTTATGTCCAGGACCTTACTCTCTAATAAACAATTTGGCTTCAGGAAAAAACTATCCTGTAATCTGCAACTCTTACATTGCAAAAACCTATGGACTACACAATTCAATTAGGGTAAAGCAATAGATGCAATCTACATAGACTTCTATAAAGCCTTTGATTCAGTGGTATGCAACAAACTACTCTTAAAACTAAAATCTTATGGTATCTCTGGAGACCTACATTCCTGTAAAGCACACAACAAATGGTCAAAATTGGGAGCGTCCTATCAATTTCTATCCTATCAACAGTGGTGTCCCCCAAGGCCGTGTTTTAGGATCAACTCTCTTCATACTCTACTTAAAATAACCTCTGTAATCATATTAAGAGCAACTGCGTTCTCTTCGCTGAGATGTAAATCTATTCAACACCACCGACAATACTGCTACCCTTCAAAAAGACCTCGACTGTGTATCAGAATGGTCAAATAAATGGCAACTTTAAATCTCAACAAACAAATGCTCTGTCTTACATATTGGCAAAAAAAAAATCAGAAAATAAAATACAAGCTGAATAGTCAAGACATTGTTGATGATCCAAACTCTGTCAAGGACCTTGGAGTACTTATCTCTAATGCTAGAGTGCTAGAGCCCACTGTAACTACACAGCCAAAAAGGCGTTAAGAGTTGTTAACCTAATCCTACATAGCTTTTTCTCTGTAATATCACACTACTAACTAGAGCATACAAAACATTTGCTAGACCAATACTTGAATACAGCTCATCAGTTTGGAACCCCCATTACGTATCTGATATTAATACAGTTGAGAAAGTCCAGAAATATTTCACAAGAAGAGTTCTCCACTCCTCTACTCATTGCAGAATACCTTATGCCACCAGACTTGAAATTCTAGACCTAGAAAACCTAGAACTACGCCGCCTTCGGTCCGATCTAAGTATAGTATATTTATTTTTATTTTTCTTATATATTGCAATCTCCTACCTGTCAATGAATACTTCAGCTTCAACCATGACAATACAAGAGCACACAATAGATACAAACTCAAACTAAACCGCACCAAACTTGATTGCAGGAAATACGACTTCAGCAACAGAGTGGTCAATGTCTGGAATAATCTACCTGACTCTGGTTTCTTCCCCAAACCTCAAAAACTTTAACCTTAGACTGTCTACTATTGACCTCACCCCTTTCCTAAGAGATCTGTAGGGGGCGTGCATAAGGTGTGCCTACCATCCCTTTCCTATTGTTTCTTTTTATTTTTCTTATACATATCCATTTCATGTATTCATAACTATGTTTATACTTATACCTGTTATCTTATAATCACTTGACAAAATAAATAAAATAAATAAAATAAGTAAAATGTGAAGTCTGTAAATATTTTCATAGCCCTCTTTTTGACTCGTGCAGTATACAGGTCCTAGATTGAAGGCAGGTTGGTAGTAATTGTTTTTTCTGCAGTCCTAATTACTCTCTGAAGTCTGTGTCTGTCGTGTTGGGTTGCAGAACCAAATCAGACAGTTATAGAGGTGCAGATGATAGCTCCAGTGATTCCTCTGTAGAACTGTATCAGCAGCTGCTTGGGCAGTTTGAGCTTTCTGAGTTGGCGCTGAAGGACCATTCTTTGTTGTGCCTTTTTGATGACGTTTTTGATGTTAGGTGTCCATTTTAGGTCATGTGATATAGTAGAACCTAGAAATTTCAATGTCTCTACTGTTGATACGGTGTTGTCTAGTATTGTAAGAGGTGGTAGTATGGGAGGGTTTCTTCTAAAGTCTACCACCATTTCTACAGTTTTGAGTGTGTTCAGTTACATTTTTCCAGTTACACCACAAGGCAAGTTGTATAATCTCATGTCTGTATGCGGATTCATCCTTGTCTCAAATAAGACCAATCAATAAAAATACTAAAAATATTATTGGCCCATACTGACTGAAAAATAAATATTGTTCCCTAGGATAAAAACTACATCAGTGATCACAGTGAAGACAGCTTTCTGTATGTATAATGCAGGATAATTTCTGTACAAACTTTTATAAAAGGATTCCAGGCATCTTGTTGGGCATGGATTACTTGCACTGCTGCCAAGGCAATTCCTTTCAGTCTTGTGGAATATATCTACACAGATGAAAGACTTTCATTTGTCGTTATTGAACATCGTCTTATTGAGTTTAGCCCAATATTCAAGTTTGCCAAGTCATTTTAAATTGTCATTTCTACAAATTTGAACATGCATTAAAGTTTGGTATAATTTTTACATTTGATAAACAAACAACCTTTCAACTCCATCTTTTAAGTAACTTAAATATTTTTAACAGAATTAGGCTAAAGGCAAGCCCAAAGGACTGTACTTTACATTAACCATACTTTATGTTAATTCAGAAGTATTTATGAATGCTGTATGAGTGAGATTGCTCAATCTAACACTGAATGAGTGAGGTTGAAAATGCACTTAGTCAACCAAACCTAACACTCTGACATAAAATGAGCTAAGGGTTAGCCCAATACAACTTGTTCTTGATCAAACAACCTTGAGTTCCATTTGTTACTTTTCTCAATTATGTACTGTACTGTCTTCAATTTTGGGGAGAAGAAACTAATATATTATGCAGTACTGCCTTATTCCTTTTTTTTCCATACAACAACCACCTGTTTCATTGACCCTTTAATTTGTGATGTATCCAAATATCTATTTTATTATAGTTACTGTCCTTCCCAGCCTCATGTCATTTCAGGCTTTAGGCTTTCTTTTTGGATCAGGTATCAGATTATCTTCATAGTAGTTAACCGCTGTTTCTATTTATTTATTGTATTTGTCAATTGCTTACAAGATAATAGGTATAACTAAAAACATAGTTATGAATACATGGATACATATAAGAAAAATTATATATATATATATATATATATATATATATATATATATATATATATATATATAATTTATTTATTTATTAAATAATTTTATATAGCGCCCTTCTCCCGAAGGACTCAGAGCGGTGAACAGCCAACTAAAATATATATAAATTACAGATATAAATACAATTAAAAAAGAATTAAATTATGGGCTGCCAATTAAAAATTTAAAACCCCCGATTAAAATAAGCTAAAACTTTCAAATCAAATCTAAAACCCCTTAAAACCCCTTATTTAAAATCCCATTTGAAGTCAGCTCAGGCTGGCCTGCTCAAAGAGCCAGGTTTTCAGGTTACGTCTGAATGTCCTCAGGTCAGTGGTTGTTCGTAGCCCTGGGGGCAGCCCATTCCAAAGGGCAGGTGCCCCCACAGAGAAGGCCCTATTCCTCGGGGTCACCAGACGGCACATAGATGCCGTCGGGACCCAAAGGAGACCCTCTCTGTGGGAGCGCACCGGTCGGTGGGAGACTACTGGCAGAATGCGGTCTTGTAAGTATCCTGGTCCGATGCCATGGAGCGCTTTAAAGGCCAAAACCAATATTTTAAAGCGAACCTGGAACGCCACCGGCAAGCAATGCAGCTTGCGCAGGAGAGGCGTCACATGGGAGTATCTCGATGCCCCCATAACCACACTCACGGCCACATTTTGTACCAGTTGGAGCCTCCGGGTGCTCCCCGCAGGGAGCCCCATGTAGAGGGCATTACAGTAGTCCAGGCAGGAGGTGACCAGGGCATGGGTGACCGTGCATAAGGCGTCCCAATCAAGAAAGGGCCGCATCTGGCGTATCAGGTGAACCTACATACATACATATATGCATATGTGTTTGGGTCTTTTCCCATGCAAGATTGAGACTGTCTGGGCAATGTTTCAACGAGATCTCACTCGCCATCTTCAGCCTGGTGCTTTCGGCTTTGTGCTTGTGCGACCAAAGCTTTGCTTTGATAGTCTCAATCTTACATGGGAAAAGACCTGAATACACCAAGGTATACCTGTACCCGTGAAAATCTATGAAAACATATATATATATATATATGTTTGCATAGATTTTCACTATCAAGCCACGCCCACCAAATAAGCCATGCCCACAGAACCGATAGTAAAAAAAATTGAATTCCACCACTGGTCTGTAGGGGGCGTGCATAAGTGCACTAATGTGCCTACTGTCCCTGTCCTAATGTTTCAGATATATATATATGAAAATATATATATAAAATATATATTCAAAATATATATATATGAAACATTACGACAGGGACAGTAGGCACATTGGTGCACTTATGCACGCCCCCTACATACCAGTGGTGGAATTCAAATTTTTTTACTACCGGTTCTGTGGGCGTGGCTTATTTGGTGGGCGTGGCTTGATAGTCATGTGACTGGATGGGTGTGGCTTGGTGGTCATGTGATTGGGTGGGCGTGCTTGGTGGTCATGTGATTGGGTGGGCGTGGCCAACTCAATGTCACTCACATCAAGGCATGCCTCACCTGGCCCCTCCCCTCCCAGCCATTCCTTGTCACCCAGCCTCAACTTATCTATAGCTCTGTAAAAATGTTGTTCACCTATTTTGACTTTATTATCTGCATACTATAGATGTACTTTCATGGACCACTGAAAGGAGGAAATGGCTGACATGCTTTACCCAAGAGTGTGATAGGCAACAGGCTTTTAAGGGGCTGCCACAAAGAAAGGGGGACAATGTATTTTCTAAAGAAGCAGAATGCAAACAAGAAGCAATAGATGGAAACTGAACAGAGAGAAGCAACCTAAAACTAAGGAAAAACTTCCTGACAGTGAGAACAATTAGCCAGTGTAACTGAATGTCTCCAGAAATTCTGGGTGCTCAATCACTGGAAGTTTTTAAGAAAAGACTGGACAGCCATTTCTCAGAAATGGTATAGGGTTCACCCCAAAATTCCTTCTAAGTATTATTCTGACACCTTTCCCAGGATTTCTACTCAGAGTTTGGCATCCTCAGTCTTCTTGCCTGAGCTGGGGGTTGGACTAGAAGACCTCCAAAGTCCCTTTTCAACTCTTGTTAAACACATGTGCATTTTATGCTCTGAACTATTGACATTGAATGCATGTAAACGCTGAGAAATATGTGGTAGCCCTGGGCAAAAGAAAGGCAGAAAAATCACTCTATGGGTTGGGTAGGGACAGTGTAAAATATTAACACATGATAAATAATGGAACAATTAAAAATAATAGCACAGTTTTATCTCTCTCTCTCTCTTCCTATTCTTTCTTTCTTTCTTTCTTTCTTTCTTTCTTTCTTTCTTTCTTTCTTTCTTTCTTTCTTTCTTTCTTTCTTTCTTTCTTTCTTTCTTTCTTTCCTTCCTTCCTTCCTTCCTTCCTTCCTTCCTTCCTTCCTTCCTTCCTTCCTTCCTTCCTTCCTCTCTCTCTCTTACACACACACACACACACACATACAGACAAGCATTTTGGAAGCAGCTCCTTTAAATTTCTCCAAGGCTGGAGTGGATTCCCCCACCCCCTCTGTCAGACTGCACATCTTCTCACTCCAGCACTTTAACTCACAAGGGAAAAGCAATACTTGCAGGTCCATGGGGAATCCTTGCAGAAGTTTTTAAAGGACTTGCTGCTTTCAAAATGCATTTCTTTTACATTGCAAAAGTGCTCCAAGGCTCGATTCACCCCCACTCCCTCTGTCAGACCACACTCCTTCTCACTCCAGACATTTTAGCTCACAGGGGAAAGCAATACTTGCAGCGTCCATGGAGAATCCTTGCAGAAGTTTTTAAAGGACTTGCTGCTTTCAAAATGCATTTCTTTTACATTGCAAAAGTGCTCCAAGGCTCGATTCACCCCCACCCCCCCTGTCAGATCGTACTCCTTCTCACTCAAGCACTTTAACTCACACGGGAAAAGCAATACTTGCAGCATCCAAGCCTTTCTTCCTTTCCCCCAGGGAGAAAGAGTGTGGAGAATGGAAAGCCAGGAGAGCGATCACAAGTGAGCAACCGGGCGACCGGGTTGGGGGCGTGGCCAGCCAGGTGTTGCCACCGATTCGGCGACCCACACCAAATAACCACTACCAGTTCTCCCGAGTAGGTGTGAACCGGTTGAATAGCACCTCTGTTACAGACTTCTTAGGAAAGGGATGAGGTCAATAGTAGACAGGCTAAAGTTAAAGTTTTTGGGGTTTGGGGAAAAAAACCACAGAGTCAGGTAGAGTATTCCAGGCATTGATCACTCTGTTGCTGAAGTTGTATTTCCTGCAATCATGTTTGGTGCGATTAACTTTGAGTTTGTATCTATTGTTTGCTCTAGTGTTGTTATGGTTGAAGCTGTTCATATGGAATTTATGTTCATATGGAAAACCTCAGTGGCATATTTCAGTTTTCTAGATGTTTGGCCTGGTGCTGTTTTTATACAGTACAAGCAAAGTGGCCCCTGCTTCTCCCTGAATTGAACCTGCTATTCCATATGATTTCAACCACTTTACTGTACATGGTACAGAATCTCAGAAGACATTTTTGCTAAAGTTAATTG
Source organism: Bungarus multicinctus (assembly GCA_023653725.1). Taxonomy (NCBI): domain Eukaryota; kingdom Metazoa; phylum Chordata; class Lepidosauria; order Squamata; family Elapidae; genus Bungarus; species Bungarus multicinctus. The sequence goes on along the minus strand of CM042849.1, from coordinate 48,710,658 downwards.
GCCAGCCAAATCCATAAGAAGTCCATTTCACTTTTTTTTTTTTGGCTAAAAATGAATCACTACAAAGTGAGTGGTGTCTTTGGAGTCCAGGCAATCCCACAAAATGAAGCAGTAGCATTTCAAGTAGCCTACTCTTTAGAGTAACTAAATCTTCATTTTTAAGGTCTGGGTGGCTGTAACAAATAAATAACATAGTTTACAATCCTTCCTGGCTCATTTAATGAAATTTAATGGCATTGGTAATTAAATTTCTGCTAAGATAGTGGATGCTCCTGAAAATATTTCAGAATGGATATTGAAGTAACCATGAAGCAGTGGAAAAAATCAGAACAGTATTTGATGTTCCTGTCTCTGTCATTTTACTTCTCATTTATGGACAAAGGGTAAGGACAATTGGGAGAATGGGTGAAGTATCATGTGCATGCCTGGGTCTGGTTTATGAAACTTGGAAGAGAGGGGTAGACCAAATTAGAGTGATATCATAGAAAAGAAAAGATAAAATCAGATTAAAATTTCAATGGGAATATTATGCATGCATTGCTAGAAAGGATTGAAAAGACGTATTTGTCAAAATGTCGTCCACTTTTCAAGCATTAAAAGACAGACGATCCTATATATTTAGCCACAGGTTTTATATTTTGCAATGTAGCCAACAGCATATTTCCCAGTGCTATAGCAATATATATTGATTTAACCCCACCCTGCCACCCTTTATTTAATTCTAAGGCCAAACTAGAAGAGAAATTGGGAGACTCTGTAACTGAATATCTTCTGCCAGCACTAAATAAAAGCTTTCATGGTAGCATTTATTTCTAAGTAAAGTTTAACATCAGTGGGAAGCTATTTGCCACTCTACCAAAATTAAGGAGAATAAAATAAGGCCCTGTGACTTTTAGCATCTGCATTAACTTCTTAACTGAATGAAGGGACTTGTACTCAGCTAAAATTGCAAACAAGCATATAGCAATCCTACTACATGCAGATGCTACAGCAATCTGCTCCAGGAGAGAAATAGGTTTGAGGCAATCACTGCAAGACTTTGCTAAATGGACCATTTTATCTGTGATGGAATCAATTACAAGAAAACACAGTCTTGGTTTTACAAAAAAGAGAGAGAGAGAGAGAGAGAAAAAAAAAAGACTAAAAATGCCTAATTGGAGTTGAGTGTAAACAGGGATGAAGCTTTCCATTATGCTGGCTTTCATAAACAACAAGTGACATTCATAGCCAAGTGCTGCATGCAGAGTTGCTGTATTCTTATGGATATTTTATCCATAAGCTCCCATTTTACCCCAGTATACCTTAAGTTGGTTTTAAATAATACAGTCTCACAAATACTATATGGAGTTTAACATGGATCACTTTTCAATCTACAAATATGGAAATAATCCAATCACAAATCTTAAGGCGATGGTTTTGAATGTTACTTCAATACCATTTAGTGATTCCAAACTGGACTTTTGAAAGTGGGGGAAAAAATGAATTGCAGTATTAATTTTGTTTAAAATTTGAATAAAAATTCTTGTTTCTGAGTAACGTGGGATTGTTTTTTGGAGGCTAGGTTCTAATTATACAGCTCTTCTGATGGTACTCTTGTGACTATAGTTAAAGAATGTCAGAAATAATTAAAAACCAAAAAAAAATGAGATATGGATCACAAATTAAATGGGTAAGTCACATGCAATATAATCCTCAGGAAATCTATTGGGAAATTTAGGAAAATATCAAATTTTAGAATAATTTATCTTTGGAAACTTTTTTCTTTCAGTTGTAAATTTTATAAGGACATCAGGTGTTTCTATGTGTTGCTATTCACTTGCCATTTCAGACCCATAAATATATATAAAATTGGCCAAATTAAGGTTTAAGAAGAAATATGTGTTGCTATTCTTTGATGTAGATCTCATTTTAATAGCCCAATTGAGAGGTGAATAAGGAATGAATGACCACAACGTCTTCTGGTCCAGGAATGGGTGAAATTATAATAATAATTGAAGTTCTGAAAGTATTTCTTGGTTATGGCTAATACTTACAGGAGAAGTTTAGGGCTCACTTACTGCAGGAATCCCCAATCACTGAGCAAATAGTGAGTGGGCAAGCACATGAAAGTCAATTTGCACCGGCAGCGGATGTGAACAGTTATGTGCAAAGCTTGCATCGAACCATCTCCTCTCCCAGCCATCCAATCTCCACTGCCACTTATCCAAAGAGCTGGAAAGGTTGGGGACTGCTGATTTACTATATAGGTGAATTTGCATTAGGCATATATGTTAATTCGGGATCACATGTAACTCAATAGCAACTTTTCTTTGACTACAAATCTGTTACAATTCCTGCATTGTGAGGAAAAAGGCAAAGGATTTACTCTCTAAATATATCTCTAAAATTATTAGGAAATTGAACTTTTAAATTATAGATGAGGTGTCAGCAACCTTGGTGTTCTACTCCCTGAATTCTGCCATGAACCATTTATGAAGTTTTGTGTGAATAAACCCATTCAAATTATTCTGATCTAGATATTATCTTGAACTGTATAAATGCTGGGCACCATATGGAAATATGTGTAGAAATTGATGCTATTGTCTAAAGCAAATAAAGTTCTTGTGCCTCTTCAACTTTTTATCTTTCTTTATATAACAACCTCCAAAAAATCTGTACTGACAGTGACTTTTGAGATCATTAATGTCTCTCTTGAGCAGGCAATGCTCCCTACTATTTTAGAGAGGCAGTACTAGAATCTTGCTCAAAAGGCTCTGAATGGCTATAGTTTGGTGTATGTGCTGCAAAGTTAAAGGATAAATCAAAGCTGCAGCTCCAGGAACTCTTACAAGAAATGGATTATCTAGGGCACGAGTGTCAAACTTGCAGCATCATGTTGCCATCATGTGATTTTTCATGATGGTTTTTTTCTTTTGCAGAGCTGGGGTGGGTGTGGACTGCATGTGACACATCTAGCCTCTGGACCACCAGTTTGACACCTCTGATCTAGGGCCTTTATCTAGGGCTGAGTAGAGACCTACAGTATCTCTGGCAAACAATTGGACTTGGAATTCCTGACAAACTACCTGTACTGAGAAATGTGCTGGTAAATCTGCATATTACCATATCAAAATGTTAAGCAGCTTTAACACTTGCTCATTGTAATGCCTTATAAATTGCAGTTTTGCGAGGGAGATTCTGGAAAATCCATACAATGTATGATTTTGTCACTGAAAGTCAGGAGCAATTGAAATAACAGCCCACATTTTTTATTGTCAATCTTCCTTCACACTATGGTACTTTCATTCCCTCAAGTTTCAGGTTGCATTGACTCTTATTTTCTAAGCTACCTTCTGGCTGCTCTGAATAATGTATTCTTTAACAATGCCAGAAAATTTGTTTAAAGCTGGTAAGAACTATCAGGACCAGGACTAGTGCAATCTGATTATATTTTAAATTTATCTTTGTTTGATGTTTTTTATTTTTTTCTATTTTATCTCTTTCAACTTACTTTATTGATTTTGTTCTGTTATGTTTGCTAGTCTGGTCAATGACCAAAACTTTTTTGGCATTTGAGAGTCCTTCCTGTGAAGTATAGGAAGAAAGATTCAGAGGTGAGGATTTTCTGACAAAATTACTTTCAAGTGTACATTATCCCCAAAAGTAACACAGGCATTACCATTTAAAGCATTTGGAAAGCTTGTTAAAACCTGTATGTTTTGAGGAGTACTTCGAAGGAGTTGAAGAGAGATTGCTACTGGGATGTATAAATGCTAAAAATAATTAAAGAGACTTTAAAGAAGCATACATGCATAGCTTTATTAACCAGGAGGCATTACATTGGAAAACATTCATGGCCATCCCGATGAACTCATGATACAATCTTTTTTTTCTGTTTTGTAAGGAAAAAATATTGCTTATAGGCATCCTTTTTAACTGGAAAATTTCATATTAACAATAAACAAATTATGTATTGTAAGTAGATAACCCAGACTAAATAGAACAGAGTGTAGCTATAGGAGATAACATATAAAAAGAAAAGAACAGCTAAAAAAAAGACTGCCTGAACTTCTTTTTCCTTTAGTTGAAAAATATAAAATGCTGACAAACCACATATATCAGAATCAATTGCCGCAAGTCAGGGATACACTTTCTTTCTTTTCAGTGTTATAGAATATTTAGCATTCCCTGTGCACATAAAAGTGCAATTCACAAATACTATGGTTACAGGCAAGATGGAAATATGCAATGATCAGTCTGCAGTGACATTAATAATATGGTGGCTTACAGAAGTTTGAAGTTAATAAGTCCTGCAGGATCCAATCTGGTTAATCAGGACCAGAAGTTTTGTCTTCCGAGCTTTCAGACTTCATGCTAGAGCCCATCTTCAGGGAACTTCTGTCTAGCAGAGTGTGTGCTGTTCTGTGTGTGGTGGCCAACCCAGATTGGATCCTACAACATTATCCTGGGACACCTATATTCACCTTCATTCATTAGTAAGTCCTTTTAAAAAGAAAGGAACATGAAATGAATCACCATCTGAAATTATGCTGGGTTTAGAATTTTAAAGGATTACCTCTTAAAATATATATTTAAATGGAGCTAGCTGGAATTGAGTCAAATATAAAGATATCAGTGGATGAATTTGAAGAAAACTGTCAAGTCCTTAGACATTAGAAGGAATCACTTTTGAGCAAGAATGTAGTCATTAATATATCCTTCTTTCTATTGTATGTGTTTATTTATGATAATTTATTCCAAATATAGTAAAATCAGGGACACTGACTTGAATAATATCTAGCTTAGCATTTTCAACTTGGCAACCTGCTTCCATAATCCCCAGTCAACATGACCAATAGTGTGTGATGAACTGTTGTCCTAATAAAAATGGATGGCATGATGATGGGAAACCTAGTGTAAGTGAATGGAAATCCAGCTGCCATTATCTCCTGAAAATATCTCAGTGTTTTCACTTATTGCTCCATAAACATGCTTTATTCTGAAACATTTCTGGTTTATTATATGTATCTGGAAAATGAAGGATTGTGTCTATAAGCAGTGGAAGGTGATATGTTTCTTTGCATTAGACAACAGCCTCTTACAAATCAGTAGCAAATGATGCACAAAAATCCCTTGGTACCTTAAAGAGGAAAAAATTACGCAGATAACGAGATAAATCTTGAGTACATTTGTCTTTAAAGGAACAGTTTCTGTTGTTGGTCTCTAACATGTAGGGCATTATTCTTCTCTAAATTGCTCTCAGTACTGTGATAAATAGAAATCACAGGACTGTAACATAGACAAAACTGTTCAAGCAGTCACCAACCTCTGAGAGCAGAGAGTTAGACAAACATGTTAACTTCAGTCAAAACGTACAATATTTCAGTCTACATTTCTGTGGAACAGACCAGGGTATAAGAACAAAAGTGTATAAGAACTCCATGTGAACTTTGTCTGTATCTCAATGAAGCCCAGATCTTTTGGATTCCATGAAATTATGCAGGGGATTGCAATCTACCTAAATAGGCATCAACATCTCTTAATTAAGAATGACTGTCACTATTAAAACAGCCACATTTTTTCCTAAAGCTATAGAATCCTGGGGAAAAAAATTGCTGCTTTATTGAATAATGGAGAGAATAATATTCTATGGAATTCTCAGGCAAGCAGTAGAACAAGAAAAACCCCAAAAGGCAATTAATTGACAACTATAGGGGTGTTTGGAGCAAAAGGGCCAAATAATGATGATAGAATATAAAAGCTTCAATTTTCATACTTAAATGTCTGTAAGTAAACACATAATTAAGGTGCTGCATTAAGATATCACTTTATATATCACTGCACTTATCATCATATTGGTATTGCAGACACAGGTCCCACAAAGACAATAATAAGCATTTTATAAATTAAAACCTAGTAAGAATAAGAAAATTGGTGTCTTATTTCCTGTGATACAGATAAGCAACACAATGCTTTAAGCAAGCTGACTGAATTTTAAGGCAATGTTAGTAAAAAAAAACAAGTGGAAAGCACCAGATTTCATACTCATTTTCCTGCTAGCTACCATTAGATCTGCAATGTTCAAAGTGAGGGTACTTTTTTTTCCTGCAGAAGAGCTGAACTGAAAAAGAATATAAGCAGTGGTTTCCAAGCAGTCATAGTTTTATTAATCACATATACGCATATTTCTATATTTTTCTAATGCATGAATTCAGACATCAAAAAATCCAACAGTTGGCCAATAATATCCCTCAATAATCATGAATACAGGTATTAAAGATATTTTTCAACTGGATTTAATCTTGTGGTGATATTCTTATAGAATTGAAAGGAACAAACCTTTTTAATTCCACATAGAACAGAAAGTTGTGAAAAATATACAGTGAGACATCCTACAGTAGAAGAAACTTTTTTCTCCATTGCTAAATCACACTTTTGTACTCTTCATTTTTTTCCTCCAATTATTGAATTTGGGAAAGAATGATGAAGAAAAGAAATAACTGCAACTGGGAATTAAGCCCATATATTTTAAATTTCACATTACTGATGTTTGCAGTCCAAGCAACAGAATAGAATAAATAGTCTTAAGGGAACAAAAAGTATTTAATTAGGAGCTGTTGCCCAGTATTATATTAATTTTGAACATGGCAATCAATTGATAAT